>CM059561.1:28941181-29541181 GCA_030386875.1 Morinoia aosen | reverse complement strand
CAAACGAGCTATGAATTTTGCAATTATGTATTGGGTTCTTTTGCGTGTTCTTATTTCTGGGGAGTGCCACTCTTTTGGCATTTGGCTAGTTTCCCTGTACTTAGTTGTTTTGTGTTCTACTCTAATGATTTTAATACTTAGTCATTTACGTAAATTTTTTGGCCCCGTGCTTTATACGTCAAAATTGCTACGCACATTTCCAAAAAATAAATTACTACGCTCTAATAAAGTTTATCCCAATGTTTTTTGCATTCGTACGATTTTTATGTTAAATTATTTTTTCAGACTTCAGCCTTAACAGCAATACATGTAATCCTTTCTGTCATTTTCGTCCAAATCCGTTCTCGCTTATGTATATATACAAACGATTTTGAATTCAAATCGAGCGAGTTTCAATACTTTGTGTGACGTAATAATTACCAGTACACTTTAGCAGTTTATTTGTGCTTACAAAAGGTAAATTTAAAATAATTTGACGTTTATTTATTATTCGTAACTTAGGAGAGATTATATTCCACCAGTCGAGGAAAACAGGGTGGAAATCAGATACGCTAAATCCGTGCAAAACTTGGTCGAATTTTTCATCTTTTAAGAACTCGTTAGTAGATACGGCCTATGATTGATGGGGTAAGTGTCCATTCATCACATTCATTTGTGAACTGTATTTGTTCCCAATACGAATGTGTACTGAAAATAAACTTCATTTATTTGTTATCTTTCTTTTCTTTTAGAAGAAGGTATAAATTCGCAAATAAATACAAACTTCAAGAAATTTCCGAATAAGGGAGAATTTTTTCAAAGAATAAAGTTTCTCTGTTCAGCAAAAAATCCGAAAGTATTTTTCCTTGCTTGAGAGAAATTCCTTGGCCGGGCTCTTAACTCGAAGACGTCGTCTCGAGTCCAATACTTAGAATTTAAATCTCTTAGGTGCAGTTGATCCTCACAATATTGGACTGCAGCGGCGCAATAGGTCGCATTCCCACGGAATCTGTTGGTGCCAAGTCGTCCTGAAATAAACACATCAGATTGCTGGCCTGCCGTACCGAGACCCTTCAATGGCTTCGTCTCACGCGCTCGCTCCATTCTTCTTTTGGCGATCAGACCGGGAATGCTAGCAAAAAAATCCTTTCCTGTATCTTAGTTCTTTAAAAGTATAATGTTTTAAATCAAAATTGAATTAATGAAATACGTTGTCTGAAAGAAAACAAGATCGGTTTTGTTACACCTCAATAAGGATTTCGATTTCGGTCGATCGTTCATGTCAAAAAGAGTGGTGGCGTGTGAGGTTAGAGAAAGGATCATAAGATGCTGACAATTTTTATTAACTTATGGGTAAACCTACAGAGGCCTTAAGTAACAGTAGATTGATGACAGAGATTGTAAGGATTTGAAGAGGAGTAAACACTGTTGATATCAAATGCAGAAAAAAACATGCGCATCCTGCTCAACTCTCAAATGACTTCTGAAAGAACGTGTTGCTGTGGCGCCCTGTGAAAAGAGGGAACAAATGAAAAAATGGCTAGTTACGAGAGGGAGCTGTGCAATCATGATTGACAGTTTATCAACCTAAATAAAGATAAAAAATGCAGTAGAAGAGGGGACTATTGTTAGTGATAAACAACTTTAATTTTAAAGATAAAATGAACGCAGAACGATTGATAAATTCTTGAATTATGAAGTAAAATCTAGAACTTTAATAATATCTATTCCAATAATCAATTATTTAAATAATAACAATTATTATATATTTTTTTTTGTATTTTTATAGTTTCTTTTTAGTTTTCATAATTTTTCATATGGGATTCCAGGTTGAAAAGACTTTTTCAAAGCAGTTATATTAAGGTGAACCAGGTGGCATCTAGGGAACGATAATTATGGGTATCCCAGCGTTTTCTACCGATGCATAGAACCAACCACCTAAATGCTTGGTTCCTCTCTCAGAAGTCCCCTAGTCTATCAAACAGGAACTTAATTCAAAAACTCTATCACACGTAGGATATGTAGGACGTAGCTCCGTTACTTCTACATGTCTTACATGAAAGTGATGAATAAGTTGAATTATTTAGAGTCGCATTCTTCCATAGCCCATCACGGTTTTTGTTACCAATAAACAGGCGTGGACAGTTCTCGTTGGACCTACGTTATGCGCTTCACAGGTGCTCGTCGTAGCCGAGAGGTTAAAGAACCTGCAATTTCGTGAATGTGTCGAGGGTTCGAATCTCGGCGCTGTGAGGCGACTTTCTCCGTTGGGTATAGGGGAAAAACTCAAAGCACAACACCCCCACTCTATCCAGGTGTCTGAAATGGGTACCGGTCTTGACCGGGGGGAACCCGTCGTGGCGTCCTGGTGTTAGTTATCAGACATTTGAAAAATGATTGTACTAGGTGATAAGTATCAGGCTTGATTGGAAATTAAGCATCCTTAGATGCCGATGTTTGTTTCAGAGCCTGTCCAGAGTCATACTTTCCTGATTCTTGAGGGTAACAGCAGCAAAGTTCACTTCATTTTAAAAGTGAAGCCAAATTACAAAAGGGGCTAGGGCGTATTCAATGACTCGAATTCCTGTTCTCCGGAATTTGTCTCAATCAGTGAGTACATTATTATTGAACTCCAACGAATTACGGCTGTATGTTGAAGAGTGAAAAACTGAACTCGAAAAATATTTGATTCTAGAACAACAGAGCCTTTCAGGTAAATCCGTTCAAATTTGAAAATTTTGGTGACTGATCTCTCCAAAAGTTGGCACCATTGCAGTGCACCAGTTGTGCTTAGTTTTCTATGAAGCCGGCAGTTAACATTAAGAGTTCATTGCAGAAACGTCATGCAACGAGCAGTCGAAGCCTTTAGCTATCAGTGGGCTTCGTCGAACGAACTGATGCCTGGCTTCCATTGCAAAATCTTTCCAGTATCCTCGGCAGAAAGTTTGTGATGTTTGTAAGCGTTTTGATGAATTTGGTCAAGATTGCAGAGCACTCCCACACGCCCAGGAGCGATAAAATTCGCAAATCTCACTTTCTATCCGGCCACAAAATGAGCACCAAGGCCAATCCAACCGTGTAATCATTGATACTGGCGAAGAAGAAGGTCGTCAGTATCACGATAATTCCCAGAACGATCAAAAATATTTCGGTCTAATCTCTTTTGCATCTTAAATTAGATGAAAGAGGTTCGTTTGGAGAGGTGCAAGAAATCTTTGAACTGGTTCAAGATCAAGAGGTCGAACGTCTGGTTCTTTTCTGATGAGAAGATTTTTACAGTTGATAGGGCTTGTAATAGGCGTAACGATCGCTGGATTACCATATCAAGTAATGACGTTCAATCCACGTCGACCACAAAAAAACTTGCGTCATGACCCTCTGCGGGGTTTTAAATGTGGGTGACGTCTTTACTCATTTCTTCGCTGATAACGAAGAAGTGAATGCCGAGTTCTACTGCAACGTTTTGCAAACAATAACCTTACTATGAATGAAGGTCAGGGCTTCAAATAAAAAAGTTCATGTTTCAGTAAGACTCAACTTCCGCCCACACGACAAGCAAAGCCATCGACTTGCTCAACAGGTCCGATGTGCTGTTCTGTGAAAAAAAACTCTTTGGTTTTCTAACTCGCCTGACCTGAACCCGCTAGATTACTATTTTTTGCTCACAAATTGAGGCCATAGATTGTACTAAGCCCCACAACAGCGTCATGGCCCTTAAGAAAAATACCAAAAGACATATGGAGTCGCTGGAAACAGCAGAAGTTCTTCACCCCGTGTCCAACTTTTGAAAATGTGTGGAAGCTGTGATCATGGCTGAAGGTATCGTGTCGAATAAATGAACTATAAGGACTGTAGCAAATAAAGGGGAATTGTACGAATTTATCTGAAAGACCCTCAATGACTCAAAGACTCTTCCCAATGTTGCAACTTGGTACCTAATTGCATCGCTACTGTGCATCAATGCAAGAGTGAATGTGTCCATAAAACCCGGAACGGAAACTTTGATTCTGTTCGTATTTTCATTCAATTCAGCTTAGACGCTATAACAGGTTCTCCTTTGAGTGTATACCGATAAGTGACAATGGGCTCATTGACATTCGGAAGTTTCTTTCCTAACATCTCCTTATAAGTGTACCAAAGAGAAAAGAAATTACGTATACTAATTGAAGTTTTCTCGTTTTGGTACCCTCGTAATATTTTCTCTAAACGGTCTCACTGAATTGCATGTGATTGGTAACATTTTGATCACACTGTAAACTTAGATTTTCTGATTAAATAATGCACACAAATTTCGTCTATGCTACTGATTAATAGATTCAGGAGGGCATGAAACAATATGAAGTAGGATCTAGGGTGGACTAAATTGAGTTACGCCGAAGCAGTAGAAAGCACAGGTAGCAATTCAATGACAGGATCTCGTTCATGAGAAGCAAGCCTTTGATGAGACGACATCTCGTTGCTGTTGCCTGAGCCCACATCCACGGAGGTGTATTCTGTCTTGTTATCTCAGGCACTGAAAAGACTGCGCTGATATGATGATATCCATTACAGGAATTAAAGGATGGAACAAGAAATTGAGTTCATTGTGGACGAATTAATTGTAACTTGAAGCGATTGCTACTCAAACTCTGATTTGTAAACACAACCTACGGAATATGGCGATAATCCTTTTCTAATATAATAAAACGCAAGGTGTCTCCTTCAAACTATGAATACATGAATTTATATATTTTTTGTGCTGTATATCTCCTATGTTTTCACAGTGGGAATCTCATTGAACACATTAAAGTTGTGAAGAACTTTACCCACTTAAGCATGTATATTGGTTACGCAGGCTTTATTCATATGCTTCATTAACGCAATGATGAAGCCCCATTCTTCATCAGACAATACTGAGAGACTCGAATTGAAAACCGAGAAAAGTATATCAGCAATATATAATGTTGGATTAAAGTTACTTTGTAATTTGGATACCATCATTCATTATAAATAAGTTCTTTCTTCAATGAAGTTTACAGTCGATTGATACACAGTTTATAATCTAACCTAATAATCCCCATTGTGTGTTTATTTTTATATTTATTTATATATTTGTTTCGTGTCCGCTTCTTAATATCACGAAACGAACAAGGCTGGTGCCTCATCCATGTTCGTAGTGAGGAATCGAAACCTCATACTGGGAGTGGAAATGAAACACAGAGCGGAAAACACAGAAAGAGGAATGCTAGAACAGGTGGAAAAATAGAGAGAGGTGGCTACTGATCTGTTCACCCACACCAGTACCCCAGTTCAACATGGGAAATAAAACACCTGGCTAACATTATTATTACTTTATTTAAGTGCTAATGTTGAACACGTGATTAAGTATTTTGATTTACTGACAAGTGCACCTTTACATATACGAGTAATAATGCGAGGAGCCTACACTGATACGATGCCCAACCTATGCGTTATAATTAATAATACAAGGGAACAGAAATGTCTTCACCTACAAATGCCAGCGCACACACAACGAAACATACTGCGGATTACTCCCTACGGTTAGCATTCAGCGCGCGCGCGAGCATCCAGACACTTCCCGTACGGAGAGTGCCTGCTCCCCAGTGTGTGCACTGGGGGTTTTCTTGATGGAAACTTGATGTGACCCCCAGACGTTTTACTATCCTGATCAACGATATTTTCTCCACGAGGCAGCCCCCAAGAGGCATGAGGTTTGCTAGCTGCAGAGAATCCCCTGCTGCAGAGGCAGAGAGTTCCATGTCGCAGAGAATGTCCCCACCCTCTTCCTGAGAACAAGGAGCATCTTAATTGACTAGTTCCATTCAAGTCTTTATTCCCTGTAATACACCTACTTCAAATAGAATTGATTAATCTAATTTTACTCCCCTTTGATCCTCAAAACAATTTCAAATAACACTAGAAATATTCATTTTCCCTCTGAATGTATACTAAAGACGAAGTATATTAATTCCGAAGCTGTAACAGACAATCTAGCTTTTCCCCACACAGTGAATTTTCACTAACTCTCTCCCTATATTTTAATTTCATTGTGTCAAACAAAAACTCCCATTTAACATGAATTCCATATGAGATATAATTGGATGCTAATTTTACCCACTTTATAAAGAAGCAAATCACAAAGCGCCCTGTTCGAGAACAAGCTTGAATAAGTAAGATAAAACAAAATACAAAGAACTAATGGGCATTCTAATATTGAAAAATGAAAATCACTGATCCCAGTTTGAGATTCCAACTTCAATGAAAATATAAAGACTGCACTTCGTTAACACACGGATATTCTGAATTTAAACAATTTTAAACAATTTATTTACCACAGGAGATACAGAGGTAAAATGTTTCTTAAGTCTAGTACAATGGACAAGTTTGAATATAGCTACCTGTGGGCCCGAATAAGTTCAGCGACTTCTGGGGCATCCTACCATCAACATTATTCTAAGGGGTACAATAAGGTTTAACCTAAATCACTTAACCTAGTTTCACATTAGACTGATCAGTGAGATAATTCAATCGATATCAGATATTTCATTTTACAATATAGGTTATATGGACTATATTTAACAGTACATTCGATAAAAGATTTAACAGCAGACTGAAGGCGAATTACATATTACCCATGGCAAATTTCATTATTGGAAACAGTCATGTTGAAGACAAGATTTGACTTGGTGATCTTACATGACTAATATTCCGATAGGAAGTGAGTCTCGAGATTTCTTTTGAATACCTTGTAAGAATTACTATCACGGATCTCCGCAGGTATTGAGTTCCAAGTTTTAGTTCCAACGAAGAGGATACTGTGTTGCGATCGGGCCTTTGAATAATAAGGAAGCATGAATTTACTTCTATTTCGGGTTAAATGGTCGTGATGACCAGTTTGCGCACTTAATAATAGTTTCAGGCTATTGTCGCCATCATTTCTTAATGTTTTGTAAATGAAATTACAAATGGAGATTTTATAGAGATCTGGAAGTTTAAGTATTTGTAAATTTTTGAATGAATCATTTGTGTGAGCATTATATTCTAGATTCTTTACCGCTCTGATTGCTCTTTTTTGCAGAGTAAAAATTATATTGGTTTTATTTTTATCAGTTCCGTGCCATGCTTCTATTCCGTACTGCAAGTATGGTGAAATGAGCGTTCGGTAGAGCATTCGTAAAGCTGTTTCAGGCAGGTAATTTTTAACTTTATTCAGGATTCCGATGGATTTCGATAATTCAGAACTAATATGAGCGATGTGCTCTTTAAAGGTCAGATGTTTATCTATTATGATGCCCAGAAACTTGCATGAGTTGGTTTCTTCGATTTCACCTTCGCCAATTTTTATGTGTGGGAGAGATATGCTTTTCTTGTATGAGAATGTAATATACTTTGTTTTTTCGATGTTGAGGCTTATTTTATTAGCTTTAAGCCATAATGAAACCTTATGGAGTTCATTATTTATGCTCTCCGCAATCATAGCGGGATTTTGGCTCGGAAGGACCGTAGAAAGCGTGCTGTCATCGGCAAAAAGTATGAATTTGAAAAATGTTGTTGATTTGATAATATCATTTATAAATATCAGAAATAGGAGAGGCCCTAGGACAGACCCTTGTGGAACTCCATGGCTAATTGTCTGTGGGTCCGATTTTGCGTCGTCAACGACAACGTATTGCTTCCGATTTGTTAGGTATGATTTGAACCAATCATGGGCAATTCCTCGAATGCCATAACAGTGTAGTTTCGAGAGTAATATCTTATGGTCCACACAGTCGAATGCTTTTCGAAAGTCAAGAAAAACGGAGAAAACAAGCTTTCCTTCATCTATATTAGAGTAAAGGTACTGTAAATGATTTAATACAGCTTGTGTCGTTGATTTCTTAGAACGAAAACCGAATTGTCCGTCATAGAGAAAAGATTTTTGTTCAAAATACGAATACACTTTTTTATACACAATTTTTTCAAATATTTTTCTCATAATTGGTAAAACAGAGATAGGTCTATAATTATTAATGCAGTTTTTATCACCATTTTTATAAATAGGGGTGACTCTGGCAGTTTTGAGAGAGTTGGGGAAGATACCTTGAGAAAGCGAATGGTTGATAATATCAGATATGCACGGTGCTATTATATCAGCAATAGCCTTAAGAACTTTAGCTGAAAATGTATTTAATCCATTTGATTTATTTTTCAAGTTGTTTATGCATGTAATTACATCGGAGGGGTTAGTTGGCGGGAAAAAGAAAGAGTTGTGTTCACGGACATGGTCCATGTATTGCAAGTGGTCTGTAGGTTCACTAACGACACTATCGGCTATATTTTTTCCTATATTTATAAAAAAGTTGTTGAACACTGATGCAATATCTTGTTTATCATGATACTTTACATTTTCGTGAACGATGGATTCAATTGTTTTTTTAGCGTTATTATTCGGTCTATAGCATGAATTAAGCAGGCGCCAAGTTTTTTTAATATCAGTTTTGTAGTCAGTGAATTTGCGCGTAAAGTAGTTTTGTTTCGATGTTCGTATTTGATTTGTCACATGATTCCTGAATCTGTTATACGTTAATCTAGAGATTCGTCCTTCGTACAGTAAGGCTAAGTATGCTTGACGTTTCTTTATATTGATCACGATATCTTCAGTAATCCAAGGTTGTTGTCTATTTTTCGGCGTAATTGTGCGGGTGATTATTGGACAACATTGGTTATATGCGGTCGTTATAGTTTCAGTTAGTTTTAGTATTGCTTGTTCAATGTTAATCGCATTATTGTCTAGTTCATAGATGTCCAATGATGGCATTAATTCTTCTAGAACAGTTCGCATTGTCCCCAAGTTATATTCGTTTATACAACGATATGAAAAAGTCTCAGCATGTGGGCTGTTGCAGGGACTATAGACATTCTTCTTGATGAGAAACACCGGAAAATGGTCAGATAAGTCAGAAATTATTATTCCTGTAAGAAAATCAGTCGGATATAACATAAAAATATTATCGAGCAACGTGGCAGATTCGGATGTAATACGCGTAGGTTTCGTGATGATTGGAAGGAAGGAGTTAGACTGAAAAACATTTATGAAGTTTGAGATTTGTTCACAGCTTTCATATTGAAGAAGATCGTAGTTGAAATCCCCGCAAATTATTATGTCATTGTATAGAGATTTGTTAAACTGAGATATTATGCTTTGAAGCTCGTTCAGGAAAGAAATGTTGCAAGCTGTTGGGGGCCTATATACAGTCCCAAGTACAATCCGTTTACCATTTTTCGTTAGTTCTATAAATAGAGTCTCAATATGTTCACGATTCATAGTTGCACTTATAATGTTTTTCGATGATATGTGTTTAGATATGTACGTACTGATGCCACCACCACGTTTGTTGCTACGGAGTGAATGATGGCTATTATAGTTCTGAATTTGAATTAGGTCTTTAGTTGAGTCATCTAGCCAACCTTCGGTGAAACTGAGAACATCAAAATTGCTGTTAGCTCAGTGATAGTACAAGATATTTCATCTATTTTCGGATAAATGGACCTACAGTTCCAACATAATACTGAGAGATCGTTACAGGTTTTTCTCATCGATTCATTGAATTCTTTAATATTTAGGTATTTACAATTCCCAGTTTCATTTAGGTTTGGATGCAGTCTATTCAAATGATTGAGATCTGGATCAATATCATCGAAAATATCAACATGGTCAGTCATAAAGATTAAGAAACAGTAAGTAAAATGTGACGTAAAAAATAAAGAAGATGATACAGACTACAAGGTCAAGTTAAAAGTAAAGACATTCCTACTTATAGTAAAATTTAAGATATAGAGAGAAACTAAGAAACTAAAACACACAGAGATTATTAGTCTAAAATTATTTAAAATCTAGAATGATTTCATAAGGAGATGGCTAACTCAGTCCATGAGTGGGAGCATTAGAGATCATAAATTGCGAATAGTGTAGTTACAGGCTGTCATACCAGTGGTATCTGCATATAACACATACGATATAGCAAAGAACGAAGTGGATTAGAATCGAAGTGACAGCGAAGTTATTTAATTAATATAAAGATCTTGAGTATCTAGATTATTTTCAGATTTTGAGACAGGTGGTAACATAATATTTAAATCAGAGTAGAAAATCCGGCATGAGCCTTCTATGAATAATGAGAAAAAGTAGATAAAAAAACAATTTAGTGAGCAGTAAAACAAAGTTGCAAATTCTGCGTGGTTGCTTTGAAGAGCCAAAGGCGATTCTATCAGAAAACAAAAGAAATCATGTGGACAGAGATCAAAATGCTATTAAATTCAGAACATAAGTCTCTAATTACGAATAATTTCTTCTGAGGACTTGCCGACACGTTGTAGTAAGTACTGGTCAAGTGATTCAGGTGTGTTGATGGTGTGAGGTCTAGGAGTTTCTTGTCCAGGAATCCGAGGAGAGTAGACGTTGATATTACCATCCAGAGTTCTTGCGAGACCTATTTTGTCGGGAAATTTTCGTTTGGCTAATCTCAGAGTGTACATAATATTAGCTCGCGAAGGGTTGAGGTATTCGTTTACGTAGAATTTCGGCTTGGTCACTCGGCAGGCTGACAAAACTTCTTGTTTCTTTTCGTATTGTCGTAGCTCAAAGGTAATGTTTCTCCTATCGACGTTTCCAGGGGCAGGTTTTTTACCCAGTCTAGTCGCTGTAGTGATGTCAGAATTACTAAGGTTGACGTTGATTTGGTCCTTCAGGGGTATTCCCATTTTATCCCATTTCAAATAAAATCGAAACACCCCAGCTGTTGAATATAACAGTTAACAAATACAAAGACTGATTCTCACCTCCTCTCGAAGATCTCGGATCCCTACATGTTTCACTTAGTCAGGAGTACGCAGAAATAGACCGGCTGTCTGTTCAAGCCTACCTAAATATCTCCCTCGTACAAAGAACGCGCATCGGCTGAGCGGAGGCCCGCCAAAGCCGGAGGCCTGCTATTGGCTATCCCTCGAGCGTCACTACCTTGTGCTACGTGTCCTTCTCCCCAATTTGCAATTACTTCGCTCTACCCTCTCAAATACAAACACTCCTTAGGTGCCTTGCTCGTAGATGAAAATCTTTTTTAACCCACTATTTTCCTATGCTATGCATTCAAGTTGCCCTCGTCTTATTATGTGTTTAATTTTGCGCACTAGCTTTCAATGCAGCTACCCCCTACGTACTCCTCCCGACTCCTGAGGTAAGGCACATCCCAATACCCCTCGGTATGCCGCGCAGCGTCGACCTACCGGTTGCCTGCCTTTGTAGCGCCGGTTCTCTACGCATACATGTATCACGCGTACTACATATACCCTCTGTACGCATATATAATACGCTCACTACATATATCCTAACATTAAGAAACATAGGATGTCTGAGTTTGCGGTTATCATGGGCACCGAATTCCTCAGTGTACTGTAACATTGAATGATGGCCCCTACACATATTGATATGCTTGACATTTTATTACGATAGGTTCGGTTATGATAGGATGAGATGGGTGAGGATATGTTAGATTAGCATAGGTTAGGTAATGTTGACGGAAGTTTTTCACGGGGCCTAACATAACGATTTCATTGTCTGTCAAATGTCCACGGGTCTTGCAGCTACTACTCTTGGTTTATTTGTTTGGAGTCCGCTCCTTCGATTTCTTTGTCATGCTCATAAGGATAGTAACTTATAATAACCGCAATTGTGAGACGAGTTTAACCATTGCATAACTACAAGAATATTTTTTTAGCACGGGTGCTGTTAGGATGGATAAATTTGTTTTTCATCCATATCTGGAAAATTTGTTCAAAAAAGGTATTGAATCCCGTCATTTTTGGCGGGCCGTGCACACTGGTAATAAATAATGATGCACAGTTAATTTTACTTGGTTGGTTGGTGCGTCTTTCTGTAACGCTCTTAAAGAATGCTTAGTGACCGTACCTGTGAAACGAGTTTTATCAGTGCACAAGTACAAGAATATTCTCTTTGCGGGTACTTTTAGGATGGATATATGTGTTTGTCATCCACCAGTGGAAGATTTATCTAAAGAAAATAACGAATAGCGTCATTTTAGACTGGTCGTGTACACTAGTGTTAGATAAAGTTCGGTAATCTTCCCCACAACACCAACCATTTTCGATGAAGAACGTAAAGCATTTAATGGGGGAGGGGATGTGGCAGCTTAAAATGACGGGCACCATATCCTGAATTTTTCACTCAATTTATTCCAAATTCTTGATTTTAGTGTTTATTTCAATCAAAAAATGTTCGGAACCTATTACGGTCTCGTCGCTGCACGATCTGCATCCAGGATTTTAAGGGTCTTTTTATTTTCAACTAAGCCTCGAATGAAAGATATACTAATTTTCAACTCACTGGGAGGAGTATTTTTAAAACTGCAAACTTGATGACGAAGCCTGCAGCCAAGATACATAGAATTGCCCTGTCTAAAACTGAAAGCATGATGAGGTAGACATAATATACAGATATAAAAGAGCGACTAAACAGTCAATGACAGTTATTACATAATACTGGTGCACACGTTTTGTCGGAGATGGAAGGGCCCAATAACGCTCGAGAAATGATTACGACTTCGCTCATTTCATTAGAGTTATTTGTACAAAAAGTGTTGCTCTCTAATTATCACATGAGTAACTGAAAGTGTACGACGAGCATATCCATGACACAAGCTTCAGTATTTCTTGAATCGCCCTGTGTTCATCCTTCACATGAAGATAGATTATAATTCTTCACTATGTAGATATCGGATTTTCTTTATTTTACCAGGCTTTCAAACTGCTTCTTTGATTAGTTTTAGGATCACACAAAAATCGTACTTGAAGAAAGAAAGACAGCTCACTGCATGGCGTAAAGATTTCATACTACTTTCCGTTTGTTCGCATTACGTGAGGTATGAGCTTGATTGCTGAACATTCCAAAATATGAGATAATGTTCTGTATTGTAAAATTGGGTTAGTCGCTTAACTAAATTAACTTCTAAGTACAGAAAAATAGAAAGTTAGGGAAAAGGTTCTATTAGAACTACATACATGGCTTATAAACGAATTATACACAATGCTATGTATCACAGTAGCTATGTAGCATTGATGTTTAAGTCAGTCTAGCCTATAGTGATCACGTGATGAAGTAAATGATATTTTATATTAACCTCAGAATGAAGCTTTGCAGTGCTCACATAAACGCTTTGCAATTTTTAGGAATGAGTATTTCCTCATTTCATTCAAATATTTGAAGCCTCCTCGTATATGAATACCTTTGTATTTTGAAATCTGAATGTTAATTATTGATCAGTTCATGAATATTACCATAGAAGATTTTCCATTATTTAGCGCAATACTAGCCTTGTCTTACATTTTGGTTACCATCATACAAAATTACTGGCTACTAGAGTAGGTCTGACTCGTCAAGTAAAATTTAAACGTAATATCCAGCATTTTTTCAAGAATGTAAAATATTCATGAAATAAAACTATGGATTTACCACAAAACAAATAACAGAGAGTTGAGAGAGCTTATAAGATCCCTACCCTATTTGGCAATACTGTCATTTTCGTGGGAAAGTTCCGCGTGTGTCCTTGGAAAGTTGTGAAGGTATTGTCATTAGAATTCATTCACACACATCAATCATGCATCTTGTAGAGAATAGGCTTCTGAATAAAAAATTTCTGATATACGATGATGGATGATTGTAAGAAACAACAAGACGATTAAAAAAAGCTAGGTCGTGATGATGAAAAGGTTAACTAATATTGAGGCTGAGGCAATTTTCGATCTTGAGGTAATTTCGCTGAATAATTTCAGAACGGTTTCATATATAATCTGAAATGATATAATACATCATAGGCATTTCACGCTAAAATCTCCGAGAAAACTTGGGATTCCCGGAATACAAAATGAGCTTGAATTTAGGTTTATTCTTATCGGGAGATTTCTCTTGAAAGAGGTGGTTGGGGCGCTGTGCTGTGGCTGTAAACTTGATAACGATGACTCTTCAAAGCCTCAAGCCCCGCAAATGGTGGGCTGATTTGCAAACTTACATTCTCGTAAGTTGGCAGTAGGGCACAGCTCAACTCCACCAATATCTGATTTATTTATTTCAAAATCCTAGATGCGGGACCAAGGTAGAATGTTGTACAGAAGGAACGTTTTCAATATGTACCAACTGCGCCTGAACTGATGTCATTTCAAAGGAAGGCTTCTTAAGGTGAAAATTTATTGGTTCGAGACCGTATTTTACTCGCAAGTGAAACTATCATACTCGAAAACATGCATGGTAAAATTTGAACTACATTTGCTGTATTGGTACAATAACTGACCGAAAAATTGGTCGTATCTGTAAAAAAAATTAATATTTACAGCGAAAAACACCGGAAAACACCGAAAAACACTTGTAATGACATGAACTTTCGCCGAACGTCATTGCTGCAGGGGAAAAAAGCCATAAATTATTGGAAAATCTTTAAAGATGATCATACCCGTATCTTCAATGTTAATGAACTGATAAATTGTCCGCAGAACATAAAGCATAATTGTAGAATGGCATCATGGGTCTCTAAACACACGTAGCTAAGTTGTGTATCCTGTAGGAGAAAAACAATTAAAGAACTTCATTCCTGTATATGTCATTGTTTGTATCTTTCTAAAAATAAAATTTTTTAAAAATCATTCGATGCCTCTGAAATTGTTAACTCGATAATTTCATTGATTAAATATGAGTCAGCTTTAACTTTTTATTTTCATGATCAAGACCTTCGTTAAGAAAACTTGTCTTGAGATGAAGTAAACTATACAATAAGTATAGCTATTTATGAAACCACAGCTGGTGTAAATTTCTTTACGAAAAGAATCTTGAAGACATTTCCCTTCATGTCCCACGGTCATGATTATAGGATGTTGAAATCAACGTAAGACTACAACAGAGTGCACTTAGGAAGTTTTCAAGTCCTGCTAAATGAACGGCGGTCTTTATCGAGAACTATCTGCAGCTTTCTAGACCAATGGGGCATGCAACTTTTTGACAACAGCCTGAAAGCCTTCTCTGCTGTACGAGAGCGCGATTCAAGTGACAGAGAGACACGCAATTAAATCTGCGAGCAGAAACAGTACAATCTATTTGTGAGAGTTTATTCGTTAGTGACCAGAACCTCAAGCGGGAAATGACTGTGCTGACGCAGATTTTATAGCACCTCGAGATCAATGCTGCTGAAGTTTAGAATCAAATTTCAGAATAAAATAAATAGGCTGATGATAAATAAAACTGATGATTTTTTTATAGATATATATTTCCATGCCTTCAAATAAATCAGCTTAAACTTTTCAATCTTCTCATTCTCTTGCGTCTCATCAGTTTCTTCGATTCTCTGAAGCAACAATGGACAATATCGTCCGTCTACGTAGCAGCCTGTACCCTTATGGATTTATTACATAGAACCCCGCAAATTTTTCTCCATGCTATCGTGGAAGAATTGAACTATCTGTAATATTAAAATGAAACTGAATTTCTGATCTTATTTCTGAAAGAATGAAGATGAATTTTGTCTTATGCTACTACTGAAAAGAGAATGTGAACAGTACCTACAGCAAACATACAAGCTAGTAAGAATGAGATTTATCGCTACATGTAGGTGGTCGAGTAGCAACTGTAACGAAAACTTGGACGCCCTTATGGTGTGAAGCTGATTATGCACTTTCAAGCGAGGCCTCGGCGAACACTATCCTGTTTAAGCGTGGTTTAAGTAATCACAGCTGCTTTCCACAATGTCCGGGAGAACGTTCTTGTGAGACGAGCCTAATTCCCGGTCAAACTTTATCGCCGCCTGCATGCATGTTTTCGCCGCCTAAGAAATTAAATTCCTTGAGCGGCGAAAAACATGCATGTTCTAGCGAAAAAGTTAGACTGGCTACTGAACCTATTGCAAATTTGTAAAAGAGAAACTACCGGATTTTTAGGGCTAAAACTAAATATGTCATTTGTGTGAATTTGTGACCAAGTACACAGCGACAGGAGTTTTCTTATAGATCACAATAATTTAGCATAGAGAAGAGGATCTTCCTCCTATAGCTGAGAATAAATACGCATGTCAATTTAAACATCTTCGCACGAATCTCACTCTAGGGTTGAAAATAGGAGGAACTAAAAATTGAAAATATCACCGAGAAAACTCGGGTAAGCTGCCAGTGACACTCGAAACTACTGTCAGGACAATTCAAGGCTTTACATGTGCTGTTCTTACTCACGGGCTATTATAAGAATTGAATTTAAAAGTTGCGCCTGAAATGAGAGCAATATATTTCGGTATTCTAAGAATTGCGACGGAAAAACGAAAAAACACTCACATGTTCTCGTATACTCACACACCTGGCACTCATGTGCAAAATAGATTCACTTAATTAAATTATTATAATTTTGCTCATATTCTGTTTAAGATTTAGATTTGCCAAAATTTCCTGCGTTAAGAGTTCCATCATGCGGAAAATAACTTAAAATCCAAGCGTGGAAAATTTGGTGAACAAATAGGAACTGCAGAGTAATGCGATAATGTCGAAGAATTGTATGTAAATTACCCAGCGTTTCTGTGCTTATAAAACGCATAGCATTGGAATAGAAGACTCTGACTACGACAATGCTGATCCCAACTTAAGACGAGGAATCGTACTATAGCTAAAACCTTTGTCATGTCCACATTCTCTGTGAAACAAAGACTTTTACCATAGTTGTAAAATACATTTACAGCACTACATATAGCAATACATAATTCGCCGTATGAAATTGAAAAACCTATCTCTGATATAACAATAGTATTTTAATTTGACTTATACTAAGGAAAAGTTCGTACATTATCATGGCTTGGAAAAATGAGAATATTGTTCGTTCTCATACCACAACATGCAGATGCGAACGCATAAGTGATGCCCGGTCGGTATTGGTAAGTTTGTAGAATTATATTTTTCGCATGTTCATCAGGTTAAGGTTGGAGTTAGTTCAATGGTAGTCGGCACCTTGGTCGAATGTCAGTCAGGATCCAATGTGGACACACCTGCATGCATCAGTCGAGTCCACACAGTCCCAGCTGCCAATCTGTTTACGGCCGAGTGCCGAACCTCTGCCTATGGCTAACGAAGTATTACCTGGAACTCGGTACAAAAATGACCTCAAAGAATCTCATATCTTGCGTGGAAATTGACATGAAATGAAAACTTTACCAAATCTTGGAATGTTGAAAAAATTACTCAGTCACTTAGTAGGAACGAACATTCTGAATGCCCATGGAAGACCCATCATTTTCAACGTCGATCCCATCTCCCTCATCAAGTTTTACACGTAAGTGGTATCAAGCTCTTGGTACTAAAAATTTACGCTCGCGAAGGTCATTTTCAATACGTCATTAGACAGGAATTAAATTCTGTCCATGATAGCAATAAACCATTTCTGAGCACTCCGGACTCGCTGCCGTAAGCGAAGAGCGCTCTTTAGAACCCAATGAAGAAGTCATTACGAGAGCAGGATTGTCGCCGTATTTGTGTCGCTTCAGCTAATGGAGAAGCTTTACCAACTTGCCGCCAACCAGCGATGATAGACGTTTCAATTTTCGTTAGCAGGTGCACCAATTTATTTCATGAAAACTAAGCCTTTTTCCAGCAGGCGTTTTCCCGTAGCAATTGGTGCGCAAAATTAGGATAATTCGAAGTCTCCTCCGGAATATTCGATTCCCTGACATTACCCAATATTCCTAATTGATACTGTCAATGGAGACTTTGAATCGCAAAATCTTTAATACCCTGTGTTACGCCTGATCCTTATTATGTTCTTGAAACATAGGGCCACAAACATATGAATTGCGTACCTTCATCAAGATATCTACTCGCATTAAATAACTTTCTCTTTCAGAAGCGTAAACTCTACCGTAACTTTGTTTAAGGAAAAATACCAAATCGCTCACTTAGTTAATTCTAAGTTTGCGCTCAGCGGTAGAAGCAAGTGAGACATCCGTTGTAACACATGCTGCGCTATAGCTGTTTTTCCATTCTGAGGGCAATAAAGTTTATTGAAATTAACATAATCTGACTCTATCGCCGACGAATCCTCAGCCTGCCAGACAAGTTAATCGAGCGCCACGCTCCGCTGGGGCGATGCGGGCGCTTCCTTCTGCGGCACAGTCACTCTGAAGAAGCCGAGTTTTTACGAGCACAAGTTTGGGAGGCGAGCATAGTGAACATGGCACATTGTGATGAGTCGCTCATGCAACAGCAGCCAGCACGAGATCCTCTGACGTCGAGACGGACGGCGTTGCACTCATGATGCGCAGCCTGCACAACTCATAGCCAGATGAGCTCTGCTCGTCGCCGCGTCACTTTCGAGGCACACTTACTTGAGACAGACGAAGTTCACTTCAAATATGGACATGCAAACTCATAACTTACAGTAGTTTTCTATCAGTAGCTCACACAATGATTACGAATAAAAAACGAATTAAGAAGAAATTTAATAGTTAATGCTGGATTGAAACCATAGATATGTAATGAAACATTTTAGAAGGCTCGTCGGTCCAAACTGTAAAGTTAAGGTGGTCTGCTCCAAATATGAAAGGCATCTTATGCATCATGCACTGGCGCCTGAAATTCTTTTGCCGAGCTAGAGCGAGCCGTTCAGGATAAGTATCTCCACGGCATCCTCTCCATAATGGACCCGTACTTAGCATGTTATTTTTTCCCCCACCAGAGGGTTTTGGTTTTGAGCAAGTCTTGAGCGAGCTGCTGCAAAAAAGCGCTATTGTCTAGTTTACGCTGACGATATAAAGAAAAGATGCTATGAAAGGAGACGTCTGAGAGCGCCTGACGCTCGATCGGCTAAGTGATCGTCCGCCAGTGGCACCAGTTGAAATGCTCCGCTCGGTCTCCGTGAGGGGCCAGCGCACCCTCCCACGGCTCGGCGACTGAGAACTGACGAGAGTGTTCCTTATCAGTTTGATTCAACGACATTATCTGACTCTGACCAACTGATAACGAATAGACAAATCTGCGCGAGTTACGGGATGAGGAATAAAGTTGTGCATGGCTCTCCAGTTGCAAAATAACGGCGGAGCGGTGAATTTCGACAAAAATTTCCAGTATAAGTATCTGAAATTTTAAGAAACTAGCAATTGTAAGTTACATACTCATTCCAATATTCTGAATTTTTCAACAGAACCCTATCGTAAAAGTACTTCACTTGGGATGACACCAGCACTCTGTAGGCATGTTTTCTTTTAGCTCAATGATGAGCATGAACATTCATATAAATGCAAGATGAACTAATGAAAAGAAGAACATATCTATTCAAGACAGGTTTATCGTGTAAATCGTAAATTTCCACATACTCTTAAAATATAGTTTTAGTACTCTCATGGAAGTGCGTTTGTCAAAATACGCGTATTACCCTGCTTCGGCGCTCTGAAGTTTCTAACATGCGGGACTATGAAAATCATCTGAAAATTGCAGAACCGTAACGTGTTCATGAAAAAGATGCAGATGAACATTATCAGCCAAGAAAAGTTCCAAAATTCACCAACTGTAAATTCTAACATATGAATTTCAACATAAGTTCTTCAATAAGTAATAATAAAGGAATCCAGATGTAGTAAAATTGGCTCGTACTGTGTTGGGGTACAGCGCAGAAGCGAAATAAAGCGTCGAGAAAATGTTTATTATCTGACGTAACAAGTTCTTCCGCCTTGATATAAAATACGGCATCGAAAGGAACTATACCCACAACGGTGATAATTACAATTTGCCAAATATTAGTACTGTTTTTAGTCCTTTGTCATTTCATCATGCACTGAGACACTAAGACTTTTAACAGTGTTGTGAAATTTCTTAACTATAAAAATATCTACCCTAATTAGAATGAATAAAACTTGAATACATATTCCACAGCACGCAAAGGGACAAAGATAATTCACGTTGCTTTCGACATGGGAAAAATTTCGTTAATATCGACAACTTGCCAAAAATTGTTTTTAATTTATTTATTTTGTATACCATGAATTTTCGGAGATAAAAATTTCCTTGTTATATAAATTCATTTTAAAATGAAATGGAGTTCTACAAGGGATCAGCAACAGCTCTATGTTGACGCACAGCTGTTATTTGAGCTTGATTCAAAGCAAAACTTTGTCGCTGCATGGCACAGCTAGAGTACGAGAGCATAAATTAACCCGTTATTGTACCAATAATTTTCAATTACAAAGTTATACTCCTCTCAACTCCCTTCCTCTTTCTTTAGAAGCCGTTGTGCATGCAGATCTGAGCAAGCTTTTAACTTGATGAACAAAACAAGCGGGATCAGAAGGAGTTTTGGGGAGGGAGGGGAGGAGCTTGGCGGGGCGGCTACTTGGGGAAGAAAGACATCGAGGCATCGCACTGAGGCTCATGACATATTAAACACGCTGTCCACAATTTACAATCACAAGATGTAAAAAATTTTAGAAGTTGACCTAGGCCTTGTAAAGCTTATTTTATCGTTTGAAAGTATTAAATCTCAGCATTTCATTTGTTTTTTACTTTTACACGGGGTCGTAATTTTCGAGCAATTTACGCTGCTGGCAGCACAGGCACGATGACGTATGTGGGTTGTTTGAAAATCTGACCTCACAGACTGCTTAAGCG
Source organism: Morinoia aosen (assembly GCA_030386875.1). Classification (NCBI taxonomy): domain Eukaryota; kingdom Metazoa; phylum Arthropoda; class Malacostraca; order Amphipoda; family Talitridae; genus Morinoia; species Morinoia aosen. The sequence goes on along the minus strand of CM059561.1, from coordinate 29,520,535 downwards.
AGAGGTACAGTACATAGTCAAGACATCGCGGTAGTGTAGAGATTCATGTTAATGTTACAGAAATAATAATGCGAAAGGCGCGCGAAACTACGGCGGAGCTGAAGCGTGTGTTACAATCGAGGCTAGGCTTTGGGGGTGTCAGTAATGAGTAATTATTGTTGAGGAAGCGTCTCCTCAGGAGTCGGGGGTGAAGTAGCGGGATTATTACTAGCACGAACCTTGCATAGGCTTTGAAGCGTTAAGTAAAGAGTGAAATATAATATCTAGGTATAATAAGTAATATGAATAGAACAATATATTAACACGTTGACTACGTATTGGGGCAAATTTACACCAACAGGTAAATCGCTCAGTTACGTGCCAATGTAAATGAATAACATTTCAACTATTTGGCGACCTTTTTTTAAAGAAATTTTATCGTGCGAGATTAATATTATTGTGCATTTATATTTTGTACATTTCTTATGAAGGATGGAAACTTAATCGAGCAGTGAAATCGATTTTCCAATTTTGTTTCTTACAACCTAACTAAATTAACTGTACGATAAGCGCAAATGTAGTCAACGTATTAATAAAAGCGGGAGTTGAGGTGTACTAAGGGTATTTAGACATGTACGCAGACGAATATGTGTCTCACTCGAGGGTACCAACCAGTGAGCAGGACACGTAGCACATTGGGGGGAATGCGCATAAGCCAGCCAATCAGAACTGGGGAAATTCGCACGAAAAGGATCGCGCACAGTTTAGAAGGGGAATGGTCAGTGGCATATGTATATATAAACGCAGCGTAAGTGAGGGAAGCTCACGTCTTGGGTATAGACATAGTTGGTGTAGGAAGTCACAATAATAGGCGAGATGTAAAATCAAAATTTGGACCATCGTATTGGGAGGTACGTAATCAACCGATGTGTTGGGAAAAGTTAATTCAGAGAATGAGTAGATGGGGGATATTTCGTGCATTTTGAACAGTGGGAGGGAGAATGTAATTATCATCTTGTGCGGCAAAGCCGGTTTGATGTGGGGACGCCATCTTGAATCAATTCACCGTCAGGAATTCATTCAACTGTTCAAGTTTTTAGTAACAATTTGTCTTTCTTTTTATTTGTTATACGTACTTAAATGAGTTATCAATTGCAGTCGTAATTCAAAGTAAAGGGTAATTCCAATTATTCAAATCATGTTAACTTAAAACATGTTAGTTATGATTGGATTTTTTTTAATCAGCCTTTAAATTACAGGGGATTAGAGCTTAAGGAAAATATACATCAAAAGCAGTTTGTTGTTCAGCTAGTTCTCAGGAGGGCGGGCGTGCGTTCTTTCTTTCTGCGCTTGGGCGCTTACACGATCGCCGTCTCTCAACGGAAGGCAGCAATCGAGGCCTAGCGGCATGACCAACTAGAGCGGCTGAGTGCAGAGAGAGACCAGAAGACGACACCTGACGAGGGTTTACATGATTGAGGGGCGAGAAGACGACGGGATGTCGGAACTAGCCTGTAAATCGAGGGAAGGGGTCGAACCTCCAGCGACGACACAGGTGCGACGAGGTAAAACGGTGAAGGTTGAGTACATGATTGGCAAACCAGGCCAGTGTTCGTATCGGAATTTGGTGTAGCGGATAATGCAGTACACAGTGCTATTCAAAAGTGAGGCTAGCTAGAAAAATGCGGCTGACAGAGCAAAAGTAAAAATCATTAGCGTCAGTTATTGTGTATTTGTATTACGTGTTCCTGGTGCCATTAATTTATGCATTTCGCTTGTGATCGTGCTGTGTTTAACTTCCTTATCCTGCATGAGCTATTTTGTTTTGTGTTAATCATGAAAATGAGAGTACGCAAGAAATGCATTTAACATAAATTGGTATTGCTAATATTCATCATGCGTGTTTTTTATTTGTATTTCCGTTAAATTCATTATAGATTCCCATGTGTGTGTCGTGTTTACTCTACCATTTCCCCTGTTTATTCTGTGGACGTAATAAATTTCGCGGTTGTCTATATATTCACTTGCTTCCGCTCAATTTCAATAAACTTCCGTAAAAATGACATACTTGTAGGTGTCATAATATAGTGTTGATTCTGGTGCACGAAGGTGGAAGGACGTAGAAAACTTAACGTTTCTATTTTCATCTGTCTTTCATTTACTCTTGCTGTGTACCTTTCATCTTTGTGACTTTCTATGGCTGAAACTCTTCCTAGGAAGACGTTTAAAGAGTAAGCCGAGGATACTTCTCGTGACAATAGTGACCAACGTGTAATGCACCGTTTATCGTTAAGAGTTAAATTTTTGGAAAATGTATAAACAGTGGGCATGCAGCCTGAATTATTCGCAAAGGACTAGTGTAAGATATTCTCCTGGCTCGAAACTGTTGTTTAATAATTTCCATCGTTAAAGAAAGGCAGCTTTCGGTTCGACACCGTCAAATAGCACTATAGCACATAAGCTGCAATAACAGCTGTGAATATCAACCAAAGTTTGGTCAATATCCTGATGTGTCTAGCCTAACGCAAGACTGCAAAGAAGTGGTATCTGTTCTAATAAAATATTTCGACTCAGTGATGACAAAACTTAATAGTGATATTGACGAAATGAAAAGTGAAATAAGCGACCTTAAAACACTATCTGAAACAATAGCAGGAAAAGAAGCAGAACACAAACAAATTATTGAAGAGCAGAATGAAAAAATACAAAGCTTGGAGTCACGTCTCGATCGCTTGGAAAAAAATGATCAGCGCCGAGACCTGGAAGATAGAAAATATACTCTCGTCATTTCCGGGGGGGAACTACCTCATTCACACAACAACGAAAATTGCAAAGAAACAGCCTGCAAAATTCTGAAGGACATTAACATCGACCTCAGTGATGCTGACATCACGTCAGCTAACAGAATGGGAAGAAAACCACTAAGTGGAAACGAGGATCGAAGAAACATCGCTAACGAACTGAAACATTACAACAAAAAACGTGAAATTCTCTCTGCCTGCCGAGTAAATAAACCAACGTTCTATATAAATGAATATCTAATACCTTCACGAGCCAAGATCATGTACACCTTGAGAGTAGCCAAGAGAAATTTCCCGGAAAAAATCGGAACCCCGAGGACCCAAGATGGAAACATCTTCGCATTCATCCCTGGACAACCGGACTCGAGACGTCAGATTAACACGCCAGAAGAGCTCGACCAATACCTGATGCGGCAACTGGATAAATCATCGAATCAGGTCTTGGGTGTTCACCTCAATTAGGTATCAAAACATGTACCTGTGTCAAATTATATACTCGTATGCCAATAACGCCTAGAATTCTATAACTTTACACTAGATCTTCAAACTGCATAACTTCATGTCATGAATCAGTTCCAACCTCTAAAGATATATACGGCAGTTTTACCTCAATTTTGACAATCTTATGACAGATATATATGAACATTTATGACAACTGTATTGGAAATTGCAACAGCACCATCAGCAATTTGTACCTACCAATATTATGATGGAATATTGATATCCACCTTGTTCACCTTTCCTCGTAAATTGTATGTAATTTTTAACCAACAAACTATTATTATGTGTAAAACATATTAGCTGATGAGATTATCATGGTCGCTAAATTTTTTTCTATTTATCTTTATTTTTTTTTTTAAACTTATTACCTGTTGTATGTGAACTTTGTAACAACGCCTTCAGCAATTTGTACGCATCAATTTTGTATATTGAACTCCAATATTAATCGCTATTGGCTGAGTATTGAGTGTACCCACGAAATCACGCTTGATTTCTTACTCTTTTCTATACTTTCTAAGCTAGTTTTTAGATAGATATATCCTTTTAATCTTGACTCTGTATTTCGTTTTAAGTTGTACAATAGTACTTACTGCCTACTGTTTACTAATTTTGAATGACTGATCACGCTGATATATTAGATGAAATCGACCCGGATCTCAATCATTTGAACAGAATATTTCCAAACCTAAACGACTCTGAAAACTGCAGATATACTAACATATCAAAATTCAACGAATCTATACGAATAACCCGGCAGGATTTTTCGCTACTGTGTTGGAACTGTAGGTCACTCTATCCAAAATTGGAAGAGATACAATGCACTATTACTGAACTTAAGTATACCTTAGATGTGATTAGCTTCACCGAAAGCTGGCTAGATGACTCGACCAAAGACATGATTAAATTTGAAAATTATCATAGTTACCATTCGCTACGAAAAAACAAGCGAGGCGGGGGCATCAGTACATACATTTCTAAGCACATGGATTCGAGAATCATAGCAAGTGCAACACTGAATCAGGATCATATAGAATCATTATTCGTAGAACTGTCTAGAGATGGCAAACGAATTGTACTTGGAACGGTGTATAGGCCGCCTACAGCCTGTCCTATATCCTTCCTTAATGAGCTTAATCGAATTATTTCTCAGTTCAACAGGTCCTTCTACAATGACATAATAATATGCGGTGACTTCAACTATGATTTGCTGAAACATGAAAGCTATGAACCAATCTCTAATTTCTTAAATGCATTTCATTCTAAATCTTTCCTTCCGATCATCACAAAGCCAACACGAATAACCTCAGAATGTGCCACGCTGCTTGACAATATCTTTATGACAGACCCAAGTGATTTTCTTGCTGGAATAATCACTTCTGACTTATCAGATCATTTTCCAGTTTTTCTTATTAAGAAAAATGTCTATCTTGCGTGCACCAAAGCACGGGCTGAAACTTACTCATATCGTAAAATAAACGAATCAAATTTAGAAGAAATGCGCACCGTTCTAGAAGATTTAATGCCAACATTGCACATCACCCAACAAAAAAATAATGCAAGGAGCATTGATGAATCAGTAGTAAAGTTGACTGAAACTATAATGAACGCATACAACCAGTGTTGCCCAATTGTAACTCGTACAGTTACCCCGAAAAATAAACAAAAGCCCTGGATTACTAGAGACATCGTGATAAATATAAAGAAACGCCAAGCGTACCTAGCCCTCCTTTGCGAAGGGCGAATATCTAGAGAAACATATAACCGATTCAGAAACTATGTGACAAACCAGATAAGAACATCAAAAAAGAGCTACTTTACCCTCAAGTTTACTCAATTCAAAGCTGACGTTAAAAAGACTTGGCGCCTCCTTAACTCTTGTTATAAACCGAATAACGCCGAAAAAAAGAAAATTGGTTATATCACTCAAGATAATGTAAAATACCATGAGAAGAATGAAATTGCTAATCTCTTCAACAACTTCTTTGTAAATGTAGGGAAAACTATAGCCAATGGTATTCCAAGTGAACCTACTGATCACCTGGAATTTATGGATCATATTCGAGAACACAACTCCTTTTTCTTTACGCCTACAAACTCCTCCGATGTAATTGCATGCATAAACAACATGAAAAATAAATCGAGTGGGTTACAAACGTTTCCAACTAAAATACTTAAAATAATTGCAGATATTGTGGCCCCGCTGATATCCAATATTATTAACCAGTCTCTCTTACTAGGCACTTTCCCGAACTCCCTCAAAGTTGCTAGAGTAACCCCTATCTTTAAAAATGGTGAAAAAACCTGTGTAAACAATTATCGACCTATCTCCATGTTACCAATTATTAGCAAGGTATTCGAGAAAATTGTGTATAAAAAAGTGTACTCTTATTTTGAACAAAAATCATTTCTCTATGATAAACAATACGGCTTTCGCTGTAAAAAATCAACAACACAGGCAATATTTAATCATTTACAATTCCTTTATTCTAATATAGATAACGGAAAGACTGTCTTCTCTGTATTTCTTGACTTTCGAAAGGCATTCGATTGTGTGGACCATAACATATTACTCTCGAAACTTCATTGTTATGGCATTCGTGGGGTTGCCCATGATTGGTTCAGATCATACCTAACAAATCGGAAGCAATACGTTGTCATTGACGACGCAAAATCGGACCCACAAAAAATTAGCCATGGAGTTCCACAAGGATCTGTTCTTGGGCCTCTCCTTTTTCTGATTTTTATCAATGATATTATTAAATCTACATCATTTTTTAAATTCATACTTTTTGCCGATGACAGTACGCTTTCTGCGGTCCTTCCGAACGAAAATCCCACTACGATTGCGGAGAGTATAAATAATGAACTCCATAAGGTTTCACTGTGGCTTAAAGCTAATAAAATAAGCCTCAATATCGATAAAACAAATTATATTACGTTCTCATACAAGAAAAATATATCTCTACCATCCATTAAAATTGGCGAAGGTGAAATCAAAGAAACCAACTCATGTAAATTTCTGGGCATCATAATAGATAAACATCTGACCTTCAAAGAGCACATCACTCATATTAGTTCTAAATTATCAAAATCCATCGGAATCCTGAATAAAGTTAAAAATTTCCTGCCTGAAACAGCCTTACTAATGCTTTATCGAACCCTCATTTCACCATACCTGCAATACGGAATAGAAGCATGGCATGGAACTGATAAAAATAAAACTAATATAATTTTTACTCTGCAAAAAAGAGCCATCAGAGCGGTAAAGAACCTAGAATATAATGCTCACACAAATGATTCATTCAAAAATTTACAAATACTTAAACTCTCGGATCTCTACAAAATCTCCATCTGCAATTTCATCTACAAAACATTAGCTAATGATGGCGACAATAGCCTTCAACAGTTATTAACTGCGCAAACTGGTCATCACGACCATTTAACACGAAATAAAAGTAAATTCATGCTTCCTTATTATTCAAAGGCCCGCTCGCAACATAGTATACTATTCGTTGGAACTAAAACCTGGAACTCAATACCTGCGGAGATCCGTGAAAGTAATTCTTACAAGGTATTTAAAAGAAATCTTGAGTCTCACTTCTTATCAGAATACTAGTCGTGTAAGATCACCAAGTCAAATCCTGCCTCCTACATGTCTGGTCCTAATAATGCAATTTGCCATGAGTAATATCGCCGATTTTCAGTCTGCTCCCAAATCGTTATCGAATATACTGTTAAATATTGTCCATATGACCTATATTGTAAAATTAAACATCAATATCGAATTCATTATCCTGTTGATCAGTCTAATGCGAAACTAGGCTAAGTGAATTAGGTTAAACATTATTGTACGCCCTAGAATAATGTAATGGTAGGATGCCCTAGAAGTCGCTGAACTTATTCGGGCCCACAGGTAACTATACTCAACTCTGACCATTGTATTAAACTTAAGAAACATTCTACCTCTGTATCTCCTGTGGTAAATAAATTGTTTAAAATTGTTTAAATTGTTTAAACTGTTCACCGTACTGGTGAGATCTTCCCCAATGCCTCCCCTACCTTACACCTTTCAACCTCGCCCGATTTTCCCCATTTTGCAGTTCATCTTTCACGTCACCCATGCAGTAAAACAACAGCCTGCATTCCTCGCCAATTTAAATCTCATTTAATGTCTTGGCGATCATAATCACAAAGCTTATTTTGCTCTGCGGTCAAAAAATGGGGCAAAAATACGTGCATCTTAAATTTTAACGTCAGGTACTCTTTTCTCTAAAAGCCAGAAGCTTGATTGTGTTTGCAATTGGAAAAGGAAGTTCATTAAGGTATGGGTTCGCATCATCAATAATGGCTTTAACAAGGGTAAATTTGTTTATGTTGCACGTCTTCCTAATCACGCACTCAAGTACGAGGTTCAACTATTGGAACTACATTTAGTTCGAATTTAAATACATTTCCTAGTTTTATTTTGTGTGCAGGGTATCATAGACAGAAATTCCGCTCACTGTTTCCTTCGGTTACCAGCATTACTTCAAAACTGAACTGCGGAACTGTAATGTAATTTCAAATGGATGTAATAGTTGACTGGTTGCCGCAACCCATGAGTTACTCTCCCTGCAATTCGATCTCTGAGTGACCAACCAGCCAGCATGAAAGTGCTTATGTTACCATATCTTTGAGGACGGACCTGATTCGTACCGCACCATTTCATTCATAGGTCTTAATAGGAACATTTTTAGCCGTTATCATATGCGCTCCCAGTGAACAGTTTCGATTCAATACTGCGTTGGTTTGATGTTCATCTTACGTGGTAAATCAGAAAGCCTGATACTGATTAAATTATGTGACCTTCGGTACGATATAGCTCGAATAACTCAAGCGCTGGCAAACCCATGTTACTACGACTACTGCGTTGGTTTGGCGTAATTTCCATTGCTGCATTAATATTGTTACTGGGCATTTTGATTACATAGGTGACTTGAGGTCTGCGTAATGAAATAACAGTACTACGTAAACCAGAGATCACCCGCTTCCAGTTTTATCTCGAAAGTGCTGCGTACTAACTTACTCTATTGTGTGGGCTTGATATTTGAGAGAAAAAATTAACAACTTGGTTAAAACTAAACGACCCTCTATACTGTTAGTATTGCATATACATATGTTCTTTTTACCGCAATAAGTGGAAAATTTACACTTCAAATTTCTAAGATTAATGGCTCGGAGTTTCCAAATCTCTCATCAATAACGAACGGTTATTTGCCTTGTTGTTAAATTTATAGACTACTAGTGGCGTAATGTCGGAGAAGATATTATGATAGACAACTCCAATCTCGTCCACCAGTCAAACAGGAAGTGTAGACAGAAGTACTGCAGAATATATATATATATATATATATATGTTGAACAGACCTAGCTCACAATGAGACATTAATCTAAAAAGGCAAATGTATAAATACTATATTTTAAGCGCATGTTTCAATTTCTACTTGTTTATAGAATTGGCGAGCTAAAATTGTACTGTGTGTACACGCAAATGAACAGTTTATAGTTTGGTGAAAATTTTTGATACTGTCGGATTCGAAGTAGAAATATACAGTCGGGCTTTCAGCTGAATGAAATAATGTTATCAGATCATTTTTATAGATTTTTTAGATTTTTTATTGCTCGATTTCTGGAGTTTGCTATCACAAGTCTAGCTAGTTGAGTTTAGTTCAAGTCCACAGCTTCTTTTACTCGTTCTGGCGACGATATCGAAATATAAACTTTGAAAACAAAGTCCGAAGCGTGATTTCTTCATCGTATTCTTAATTCCCTTTGGCTTGTAAATACTACTTTGTTAGTTCGAGCGATTAGCTTTAAATAGGTCAGATATATATAAGGAACAGGTGCGACATCTAGCAACGCTAGAATTTTGTCACAGGTCTACTGGTATCAATTTATTTCGGCTTACGCTTGAGACTTTCTACTACTGTGCAGAACATTTTTTGTTCTCCATTTAGTTTCGTCTTACGTCTTTCATGCGCTCCACTCCGCGTAGAATTTTACTGAATTTTACGAGCAAGCCTACTTGCACCATTTAGCCAGATGAACTCCGCATTAGAATATGTTCATTCTGCTCTTTCTCCGACAGCAACTGTAATTTGCAAGAATCATTTTTCAGACCGTCGAGTCGAGCATTTCAAGGCGCACTTCTCCCACACGTGCATTGGGATTCTTTTCATGATTTTTCATGTTCTTTGCCCCACCTGTCGTAGAAACAGTTTCATGAGAAAACATCCAGATTTTTATACTACCTTTTCTTTGTATTTATTTCATCAACACAATGAATGGAGCTTAAACAATGGAGCTTAAACTTAAACACAATGAATGGAGTACCATTAAGCACGCAACGACCCACTGTCTTGTGCCAATTCACAGTGACTCTCGACTTATTAGCTTGAAGAGTGATCATAATTTCATTCCCATCTAATAAACATTTCACATCACAATGTTACTTCAAGCTATTACCCCATCAAAACATCGATTATCTTTTGCTCATATTTATTGGTTTCCTACTGACATGTGAAAATATTTTATTTTAACTGCCTCAATCTCTGCTCAGAATCAGAAGCTAAAAACGTAGATGCGTATAACGTCAGAAATTCTCAACGGCTATCAAATAAATAAAATGACGTAGACACTGAAGCATGGATGTGAATAGCCGGGTTACTCTGATCTCAGCGCTTCCGAGAGCTTAAAGATATTTCATGACTTATTGATACCAATGCCATGAAAACAGATTCATTTTGAAGTAAGCATGTGACGTAAAACATTGAACGGTCAAAAATAAAACAGAAAAATCTAATGAGATGGCATCAAAATTCGAATTTGAGACTAGGCTTTCTAATTTGTGAAATATGTACTTTAGTTTCCAGGAATGAGATGTGAAAAAAGTAAAACTAACTAATAGCGTAGTATTTTTTTGCGAAAATACTTCAGAATTTCAAAGTCCAATGAATGAAAAATAATGTGCTATATTACAATATGTACACAGGTTATAAAATATTTATAGCCTTAAAATTCTCATCGTAATCGTTTCGTTAACTATTTTATCTCTTTGTAGTTGTTATTTTTCATTGGTTGTAAACCAAATTTTCTATAAAAATAGTTTGTGTGAATAATAATTTTATTGATATCCTCGTAGAAATCTACGCTTCGATTCCATCGTCCGAACCCAGCTCAGTATCGCGACGAACTGTTTCAACTTTGTTATTCAAGGTTAAAACGAAAAGCTTACGTAAAATTACAACGTTCACAACTTTTGAGAACTGATATTCATACACCGACCAATTTATTGTAAAGTATCAAAATTTACAGCTGTAAGGTGGCAGTTTGTCGTAAGGTATCATAACTCTCAGTCCAGGCAAATCTTGAAGACGCTAAACCAGCCTGTCCGGTGAGCTCGATCAGAAGAGGTGCGGAAGCGAGGCAGCGCCGCTGTTGCGTATGCCTTGCCAGCGCGATCGCCCTGCGCCTCTCCGGGGGCCCGGCCTAGACGGTTCAAGGGCTGTTTGTTGTCGTCAGGTCTCTCGTTAGTGTCGCATAACGAGGCGTAATTGCGTGCATTTACCCATCATCAGTACGTATTGAAACGGGCCTCGACATAGGCCTTTGATTCAGGTTTCATCTTTCCTCTGTGTGTGTGTGCGTTCGTGTGCACTGGTTTTGTGTGTGTCTGAGTTCAAAATACTGGGTTAAGTGCGCAGTGCGGGAGCGTACGTTAATTATTTGTTCATTTTCGTCCTATTTTTCGGGGTGAAAAGCGTATTCTCCCCATTTAAACATAGTGTACAACTGATCTTTTTACTGGTAAAGCCTCCCTATTATTACAATTTTCCAATCAAAATTTTAACAGACAATTTTGATACGATTGAGCAACTTTGTTACGTAAAAATAAAATATGCACTACGTTATTTCAGTTTATGATGATTTTTACACATATTGTGGGCAATCATAGTTTATAACTGCACTATATATTGGCGTCACAAATGCGAGGCGTAGACGTTACGAATGCGACACTTCATCCTTCCGTTACAAGTACAGTAAAATGTTATTTAATATGAATTACGTTGATGTACAATTGTTTTAAACTGGAAGTTGGGAATCTGCCTCACTTAATATTCTTCTTTGATATTTGCACGAGTGTTATTTTGCTTGTTGACCCTAGGCAATAGCTGTTTTCTTTCCTACAAAAATACTTCTTCAGAATTTATGGGGCAATCAAGACCAAATTTGGGATGATATAATTTAAAAGATAATTTTAGTACCTCATTAGCATTGAGATACAGTCCATTCTACTGCCCAAAAATCTCACTAATTAAAGTTTGTATAGTCGGAATAGACTAGGGTCAGTTACCAAAATTTTAGAGGTTCCATCGCATGCGTTGCAGGTCGGACATTCAGTCTCGAAAATACAAATTACATCTCTTTACTACTCGAATTGTTACCATGTAAGCGCATTGACTGCTTAGTGGCCCACCGGCGGTCAGTGGGGTTATTTCTTCGTGCTAGTAACCCACCGGTTGCGAATACCTAAATTTTTATTAAATTAACCGAAGACAGATGATGACATTTTTCAATTAATTCTTTATCTATTCAGAAGCTGAATTCGTAAATTGAATTAAATTTGAGATATTTCTCAAATTTCATCTGTGGCCACTGCATTTAACCCAAGGTAGAGAAATCAGGGTTCTACGATAGAATGTATCCTAAGTAATACCATTAGTTGTCGATCATCTACAGATTTGACATCGAGCTTGTTCTATTATTCATAATCAATTGACCGACTGGAAAATTTCTAAACTATACTTGACTTGTATGCGCAAAATTGCTTTCTCTTCTTAAATAGCCAAAATCAGTCTATAAAGTTATGTCAAATTAATTATTCGTCAAGACGTAGGTTCCTATACTATATAAAATTAAGCCCTAATTCATTCATCAATTAAATTATTGTAAAGTTTATGAAGAAAAGGAATTTGAGGTTACGTGAGTGTTTTCATTTGTTGGGACAAAAATGCAATTATAGCTTTTGAAGTATTAAAACAATTTGTTGTTTTATCTGCGAGAACAAGAAGACATTTTGCGCGAAAATACATACTTGCCTGGTGAAATTGAAAAGAACAATTTAGCTTGTCCAGGTTTGTTTGTTTATTTCTTTTGGTCAAGTTATTTTTCGATGGATGGAAGTACTTGTCTTTCACGCAACGGCAACCAAATCTGTGAATAATTTCGGCACAGTTCATGATTGAAGAAAGGGCAACATATAGAGAGAGATCGATGAAATCAATGCACTATAACATTGATTTTATCGCTCTCCCTCGATATGTTGTGCTAATTATTCTACGAAACGTTTATCACATCCAGTTAAAGTTGTCAAAGAAAACATTTAAATAAAACCAGTAGAATAGTTGAGGATTTCCAAGAGGGACCTTTCACAAGGCTTTAGATTTTCGTGCTAAAAGACTAAGAAAATTGTTGATCATTTTTACGGAAACATCGTTATTAAAGTCTAAATCATTGACTATAAAAAGCAAAAAAGCAACTCTTCGATGTTTCTAACATCATCCTCAGGCTGAAGATATACAGGAAAAACTTTGACACTTACATTGATAAAAAATGTGAATCCAAAAGTTCAAGCTTTTTCAGACTGATAAAAATACAGGAAATCACAGCGTAGATGAATAGCAAGGAAAATTTTGTAAAACAACAAAAGAAAATCACCAGATGACTAGTTAATGTTGCACACCAGCTTTATATATGTTCACGGCATCAGAGCTGGCAACATATTACTTCGTGCTAAATAATCACTGATTTTACAATTTTTGTAAAACACCGCGACTCCAATTGCCGTACCCGGATTTATAAGGCTTATAAAAGTTTGACAAAATTTGTAACGTCTCTTTCATCAAATTTTTCATGCTCATGCACTTAATTTTCATAAAATATATTATGAAAATCCAGGATTATTCTCAACGTTCAAAATGAGGTTGCCAACAATTTTATCAATCGGAATATTGAACAAATTATTTTTAACTAACAGCCGTTTAACTCATGGCATTTCTGAATGAAAAGTAGTCCAGTTGCTGCACACTTTATAAGCTCTATGTAATAAAGAATGAATAACATTCTCTTAATGCATTTGCAGAGCGTCGCAATTATAATTTATGGTTTCACCAGCATGAGAAGGCTTATCATACACGGATCTCTAAAAAGCACCTTATGAAGCTTTAATTAAGACATTCAGAAATGGCAGCTTCCTACGTACAAATACACCCAACTCATACGTGAAACTCCACACCGAATTTTAAGTCATCCAATTCCTCATTTCCAACTGCTATATTCTCTGCATTTGAACAAAAATATCGTCTACATATCTACCGTACAATACCGTCTCAGCCGGGACGTAGTTCAACGCCCGGTTTTCCACGTAGGATATGTAAAAGTTAGCAAACGCGGGCCGTAAAGGGTAACCCATCCACACCAACTCCCTAGCGGAACAAACTACCGTCAATATTCCGAAAAGGAGCTTCAGTAGTACAGATTGTGAGGAATTACTTCAAAATCTGACGAGGAAACAGATTTGGAGGAGAAATATCTTCAATAATGTATACACAATTTAAAATTATCTGAATCAAATCAGAAATGAGTACACTATTGAATAAGGATTCAACATCAAATGACGCTATTAACACGTAGCAAGGCAACGAATCTATCAGTTGACTTTAGTACATACTTCTGCGGGATATGTGGAGTAAGAATTTTTTCAAGGTCTTAGCAACAGGATAAGTGATGGCATGAACCCGAAATAATATTGACCTCTATTGCGGATCATTTTGATTCTTATAAATTTTGGCATTTCCGTAAATACAGGGTGGCGCATCAGTCACTTTGCCATTTTTAAATGAACTGACTCTTTTCAATAAATTAATTTGGATTTTTCTTTTCAGAATTATAAAGTTACGTCGTTGGAAATTTAAATATGAATGAATTCCGAACCGAAGAAAGAATGATGAAAATTGAATTTTATTTTGAAAACGGACTCTCAATTATTGGAACACTGTATAGAGAAATGCTGGTAAATTTTGTTTGTGCGTAAGAGAAAAGGTATACGCAAATAAACCTCAAACTATCCAACAACTTGAAGCAAACATACAGGAGGAAATTCATTCCATACAGGCTTTGATGCTAAGAACTCTCATTGAAAATGCCTTACAAAGAGCTCGTGTTTGCGAACCTGAAATCGAGGCCATTTACATGACATTATTTTTCCTCCATAAATCAAATTAAAATTTCTATCTTTAAACTATGTAATAAAAAATTAACAAATTACACTCACTTAGAAAACAATTTTTTTTCCAAAATGGTAAAATGACTTATGCACAACCCTGTATAACCAGGTTAATTGTGCCCTTCCAGTTTTTTTCAAATTAGCTTGACCAGGATTTTGCCTCTAACTCTGGTGTCGTGAACATACTGGTGTGCTATATTAGCTAGTATCTGATTTCATTTTTTTGCTCTACAAAAAATTATTTCTCTTATCATCTAGCGCTGTGATTCCCAATTTTTTTATTCAGTCTGATGCGGCTCGAGTTTTGGATTTACATTTTTACCAAAGCGGGTGTAGAAGTTTTTTCTGTATGCTTTCAGCCTGAGGATGTTGTGTGAAACAACGAAACATTGCTTTTCATAAACAGTGATTTAAAATTTATAGAATACACCACGTTTCAGTAATATTATTAACAATTTTTTCAGTCTCTTAACACGTAATGAACTGGAACAATTTCGCAAGGTTGCAAAGTTGGAAAACAAAAAACGAACTGTAGTGGAATGTCGATAGCCAATCATACCCGCGATGCTCATGGTGAAGGCTGATAGTTCTCTCTATGCTCTGAGGAGTATATACAGTATATATATGGCACATTGAGCATAGTATCGGTACCTCACAGAATGTCCTCGCAAGTCTCTATTATAAGTGAAATAATAAACACACTTCGAATTTTTCAAACTATTAGGCGTTTTCGATTTTGCTGTGTTTCTTGGCATCTTACAAATCTCTTTTCGCGTAATTAGTATGAATACGTAACGTGAAACTGACAATCCTAATGATAACAATATTACTGACAGCAATGTGAGCAGAGATTTCAGTGGTTAAACTCAAACATTAAAGTTTAAAGTTCTTTCTCTTGTGTGAGCAAAGTTTGTGAGAACTAAGACCATCTCTGAAGATCCGGCCCGTACTGTGAGCAAAGTCATCAGAAAGTAAAATCAGTGAGAAGAGCCACACTGTCTACAGTACGAGCCGTTCCCGAACAAGAATACGATGGCCGAGACTTACGGAGAGCCTTGGCTAAAAGTTGGAGTGGGCGGCGAGGCGGTGGCTTCTATTATGCTGCTGATCCCGTCGAGTAATTCACGGCATGCTGGTCTCATAAATCTTAACCGTCGGCGGCCTGATCCGCTCCTGCTGTTGCTGCCGTCTTCCTCCCATTGCCTCTCTTTTATGGAACGCGCTTGCGTTCCAGGTTGCGCGTCCCTTTGACTTTTGTGCCCTGTTTCGTGCGCTTAGATGCAAGGGACATTGGTTTTGTGCCCTGTTTCGTGCGCTTAGATTTAAGTGGAATTAGTTTTTGTGCCTGTTTCGTGCGCTCAGATGTAAGTTGTATGGTTTTGTGCCGTTTCGTGCGCTTAGATGCATGTTGCATTGGTTTTTGTGCCCTGTTTCGTGCGCTCAGATGCATGTTGCATTGGTTTTGTGCCGTTTCGTGCGCTCAGATACATGTTGCATTGGTTTTTGTGCCCTGTTTCGTGCTCTTAGATGTAAGTTGCATTGGCGTTTGTGCCATGCTTTGTGTTCTCGGTTGCGAGTCGGTTTAAATTTTGTGCTCTACTTTGTGGGTTTAGTTACGAATCGCTTTAACGTCTGTGTTGTTTAGTGCGTTTAAATACAAGTTGTACTGGTATTTGTGCAGTGTCTTATGTGCTTAGTTGTGAGTCGCTTTATATTTGTACCCTGTTTAAAGAGCTTAGTTGCGAGTCATCTTGACTTTTGTTCCCTTCTAGACAAATGTTCAAGTATAATGTATGTAGAATTTGTTCACTGTCTACCTAGCCTTGCTGGTGTAACTTTGATGTACATGCTTTCCATGCGTGATTTTGGTTATTGTCCGTTGCATGAAACTTGAATTTCTGAAAACTGCGTTCTGCATTGCTTGTATGGTGAATTCTAGATAGTCATTGATTTTTGCGCTGCAAAAGGAAAACTCGTGAACGAAAATTGCAATCAAAAATGAAGTCGAAAGTAAATGTAATAATTTAATTATTTCTTTGGAAATAGGAAATGCTCTCATAGAATCTTTTGCTCATAAATTCAACAGTCAAACGAGTGCCGTTTCTTCAGGTGCGTCAGCCATAATGTGTATTGGGCTTGTAATTTTAGCTTCGTGGAGAAATGTAGACGATTATGAAATATTTTGTTTTTTGCTTCCCCTTGTTTTTTTGTTTTGTTTCTTTTCAATCGCACGCGGCCATCACGCGCGGATTCCATCTAAAAAGTATTAGCAAGAAACTGCTTTCGGTTTGGTGGCGTGGGGGAGAGCAACTGTTGCCAAAACGTGTCTCAGGGGGCGAGGGAGAACTTCCATCGAAGTTCCACGGACAATATATGCGATTCAAGTGACTGTATGTACCCTATACTTTCTTTTCATAAGCACGCTAACCGCTTACTTCCAGGGCATGTAACACCCATGTGAACTCCGAGAACGTTTAATATTTGATCAGGCGCATTTTGACTACTATACAGTACACTAGAAGGCACGCTACTTTCTATGTTTGTCAATTGGACAGAAATTTTAAAATTTTGTTTTGAAACTGACTAATTAGAGCTGATCTAGAACACAACAGGTTGTGCACTTGAGTGGGATTAATGAGCCGTGTTACAAATCGGGAAGGATAATCACACTCACCTCTTAAATACTTTTTATTGAACAGAATAATAACTGAACTCAGCCAAATTAACCTAAGTGTATAATATACCACACTGGACTCGCTGCTCTGCGAGCTCAAGTTTCATCTCCCTTCATCGAGAGTGCACGAAGATATATTCTGAAGTATGGTTCCCTTACTTCGTCCTATTTTGTTCTGGTGAACCTTGAATACTTTAAACTCATAGACATGTCGTGCTAATTTGACACTTATCGGAAAATTCTCACCACTAATCCTTTCCAAGACCGTTTCGAAGATTGCTTTGATGACTAAGCTTTGCAATTTTGTAATGAAATTATTGAAAGGATGCAGTAAAACTCTTGGAGAAATCGAGAGTCATGGTAGAAATTTCTTATCAATTGATAGTTGCTACTGTATTGATGAAGTGTAAAATGAAAATAGTTCCCCTTTCTTAAAATCATTTTACATTTTACTCGACGTAAGAGAACTAGAGGGACTTAAGAATTCTCATCATTCGAGTCATTTATCGCTAGCGTTGCAATATTCATTTTACCTGCAATGTCATCAATTAAGGACGCGCATCTCCACCTAGAATAATTCAATTGATTTCGTTTTCTTCTTCTATCTGGTACAACGAATTAAATTTCTTCCTTAAATTATATACAGAGCCTATACTGAGACAATGACCTTCTCGGTGTAGCGACAAACTTTGAGATTTGGCGAGACGGTTTCATGTCGAAGTCATTCTATAAAAACGCATGATTTCTATAGAACCAAAACTTTTGAGGGATACTCTTTTGTGTGTTTGCTTAAGACGTACAGTGATGAAGCCAAAAGAACACGGAAGGTATACTGAAGGTGCATCCAAGTTTGTAGGAATGAATTGAAGAAGCGCTATTAAGTTGGAGGTGGATCAACGATGGACAATTATTGTGGGCTGCTAATATTTTTGATGTCATCCACTTGAAGCTACGTTCTTCACCTCATCCATTAGAGAAATGTGGAAGACGAGGAGTTAGAGACGGACTAAAGGTAGACGATGGATAGATAGAAAGGTTGGTTAGATAGCTCAAACAAACGGTACGGAAGTATCGAGATTACTTTTATCATTTTCCAAACATTGTTCCTCTCCTTTGCTCCAATAGGATATCCGCTATGGCGAATTTACCAGTTTAAATGTGCTGCTTTTATTTCACTGTCACAAGGAGCAGTACGACCTGTATTAGAAGCAACATTTGCGTGTAGTCCAAATGTTGAATTTTTCGCGAGATTTATATTTATTTTTCAATAGTAGATCAAGGGAGATAAAGTGATGTTAAGTTATGTTAAGAATTAAGGTTAAGGTTGAAGTTAAGGTCTCTTTAGGTTAAGTTAACATTGGTTGAGTTACGTTAGGTTAAATTAGTAAGGGTTAAGTTAGGTTTGGCTATATTGGGCTTATTGAAGTAAAATATTGGTTAGTTAGGTGAACGTTCATGTTGAAGCTAACATCAAAACTGATGTTCAGGGAAGTAAGTTACATAGCGTGGATATGAGTCGATTAAATTTAGATAACAGCGGGTCGAATTCCGTGGTATCACTTGTATTATCATAACAACGGTTAATAATAAATTGGATATACACAAAGCAGTTAATAAAAACTCACAGAGTGAAGGGTCATAAAGCATTTTACGTTCACAATTCGAAGTATTCTCGCCGCTGCTTTTGTTACGAGATGTCTAGGACTAAAGCTTAGTTGAACGTATGCGGATCTCTTCGATGATGATGTAAGAGTACATAATGGAATATTTGAATGAAATCATATCAATATCTCACCTAAATTTAGCTAAGGAAAAAATAATATAATAAGGGTCTGTGGAACTAAATGTAGAGGAAGATTTGTTTCCTGAATTTCGAAAATTCATGCTTCCCTGTATTGAAATACCTTGCACAAGCATGGCACAATAATTGTTTCAAACAAATGACACGGAAGAAAACCCTGAGAATTCTTAATATAAAAACACTGTTCCAAAATAATTCTTTTTAGAAATTGTCTACGTTTTATTAATTGAATCATGAGTATTTTGCACCGGTGAACTCGAAAATGACATACATTTCTTTCAATCAGTTAAGTTTTACATGCAAATTTGATTTAGATAAATCTGATCTTCTGACTAAACAGATTACATTTTCGCGCATTATTAGTACATTTCCATTAATATTTTTCATCTAAAACATGTTTTGGGAAAAAATGCTTTCATCCAGAGTGTACCGGTATTAATTGTTACAACTTGGATTCTGTAAGATTAATAATTATCGAGCCAGGTCTGCAAGTGCTGAAAAAGAGGTGGAGACCTGCTGGGGATCATAGAAGGGAGCGATTGAGAGCGGTCGCGACCCGCCGTGTCTACATTTACTGCTTGCGGCTGAAGAAACGAAACCGCACATACCTCGTCTCGTATTGTTCAAAGGCTTTATTAATGCGTCAAATTTTGTAGTGAGTCATTTTGAGGAAATACAAAGGGAAATTTTTAAATTTGCATGAGTTCATAAAATAGCGTCACAAGTCTGTTCATTTCATGGTGTTTTTATCATTACTAAACTGTTTGCAATCAGCTTTATGTAACCATCCCTTTGCGATGCACAAATTTCCAAAGAGTGTATTTTATTTAACATCGTGCCCTAGATGTGAGCAAATGTGAGTAAAGCGTTGTCTGATTTTATACATGCCGCACACTTGCCAGGGCAGTATGACCAGTTTATTTAATTATTTAAAAAGTTTTCGTCCTCGTTCGAAGCTTTACTCATCTTTGTGCCCCATGGATTATCTCAAAACAAACTATAACTGGGAGCTTCTGAAATTGTGTGTCATGTGCAATACCTAACGCACAAATGAATAAATGATCCCCACGAAATCTTTCGCTCTTCTCCAAAGAGGTTGGAAAAATACTCCAACGAAAAAACCTTCATTTGTGTCCATATATGCGTTCCTCTACCAGACGCGAAAATAAAAATTTACAAATACAGCCGCAAGTTACAAGACATTTAGTGTTCCGATGCCACAAAATGATTTCTTCTAAGCATTCATAATTGTTTCCTGCATCAGTGCTCACACCTGATGTTTGTATTAAAATTTATCACTGATACATCAGATCGAATGTTTCTCTTTGACTTATTTAATTTATTGAATCGCAGATAGAATATGTGCTTCAAATAATATCCATGAATTAGTGAGACGAACTATAACTTTACTGAGTGCCCCAATGATTTTCATTGTGCCATCGAAATGTTCTCTCGATTCTCATTCTCATAACATTATGAAAAAACAAAGCGGGTAAACATTTCAAGTATTTCAAATCCTTGCCCTGAATTTTAAAGCTCAAGTGGAGCAAGTTTCAAAGGTTTCATTGATTTTCCCTTCAGCTTCTACCCCTAAATTATTCTCTCACATTTTGGGGAATAAAAATCTCCACTGAAAAGACGCGATAAACTCCAACCACGCTACAACATCGGGTACCTCGTCACAGCATTATTAGAATGTAATAAATTTATAGAAGAGTATTGTACTTTTAGCTTCATTTAAGCATTTTATTCATTGTTTTCAGTAGTCCAAGGAGACTCAGAAGTTTGTGAGAGATAGAGCATCCCGACCTCAATATCTGCGAGTGCTTATTGAGGAGGCCATTGCCGTCAGGAGTTTGCGGGCAGCTCAAGCGACTTATTTACTGCGTAAGGGGTAATGGAGGGTAGGGAGGTTGTGGGAATAAAAGGAATCGAAGGAACACCTTTGAAGTTGAGCATCGACCCACAGTAATGTAGCGCCTGGCTGCAGCAACAAGGCCTATACAGGGCGGGTAAATCACCTGCTCTTTGAGAAGCTAATTTTACTAAGCAGCGTAATTGCGACCGCACACGCTCTTGCCACAGGAATGCTCTTTGCAAATCCACTAGGCTTCCTTTCTGCATCAACTTTACCTTATTAGGAAATTTATCCAACGCTTGAGCGTCATTAGTACCGTGACATAATTATTGAGTAGGACCAATGCACGCAACTTGCATGAAATATTTTAGTATTCATTGAAGCCCTTTGAACCGATTTTGTAAACGTTCGTGCACTTATAGTTATTTGTCTTACTTATGCAGTTGAAGCAGCAAGCGCCAACCAGCAGTATTTTAGAAATAAGGGTTTTGAAAGTTACTTGTAATGAAGCTGCAAGAAGCACCTATTAAAACGATTCAAAAATGTCCCTTAGCGCATTTTTGGGTTTTAGCCTACAACGCACATTTCAGTAACATTTCATTAGGAATGGAATAATTTCAACTGAACTTCATGAAACAAGGCGATAAAATTCATGAACTGCTTACTATGTTTCAAAGCTGCTGAGGCTTTCCAATTAACAAATAAATTTAAGATATAATATGGTCACTTGATTCATATATTCATTTAAAGCAGCCTGTACCGATATTCAAAGACAACGTCACACGATATTCGAGCTGCCACTGACGCCCCTAAGTACAGTTTAAAGCAGAGTGACTGGTAAGTATTATTAACTGGTATTTTCATTAGCGATATCTGAAAGGTCATGTGTAATCATTCGTATATGAACTGACTCATTATTTGCATAAGATGGCGAGTTCCTCGAGCTGTCGTGATTATTGATAAGAATTGCGTCTTCCAGCGTCTTTCACATAAAGAGCTACGTATGAAGATAGCCAAGCTCGCAAAAGGTATTTTCAATTATCATTCATGTGAAAAAGTACTAGCCTCTTGCTGCTCTGAATTTTCTTCGATAATTGATCAATACTCACATTAAACTAAATTAACAAGCGTGATGCTAGAGTAAATAATCAAGCACGTATCCATAAGTTCAAGTCTGGCTGGGATCGACCACTTGAATCGACCACCACACCAAAAATAGCCCAAGTCGCTCTCGTTTACGCTGCTTGTGTTTCAAGTCTCGGCTCAGTGATCATTTTAGAGGGCATAAGGTTCGTCTTGCGTACCCTGCGTGGACGAAATGTTCTTAACCCATCGTACAGAACGTGCTATAATTTTCCATGAACTAAGCAAAATCATGATTCGACCTTCCGTACTTACAAACTATAGAAATAAACAAAAAGATCTAACGCTATCATGGAAGCTAATCTAACGTGATCAAGCGGGAGTGAAAATGCAGCTGTAAATAACTCAGAGTAAGTTCAGTTCTATCTGATATTTATAGGAAGTCGTTAAAACGCATTTGACTTCATCCTATAGATTATTAGACGCAAAGCACGGCTTCCTCTTTTCTCGCATTAAGTAAAATTAACAAAAAATTCACTTATTCACTGCATTCAATGACGGAAAACGGCATAAAAACGTACGTTACCTTCTGGTTTAAATGTTGAAAATTTGTGTGAAATATAAATCAAACGGCCAAATGGTTCCTTTCTGAAACGAGAAAAAAACATTCGAGATACTTGCAATGCTTAAAAAAGTTTAAATTTCACCGCACAGTTTTTGTCATAAATCAATTTTAGCTTCACAAGAGATGTGGAACATTGTGAAAAATATTGCCTCCAAACCAGAAAAGGACAAAAAACGCGCTTACTGTCAGTGAACTAATTCTTTAACATTCTGTGATCATGTAAAAGTATCTACAAGAATATTAGTTTAAGTTTATATCTATTATGTTCCAGTCATTTGCGACAACTAAAATAATTTTACTGTTTGAAATTTAAGATTTCGCTTTCAAATGAAAATGATCAACGTACAGTTCATCAAATTCCGACTTTCCCTCCGTCATAGTTACCTAATATTAGTTTTTGCATAGTGGCAAGTTAAACAGTGCGTTGAATGGTAGAGGTGAATAATTAATATCTCCTCAAACAGTAGCTGCAGCGGTTGTTAAGTAAGAGACCATTTGACGGCGCAGCCTGACTGTATACGCCAGTATCATGCCCGGGCTGTTTCAGGCGATGCTTTTCTTTCACTATCTTCAGGACACTGAGAACGAAAATTCCAATTCATTTGAAAACGTCTTGAATTTTGTCTGAAAGAATTTTCAACTTCACTTATTACCGCTTGTATGTTAAATTTTGGGATTTTTGGCGTACTCTTTGATCCATTTGTAAAATTCAAGCATTATTAGAATTCTTACCATATTTTTTGCGTTTTTCCAAATCAAATTACCATGAACAGTATAAATAGAATATGATTTTTTGCAGGGCCTATATACTGTCGCTTTTGTATCGTCTTCAGGACAATAAACTCTTTGCAGGGCTTTCCATAACTCATTTTCTTTGGCCCTCCATAATGTAGAAATTTATAAATCAAGTAAAGATAACGTTCCCATGCATTCTTCAACAACTCACAAAATTTCCCTGCCGTTTTTTCTGAAGAGGGCTGGCCTGAGATAGTGCCACTGAATGCAGGCTTGGAAATAAGCGCGCGCATCTCCCACCCACCGGAAAACAAGCAGTCTTTTCAGATCGGAGGCTGGAGTCATCAACCGCCCGGGTAGCGGCCGATTACAGCTCACTCTGCATTTGGATGCAGATCTTTTATCGAAACCGGAGCAGCCCAGTCGATGATGCTGAGATGAAGCTCTGCAGCGCGGACACCATTATGTGTTCCAGCGTCCGTCTCTGCTGTTGCACGCGTCGGCCTCTCGTATTTTCGGCTGAAATCTGCCCATGGCTTTGGCGGAGACAGCTCTGCAATACTCAGGTCATAATGGCCCAGTCTCTCGCCGTTCACACAACATAAACTTGGATCCCACAGCTCCGGATCCTCTTCTGCGGAATAAAAGCCCTAGATAAAGTGTCACGCGAATAACATTCAGGTGCGATCCCGAGGCGCTGCCTTCCGTAAAAATATCTGTGACTGACAGCCTGACATGGAACATTTGTACACCTTCAGGGTAAAATAACGTATTTTTTCTGTGCTAACGAGAATTATTTTTGTTCGATATTAAGTAAATTTTGCGCTAAATGAATTATTTTATCATAATTTTGGGAACTGCTATTCAGGAATGAAAAACACGTATTTGGATTCGAATGGATATTGAAAAATTCCAATAGGCATTCGTATCGAAGCTCTCAAGGAGTTCTATTGCTCCCATCACCCGCATTTCTCGCCATCCTGTCGCGAACGAAACAACAAAAGCCAAATGACGGCCGTTCGGAAAGAGTCTTGGGGGAAATGCACGACGGATTGAATCGCAGACCAGGCTTTAGAGGCGCCCGTGTGATCTACGTGGCTTCTTCGACGCGCGCAGCCCTAGCTAGTCGGAGCCTCGGCAACTTGTGCTTTGTTCCCTGCTGCTCTAGTGTGGTGATTGCCACAGCAGAACAAGGTTAAATGACACACGCAGTTCCTGATTTTTGTTAAACGGGGCTTATATGATGAAAACGTGTGCAACAATAGTTTATGCCTTGTCACGTAATATCTTTAAGTATGCTTGGAGGTATAAATTACTGCACATCTGGAGAAAAAAATCTCATCTCATTTTGTTCACGTTTTTACATTTAAAACCACCGTTTTGCAGGCAAGATCCACGACGTGAAACTGAGTTTTTGATGCTCCATCTATTTGGCCTGCCTAGTCGTAGTTAACGGTCTTCTCTGTTTGCGCTTATTACGACCTCTTAAATTAAAATTTAACCCCTACATTAATATTCATGCAAGACAAGAATGGCTCCGGCGAAACATTCCTGAATGACAAGGGTTCAAAACGAACGGAAGAACTTGACTGTATAATCGCACGCGGATTTCACGCACTCTTATCGACGAAGGTCGAATATTTTGCTCGAAATCGTCGTTCCGAGCCAAGAATGAACTTCGTCTCCAATCAAGTCGATTGCCTACATTTTTGCACTGCCCTCGCTACTGCAGGGCTTTGATGAGTTCGCGATAAAACTAGAAATCGATGAAGTACGCTAATTTAGTAATCAGCTAATACAAACCAGCTAGCATGTACAACATAAGTAGAAATACGTACGGCTCATTTCTGCCGAGTTGACAGAGGATACATTTTTTACAGTTTTTTTATTTCATATTTTCCATATTAGATGAAAAATATCCCACGATAGGTTTATGCGTCATAAAATTCTGCAAAATTGCCGATATTTTTTAAAGCATTTGAGTTCCGTCTCATTGGTGTCGTAAACTTTTGATATTTTTTAAATAAACATTTAAGTCGCTAAAATTGGCGGCTTCTACCAAAGAAAATTGTAAATATAAACAACAATAATTATTATTATCCTTATTATCATTTAAGATTACCGGCTCATGCCGGTATATTTTTTATACTTTTTTCAACGAATCAAAACCTAGGTCATGTAACCTAACCCATTTTATCCCAACCTAACCCGACCTCATCAGCCATGTTTTAATGCTGGTACACGCGCGGATACCCAGCCTCCAGAAATAAATTTTGGTATTGATTTTAAATTCGGCCTTCAAGCGAGGCACCTAAACACCAAAAATGGGGGAGCGGAAGTCTCAACGGAGGATTTTTTAGCGTCGTCAATGTCTTGAATAAGGAATGAGAAGAGTAGCGCATGCGCTTTAAATTACTAGGATTCATGAAAATACAAGTGAGTGATACCTCTTGATTTCAGAAACAAGTTCCAAGTGCGCACATTATTAGTATGATTAGAAAATATTTACTAACAGTCCAAATTTCCTACAAAAATAGAACGACCTTATGAAATTGCGCATCAGCTGTTGCATTCAGTTTCCTCAAAATGCAGGGCTAATAGGAATTTCTTACATCAAATCGTTGCTTTCCGCGTCAGACACGCTTATATCACGTCCCAACATTAACAATTTAAGTCAAAGAGTCCAGTGACCGCTCCACGATTTAATGAGGAGACAGTGAAAAGCGAGACGACAATTGCATGTTCGTTCTAACATTTACCAAGTCACAAGCTGAAACTTACTCACAAAAAATTCCGTGACAAGCATTAAAACAGGGGGGGGAAACGTGTGTGTATGGCTATGATATTGAAACCAACGCACTATCATTAATCGCAATGAGCCGGTGTGACTTCGCCAAAACCGAAAAAGCCTGCTCATGTATCAGTGAAATGTGACGGCGATGCTAATCATTTTCTGTGACTGTCGAGGAGTTATATATCCTGAGTTTGGATTACAAGATTAGACTCTCGCTATAGGCAGTCATACGAACCAATTTTAAAAAGTTTACTGGGATATCTGCGCCGAACAAGTTGGAATGATTTTTCGCTGTTGTATTGGAACTGTAGGTCACTCTATACAGAAATAGATGAATTAAGTTGTAATATCACTGAGCTAAACTGCAACTTGGACTTTTTTCGCTTCACCAAAAGTTGGCTAGAAGCCTCATCAAAAGACATGATTCAAATGCAGAACTATTATAGAAACCTTCACTACGTAATAATAATAAACGAGGCAAATGGGTGAGTACTAACATAACTAAACACATAGTTTTGAGAATCGTTGCAAGTTCAAGTATGAATTGTGACCATATCGATACGTTGTTCATAGAACCTAAAAAAACTGTAAACGTGTTATAATTGGAACTGTGTATTGGCCTCTAACACCTCGTCAAGTATCGTTCCTGAATGAACTCCATAATATTATGTTACAGTTCAACAAGTCTGTATAATAATCTGCGGTGACTTCAACTACGATCTTATAAAAATTGAGAGCTGCGAGCACATTTCAGATTGTATACATGCTTTCCAGTTTGAATCTTTCTTTCCAATCATCACGAAGCCTACATGTGTCTCATCAGGATCTGCTAGCTGCTCGATAATATTTTCATGATAGATCAAACTGATCATCTGACAGGAATAATAACTTCCGACTTATCTGATCATTTTCCAGTGTTTCTTATTAATAAAAATGTCGTTATTACTTGTACCAAGACATACGCTCAAACTTAGACATATCGATGCGTAAATGAATAAAATTTGGGAACAATGAGCTCTGTCCTAAAAGAATTAATGCCAACATTGAACTTCTGTCCACAGGACAGTAGTGCGACAAACATTAATGAAATAATGCTAAACCTAACTGATATTATAAATACTGTGTATAGTCAATGTTGTCCGATCATCTTTGATGATTTAACGATAAAGTTGAGTCTACTTCTTTATTGAAATTCATATTTTTTGCCGACGACAGCACGCTTTCTCTAACTCTTTCTAATGAAAATCGCATTTTAATTGCAGCCAGTAAAAATAAAAACTGAAAAAGATTTCACTGCGGCTCAAAGCTAATAAAATAAGCCTCAATATCGATAAGACAAAACACAATATATTCTCTAACAAGTTAAATGCGTCTCTTCCTTGCATTAAGATCGATGATCGGGAAATTGAAAATTTACTCCTGAAAATTCTTGGGCATTATAATAGATAAACATCTAACCTTCAAGCAACACAATGGACATATCAGTGCAAAATTATCAAAATCCGTATGAATCCTCAATAAAGTAAAAAATGTATTACATTAAGATGCTTTGAAAATTCTTTATGGAAAGCTCATTTCACCTTACTTACAATCCAGATTAAAAGCATGGCAAGTAACGGGTAAAAATGAAACCAATTTGTACATATCCAACTTGTTTTATTGTCCACATCCAATCATAAAGTTACTCTTTAAAAGCTATCCTAATTTTCTCGGTGCCATCATAGAAGTAAAAATAACCATTTCATACACTGGCACGAGTAATCGAGGCTCCCCTCACTTTCCACAAAAGATTCAGTCCATTTTTTCAACTATCCACCAGTTTGTACCCGTTCTAACTTCTCTCATCGTCCACTCACGCAATTCACATTACTCTCAGATGAAACAAAAAACAACATATTCTAGGTGTCATTGTTAATATAAAAACTACCATGAACACTCGGGGCTTTCCATACAACCCGCACGTGTTCTACCGTGTACATATTTCTTACCAACACGTATTCTGCACGTGCACTGGCTTAGAACACCAAAAACTTTTAGAGAAAAAATTAATGCTTCAGCGAGTGGTTCTAGCAGAAGTTTCGAGACGGTACTCCGATCGCATTTAGAGGTATTGTGTTGACGGGAATCCACTTGTGTTTTTGTGCGAAAATTATTGATTTTAAACGTGTTTCTTTGGTGCCAGTGCGTGAATGACGCGACTTGTGGGCAACAGGAGAATGAGTTTCTTGGCTCATTTCTGCTGCCATATCTTATTCTATTCAGTCTAAACGAACTTCATACGCAGCAGAATAGCGTGATAAAACACTACTTTGATGATTCACCGATACCAAAAGGATTGAGCTAGTAGCCGAGGAATTACTCTCTCGTTTATTCACCTATCTCATGTTCAATATTAGTTGTTCGCTGTTTGTTGTTGTGGTGGAGTCTTGCCACATCGCTTTGGATCAGAAATGCCACCAAACACATCACAAGACATTCGCAGATGAGTAACGGGAGAGACATCCTTTTAGGATAAGCAAGAAAAGTTCATGATTTGATTAAATCAGATTAATAAATAAAAATGACTTAGCCCATCCAAGCAACGTCAGTTTGATTGAGCTTGAATGTGAAAATATGCGAAGCAAGCATGAATTTTTCAAAGACGGAAGGCATGTAGCATACTGACGTTTAAATATTGCATCTCATAATGCAATGTTGTAGTAGTTAAATAGACTGCGTGGCTTCTGCCTGGCACTAACAGGGTCGGTCACCGGTTCAAAACGTTTAGCTTTTACTATCCAGCGCCCAAGCCTTCAAAAATAAGGTTTTCTTGCTGGAGTCGGGGCAATATTGGCCACTTTGCGTAATTAAGGCCAATAATTCCGATGGCGCCTCGTAATGATGTGAGCCTCCACCGTGGAGAGACGAAGCGAAATCTCAGTACTTGGTTTAGTTTAGAAGGGCTTGTATAGTTTAAAAACATATTTTTAAAATACCAAGAAAACCCCGTTAAAATGATTGCAAGTCATTTTTGAGTTTGATTGCGTTGTATCTAAAGGTCTCGTACGACAATGTTTAAACAATCATGTGTAATCGGTGGTGATGCAGACTCAGAGGTAAATTATATTCTGCGAGCTTCCGGACGAACTCAGTATTTACAAAAATTTTTCTTGTATTCGGAAGACTGATTTCAGTTGAAAAACGAGGTTAAAAGGAAATAGAATCAAAAAACATTCTACAGCAGAAATTGTTGTCATAGCAATTCTTACAAACTCTAAAGGAACTCAGACCAAGATTAAGTTAAACTGAATCCACGCTCTTTTTATGGTTGAACAGCGATATAATAGTTGGAAAATTAGGTCCAACACGATCCATTTTCGAAAAATTCCCTACAGCTGTTTAGGATCGCTACTCTCACGACTCCAATAAGCGTAATTATTGCGTGTGCTTTGTACTGAAGGCGAAGCCAACCTTTTGTATTCAAAATTTTGACCAATTGTGCAGCATGCCGTTCAGTCGAAAAACTGCCCTTCTCAGAAACTAAGAGAAACTATCTATTCAAAGAACATCATGTTGAATGAATGTTTATAGGTACTTAAAAATTGCTTTCGAAATGTTAAATCAGAATCAAATAATTACTGTTTATTTTGACTGCAATTGAAATTCACAGTTTGAACGCCAGTATGGCTCAAAATTCAACGCTTTTCGTTATTCAACAAAACGATATTCTCTGACAAGGTAACTCTCTTCTGAAACAACATAACTGGCCATGGCTCTCCTGTAATTGATCTGTTTGAGATTTTTGTTTCAAACACCATGTTTTCTGACTTTCCTTCACCATATTATCATTTAAATTATTAAGTATAATATTATTTGGATGGTCTGAATTTACCATCGAGTGCACAGATTAACAGTGATTTGAATTAGAGCTTTGCATTATGTTAAAATCGAGGGTAAAAAGTGGCAACTCATGCTGTTTTACAAGCATGAGTGTCTTCGAAGCAGTGGAAATAATAGTAACATTGTTGAATGCTTTCTTAGTTACATGCTTCTTCAGTTTTAATGTAGACGCGTAGTCAGATATTCCTCAAATTTTAATCGATTTTCTACATACGATAAGGCAAAACATTATAACAATCCATCCATTATTTCTTGGCGAAATACATAGATACAAATTAGTTACCGGAATGAGCTGAATCAGTAAGAGTATATTATGAGTGCCATATGTTCCACAAAATAATTTCAAAAATTTAAAATCAATTATGACTAAAAATATAATTATTCTACACATTCTCGCTTATCTACTGGCTCTCGACTACAATTTCGTACAATATCATAGAGCGTGAAATAATTTCAAAAAGGGAATTAAACAGACCAGTGTTCATTTAAGCATTGTAATACAACAAGCAACAATTTTTAATGGAGCGAATTTATTTCAAAAAACAACATTATAAAGATATTTTTTTAGCACAATGACTGTTACGTTTGATGCCTCCACATGGGATTATTACCGAATCGGTCAATTTTGTTATTGTAGCAGCACCAACTAACTACAGGCTTTACTCTGATCGAACTCGACACCTGGTTGTCCTGCTGTTTTGATTAGGGTGATAACCCTCAAATTTTATTTCAAAAAACTCAAACTTCCAAACTTTAAGCCATAAAAAAGAGCATGCAGCTTAACCAAGTCAACTTAGGAAAAATAACGCTGCCATCTGCACAGCTACGATGCTGTAAATTGCTTGAAAATGCGACCCCTGATCAGCATGCGCTCCTAAATCTTTCTTTTGTAGAGCGTTACGAGTTAGCGACAGATCGTTGGAGCGAGGCGGGTCATGTTTATACATGACCAGATTAATAGCGCCTTCGTATTTCATTAAACAAGGTCGGCTGACGAAACGCTGGAACAGACGTCCTCTAAAGACGGTATGAAGCAACCAATAGTATGTGAATTTTAAAAAAGAATGTATATTCAATAAGTATAATCAATTTGGAAAAAGTGTTCGCAGTTATTTTGAGGATGTTATGTCACCTATGATATTTATAATGATGAAAAGCATCGGAGGTAATTTGACTGGAAAAAGTTATATGCTTGTGAAGGCTTAATAATCAAGGAGTTACACTAGGTGCAACAATTTCTTTTCCATACAGTAAGGCTTGTGAAATACATTCCCCATTTACAATTTGGGGATGAATATTAAATTTCACTTTAAGGTCAGAAGTCATTCTTGAAAACTTGTTCTGTGTAATTAAACGCATTATTAAATGGTACTTCGCCTCAACTGAAACCATTCGAAGCCAAAATAAGGTAAATTATCAAACTCATGAACTCAATTGTGATACGCAATGCGTATGATCGCTTATTGCTGCACTTAATTCTATCTCTTCTGAAAATAAAATGGAAGGCAAGCTTCAACAGATATCAGGGTTCGTAAGAAAATATTGCACACTGATAAAACGCTCAGTTTATTTTAAGTTTGGCCAAGGAATTTCTAAGGGGAGCGTCGTAGGATTAGTATTCATAGATTGCCTCACCATTCTTCTCTGATATTTTATTTCTGTGAGTCAGTCTTTAAAGTTTTTTCCATCATGCAAAGCCAGAAAATTTTTTTACATTTTTTCTCCGTGATGCACTTTGGAAGAGAACGTCCTGGGTTCCATACCCCTAAGTTTAAAACTTTGAAAAAATATTCATCAAAATATATTCCTGAAGTTTATAAAAGAACATAATGCCTATATGTACATACTTCATCTTCTACAGAGGAGTATTTCCTTCAACTAATTCCTGCGTTCTTTGGACAATATAAACCTTCATTATGGGTATATGCTGAAATGAATTCTCGTTAAAGTCGTGCGGAGCAAGAATTTAGAGCTATGAGGAAACTAGAATGACCAATGTGAATATTCAATGAAATATAACCCTCTCAGTTTTTCTGTTTCACTAATTTTAATAAAATGTACACTGAAGAATCCGCCAAAGGAATTACAATGGCGTCACGTTTTTTTCAGTGTAACTTTCAATAAAAGAGACCAAACATTCAATGACCTGTTCATCGTTTCTGACTCCACATGGTTTTCAGTAAATCTTCTCATTGGCGCTATAGCTCCCTTTTGGAAAAGCTAAAAACTCTTCTTTCGCTTTAGACGCAGCCAAGAAATTAGGGTGTGGACCTGAACAAGTAGAAATTCGTCCAAACAGACAAGGCGAGTAGACTCGTTTGGGCGAGGAGGCGAGAACATACCACTCGATTCGTTTCTGTTGCTGTATTCTATTCTTTTCCATAGAATGAATAGCTAAGGTAACGCTTTCTCTGTTTATTTGTAATAAGTCCACACTCATTATCTCGGTTGATTTAAGCATTTTGTTAAATTTATTTTACTTTATCCACTCTAGTTATCGAGATCTTCACTGGTATTGTTACTGAAGTTCTTATCCTGATCAGAGCCATTCGCACATATTTTTCTGATTGAACTTGCGATTTTGCTACACTAATAATGACGTTGGAGTTGAATTTATCTTTTGCATAAAACCAGAAGGAAAACACTAATGTTGCATTTAATAGCTGGTTACAATAGATGATGTATGTACTTCTATGATTCGCACTCCCAACAGATGGCGTGTGGTGCCGTGCTTCTGGTTGTAAAAGTGCGCATCTAACACGTTCGCTGCCGGTGGGCGTACATGTGCATCCAGACGTCTCATGTTAAGTAAGGTCGTAAGTAGCATAGTTTAAAAAACGACTTTACTGCTCGAAGAAAATTGTATTTTCCTAAGAAGTGTGAAAGTGTAACAGCATGATTTTATTTTGCCTCGTACGCTTAAACCTCTTCTGAAAATGATGTTGAAATAAAAGAAATGCTGTTTATTCACACTGATACGTAAATAAGAGATTTACCTTGTTGTGAATCGGTAGTGAACGTGTTAATTTGCTCTGCCGACACATCGTTATCACTGTCGGACATAACAAAACGTTAACTTACTACGCGAATTTTCAATCTTCCATTTTATTCGTCATTTTATCTTCCATCAAGTCACTTCATATTCCTGATTGATGCGGCTTCTGAGAAACCGCATACGTAAGATAACTTCGCAATTGAGGTACTCTCAGTGATTGTAAAGCAGGTCTTAATTGCGTACAAGGTTTGTATGCGTCAGCTGCCTGGTACCTCGTACGTCGGTCACAGTTGTGTGCTCAATAGCAAGCCAGGTTTCGCTGGTGCACTGTTTCTACCTCATGATAAACTTACTCTCAAACGCATTGAAAACCCTCGATGTTTAAAGACATGCTTTGAAACGAACTATAATTTGTACAGATTCGGGAACTTTTCTCTCGTTCAAGTACATGAATTTTTTAAGTTTGTTCTAGTTAAAATTTAATTTTTTTTTCAATTTACCTACTTTTTTTGTCATTTATACGTGCGTTAAAATTAAATTCAAGAACAGGCCATATGTTCAGATTTACTATTTTGAACAATTATATTACTGAGGCATATTGTTCATTAACCAACGAAGTGAAATTCAGTTGAAATAAATCCACCACCTCGGATGTATATGTTGCACATTTACCCGTGCATTATATCTTAACTGAATAATTAACACCGCGCGAATGGCCGCTCCCCTAGATATCCGATAATTATCCTCTATATTCGATTCTTAAGAGTTTAATATTGCATCGAGTTTCGGTTCCCGAGCGCTCCTCATTTCTATTTTGCAACAAATTAAAGTCAAGGCTCAAATAAAAAGCTCTTTGATGGAGGGCCGGCATGGGCTGGAGGCGCGCTGGTCTACTTGAAGCGGTCGTCGGTGTTGCCTTCGTTACAGAAATTTCTGATTATGGAACTGGACGACTTTTCAGCCCCAAATATTAAATCCACTTTCTATGATTCATATTAGTGCAGGAGCATTTGTGTAACATACAGTACATACGAGTCTGACTCAGATCTTAGATTATAATGATGTGGATAACCACATAGATATCTATATATTTGCTCGTCAATTTGGGATGAGGTAAAAACATGGAGCGAGCTATATTATGGAGCTATATTACACTGATTCATGACTCTAAACTAAGAAGGAAGCGATATTTGATTTTTCCCGAGCAAGTTTGCCTAATTAATTATCGTTTCCTACAAGGTTTACTCCTGTAACTTAGTCACATACTTTTCCCGGACACGTTACTAGGTAGTACTGGAATTTTGCTCGCTGGGAACGTAATGGTCTGCTCAAAATTGCAATATTTTATTATTTTACAGCTACTTTTCCAATCACGCAACTGACTTTTTGGCCTTCGAAGCCTTCTAGCGCCTAAATAGTCCGTCGAAGAGTTTATTAGGTACATAAAAATGTAATCTCCAGCAATAAATGTGAAAAAATTGCCTGCGATGTGCAATGCTTATGAGTGAGCTTGAGCGTTGTGACAGTTCTGCCTTGCAAAAAAAGGAAATTGATTTGTATACATTTACAATGAATACCTTAGAAATTAAATATACAACACAAAGTACACTCACATGACACAAAACTCCGATTGATTTGTCGTAAGGTCTCAGAAAAATAAATTGATTTGTCTGAGAGGGCTGTCAACGAACTCGTTGTTATCACCAACTCCATCGACTACGAACATTCTTCAAGCGTCGTCTTAGCCACTGCTATATGAGCACTTTTTCTGAGTGAACGGGTTAATTCACAAACAAACTGCGAAGAGGATGGGGAAAGCTTTAATATCAGTGAAGCTTAACGTTTGGAAGACAAAAAATTTTTGCATCGAAATAGTTATCTTCTGAAAACGCCCTTCAGAAATTGAACGAAAAATCTGTGAGCAAGGTTGCCAGATTTGCCATTTCATGGCCAATTTACACATAATTGGCCATTTTAATGAACGCCGTGGCAATGAGAATTTCACTTGGCCATTTTTAAAAATATCGTACGATACAAGAAACAGAAGACCCACACCATCTCAAAGAGGTCCTCTCGTCATAATATTGTCAAAGTGAGTAAAAAATGTATAAATGTTGTGATTTTTAAATGGAAAATGTTCATATATTTTGTTGTGGCCATTTTGGCCATTTTTTCTCGTAAAATGTGGCCATAAGCTGACTGATTCATCTGGCAACCCTCTCTTTGAGTATCGAGATCAGCCAGCGAAGTCAAGTGAGAGCGTGTATGTTAGTGTCATTGTGAGCAAAAAAATTATGCTGAGGTGTACAAGTATGTTTTGATAATCAACGCTAAATTGTGAAGTCAAGTTGCGAACTCAAGCCTTTTCTGGAAAAATGTTTCGCACAACTCATGCAGAGTTGAAGGCGAGTGAGAACTCAAAAAAATGTTCTGAAAGTCATAGCACATAATTTTTCATCAACTAGAACATTCGTATGCTTGAAACAGCACACTCCTTCGCTATTTAGCTTCGTAAACACATTATCTTGAGTAATTCGTAGTAATGAGACCCAATAATAATTGAATTCAATATATCATAGCTCAAGTTGAGTAATAACCGACCGACAGATACTCTAATCTTCGTAATTTATCAACATAGAATAATCATTGAATCATAGAAAGATCAAAATTTGGGGCTAGATTGACTTGAGACAGTACAGCAGTAGCAATCGAAAAAACTAAATTAAGTAACAATTCAATCCAACTGTTTGTAAACTAAAGATGCTTGAGTGTTTAAGACTTAGGGAAAACTTAAAGCAAATGAATAATGAATTGAGAATGGTTCTCGAATTTACCATCACAGTATTTCTTTACCAGTCTCTAAAAATTATACATTTTGAATTGTCACTCTTTTACTTCATTAGTCTTCTTCACCTACGAGTATAATCCAGACATCTCCCTAATGATCATACACTGAAATACTCATTACAGTACCATAAGCGCTCTAAATCAAAGTGCTTCACAGGTGATGAATAAGTAGTTAATTCTTGAGCCTAGAAACACACAACGTAGATGGATAGAAATGAATGTTGAAATGTTAAAGCCAAATTTCCAGAGCTGTCCAGGAGTCGTCACGCAGTTGTCTTTCCCTTACAGTCACATTTCATCGAAAAAAATAATAATAATACTGTAAATAAACGAATACTTATGGTCATGGTCATGCAAAGAAATTTCATATTCTTCATAGGAGACTCAAATTGATCAAATAGGTCGTAATTTCATCAAAATCCTTCAGAGGAGTGATTTGCTTCAGTTGGTCTGAAAAGTTAAATTTTCTAGTAAATTTGCGTTCGTTGTCTTCATCGAGAAAGTTTTCGAGTCCAGCAGAAGCTGTTTTGTGTCTCTTCATTGAATTTTTTTAGGAACACGCAGCGAATTTCGCCATGATTGTTTCGCGATTTAAGCACGCATTCAAAAGGACGTTAGCTCCAGCCGTTGCTAGAATTATAATCGAAAGCTTTGCATTCATCTAATTCATTATTTGATTGAACTTAGTTTTCCAACTCGAATAAATTCATTAAGTAGTAGAATTGGCTAAGAGCCTCTGGAAATTGTGGAATTTTAGCCGTTGAGATACACACGTAACTAGACCCGTTAATGTGAGCCACGCAATTAAACCCATACATAGCATCCCTACCATCATTATCCAGTCAATCATACAATTGAAATTATACATCAGGTAATCAGGTTTTGGATTGGAGTTTAACAGTCGACTCTATACGGTGCTACGATTTCGTAGCAAATTTATTATTCAACAGCACATGTTATTAATACGAAATTGATTTGTTAACATTTTACCAAATCTGTACATGTATGCTTTCAAAGAATTTGAAACCAAAGCTGTAACTTCGATACGTAAAACACAAAAACATTCTCTATGCTCTTTCCTATATTGTCAAAGCCACCAGCTGTAGAGCCAGAAGATCCATATCTGCCTCGGTTTTGTTTGTTTTGTTAAAAATTGAAGTGAGTAACTTTGGAGAGGAAATCAGCTAAAAGTTCATGCCAGAAACGCATTACACTTGCAGATGTGCGCGGCTTCGACTTCTGACGAGAGACGTACTTTCTCTAGAGTTTCGTTTCGTCATTCTTTGGCCTCTGACGCGAAAGTGGAGGGAATATTGTGCCTGTTTTTTTTGGATGTAAAATTAAGTGTCGAAATTGGAGATGCCGACAAATCGTCTTCGGAATTAAAAGTTGATTTACTTTACACATTTGCATTTCATTCATCATTGTATTCAACGTTAAGTCACTTTATATTCGTGATTGATAAGTCCCTAATGAATCTTCTACATAAGGTTAAAAACATTGTGAAACAGTAGTCAAGCAAAAAGAAGTGTAGTTTATCGCATATAAAACTAGTGAATAAGCAAAGAATAACATTTTGACCAATTAGGGTCGTTTTCAATATCCGTCACGAGCATAAAATGAAGTCAGTCGAATGAATCCGTTGACTTAAGAACAAATTATTACGGTAAAATTTTTTCTAATTCTTTAAGCACAAAAATGCAAAAATGCCCCGCTAAATTGCAAAAAAGCACCTGATTGCGTATCATTTAAATCCAGCTGATTTTTTAAAATGAACTACGAATCTAAGAAGCGAAAATTAATGGGACCGGAGGTTGAAGAACGTGCCTCAAAATCCTCAATACGCGCAGGCAGATCACACTTCCCTGCATGAGCGAGAGCTGCAGATAAGCAGAAGGCGTGGAAAGCAGTTGACGAGTGCTAAAACTCGTCAAGGCAAGCTCAGCCCCTTCAATACCAACTGCTCGCGTAGTCAAGCCTACGTACTGTGACGCACACTTAGCGCGCAGCTGTATTTGTTAATAATGGAAGAAAGCTGGCCAAATTCACCAATGGGAATTTTGTCGTTGTGATCAAAAGGGGAACGTATAATGTATGTCATAACTGAAAAAATTTAAATCAACCTGCGTCAAATGAGTGGAGAAAATTGAATGAATCTCATTTAGATTCTTTGGACTGTTAACCAAAAAGAGAGGATGCAAAAGTGAACTGTGATGTTACAATTTGTTCAAAATTCAATGTATATTCATGTGATTGACTTAATCGAACGGTCTTTGTAAAAGTTGAGAATTACCTAATTGGTTGAAACTTTTTCTTCTCCTACTTACTAACTTTAAAACAATAAGATAAAATTAACGGCACTTCCGTTTGCACTTTTAAAAAAATTATCTTTCATAGTTCGGAAGTAAGAGAAATAAAGGATGATTTATGACAAGCCAGTCTTTGTCAAAATTCCAAAGCTGACATTCATTTCAGGCTCTGCGTGTTTCACTGCAGTATTCACTGAAGAGTAAGAAGATTGTCACTGAAGTCTACCCACTTGACTCCTGCGATATTATAAGTACGCGTACCTGCCGAATTTATTCATTTTCACGTTAACTCTACATGTATGAAAGAGTTTCAGACAACACTGACTCACATTATTTGGGTAGGAGTTAGCGAAAATTATACTGAGGCGCAAAAACTTTTTCTCATTTTATGTGTTCAGCATACTCCAAAACGTTATTCTGAAAGGTTTATCAAAATTAATAATGGGTGCGTGGAAACTTTCAGCGCATGATTGAGCTCATCTTTTGACTAAAAGTGATTCGCAAGAGGAGACTGCACCATTTTCGGGTAGCTGAATAAGCTTGTTCGAGAGCTGCTGTTTATTCGCTTTCATATTAATTAAGTCAAATAGATGCTGACCATGTCTCTGCGAGTATCTCTGTGATAAAGCCGGGCCTGCAAGATGACGGAAGGTGCCTGGAAAATACAGAGCACACCGTCGCCATGCAACGCGTCGGCTTCGCGATGTGTTTGAACGGCCTAACACAACGCAGGCAAGGCCGGCAGTTACAGGCGATGATGGAAGGCTCCCATGATGATGCTTTTCTTTGAAAGCTTGCAACAGGGAGAATAATTACCCTATAACGAGAGTCTTGGGAGTAATTATAGTTCAGCCGTACGATCGCAAGCGAGAAGGTGCACCTCTTTATATTAGGGAACTGGAGCTCTCTTGCTTAGTTTGAATAACACATCGTAGAGGAAGCGTTCGAAAGTTGCCCAAACTCGAGAGGGCAATGCTACTTATTGAGATTACGGATGAATAATTTTGGTTCAGCCAAATCAGGTTGTGGATCGGGAAATTGTAAATTAGGTAGATAAAAATTTAGGTAAATGGATTCAACCGGCCTTGAGCGTGCCTCATTTGTTCAAAGATATTTAAAGAAATATCCTTTATGTCATGGCGATGAGAGATGATTTTCTACTCTTTTTAAATAACTCTGAAAGTGAAGCTAGTGTTTTATTATTGTCTGATGTCTATTCAAAATAATGATTTGTAAATTCATGTAGATTTATCAGCTCAGACAGTAATGTTTTCAAGCAGGGGAACCCTCGAAAATGGAATAAAACTTTGAAAACTTGCACACACATAAATAGTGAATACTATATCAAGCAGAAGGATAACAGTTTCAAGACCAAGTATTAAATTCAACTTGCAGCTTTTTTCAAGAAATAAATTCCTAACTTCTTGAAAACGTAAAATCGTTGTCCGTACAGCGTCTTGAACAACAGATACTTTCATTCATCTCCCAACTACCTGTGTTAAATACATGAGATGAGTATCATTTCAATATCATGAAATACCGCTCGAAAAATTACCAAGTCCCAATACCAGTCTGAGGTTTACCATTCATGGCAGATTTTGTCAGTTGAAATATTCGAAAATAATTTAGCTTTTAAGTTTTTAGCAGTTGGTGACATCATACTTTCAAGTCTTTTCAGCCAACCTTTGATCAATACGTTTTTATTTGGGCAGTTGATTATAATTTTCCATTGTTTAAGAAATATTTCCCTCCATAACATGACGATGCACACTGATCTGAATCAAAGCAATGGCAAAAAATGAACTCAAAAATAGAAAAAAATTGCGAGTATCCTAAGATTAAGCGTGTCATTTCCGTACACTAACGAAGACTATTTTGTTAGTGAACTGCATATGCCTGATTTTCTCGCCATGGTCACAGCTGTGGCTCTCCAACCACAGCTTCTACAGAAATTCATCGCTGCTGAAACCTCCCAAAGCTTATTCTTGATGATAAAAATCATTTTGAATGAATTGTGTGATGTAAAATCTGTTCTTTGGGGACAAATTTGTGTTGCAACGTCAGATCGGATCATTTAGTCGGTAAAAAAAAGAGGTATCTCCTGCTCCATAGCCTAGTATTTACTGCTCGAGAGAGTTAGTTGAATTGCATTGTTTCTAATCAGTATTTCGAACTTCTCTTCGCTCCAAGTTGTGTTGCTCTTGTTTTGTATTTACTCTAATCGTATTGGCCTTTGTTTTCTATTTGTTCCAATCGTGAGGCTACGAATATGCTCCATTTTCCTAAGCATGCGGTAATAAAAAACCGACGAATTATCTTTGTTTTCGTTTATTTTGCGCAATGAAACATTCCCAATTTTGCAGAAATATAGCTCCCTGGTGCTTATGATTTGTAAACAAAGTATTGCTAGAATATTAGAGGTTTTCACGAGTCGATCACTATATCCTTTGTTCTTCCTGCAGTGGACTTTTAGATTGGATCAGACATTATAACGAAATACAACCACAGAAAAATTTGATTTTATAACTTCATAATTTTCAAAGGTCAGTTTACATCTTCCCAGTTTTATTAAACAAAGAATAATGATTCTGGTACTATTACCTTAAAATGTGAATGAGCATACGTTCTTTCTCGGCCTGGACGAGCTACACTGCTTGTCGTTTTTGTTGAAATACTATAAAATGCTCTTGATTATCACATATGATCACGCATTATGTTGAGAATTGCGGTGATATTGTGTAGTTTTCATTGGACCTTGCTAGAAGTTTTCACCTTACATCAATAGTAATCAGTGATAGAAATGAAGGAAGGTAATATGCACATCAGTACTGGTTGTTTATCTGCCTTTATACGAGCATTACTGGGAAAGGCAAGATTCGAATCACTGTACCTGGACAAATTTAACCAATTAAGAAATGAGCGTAGTCACATCCGTGATAAATTACTATAACTGTAAGGTAAATTATTTAGTTCGAGCATCAACGGCATATTTTTTTTGTTTTTGAACGGAGTACTCATGTTGAGAGATGATTTTATAACGCTGAAGATAACATTGGATGGAAATATCAAGTTGTTTTAAAATCTGAAGCTAAAGCTCACAATCTTCAAACTGCATTATAGTTAGAGTTAGACACATTGCTGACCTCTTTCACAGCTTATAGCTAGGCAATGAAAGTAATT
Source organism: Morinoia aosen (assembly GCA_030386875.1). NCBI lineage: Eukaryota > Metazoa > Arthropoda > Malacostraca > Amphipoda > Talitridae > Morinoia > Morinoia aosen. The sequence goes on along the minus strand of CM059561.1, from coordinate 29,479,151 downwards.
TCGTGACAATGTCACATTAATCTGCTAGAATTTGATGATTAATATATGCAAGTGGGCAAAATTACTTCAATAATAATGATAAATAGGAGTCACTGCTCTTTTCCCTGTATTTAATGAAGGTTTTCCATCACCAATACAACTACAGTAAATGCAAAACTAATTTGCATTGAGCAACCGAAACACTGCGTGAGACGTTTGAATTCTGGGCCCGACAAACGTGGAGTCAAGAAAAACAAGAAAACTCGTTTTTTCCTCCTGAATTCCATATCAAGTTCACCTGAGATCTGTGGAAAAAATTCATGAGTATGCCATAAAATATTTATCGATCAAGTGTTAATTCATTTAAATATATATTAGGGTAGCTATGGCGCAGTTCTGTGGAAAGGATTGGCTCCATTTCTTCCAAGTTGGAAGTCCATATGACTGGTACTTCAAATTTTCTCATCTAATAGTTATTTAACCTTAACGAAAATTCTTACTGACATGAAAAGTTCATCAATCACGAAAGTGTAACCACACACTTCACCATAATTTACAATAACACAGTTTATAATAACACACCGAGAGGAGTCGCAGCAACAGTGCAGCTCTTGCTGTGGTCGCCATCGCGGGAACTTAGGCGTACGCGCCGCCGGTGCAGATTTTGGTGCGCCGTGGTCGATATTGGCGACTTCGGCTCACTAGGCAAAAACAGAGCGAGCCGAACATCGGCCTTCAGAACAGGGCCTCCCTTCAAGCTGACACTCTCTGCTAAGCCCACGTAGTAAGCTTCGGACACATACGCACATCTCTTTAAATTTAGCTTTTACCATTGGCTGAAAGTCCATCTCACCATAACGTTGTGATAAAATTTAATTCAGACTTTATTTTAAGAATGTGGGTGTGAAATTTTTCATTTATTTTTTAGGCGTAACTGAGTTTCCTCAATTAATGCTCTGCAATATGATGTTTTTTTTTCTTTGGCTTAACTCATTAAGCATGTAGCTTTATCAATAAACACCTATATCAAAATAAAAGAAATGAGATCTAGGCTGTCAAAAAGTGAGTAGATTTAGTTTAAGACACTCTATAAACTTGATAATAACGCACAGAAAATGGCAGTTGCAGAAGTGTAGCTAATTTTTTGACAAGGGTACTTATTTTCGAAATCAGCGCTTCTAATAAAGAGTCGAAATACCCGCCACCTGCGTTAAATAGGTTTAACCGGCCAAGCCTACTTTCGTATTTAAGCTCAACGATTATGTAAGGGACACTTTATTAGTTAGTAAATATATTAAATCAGTTTAGCATACAATTTTAAACAAAAACTTTTCCAGCATTTGCTCTGCAGATACACTCACCATAATTATTTTGAAGTGATATAAGTGAATTAATTTAAAGGCTTTACAAAATTTAAAAAATTTACTTCGTCAAAAAATTACTTAGAACCTCAGCAAAACCATTACTGAGAACCATAACATTCGATAGGACCAGATATGACTACTTGTGAGCCCAACTGAATTTGCATAGATTTGAGGTGCCAGTTGGAAACGAAGCGATAATTTCTAAAAATTGGAATGAATTAGCTTCCTCAATCATGTCACAACCGATTATCATGAGCAGAATGGATACGTTTCACTTATAGAAGAATAAGATAGAGTTAGTTCTATAAGCTTCGATACTTATTTCATTCACTTTGAGCCACATCGAGATTTTATACCTAATAATTTATTCAGTTCACATTTTTATTCTGGTTTCACAAGGAATGTTTAAAGAAAGAGTACATAATATCGTCAGCATGAAGATTTCATCAAATTAATGAGGCCCATTTTAAAATTTAAATGATGAAAATAAGAAACCAATGAGGTTCCAAAACCGATTGTTTTGGAGCTCAATGGCTAAATTCAAGAAGGTCGGATTATAAATGACCTGCCACAACAATTTTTTTACGATTCGCCGGATATTAATCCAACCATGTATGAACAGCTCATTTAATGCAGTTGTTTTGACTCGATGAGAGTGGAGATGCTTTTATGAACACATGTCAAATGCCTTACGAAAGCTAAGAGAACAGAGAAAACAACATTTCTTTCATAATCGTATGGAAACGTATTACATATGATTACAAAGACGAGGTGCTGTTCATTTTTTAGATTAAATACCATGCAGTATAAAATAGAAAAATGATTTTAGCTCTAAGTAGGAGTACACTTCCTTGTAAGTAATAATTAACCATATTTCTAAAAATTTGTTAGAGATGTAAATCAGCTACACATTTCAACATTTTTGCTGGGACCCTTGAGACCTAGTTTTTCACACGTAAAGTTTTCCAGTATTATTTTTAAGTTTAGAAAATATGAGCTTGAAGTAATTCTTCTTTGATTTTTACAATAGTATGTGACAACTTCTCTATAATTATTATAAACTCCTTATGATAATTTTCCTCTGTAGAGTAGGATAGCGTACGCGTATAATGCTGTCGTGAGTAATGCGTAGCTTTTCTCCATTTTTCAGAATAATTGTGCGAGTGATGATTGGACAGCATTAACAATATGCAGCATAGGGAGTGTTAGTTTAATTTTCTTGATTTTTTACTGTATCAATGTCTTGTTTATCAATGATTTTGAAAATGGAAAACCTGACAGTAAACAGCGCACTCTCATTAAACATTTCTCATTTCCACATCGATATTTGTAAGTTCCAACCGGATGTCGGGGCGCTGATATTAACGATAGCCCTTTTAACTATAAAAATCGAAAAGCGATCACGTAAATCAGAAGTTAGCACTCCTGTAAGGATTTAGTCAAGCAGTTGAATCTGTCAAGAACATATCATCAAGAAGTGAAGCACGGCCTGGCTTACTTGATTTGCCACAATAACTTGATTTACTGAAGTAGCCTGTGAATTGTTATTTGGATGAATAATACAATCTATGGATGTAAGATCATTTTACTAGACTCACTCATGAAAAATTTCACGACATATAAAGCCAAATCATAAATGCTTGATGCGGTATAGCGATGCCGCGTTCCGGTTCAGCGACGCAGACGCCGGTCGTCGCCCTCCAGTTTATGCCCACCTCAGAGTTCCCTAAACAACTCTTACGGAATCGACTTCAATTCCATTTCCATTCTTCTTGGAGCCGTCAGCCAGGCCGTATTTTAGGCGCAAGGCTGCAGCCAACGTTTCATACATTAGACGGCCTTCCCACACCAACTCCTTTGTCAGAGGAAATTTTAAACAAGATTTTGATTTTTCAAGCAGGGTTTTCGCCTCAGAAAATTTGCACGTAAACGTTTTTCTATGAAATTTCGAAATTGCTATCAAATTTCTGAAGAAAGTTAGTTCTACATGCCTTGAGATCCTAGTTGCGGATTCTTGGTTCTGGAGTAAAAATCGGGAAATGAATTTAAATCCACGAACACTCGAAAAATTTTAATGGTGATCCTAAAAATTATAAATTCAGAGTTGAAGGGTAGCGTCAAACATGATGCTAACAGCGAAGCCGCAATCAAAATTAAGCTGAATTAACTCAAATTTGTGCAAGAAACATACACCTTCCATTCGGCTAGTTTGAAGAAATTAAGTCTGCTCGCTGCCAACTGCAATGAAGGTTATTTAACATTGTTTTTCACAAGATTCATGTAAAAACATGTTATAGTACTCAACGAAATTTTCACACTTCAAAACATTTTTGACGGAATTAGACAGTTAATTAATCAATTAATTTCCTACCTAAGCCATAGTTTGTTTACAAGCACTTTTTTATTTTTGTTTATACCTGTTTCTTGAAGAGAAATTAGTGTAGTTATTTGATGAATCAGTTTTTCAAGTTATAGTTTTTTAACGAACAGCTACTGAGAAGATTAGTCTCATTCTAACCAAAACTCGATTGTGTGTCGTGCATACATGCTAACTTATTAAATGTGAACAATTTCGCGTAAAATTTGCCATAAATTACCCTAATACTAACGAGTAGAATACGTGACTATTATTAAAATAAATTAAAACTCTTAAAGGGTCTCTGTGAGCGAGTTGTTGAAGAATAATATATTGGTGTCGCGATCGATATGGGGTAAATTTTTTCTAATAAGATTATCTTATCCTAAATTAGGTATAAGCGAGATGTAATTGTTGTTATATAATCAATATAATCTTTAGTATATCAAACATTACATTTTCAAATGCTCTTTAAATTACGCCAGGACCCAATTACGGTTACCACCGTCATGCCGGTACCCAGGGTCGAGGAGAGAGTAGTGTCTGGCTTCTCTCAGAGTTTCCGCTGTACAGTACTTTTCATCGCTCTATATTTCGTAACATGCACTAAATCTTGTTAAGATTCTCCTTTTGCAGTGTGTAAAACTAAATCTTTAGGCATAATATTCTAGACGATAATTGTTGAAGGTTTAATGGTACTAGAAATATGGAATTTTCGCTGGGCAAATTGACTATATCGTGTGTATAAAACACCCTATTAAAAATATAAATTTCATAAAAAGTAAATAAGACTTGGGTGTCTGATTGCGTTCTGTCGATAGCATACTTGTCGCAACCTATTATGTCGATGCCAACGTATAGTCGGCTCGCCCGGTTCAATGGTAGTCAGACACCTCACTAACCCAACCGTGCTCACACGTCTCAGCTCTGTTATACAATTCAGCCTGTCATCGCCATCATGACGTACAGCCTCATCCGTGGAACCATGGAGTGCAAACCAGGCATGTGCTGCTAGTTTCCCTGAGTGCCTCGCCGGCTGGGGGGAGCGTTCGTTGGAGGGCGCTGGAGCCGGTCGTCGGCGTCTCGCTATGTCTTCGGGCCGTGTATTCGGGAAGCTCTTTTCCGGCACCTGGGACGTCGACGCTCCGCTGCTCTACTTGCGAGCCCAAGGGATGTATCGGACGCGGTGAGTGTGCTGTCGGTATGGGCGCTTTTGTCAGACACCCTTGTCCGTAGGTCCAAGGAATTCTTCCATGGTAAACGTCCCGTTTCTCGGTCCTAGTATCAAAAATTAACGCAGCCTAACTGAATTTCTATTACTTGAGCTTGCTCGTTAATTAAACTTAAACTTAAACTTGAGCTTGCTCGTTAATTAAACTTAAACTTAAACTTGAGCTTGCTCGTTAATTAAACTTAAACTTGAATTCTTTCTTACGATTCTCGTAATCTTCAGATGGCTGTTATTGTGAAGGCCGTATGTGGGCTGCCGCCGGAAGCGCCGCGCCCGGCGTGTTGCGTCTCTGCAAGCTAAATCCGCCGACTCTTCTACGAACCCTAAATTTCCTAGCTTATAGCCAATCAGCAAACTTCACTTAACTTCTTTGCTGCATTTGTTTCACGTCATCGCTTATGTATTATCACCCGTAACAAATTACCTTCATTTTTATACGGGTTAAGGAATAAATTTGAATAAATTAACATGTTATACTTTCCCCACACGGTTTTTTCAATATCATGCATGTTGAACGATCACCTCGAATTTTAAAAACTTTTAAAGTGCCACAGTATCAACATTATAAAATCTTTTAACTCCAGTTTGAAACGTTATTTAACGAAAATTCCTCTCGCTTATCAAGTATCAGGTCCAGATTGTAAGTTGGGCTGAAGTAAGCTGCGGCTCGATGAACTTTTCCTATCTAATTTCTTTTTTGGTTGTACGTACTAGATAATTCCATCAATGATGCCTAATGTATTTCACCTTTTACCGGCACCCATCAAGTCACTCGTAGCTGATTCCGTCATTGTCAGTCTACGCTGGCATTTGGTGATCATTTTGGCCTCTAATGGATCTATGTAGAAATTGGAAAAAAAAAAAAAATATTGGTGAATATCTAAAAGAGTCTAGTATAACATGTACTACAAATTTTATAGATAAATATAGTTTGTAGATAATTTTTTTAAATTGGTTTTGAAGAAGTAACATAAGCACTCTTTGCAATCGGAAATTACACAGTTACTGTTGTACTGTACTGTTACTGTTGTAGTAGAGAATAGTTGAGACGTATTCAGAAATGAAGCCTAGGAACATTGGAATGAAGAGGCACGAATGGTCTAAATATATTCAGAAATGGTGTGTAAAACTATCCATGCTATGTTTTAGGAAGAAATTCATTATTTAATTTCAGACTAAAGGTAGATAAGAAGTCAGATGTATTAAACAAAGTAGAAAGAGGATAACTTCAACCGAACCCGTCGTGTTTGATCAGTAAAAACTGAATACGAAGCGCACAAACAATTCTCTAAGCTTGGATTTTTTTTGTAAAGGCTACGAGCAAACATATTGTTAACTTAAACTAAAATTCAACTTGTTGCTAACTTAACTTAACTTTAAAGGAGAAAAATTATTATATACGTATGTACAAAATATATTTGCAAAAAGAGAGACACATATAACATATATTTCATAGGAAAACAAAATGAAAAATTAAAGCTAACATTGTATTAATCGTAAAAAACATGAAACAAAGATGCAGTGTTTCTGTACAATTATCCCAAATCGACATTTGAGGGTGTCCTAGAAGGAAGTCCCGCGAAAGGTAGTGAAGTACGGAATTATAATTTTAAAAATAAAGTATATAATCAGAACAACTAAGAGAAAGGCATTAATAACTCAACTTTATAATTTTTCATTTATACACAATGACACAATCAAAACTGGTTTCATATTGAGTCTCTAAGTTAAGAAATGATGTGCATTTACAGTTTTTTGATACATAAATTCTTACATTCGACCAGTATTTACTGAGTCCCCATGAACGAATAAACGATCCAATCCAAGTATTGACAGAGTTACATCTTTCCATGCGAAACAATACACAACATCTACGCTAAGATTAGTTCATTTGAAAGCATATATTAAACAGGCTCATGAGTGTGTAATTTACGTGAAAGGTTTCCCTCACACAATGAGACTTAAAAATTATTTAATAAAAAGAAAAATTGTTAGGAGGGAAAACGTTTCCATACCCTTCATCTCCATCATTTTGACCTGGTAAAGTTGGTGCACAAAAATGACAATATATTTGGACACTGTCTAAAAAATCCTCTAAGGAAACAGCACCAATTCCTGCTCTTTCAATAAATATTTTGACTAATAAAAAATTAGGCGAATCGATGATGTGAGAGCAAAAACCTTTTGAAAATGTACAGGTAAATAGAAGAAAACAGAGGGTAGAAACTCTACCCTTTGAGATAATGCTCATATTTGTGCATCAATGCAATAGCGGTACAACGGTTACGAGCAGTGATGACATTTCATACGCTATGAATGCATTCATTATTAAATAGTTCTTTTCCGGGATTGATTGTTTACCGCAGTAAACCAACAGAAACATGGATTAGAGCAACACATTCGTTCAATGTCAGAGTTGTACTGACATGAAAACAGCTTTCTTTTCAATCTCATCATCCTAAAGAATCTCCAAGCCCTCTTCACTGTTTAGGCAGAGTGGAAAACAGCGGCGTGGTTCTCTCTGAACAAACCACGCGAACAATATGTTCGAGTCACAGCAGCCCACCCAGTTAAAAATTGCCGCCAGCATCTGCAAAAATTGTTGAGGAAGGCTAGCTGAGTTCAGCATCCCAACGTTCGTGTCAAAGCAGATCTCTGCAGCCGACTGAGCAAAGCTGCCGCACTTCGCACGGGATATCTGCGCCGAAACTGGGTACTGAGGTCGGGAGGATTTTTATCGCAACAGCTGCTTAGCTCTGGTGCTAAAGTCAGGAGGATTATGCGCTGATTATCCGGAGTCTGTTCCAATAACGGTGGATATTCTTAATAGTCATAATGGTCATTTTTAAGCTGAACCTGATTACAGAAGGCACGAAACAGTTGTAGTATAAATTGAAGTTACAAATGAACTTAGTACGTCAAAAGGGATTTTTCTGAACTCTTTTGTGTAATGTAACTTCAAAATTATAACTAAGCAGTTATTATTCCAATTAGGGCTGGCTTGATCTGGGCTGACAACCTCAATAACGCTTAGTAGGCAGCGCTCCTTCTACGAGTATATCGAAATTGGCATGTATATAAATTCAACTATAATTCTTTAACATCTTTTTCGACGCCACCATTATCGCATGGCGTCACCCTCCGTCCGCTTTTAGAAGCGTTCTTATTCATTTTAAATATTAGATAAATCTATCTTTCCATTATGTGAATTATAATGAATATATAACGCAAAACTTTCAAATTTGATTGCAACTCTCGCATCTTACTATAATGATGTACATGCACGTGGTGAACAAATTTTTCAAATCAACCTTACGAGTTTGACTTCAAATTTTGAAGTTAATAGGCTTATTAGTATTATTTACATGATTCAACGCATTATACTACATGAGAAATGTTAAAAACGCAGTAAGCATTACTAGAACACAAGCCTGAACACATTAGTGACCTAACATTTACATCCATGTTAGTTGAAGATACATTAAAATAACAAATCTAAGTTTCACAGATATCTCTCATGCGAAGCACTGAACGCACAGTCTGAAAATTTGGTTCATGTTCCGGAAAAATATTCCTGACAATGAGCAATGAATTGTCGTCCTCTAGAAAACCCAGATTTCAAAATAAATTTCGACTGGAAACAATTTTCACCGGCGGAAATTAACCGAAGCTAGTTTCAAAATTTTCAACGGAGTAGTCAGTCCAAATCTAAAAGTAGTTCCCGTAATTTCCCTCGATAATTTTGAATAAAAATGAGTTATGTTAGCAGAGAATTTTCCCAAAATTACAACCCGTTTAACTCTTGGCTACTATTGAACAATCTGCGAAACTGATACTACTCAGTAAATGATTTTAAATAATTTAACAGGTAAATTCAATGACTTGCAATAAACTCTAAACATCAATCAATATGAAGATAAATATTAAGTTTGAACAGTGTGAGGTAAATCTGAAACCTTTGCTTAGTAAACTTTCACCTGCGAGCGAACACACACACACACACACACACACGCACACACACACACACACACGTAGAAACGTTATGGAGACAGAATCTACCACCCAATTTATGTTTTTACTTCAAAGACAAGTGATATTTTAATGGGTATGAATGTTCAACAAGATGTTATACATTTTTTAAAATGCGACTTTGTTTTAAAATGCATCGTTTCATACGATAGGTAAGAAAGATCTTTCAAGACGAAGCATTTACTAATACTTCCAGAATTTTTTTACAATTGGTCTCTCTATCATAGATTAAGGATTAAAAATAATAACCCATTTTTTGGGTGTTGCTTCTTTTATACGAATTTAAAAAACACTTTAAAGATATAAATTCAGAAAGAAAAGAAGTAATGGAGGTATTGTAGAGTCACAAAAATTCCGCTGCACTGAAATCAATCAAATTGAAAAGTAGCATAAACGATTGTCCTGTTATAAATTATAGCACTCCTTCTGACTCAGGAGTAATACTTTTCGTTGCAGCAGATCTCAGTTACTAATCTAAACACAAAATTTCCCTGAATTACATTTGAAGCGACAGCAACAGCATTAAACTGCAAAAAATATCTAAAATTACAATGAAGAGCCCAGCCATTGAGGTGCAGTAGACTTAGTTCGGGGTGAAGGTGAGGCAGAATTAAGCTCTCAGTCAGAACACACGGGTTACGTAAAATCACACAAACAGTTGAACGAAATAGAGAGCTTCAAAGAGACGAGCGACACATGACACTAAAGTTATTCGCAAATTATTCAGTGGGACTAGTGACAGATTTGAAACTCGTGTATTATGGGGCAGAGAAAAGAACGCAGCTCACTTGATCATTACGAAGGAAAGAAGCTTACTCTTGACGTGGGCTGCGCGCGGCCTGATTTGTTTTACCAGAGAAATATTTGGTTATTCTGTGATTATTAAGTGCGGTAAATCGATTTTTTCAAAGTTAAGTTTGAAATAAGAATTTTGGTCTGCTTCGCAGCAAAAGTATCTTGATATTACTTCAGAAAAATGGGACTACTATTTTCACACGGTAAACTCAAAAACGTCCATGCGAATTACATTGAAATATTTTCAAATAAGGAGAATTACTGATAAACTATGAATAGAGAAATAAACAAGTTCGTTTAAAGGTTGAGTCAAACAAGAGACAAAAAGTAAGACTACAGTTTTACAGTTCTTCAACATTCATCAATAACTTGAAATAGCAGCTGAAAAAACATTAAAATAAAAGTTCCGTAGAGAAACTGCAAAAAATGCAAATTTTCGAACATTCCAAAATCGAACAAAAGCTGAAAAAGTTACTCGGAATTACCTTAAATGAGCATTGCGCACGCCTCCATCGCAGTACTCTGAGCTCTTGTTATATCAGCGAGAAAGTTTTGAAAACGATTACATTCCTAGAGCATTGGTTGCGGTAGGAGACTAGCGACACGTCGTTCCATGAAACTTTAGTTCATGTGTGCTATATGGTGACAAGTTCACTCGATTACGTCAGTTCTTCTGTGCAATACTGGGACGAGTTCACAGTATCATCACAGTACTTCAGTGCAATACTGGGACGAGTTCACAGTATCATCACAGTACTTCCGTGCAATACTGGGACAAGTTTACAGTGTCATCACAGTACTTCAGTGCAATACTGGGACAAGTTCACAGTATCATCACAGTACTTCCGTGCAATACTGGGACAAGTTCACAGTATCATCACAGTACTTCCGTGCAATACTGGGACAAGTTCACAGTATCATCACAGTACTTCTGTGCAATACTGGGACGAGTTCACAGTATCATCACAGTACTTCAGTGCAATACTGGGACAAGTTTACAGAATCATCACAGTACTTCAGTGCAATACTGGGACAAGTTCACAGTATCATCACAGTACTTCCGTGCAATACTGGGACAAGTTCACAGTATCATCACAGTACTTCCGTGCAATACTGGGACAAGTTCACAGTATCATCACAGTACTTCTGTGCAATACTGGGACGAGTTCACAGTATCATCACAGTACTTCAGTGCAATACTGGGACAAGTTTACAGAATCATCACAGTACTTCAGTGCAATACTGGGACAAGTTCACAGTATCATCACAGTACTTCCGTGCAATACTGGGACAAGTTCACAGTATCAACACAGTACTTCCGTGCAATACGGGGACAAGTTCGTGCGATTACGTCTATTCTGCTGTATGACATGGAGACATGTTTACATAGTTCAAGCATTAGCATAAAATTTCTTTTCTTTTTATTCCATTTCCCACTTCTCACTACGCAAAGTGAAGAGCCCAGAGGTTAACTAACTTGCGGAGCAAATTACTCAGAAAGGGCTTTGAAAGTCTTATTGAGGTAATACCTCGATTATCTCATATTAAAAGTTTCTGCAAGAAATTAAAATATGAAAAAATGAGCATATCATCATTCCTCTCCTAGCAACAGTAAATGTAGTTAAAACACATAAAAACGCTGCTGAATGAAAGTACCAATGAAAATTACGATGTGACAACATAGTAATAAATAAACTTTAAGATTAGCTCAACCTAAAATGTTAGAAATAGCTTGGCATTTTCCTCGTGGGTCCAAATGCGTTCCCTGAAAAACAAGAAAAAAGTAGTTAAAAACCGGGTTCATCATACTTCATAAAAGAAGAAAACATACAGCAGTCGCTGCCAAAAATTTTGAAATCATGCTCTAATTTACATTCATGCTCACAGTTTACAAATTGGCACATATTTTCTAAAAGACTTTCAAAAACGATAACAATAATATTAGTGGTACTCACCTTGGGACATTTTATTCTCGGCGGAACTGGAACTGCGCTATCTTTCTTTTCTGAGCTCTCTGTGTTCTTTTCTTGAGGTATAAACTTGGGTCTACATTTGTAGTTGTAGTCTCTCTTGGCACCAGGTTTGCAGGCGCTCAACAAGGGCGCCTGGATGATGCCGCCTCCGACCGTCAGCTGCCTGCGGTCTCTGTGACGCTGGTCCGTCAGAGACAGAGAGGGGCGTCGTCGTCCAGGCCTCCGAGATGTGGCGTTCCGATGACGAGTGCGAACTCTGTTCCTTCTTGAAGGTCTCTTCGACTTCTTTGTGGGAAAAGGTATCGTGCTGGTTTGTATCTTATCAGTACTTGGGGTCGTTGGAGGTAAACTCGTCGGCAAAGAAGATGAATTTGGTTTAGTAGGCAGCACATTGAAAAGTTTGATAGAGGAGACTTCATTTGAATCTGTCGTCGTATGTATTTGCGTTGTTGTCTCTGCAACAATGGAAATTGCAGGCGATTCTATAGAAGGGGCTAACTCTAAAGTGGTTTCTTGCGAAGGTGGCATTGAGGTTGATGGGTCTGTCAAAGTAGTATCTTCTTCAAGAATGACAGACACCGGAACTTTCGTCGGAAGGTTCGGGTTTTTACGTCTATTGTGCGATTTCCTATTCTTATGCTTACGCACGTCCGACCGATGCTTCCTCCGGTTGAGTTTCCTTCGGCGGTTCCTCCTCCTCCTGTGATGGCGCCGGTGACTTCTGCGCGTGACGACGGTGATGTCGCCGCGTCTGCGGGTTGTCGCTTTATTCAGGACCGTCACTCGCGTCGTGGACGGTGTGGAGGACTGTGCCACCACCGTCGTGCCAGTGGAGTGTTCAGAGGTCCCCGGTTGAGTTTGGTCCACCTATAATTTCAAAAATTTCCATCAATAAATGATAAAAATGAAGGTCGTTTTCAGAAAAACACGCCCTATCTCATGTAGACCTAACATTGATTTCAGGTCACCACTGAATGGTGAAAATTATGTGAGGAAAAATGGAGAAGTCTGCTATATATTTCATCGGAAAATTCTGATATAACTCGATAGTATAATAATCACAGATAATGCACGGAAAAGTTTGCATGTATAAATTGAAAGTTTAGGCAACGTACTTGTCAAATAACAGTTCCAAAAAGTTAATATAAAACAAAAAACAAATTTTAAAAATCAGCAATGAAGATTCAATTTTTTGAACTAAAGTCTACCAACCATTAATGTATAAAATATTGAACAGAAGACAAAAATTACCGCACCTAATAAAAGATTGGACTTCTATGCTCGGAATTAAGTTCTTTTGAATGAAATGTAATCAAATTTTTGCATCACAATCACAACTAGTAAATAAAAATTTCAGTTTGAAAGTTAATAGGAACACTCGGTAAACAGTTTGACAACGACTAGTGCACCTTCAGATTTCACCCCATTATTTGAAATTTGAAGTGATTAATGAAGTTTTATTTCAAAATCACACTCTCTACTGGTAAAATTTTGAGAAAGGCGTCCGTTGAAGTATTTTCAGCATGTTCAATCGAATTATCTTTGCGTCGCAACATATCGCCCTATGATTTTCATGGCAATACAAAATACGACTCAACATATCTTAGCAAAACACGATGCATATCGAAGAGATTAGAAAAGGTTCAGCATGCTCACCTTCACGATATCAGGAGTTGACGACGATCCGGCGTCAGGCGTCGTCGTGACTGGTACGGCCGCTTCTAACTGTGTAGTTATTTGTTCCTCATCTTGTTTGACTTTAAACACTTCGCCAGCATTAACTTCAGGTAAAACTCTATCCAAATTAGAACTTAGGCCATTTCTTTTCTTATCGTCGACTGTGTTGCTGATGTTATGTAGCCCGCTGTTAATGGTGCCACTGTGACCAACTCTATTCTCTGTTTTTTGTCGTCTTGGGTGACTTAGAGTATCTATAATTCGTAGCCTCGGTGTCAATAATCTCTTGATAATACTTTCAGCAGTTGAAAGATCGTAATGGTACGAGATCGATGATGATGCCAGAGAAGAATTTTCTGGGCCTTTCGTAGATGTGACTACTTCGACAGGAGCAAATAGAGCGTCTGCATCCAGCGACGGGTTCAAAATCGACATTTCTGACGAGTTCATCAGGGGTGGGGAGTGAGTGACCGTGGATAGCTCTTCATTCGAAAATCGCATCAGTGCTTGAACCAGCTGCTTCTTTTTAAGCTTTTCACTCAATGGTGTCGTTACAGATTGGTCTAGAGTCACTTCATTGGATAATATTTCACCATCCAACGAATTTGTCACTTTAGCAGCTAGTACGGGGTCGTCCCAAGAGTTTTTAAACTGAGATTCTCTTGCCTCGATAAGGTATTTTGGGTCATTTAAAAAGCCTTCTGGACTCTCATCACCGTATTCAACAGCTTCCAAGGCATACTCACAATCATCATAGTCGAGTCCGTCAGTGAGTCCATCACAATTTGCTACCCCGTTGTCAGTAACATTATTCTCTGAAGAATAAAAATGAGAAAGCACGGCTTCTAACTTGCTTGGTATCGACCAGGTATCGATAAAAGGTAGCTTTTTCACTGTTGGATCTTCGTCTTTCACTTCTCTGGGTCGTCTTCTTTCCCGGTCTACGCCTTTTACCTCTAAGCCCCACGTACTTCCATTCACAACCACGTACGAAACCTGATGAAGAAAAAAAAAATTAGTGAAGAAGACACAATGATCTGGAATTCTCAGCAGGTTGATACCTACTAAATTAAATGAATGGTAGTGTTTTCAGTGAACGAATAACATCATTTGAGAATTGTGAGTTGTACACTAAAAAATGAGGCAATCTGCATCGTTTACAAGGGTGGACTCAATTTCTAAGGGCTAAGAAATCTGCTAGTTTGTTGACGTATGCTGTGGTTTTGAAGATAAAATACAAATAATGTACGAAACAATATGTTTCACAGCTACCACAAAGAAACTTTGATTTGCTTATTGTAATTAATAAATCGAAATTTGTACTTGCAAAATTTAATTTCACAGCGCAGTCGTGAAATTGAAAAATCGTAGGAAGTAAACATCGCAAAAACATTTATGCTCTACCAAATAATGGTTGCTATGTCAGAAATAAATTGTCTACTCTTATGTCATAATACATACGTTTCTGAAACCGGCGAACGATGCTGAAAATTAGCGTCATGACGATGTGCAGGTATTTCTTACCATATAGAATTTCTTGAGATAACTCTACATGGATGGGCGAGGACGAATAGCATTTTTGAAAGTACACGAAAGCTTTTTGAGGAAAAAGCTTAAGTGGTGGAGGTGCGAGGGGTGGTTTGAAGAGTACAAGAAAGAAAGATTTTTAAGAGTACAAGAAGTCAAAGGGTGGAGAAAAAGTCGAACTATTTTTCAATTTGAAATAGAAGTTGAAGATATTTGTACCTACCAAAAAACACATTTAACTGGTAATGTCTTGCTTTCACGCTTGAGATAGAATTTGTGGATAACCTTTTTGTAGTATTCTGACAATAATTAAATGCCAAGCCGTAATTGAAATGCAAGAGAAACTGCGTATCTCTTTTGAGAGCTTCTGAAGAAGACTTCAGAGGGCAAACAAAGCAAAAGGAGAACACTTCGAAAAATGAACTTCTATTTGTTTTCATGGCAGTTAATAAATTAACGCAAGGATGATTTTTGTTTCATTACACTGCCCTGCTGCAGATATTTCACCAATTAACTAAGTCCATGAACTTTTTCTCCACCCTGTGCTTGAGTAATATCGAAGCTTACCTGGTAGTGCTGCGAGGGGTGGTTTGGAGATGACGGGTACGACATTTGGGAATACAAATAAGATCGTTTGGGCCTCAGCATTCCAGCCTCAAATAAAGAAACACACTCCGCTCTCAGCGTTTCCGTGTTGAACCCAAATCGTTCGCTAGTCTCACACGGGCCTTGCTAGAAGAGAAATTAATTAAATTAGAAAAACGTAATGATACCTGAAGAAATTTTAACACACTTGTGCGTTTGTCACATGAATGTGCAGATAATTCTGGGTACATTTAGGAATATCACCTTTGACCACACGTTCAAGCGGTCAAGAAAGTTTAATCACATGTTCAGGTTTCGTCAAAAATTGACAGTATTTGGAATTTTTAAATAGAATATTATTCCCCGAGTAACCTTAACATGTTTGCTATTTGTTTCTTTACATTTTTAGATATTGTCAGTCAATACGTGTATTCATAGACTAGTCTAAGCAAGTGAAATATTTATGAGAGATAGCGCCGCCTTGCTCTAAGTGTGTAATGGATGGCGCAATTATGTGTCGTATCAGCCCAAGACGCACGAAAGTGCATCACAAAACCTGGATTTATATTCTATATTGATGACGTATTTTTCACGCCTAAAAATGTGTAGGTTTGGTGTTCAATTTTTTTTCAGTGAACCTTTTAATCAAATTCGAAGGAATGTCGAAACAAATTATTTAAACAATGCTGGAACGATAGGTTTTCAGCGACAGAATAATTCTACAAAGACAAATAAGAAAAATATACCTAAGTTATTCATACACATTTTTCACAACTTGCCTAAAAGTTGACTTATGAGATCTAAAAATTGAACTGAAGTTGTATAGATCCCATTATTCATGAGATCATATTCATCACGCATTGATGTTATGTTCTACAGTCAGTCATTTGTTTGCGCAATCGACTTCATACCGCGTTCGACACAAACAGATAATAAATGAACACATGATTAAAACCAATATCGCTATGTTTTTAGTCCAGACATTGCCACGGTTGAGGTCATCTGTTCAAGCCAGCAATGCCCTGTGAGATGCGAGGCAACATTTACTTCGTTAAATTGGTAGCAGAACCCGTCTTCTCTCGGAGCGAAGGGCAGGTCGTCCGGCCAGAGGTTGGAATTGACGTGGCCACAGGGATCGCTGCCGCACATCAGAGTCCTGGGCACAGATTTACGTCTCAAATCAACACATGCATGAACTAATTACAATATTATATTATTTTAATTATATTACTTCTTTTAATTATTATTTCTAACAATATTATTTTAATTATAATTCGGTAAATCTTCTATTACTGTTAATGCTCCTTTAGTTATTTATATTGCAGTACATGAGATCCAGTATTATCGTTAGCAACAAATAGTCATTTTGAATATTTGTTGAACCTCAACTATCGAAATTTAGCAATCTTACATGAAAAGAAATCAGCATTCCGTGTTAAAGAGTCATACTTCTCAGCTCCAAGGATGAACATTTTAACTTGTAGAACTTATGAGCGAAATAATTAAGACACGTGCAGTCAGAATTTTACTTCAGCTTCGTTTAAAGACTAAATAATACTTTGTTTTTGTTGTATCATTACTGACAGTTTTTAATTTGTGTTTGTATTCTGATCAAGTGTGTAGGCGGTTTAACTTAAAAATTCATTCCCTTTTATTTCATAACTTGCAATCATTAGCTCAATTTTTCAGCTCATATCCTAAAGATCATTTATGAACCGAAACCTGTACGCATTGATAAACATATTTATAAGTTTCATTTTTTATATTGGTCTGCTAAACTGAAATGGTGTCAAAAAAACTGCTGACAAACGTTCACAAGCAATGAACTATCCACGACTGACAGAGTCTCACGAAAAATTTGAGCGCGAATGTTCATCGATCAAAATACTGATAACATGTTCAGAATTCGTCTTTTATACATCCAGATTTTTGTTTTTATTGTACCTTAGTTTGTGAGCTGCATTAACATTGTTTTCGAGGCTGAGGCGTCTATTTGATCACGATTTCAAATGAAAGTAAACCAAGTAAAAATGTGAGCATTCTCGTTTACGTGTAAGTATTAGTGATGGAAGACTCCCCACAGCCTGTAAAAATAATCCCTCCTCACTGCAGGTGCGTGATTAGGAGAGACGGCTCAAAGTGATTGACAACAAATGAAATTCCTAACAACTAACTAATCACTTAACCTAAACACCAAGTATCGTCGAACATTTCGACGACACTGACATCATCATCATCATACGTACATCATCATATTTACAGTGATAATTCAACACGTTGATTAAATCGCCAGATTTCACATCTTTAAACCACGTACTATTAAGAAAATTGAACTATATATAAACAATAGTACAAAAAAGTTAATATTATACCTAAAACCCAAAAATATTTAATAAGAAATATGCATAGGAACATGTATAATAAATACATAAACAGAAGTTTACAACACATTTCAAGACATACATTTATACTTCGTTGCATAGCCGTTATTATCAATTATGGCTTCAAGACGTTTAGAGTAGTCCACTACCAGCTTTTTACAAGTTTCGCATGTAATCTAATTCCATTCTTCAATGTAAATTTTTTTGAGTTCAGTGATGTTATCGGGACCTTTTTCCTGAATCTTCAATTTCAATTTCCTCCACAAGTTTTGGATCGGTGGTTGGCATACTTCAGGCTGGCCTTGACTGACGTTTTTGAAGAAGAGGCGTCCTACCAAGGGTGCGAGAGCGAAGACCTTCACGGCTTAGTGCCCTGCTGATCGTGTGTTTGCTGGCTTCGATCGCAGATGCCTTGAGATCATCCTTCAATTCTTCACGAGTAGTTTGAGGCCTATGCACTACTGTTTGGACCAATTTTCGAACAGCACGGTCATTAATCTTTCTTGGACGGCCAGTTCGAGGCTTGCTGAAAGTCGTATTCTGGCATTTCCACTTGCGTATTATGGTTTTCAACTAAGGCTATAAGAACACACAGTTGTGCACATATCTTCCGATATCCCAAACCTACATTTTGGAGCTCCACAATACGTTCGCAAAGGTCTTGGCTGATGTCCATTTTCTTACCCATGCTTACGACTTTTCTGAACAATAGCTGCTCTACCAATGACACGTTATTCTAGATGAATGCTGACGAAAGTTATTTTGCCAAATAATAGAATGAATTAGAACATTCTGGGAAAAATCTACAATAATTTTAATGTATAAAATCGAGAAACAAATTGAACATCGTAAACTTTTGTTCACGTATTTATTATACAAGTTCATATATATTTTTCTTATTAAATATTTGTGAGTTTTGAATACATTATTCACTGTTTTATACTATTGTTTATATATAGTCCAATGTTCATAATTGTACGTGGTTCAGAAGTGGGAAATCTGGCGATTTAATCAACGTATTGTATTATTTTTCCCCCCAATGTATATCAAAAGAAACATATATGGGTTCAGCAACTACTTGCGCTACTTTCCTGCTATCTATTGAAGTAATTGCACAATGTCAGAGAGCAATAGCGCCCAGTGAACCCACTACAGCTGATGATGTCTTTTTTTTTAGAATTCTACAGTTTTTTTTAATTTTTTACAGACTCTTTCGAGATTTTTTATAGAGTAAAATTAATGCTGCAATACTATGCATAAATGAAATATATATTCAAAATTATTTGAACCCTATTATTTGTGACTGTTTACAGGGACATAATCATCATAGCACACATAATTTACATGTCTGCTGGGACACCAGCGTGTCAATGCTATAATGCTCATAATATATATAAAATAAATAATTTTTTTACTTCACCTATTTTCCATATGGGTAACGGAGCTGGAGCATGTATTTTTACCTCTCTAAATCAATTTCGTGAAAGTTGACTCGAAAAGGTTAAGAGTATTTCGGTTTTTTGACAAAGATTTGAGATTCAGACGAACAGAATTCCACCCAAATTTATTGTCCTCTCACCGTATTTCGTAAATAATACGCTTTGCATGATATGAGGTAAAGAAACATTCTAAACCTGCGCGTGTTTCTTACTTGGAGGCCTGGTGAAACTGAAAGACTGTGCCCTGAGCGCAGTACGCTGGGTCGTACAGGATGTAACACTGGCCGCCGGGACCTTGGTACATTCCGTCAGGGCAGTCGCACACAGACCTTCCTGCAACATTTAGTTAACGCATAGAAAGTTAGGCTCGTAGATCATAGTATGACATTACTATTGATTTTCATTTGCATTTAAAATCAACTTTAGTTACATAGCTGCTTCTCTGATAAATAAAAATACGTTTCAGAGAAATTGTTTGACCAAAGCAATACCATGACAGCAACACCATAATAGCAACATCAAGACAGCAACACCACAACACTAACACCACGACACCAACACCACGACACCTACAGGTGAGCGTGAGCGGCTCTCCACTCACCAAAAGCGTCGAGGAAGAGGCGCTGCGATTCAGCGCAGATGCCGCGCTCGTTGACGTCGTGACAGAGCTGGTCCCTCTCCACGTACACACGGCCTTCTCCACACAGCCGCGGCACGCACTCTCCCTGCCAACGCTTCTAATTAGCACTTTCTTTGTAAAGGGGGACTTTCTTTACCATTTTAAATGATTTTTACAGGGTGGCATGTAAGTCCCATTACCATTATAAATGAAATATTTTTCCAATAAATTGATTTTGATTTTTCGTTTCTGAATTATAAGGTTAAGTCGTTGGAAATTTATATATGAATAAAATTACGACCGGAGAGAGAGTGAAGATGATTTTATTTTACTTTACTAATGGACGTTCAATTATTAGAACACAGTGTAGAGATATGTGAGCAAATTTTGTTCGTACTTAAGAGAAAAGGTATACGTAGATAAACCTCGAATTATCCATCAACTTAAAGCAATCGTACAGGAGGAAATTTATTTCATAAAGCTTCAAAAGCTAAGAACCGTCATAGAAAATGCTTTACAAAGAGCTCATGCTTGTGAAGTTCAAAATGAAGGCCATTTACGTGACATTTTTTATGAATAAATCAAAATAAAATTCAAATCCCTAAAATATGTAATAAAATTCCAATCTATAAACCATGTAAAAAAAATAATGCAGTACACTCACTTGCAAAACATATTTTATTTTAAAATGGTATAGCGACTTAAATGCCACCCTGTATTAAGTGGAACTTTGATTGTTTAATTTTTTATCTGGGTACGTATAGAAAAATGTTAGATCTAGCATTCAGTACTCTCGAGTGTAATGCACCTTCATTTTATTTCATGCCTTAAACACTCACGCAGGTGTTTAGCACAAAAGTTGCGGGATATACCATTTGTATATAAAACAAAATATCCATTGTAAAGACACCGATGCTACGTCTTCAATTAGCCGCTGCTGTCAAGACGACAATCACGTACCACCTAACGTCACAGTGGTTTAGAATTTCTCGTACCATTGTATATAACGCAGATATAGAGAGTAATAAATTTGACTATGATAAAGACGGGACAATTACAGAGAAAAACTAGAGAAATTTTTATAATAAAACGAATCTTATATTTAAAATGATGAGAATGCACAGACGACGTGTCCAAGGTTGTGACCAAGATTTTACTGAAGTTCCGCATTAACGTGAATAAGTATATTCTCAAAAATAAATCCTTTTGAAACTCGACAAATCCATTGGAAATAATTTTGGCCGACGGTGTTCGTTTGTAAAGCATATTATCTTTCACATTTGCAACAAGCATCGCCCCGACTCAAAAATATTAAGTATTTCTCAGAACGTAAATAACCAAATATTTTGACTCTTTTTCTCCTCAACGCACAAATGCTAGATGAAATAGGAGCTAGAGTGTTCATCTTTGACTTAGTGAAATATTTCAAGACGTCGGAACTAAAGGCAGGTAACGTAAGTTCTTTTAATCAAAATGACTACTCTTAGTAGGAATATCAAAACCTATTCAACAACGATTGTCGTGAAAATATGTATGAAAATCCGTTCTTCAAACACTTTGAATCCAGCCTATAACGCAGCCAAGTATACACGTAGAAGAACTCCCGCTGATAGCTGTTTGCAACGACGATCACAAATATTTTAACAAGGCTGCTGTTGGCCAGAACTGATGACGATTACAAATACTTTAACAAGGCTGCTGGTGGGCAGAACTGAGGTTGGTAACTTGAGCACACAGACCTTCCTGGTGTCGCGGTTGAGCAGGACCCAGTGCTGGTACGGACAGTGGAGGGTGGACAGCAGAGGCGCGCACCTGCCGTCCTCCAGCACCACCTCGCTCCTCTCGCAACCGTCGCTGGGCTCGTCGTCTCCTGCGGGGTTTCGCAAGTGCAATATCTAATTTTTGTAAAAGGACGTGATGTTTTTTGAGCTCTTTTTTCTTTGCGGTTTTGGGAATTTTCGGTGGTGTTTCTCTCAGAATCACGCATCTCTTGAGTTGAGAATTGAGATCACAAAGCTAACCTGATGTAATAATTCATTGATTTTTTCATGCTTCGAATATTGATAAAAGGATCAAAGATATTAATATGATTTCAAATTTCTGATCATTAGTAAGTAATCATTACTTCTATCCATAAACTTTTTATACAGGCTAGTTATGTAACATAAATTTTTGGCCTTTTTAGCATCACTTTCATTTGTGCTAGAAATCAGTTCAGGATGCTAAAAACAGCACTCTACGCCCGCCGTCAAAGAATTTGGAAATTTGGGCAGAAATTTCTCGGTTTGAAACTGTAAAAAATTAATCGTTCACATATCTTCAATTCTGGTTACACTGCATCCCTAATCATTGCAATTTCCTCACTCGATCACGGATGTAACTTTTAATCGTAAGCAGTTTCAGCTGAGCAAAACGTAATACTAAGCTCGTCCTCTCTGACATCTCCAGTCAAATGTGCATGTAAAAAATTGGGCGGAATCAAATAAAAATTGTATCCATGTCGTTATTCGATCCAAGACCGTACTTGCACTAAGTTAAGACTCCAGATGTCTTATGAAAAAAAAAATAACGCTAACGCTTAATTTTAGATTTTAAACGTTAAAACTAAGAAATTTCAAATTACCTCAAATGTTTAACGTTTGCAGTTATCATGCGCTCAAGTACATCAATATAGCTTCTAGATTTTAAACGACACTAAAAAGAGCTACAATGTAGATGATAAAAACAGCCCTTTCAGCGCCTTCAAACAAAAACTCACCTGGAACTGGTATCACAGAAGGTAGAGAAGGAACAAGAAACTTCCGCTCTGATTTTTCTTCCGGCTTAGGCAAAGGGAAGAACCAAATATTAGGAGTGGTGTCGGGGGCGCTGGAGCTGAAGTCGGGGTAACACTGCTTGAGCTGCGCCACGCTGTAAGCTAAGATGATGCCTGATGCTACCCCGCTCAGCGAGATGAAGGATGAGCGAACTGACTCGGTCGGGTTGCGGCAAGGCACGTTCGATAGCAGACGAGGGTTGGAGTTCCACAGTTGTCTGACCTGGACATGGGTGCCTCTTATTATCCCGCTATTTTTACTGAACTCACCTGGCTGCTGAGAAAATTTTTGAACTAATTTTTAATGCAAATTTGAATATCGCTGAATTTGCTTTGTTATTCAGAAAAAAGACTCATCAACATCATGATATGTTAACGTAGCTTTTTACTGTCTCACTATTTATGATACAACTGCTTAGCAGATTTAGCAAAGCGGGTAATAAATTCTCAGTTAGAGGGCAAGAAAAATTAAAAATTATCAAACTGTTGAGAGAAGAAAAATCTACGGTTTATCACCCTCTCTGCCCGGTCGATGAACTTAGACCAATTAAAGATCTCATAATAAGACGTCCTCATTGAACTTATTGCATAAACAAGAAAGCTGCCGAAGTAAGAATTGGTCAAAACTGAAAAGATAGATTTAGAAGCTATCCAGAGAAATGTATGCGAATGAAGGAATGACATCAAAAATAAAAAAATACTTCCGCTTGCAATCATTCAATAAGTGCCAGCAACTTTAGTAAACGTCAGCGACTCACAGACATCTGAAAGCTAAAATGGCTGGATATGACAAAATTCTCCTGAACAAGTTTAAGGGCTACACACTGATGAAATCATGTTTTCCGATAAAAAAAAATTTTAAACGAAGATGAATTGCCAAAATGCTGCTAAAGTCCTTTGCAGACATCCCATACTGCCAAACAACAGTTTTAAAATGTCAAAAAATCGCACTCGGTCGTTGATTGGACTGCCCTTTCAAAAACATGATAATCTAAAGCAACATTTGCCAAACAAAGTGGAAATGCGCACACACATTTAAACTCACATATTTTGGCTCTTGCGCTTCAAGAAGATAAGAAGCGTTTCAAAAACAAGCTGCTCCCTTTCACTAGGACAGCGTGCCTTCTTACGCGCCAAACCAGACTGGGAAGTATTGTCATGACTATTTACAACAATTCGGAGCGAGGAAATGTTGTCTGCCCATCGTCTAATCTCAAACTTGTGGAATTTTTTGTCCAATCCATTTTTTAACCTTATACTTTCTCCCATAGAATAACTGGAAATCAGGAACGCTTCTCTAAATAGACGTGGAAGAATATTTAACCTCACATACTGCCTAATGCGACAAAGAGTATGCAAGGCTGATAAGAGCATGTGATTTGGATTAAAAAAAGGCATTATAAAAGGCATCAAATTGTTCATAATGAATGGTTTCTAATTTTAAGTCGGAACAGTTACCTAATATTTTACTAAAAATGAAGCAATTTTGCAATTTCTTGAGTTCAAGCATTTCGTTTGTCCAGGGGCTGTATGTAGACATGTACGATATTACCTATCACATCGTTTTCATTATAATCCAAAAGGTAAAACCAGCCCCTTTATGCCTCGTTTTCGTTTCTGGAGTTCATATAAATTAGAGGACTCTTATCCCCACGACCCTGTAGGTAATAATACGTCATGCGAATTGCAGTCTAAACCTTTACCATAATCGTGGCATACCCATAAAGATAAGATGCATTGTCTACTGACAAGTTTTCTCCAATCAGTTTATGACTATTCTGTCACTTGCTAACAATATTGAGCATACAATAACTTCGCATGCGAGTTACCCAGTAAGTCTGGGTCAAACAGATCTATTTATTAATCCATGGGGACCTATGACTGGTAGACCATTGACTTTCTCGTAGATGCACAACATGTGAGGCAAAAGGCTTTCAGCTGTAGATACATAAATCATAGGAAAACTTCTAGAAATATTTATTTCATGTTAAAGTTGTATAATATACTCCTGTTATACGGCAAAAATTTCACAGCGAAATACGTGTCACGAAAAAGGATATACAACTTCAGTTTTAAAATTGTAAACTAATCATCCCAAAGACATTTACACATTTTGATTCATTATCAACAAAATGTGCGGCCGAAAGCGAAATGAATTCTTTTATTGGCCCACAAAATTAAGCTATGAATTGTGCTGAACTTTGACAGTAATCAATGGGAATGAACTTCGTTTTACATGATAACAGACACATCATACATGATAACAGACACATTTAGATTTTATGCTAAATCCCTTGGAAGGTGTGATGAAAATTTTAATGATTTTATTTATGAATTTCACCCATTAACATCCACTAAAAACTTGTTCGTAGGATATGCTAAAATTCCATTGCTTAGCATTCAGGTACTGCGCTGGTAGACATGCCGGCTCGGTTCAAATAAGCAATAACGACAACCTATGTGAAAGACAAAGATAAATTGGAAATTGAAACAAATTTTTCCAGTATCGTCATATTCCATTTTTCCCGCGTATAAACGTCTTTATCATAGTTTACTAAGCATAGGAGCAATAGCACCAATTTTGCTCAAACTACTTATATTGAACGAAACAAAACCAAAAATTATGTATTTTCTGGCCTGGATGTACGATTTGCTATTACATATTTTACATATTTTCTAAATGATAATTTCAAATGCCCATCTCTCTTCATTCTCAGTTACTCAATTCATAAAAGATTCTCTGTTACATATTTTTGCAGTTAAACAATTTAAATTTATTATCGATTTTTCTTCACAGGTCATCTCACTTTTCACTCAATTTTTTGTGGGTTGTGAACTTCGACAGACCTCAACTCATCATTTATTCAATTTTAGATATGTGATCAATCATGTAAATAAAATAGCCCTGGAGCAGAGAACAGTGGTGTTCAAGCTTGTATACAGAGGGACTAGTTCAAATCAACGACAAAAAAAGATAAAATAACACCAAAAAGGACAAGTAGTAGTAGTATTATTAGCATTGATTTGCTAGCGCTTCAGTAATTCGTACTATATCGCGCCGTCAAAAAGGACAAGAAATTACTGTGGGTTGTCCTTAAAGTTTTATACATTTCCCAGTTTAGACATAATTAAAACTCATAAACTCAAATTTCATACGAATTCTCAGGAAAAAATCAGCACCTTATGCGCTGTTCTCAAGTTGGAGGTAGAAAGTTCCTCTAACAACACGATTGCTAAAAGGAAACGCTTGGATATGAAAAACTCTCGGGATTTTACTACCAATATTTAACTTAATTCCGGCTGTAATGCTGTTGTTAGGCTAATGGGTTAAACTACAAAGTTAAACACTACATATCCCGTGAACTGATCCACAAAATAAATTTAGAAAAGCAAGAAAATAGAAAAGAACGTACAAAATTGCGGATAAAACACCACGAATTTCGCTTATCCGGCTAGCGGCTATAAAAGATTTCAATAACACCTGCTCGACGACACCGAGATGCACGGGTACGACGCCTCCCTCAGGCGAGTAGAGCTGCGGCAGGCCGCGGTGCGGCGGCCACCGCTGCGAGGTGGAGGACGACGCGTTCTGCTGCAGCGCCTCCAGCACGGGTGACAGCGGCAGGGGTGCGTGCCTGCTCACATGTAATGGGTTGAGCCAGTGGTTCTTAACCCTTTTACTACCCCGCCCTCCTTAGGGGTTTTTAGGGGAAGTTGTGTGCAGATAGACTAGTAAATTAAGGCTCACAAAAAAGAATAATGTAAGTAGGTCCTCAAAAATTTTCAACGCTGAAAGTTCACTCTTTTGTTTAAAACATTACTGGAAAAAAATCAGGCTTTACTGCTGAGGCTCGCACCCCCCAGATTAAGAACCACTGGGTTGAGAGCTGACGCTTGGCAGACCCCTTCCTGCCAAGGGTTTCTCGGTCACTGAGTATCCTACAACTCAACAGAATCACCAGATGCTGTCGTATTTTATTCGAAGAACAGTCAAATTTTAAATTTTCACAAGAAAAATTGCCAATCCAGTACCTCTGTCTTGACGCCTCGTGTAATTGATTGATTGATCATAAGTGGCTCATAAGAGGCTGGTTTTAATCTCATATGTCAAGAGTAGTCCTGACATGAATATTAATATGCAAAACAGCTGCTTCGTTTTATCCTCCCATCGACGCACAACAGCACTGGCACATGACATGAAAAGTAAGATGGCAAGCTGTTGCTTGGTTTTACCCTCCAGCTGGAGCATGTTAGCAGTAACCTCAGTTGCTGTGTTACTTAAATACGGCACATCGTTGGTGAATGTAAAAAGTTATATTTTGGTAAATGCCTATACTTTAACTTGATGAAATGTGATCTCCGAGCACATGAAATATAACAACGGGTCATCTTAACTTTTCAATTATGTACAGAAAAATTATATAATAAAACGTTAAAATCTTTAGCTTGCAACTGGAAAAGAATCAGTTTAACCATATCCATCCTGCCTCAAATCTTAACTACTATTAGTTACACTAACACCACTGAAACAACAGCTAAAATACGGTAACTAGCACCTGTATTTCAGTGTAACTGGTTTAGCTAACGTACTCTGACGGATTTTTCAAAAATTACTCAAACTAACATTTCCGTTACTATTTTTTCGTGAAGTAAGCCAATAAATATATCGATTCACACCAATTTCAGATAACATTTTTTCATACTACTAGCTGAATCATAGAATGAGGCTAAGTAAAACATTCATTTCAAACAGAACACTACAAGTTTCAAGTGTCATTCCATGTCTCCGACGCCATTTTTGAGAACATTTTACATCAACGTTTTGACGCAAATAATGGTTTTGACGCATCCACGTAATGACGCTAATTCAAAACGCAAATACTTGTTTTCTATACCAGCAATGAATAGGGAGATTATTCATTCTTCAGCATATTCTCTTCTGACTTTATGCGAATGAAAGCCTTCCCTATCACCTACGTGCAAACCCAACATCACTACGCCAACAAAATCTAAACGTTAACAACAAACCAAGGATCAATTCCGCAAATTTTCACAATGGTATTTAAAATGAACTTAATGATGTACACAAAGGACACCTTCTCCTCCTGCTAGGGGCAGGGGGGACGCAGCAGGAGGTGGGGGAGGTGGTGCAGAGGTGGAACAGCCCCAGCAGGTAGAGGGCCGTGAGCACGGAGGTGCTCATCGTGCCCGCGCAGCTCCCCCGGCCCGCTCGCGCCGCCACCTGCGGCAGCAGCAGTGACAGCCTTGAGTGGTCCTAATGATAGCCTTAAGCAGGCTTAAAGGCAGCACTAAACAAGCTTAATGGGAACCTTAATGGCAGCCTTAAACTGTATTAACGGGAACCTTAAACATGTTTAATGGGAACCTTATGACAAACACAAACGGTCGTAATGGCAGCCTTAAATAGGCTTAATGGCAGCCGTAAACAGGCTTGATGGGAACCTTAATGACAGACACAAGCGGTCCCCATGGCAGCCTTAAGCAGTTAAACAGTTTTACTGTCAGCGTTGATGACAACCTTAAATGGTTTTAATAACAGCCTTAAACTGTCTTTCTTGCACCCTAAATAGTAACCTTAATGACAGCCTTGAATAGGCTTCATGATAGCCTTAAACAGGTTTGATGACAGGTTTAAAAGCAAGCCAGGATGTGAAAGGGAGCGTCTCGTCAACGCTCTCTGCACTCACAGACCTTTTGTACCTCTCGAAGCAGAGTTGCTGGATTGTTTCTTCGAGGGCTACATATTCCAAATTTGGCTTTTTTCCTTTAAAAATTTTATTATAAAGGGTACTCAGTGTTTTAAAACCCCCCAAAAATCACCAGATGCTGACGAATTTTATCTGAAAAGCAGGGAAATTTTATATTTCACCTCAAAAAATGTCAATCCGGGATCTCTGGCCAGAAGCCTAGTTTGATTGATTGATTGATTGATCATGAGTTAGTTTCATCCTCCCTTGCCGCAACGAAGATCTACAAAAAGAGAAAGGATGAAAGTACCATTCAGTATGGAGTTAAGTGGATGCAGAATCTATGCACAAGGTGCGTTCCCGCATAGGATCCCCTACGCATAGAAACAACAAATTAAAATGAAAGGCTAGGACATAAGATAAAAATTGATGTAGAAAGTCAGAGGTCCTGAACAGAAGACACCAGTGAACAGAAAAAAATGGTCTTTAACAAGCGAAAAAACATATTTTATTTCAACAAAAACGGCGGCCTACCTAGCTCTCAGTTCCGGACCTCACATTTTCTCGCTGGGAGCGCAACTCCCATGGAAACAATAGTGGTCTCCCTCTGAGGAGACCTAATGTAATGTTTTATGATGTTGTGCTGTGCAATATTAACCAAATTATAAATTTCTTAGGGGGGGAGGCCCAACACCTTCCATTTTTTAAATCATTTGAGATCATTAAAAAATATTATTTATGGGGTCTTTAATGAATAAAATGATAAAAATCTATACTATAATAGGAGCCGTGTCCGTCCGTCTCTCTGTCTGTCCGAAGCCAGCCGAAAGTGCGTGATGAGCGTATCTGTGATACGGGCCGTGTGCACTCGGCCTCATCAAATCTCTAGAGATTGAATTTTTTAATTGCTTACGGCCTTTCTCTCATTTCGCCCTCTTTTTTCTTTCATATAAAGGGGGGTGGACTAGTTATCATAATAATAAGATGATCGCAAAACAGTTTCGGGCTTTCATTACTAAAACAAAACAGTTAAAGACTCTGAAAAACAATCATAAGGAAATTAAATTTTATGGTAAATAGATTTGAATTGCTTTCCAAATCATTCGGTACCGAACGTAATTAGAACCTAGTGTTCTTTTGTCCGCGTTTATGATGATGTCTTGATTTGATACGTTCATCAAATGAGCTAAGTCATTTAATGAACGTATTCGCGAATGAGCTACGTCATTTGATGAACGTATTTGCAATTTTGAAAATCATCTAACAGCGAACGCAATAAGGCAAAGATGCGACGCTTTTCTAGCTAGTAATTACAGAATGATTCATTGAATTATATCATAACTTACGACATAGAAAACCAGAAAAGAAAAATATTTCAGTAGGTTAAACTTGAGAAAATCTTTCACGGTGTAAATTGTAGCTCACGCCTCACTGTAGTTACACTCAGAAACAAGCTCAACAGCGCAGATCTGCTTCACAAGGTGGGTTGGAGCTACACAACATTTTAACGTGGGGTGTTTTGTAACTTATATTACATGAACAATGCAAGACAACAGCTCGCGTTGCCCCTGCTACAAATATGCTCATGAGATCGGTCAGAGCTAAGTTAATTCAGAGAAAATAGTGAGAAAAAATGAAAAACAATGGTTGTTCACATAAAATATTTATCGTAACTCATTATTGACTAAAATCGTTTAAATACCTCCCGAAAGAAGCCGAATCAATACCAACCGAGTCTAACTTTTTCGCGGCATGCATGCATGTTTTCGTCACCTAAGCGACTAATCGCTTAAATCACTTAGGCGGCGAAAAGTATTCATGCAGGCGGCGAAAAAGTTAGACTGGGAAGCACTGCATCTTAGAACTAACTTTTCCTTCATCTTCCCTAGCAACGACTATAATAACCTGCTGTAATAAAATACTCGTGCAAACAAAACGGCCTTAAAAGCTCATTATTTCCGTCAAAAAATCAATTTCGACAATTAAAAAGAGAAACTTAACGAATAATTTGAAATATTTTAGTAAAATGAGTGTTTTGCCCAGGCCTCAAAAAACAGAATTAAATAAAAGTATTAAAAAGTTTCCTCCTCAATATTATCAATTCAAAAAGCGTTACGTCGTAACCATCGAGTTATTAGAGTAATAGATTTTACATTACACAGATTTTGAAAAGTGAACGTTTTTAATTCAGTCTGTTTACTGTTTTCAGTCTGTTTTTGTGCAGTCTGTTGATTTTGTGCACTCTGTTGATCACCTAATAATTATGCAAATATTTCTGAAACATCGATTATTTGCAGCTTATCTCAACTACTTGAAGATGATTGATTGAATTGTAGAAGCTAACATACGCGTGGGTCTGCATAAGCAGCACCGCAACGGTGACTTACACACTCGAACTCACATACTCCGATCCAGTGGCGCAGCCAGCCGAAA
The DNA here is from genome assembly GCA_030386875.1 of Morinoia aosen. NCBI lineage: Eukaryota > Metazoa > Arthropoda > Malacostraca > Amphipoda > Talitridae > Morinoia > Morinoia aosen. The sequence continues at coordinate 29,448,240 of CM059561.1, read as the reverse complement.
ACTTCGGGGGGTCAGGATTCCCGACAAATAATTCCAGGGGAGGCCAGAAATTAATAATTATTAGCAATCTTATTATTCGTTTACTCAAAACGGCGACTGAAATTGCCCACCCTGGCTGCGCTACTGCTCCGATCGCCCTACACAACTCTTCTTATACGTAAAATAGCAGTAATTCAGAAAATCCCAAACACACATTCGTGTTCGTTTATTTTCTGCATCTTTTTCAGGAATTACGTTAGTGTTTTTTCCTCTCTCTTGATGGTTAATGATTGATTAACGATATTTACGATATTTACGGTAACAATTAAAGAGATGTCGCATTCAGGTTATCCTCAAACTGATTCATGATTAGAGAGATATGAGGTTATCGAAACGACAATGGAAGATTTAGGAGACAACTGAGAATTCAACAAGCATAAATTTACTTTCATTAACGTTGATTTCAGTAATACGGTAGCTCAAAGTGAGGTACATTATTGAAAATTCAATAAAAGTAATTATGGATCATTCATGAAATAACATTTGCACTAATCCTGCTAGCGTTTAAACTCAGGCCCTAATGCAATTATCTTGTTTCATATGCAACTTCCATAAAAAGACCTACAATAAACCAAGACGTTTTCGAATTTTCTTTGGATGACTAATTTAACGTATGTTATCTGTCGAAAGTACTTGATTGTACAAGTAAACAACTAGCATGGGTTAATGAGAATATTGAATCACGCATGAAATGAACAATTTAACTCCTGCGGATGTGCTCTCCCAAAAACGTATTTACATCTAATTTAATCCCTCAAATCGCACAAGAACTCGTTCAGTTACGGAACCCTAAGGTGCAAGAACTCCCTTCTTTCGAGCATCATAAGGAACCCCAAAAGCTAAGCAGTTAAGATGAACTCATCTTTTGTGTGTATGATAAACGTATTCGCGGGCTTCAAAATCATCAAACAGCGAATGCAATAAGGCAAAGATGCGATACAATAAAACTGAGAAGATAGCCTCAGCCAGAGAAGAACGGGAATGTCATTGAAGGCCTCACCTCCTCCAGAGACCGCCACTGACTCAGGTCGGAGTGCTTGAGCGCGTCGACGTATGCCAGGGTGTCTTCTTGTGAAGGGAAGGTGAAGTGCAGCAGCGCCTCCCTGTTGAACGGCAGCTCCGTGACGGGCTGCGTGGCCTCGTGGCTTGCTGCGTGTCGTGGCAGGGTGTTGACATGATTGGTTACTCGACAGACATGAATTGTGACTCAACAAACATGAATTGTGACTCGAAAAACGTGATTTTTACTCGACAAACATGAATTGTGACTCGATAAAAATGACTCGTTAATCGACACAAATGATTTGCTACTCGACAAACATGAATCGTGACTCGACAAACACGATTTGTTATTCGTTAAAATCGATTTGTTACTCGACACAATTGATTTCTTATTCTACAAAAAGCGCTGGCGTCACTAACATCGAGCCAACGGATGGAACGGTTGAAGATCACATTTTTTTCAACGGCTGCCAATATTCAGCTTCTTCAATGAAAAGGAAAATCAAAGCGTGATTGAGGTTCACATCAAACAAATCCATTTCAACAATTATTTTAAACTTTCGTTTCGGTAATTTCGAACAGATCAAAACTATTATTACGTTAACTCAAATTAGGATGGGTTGGTTCAAAAAAATTGTGCTACTTGAAAGCATTTTCACTGGTCTAATCAGAACTGAATCAGCACGAATACAAATATGCAAATGAATCGCTTTCCTGGCATAATAAAACCCTAAACGACATCATTGAGAAATATTCTGGAAAGATACATTTGAGATTGAGACTGATATTTATTTTCAATAAGAAACACATGTTCCAGAGCATTTAAAACATTAATAAAAAAACAGTGCCTTTGAGGTACGTTTTCTAGTGAAATAATTTGACAGATTCCTCGCTCCTGACCCGCTCTCTCGGCACCACGCCGGCCATATTGGTTACAAGTGTTGTATGTGTGGGGAAAAAACAAGCAACATTCAACGAGGCTTAGTGTTGGACATTTTTGCCTTGGGCTTACAAATCGCGAGCATCGTCTACGGGAAACTCTAGCAACGATACTTCGAACGAATCTCAACTTCCAAAATATCTGAATGAAGACACAGAAAGAGTGACATTTACGGTAACAATTATTTCTCTGAGACGGTCATTGGGATGCAGAGGTACTCATATCCAAGAGCGCCAATTGCATCATAATTGCGGCACACTAAATGTTAGTTGAAACTACATAAACTATAGTATACCGTGGCAAGTTTTGAATATTAGTGATCCGTTGACTACAACTGACATGATCTCTGCCTCTAGGCGTACTGACATGATCTACGTCTTTAACTTTGAAGGTAAAAACAGATCATAGTTACGACGAGCATATTGAATGGATTGTTCAATGTTCTTTTTCCAGAAAGGGGAGAAATCTAAATTATTTCAAGACTGTTCGAATCATGTGCACAGACAAACCCAAAGTCTGGGTTCATCAACGCTCACAACTGGCATGTATGACAGATAAAATCTATTCTATACACAAGATCTTCCAAGGATCGTAGCTAGCGCACTAGATACCTGACTTCTTTAATTGCATGCCATGAAAGGAGCGAATGAAGCCGAGGGAGATCACTCCCCAAATACTACATTACTTTTAGAAAATGACTGTTGGAATTTTTAAATTTTGTATTTACTGTTGTTTTGTCATAAGCCAATCAAACTTGTCGCACCTGAAAGTAAAATTCTGGGATATTTATTATTTTCATCTGCTAATAAAAATGGGGAAAATGTTTTTTTTATTGATTTAAACAAAGTAATAGGAAATAGTGAGTTCGTGCCTTGGCACTACACTCTTTCAATACGCTACAAAACAACTATCCAGAATAAAACTCGCCGCTGGCATCTGTAAAATTCTACGCAGTGCGACCGACGTAGCGCAGTTCAGCGGAACAACGCTCGCGTCACGGCAGGTCGTCGCTGCCGCCGTCACACAGAGACCAAATGGTAACGTTTCGTCATAATCGTCTACAGGCAGCGGTACAATTGCCAAAACAGCACTGTTCCAACCATGATGTTGGCGAAAAACTAGCCCTGTTTAAAATCACCGGCGTGATCGGACTTTGTCACTAACAATTCATGAGGCTACCAGCATCCCAGGTGCCCAGTATCTGGGAAATGTACACTTAATCGGAGTGGCTGCATTTTGCGTAAATATTCCTCTTGAAGTGGCGCACTTTCCGCGATCTCCAGCCACCAATTTCCGAAATGTTGCGGCGTCCTACCCTAAACCCAAAAGTTGCTGCTCTGACCTGTGCTACGCTGTTCTTACTGTACAAATCTGCGCACATGGTGGTGAATATTTCATTTAATTACCTTGGTTTAGTGGAGGATTTTGCACAGCACTAGCGCTGGAAGCCATGTAAATCGCCGGTAGCCTACCTCGAACACGGCGGAGATTTTTAAAAATGTATAGCCAATTTCTAACCGTACCAGAAAATGAACGTTCTCAATATACAATCGCGGCATTTTCTGTTATTCAAAACTGGCTGCTGATGCATTTACTGGTATAAAAACCCATATTTATATACTGTATGTAACATAAGGCGTTCAAATTTGTGATGTCCGGCATAAGAAAAACATTTTAGTTCGCCAAATTGCTAGGACGGTTGGCACATGCTTTCATAAATTTCGGCACAAACTTCACTAGTAACTAAGCACAAGTAACTAAAATAAAACTATGCGAGCAAAATTTATCTCGCTGATTCAGACCTATAAATTTCCGACTCACACATCATGATGTAAAGCTGCTCAGAGAATTTAGCGTTGATGCCAACGTACGAGCGTTAACACAGAAGCTCTACTCAGTTCACTTTTTCAGAACGAACTACGAGTATGTTTGCAAAATATTCTACAAAAATATTTCATCATAAAGCATCATACTCCATGAATGGTCAGCGCAATAGGGAATTCCTTCCAAGAGCGCAATAGGGAAATTCCACCTTAATTTTTTCAAGACTGTTCGAAACATGTTTGACCCTGATTTACACAAGCGCATATTAACAAATGTATTTGTAAACATTGCATAATAACTCTGAAATGATGGACAAACATGAAATGTAACTCAACACAACCTTGATGGCAAAATTTGGACGTATGTTCATAATGACAAAATGGCTACGATAGACTTTTATTATTTGAAACGTTCGTCCGGTGACATCATATCATGTTATCCAAAAGTTTCACCCTCAAAAAATGCCATTATCAGTCGTTCGTGATTTTCACATTTTGCATCGTTACAAGTCTCTCCGCCCCAGTCGTTAACCACGCTCACCGATCATGAGAAATAGTCGAGGGTGCCATACCTGCATTTCAGCCCGTTGTTTCTTTCCACGGAGAAAACACAGAAAGTAGTCATAATTTCTAACTTTGTCCATGTGTATGAAACAGGCCTCAGCTCGACAGAGTGCAACAGCTACGGTATCTTGCCATTAGTAACAACGCACTGAAAAATAAACTACATGACATGTTGTCAGCTAGATTAGAATAAAATATCATTTATTATTCCGCTAACAATATGAAGAGTTCACTCACCATGGTAGGCGTACGAGGAAGAGGTGGTGCTGAGGAGAGGCTGAGCAATTACTGGAAGAGAAGCCTGCATTTTGTCTCCTCGGGTTGTGGGGTTTGCACCAGTAGCCTGCACATCAAAACCCATCTTATAAGTTCCTTGAAAGTGTAGATTTAAAGCCACATCAACAAAACTACCACTCTATAACAACTCACTATTGAGCGAAGTAAGTCTCTTTTCTGACACAAACAGTTATACAACTCGTGGAACCTTATTTTTTACTAAAATACTGTAAACCTGAAAGTAAACAGTTGAAAATAAACAGTTGCCTGCCGCGATGTATTATTTCAGTTGCGCACATGTACGCGCTGGCGCACCCAGCAATACCGCAGCAGCGGCTTGCATCGGAAGCGCAACATGGGACTGATAGTGGGAGTGAGGACCCGTGCACTCTTGCGTTGTGTCCGCATCCACTCGCACCACTCGCTGCATCCACTCGCACTGCTCGCTGCATCCACTCGCACCACTCGCTGAATCCACTCGCACTGGTTGCTGCATCATCCACTCGCACCACTCGCTGCATCCACTCGCACTGCTCGCTGCATCCACTCGCACCACTCGCTGCATCCACCCGCACTGCTCGCTGCATCCACTCGCACTGCTGGCTGCATCCACTCGCACCGCTCGCTGCATCCACTCGCACTGCTCGCTGCATCCACTCTCACCACTCGCTGCATCCACTCTCACCACTCGTAAACTTAATCTACTCCAAAACGTTGAAGAAAAATTGGTTTGAATTTGTGCTCGCAATGAATAACGAATTAAATTTTAGTTTACTTAAGAAGCAAAAGCAGCAAAAAAAGCATATCGTTCTCAACAAAATGGCAAGTACAGCCATGCAGGTACAACCTTTGATGCCCAGTAAAACATATTTTGGCCGCTAGCTGTGAGTCACCGATGATCGAAGCGTACAATGTTAGGCAATTTACATCGATGAAACTGGTTCACGAAATTTATGAAACTGTGACACTTCATTTTCTCAATCAGTTAGTTTACAAATTTGTTTTGAGTTTATACACATAACGTGTTTTGAGTCTCTATGAAGCAAGGTTGCCTTCCATTTACAAAGATGTGCTTGAAAAATTTGTCCTTGCGTTCGTCAAGCGTTCTGTTGGGCAGGTAATAGAGACACTTAACTTCGGGCTTGCATACTGACGTCACTTTATGAAGGGCGAGAGAGGATCGTTAGCTTAAATATATGCAATCAGTGGAGAAATTTTCAAATAATGGTTGCCAGTACTAACTTCTTCATTCTCCTTGGTTCAAAAATGAGAAAATATCATAAAAAGCACATTCGCCCTTAATGAATTGCATTTAGCGCTTTACTTTGAGTTCACTCAAAAAGGTTTACCAGGAACAGGAGGAAAAATATCGCAAAAATTGAAGAAAAACATTAAGTGGGAATTGAAGAAAAATGTGAGCAACTTTGAACTTTCCTGAACTGATTTAGACTCAGTTTTCCAAAAATCGCCTGGAGTCTTTAACTCAGTGCATACCAGTAACAAGTCTTTTCGCTCAAACAGGACTGTCAGCTGACCAGGTTTCATTTCGTCCTTCAGCCCTGACTTCGTTTTGTCCTTACAGAACTCGCGTCCTGCCCTCACGTTTCAGGACTTTTCGTATATATAGAGTCTGCATCCAACTCAGTCTCTTTCTTGGTCTGCTAAAAAGATATTACTGTTAAACGTTTATTTCTGTACGCACTGTGATGGAAAGCTTGAGAAGCCCCATGAGGTGTCTTTCACCACTGTCTAACTTATATGTCATAAATTAGGAGATTAAAAGCCTACAAATAGTAATTTATTAACATCACTGAAGGATTTGAAGTTTTCTCTTCCATGCATTGCAATGAGCCTGACTTATCAGTATAGCTATAGTCCCACTTTTTGAAGGCACCATTGGAGTGACTTTGAAGTACTCCTGTCCATTTCATCCTATGATACTTCATCTGATAAGGTTAAACGCACCACTTTTTCAATCAGAGTACAAATTTTTTAGTAACTGGGCTTAGAGCAGCCGACAAATCATATTCGTGGTTTCAACTTGCGTCTTAAGCAGCTTTTTCTATTAAATAGTGAAAGATCTTCGTTATAAGTTTAGAGTATCCTTTATGCTCCTTTCAAGATGAAAACATAGTTTTCATTATTATATTTTCCCATCATATTGCAAATGATTTGAAACTTTTGTAAAAAGAGTGCATTCAAATCTTTAGTTTTACACCGATTCTCTGATCTGTAGAGCAACTGTTCAACTACATGACCTCGTTCTCACAGAATAAGAATTGTTAATCTGATTTGAAATTTAAAGAATGATAAAAAGGTGTTTATTGCCTACTTCAATGACTACTCATATCGTGATTTAAGAGTTCAGTCAATTAGAGGTCAATTTTATAATCATTATGAATTCCCAGAAAGTACAGCCATTATTTCAAGCTTTCAAGGATGATTGTATGGCTAGAAGGGAAAGTTAGATGTGAGTACAGAACCAAGGAAGGGGCTATCTAAGAGAACAACAAAGATTTCCTCCATTTAAAAAATAATTAGGACAGCATTCATTTGAAATATGACGCACTAGCTATACAATCAATTTAAACGATTTCAAGCCATTTATTTCCACAAGCAACACACGAGAGGAGCATTATTTAGGACTCTTAAAATGAACAGGTTGGGATGTAACTACTCGCGGGCACCACCAAGCTCTGTTTCTTTTAAGGTATACTTTGGAAACATTATCCTACGTTTAAAATTTAATTCAACCTGCAACACACTCTAGCCTTGATCGATTAGCTGTTGAGCATGAGCGGATGTAAGTTACATTAATTTAGAAATTTACATTATGTTATGAAGCAAGAAAGAGCTCCACGTATGCAGCTCAAAAAAATTTTTGAAAAAATTATTTTGCAAAAATTGTTATTTTTTTGCAAAAAAAGATTTAGGAATAGCTTCATTTGCATAGGCTCATCAAATGAACCATCGCATAGAGAAGTAGTACTATTTCTTAATAGCTAAAAGCAGCAATACATGGACAAGATATGACATTCAAAATTCTTTTCAAATCCTCAGTAACCGTTTTTTCCCGTGACTAATGAAGCGGAAACTGTTTTGAGACCAGGTTTGGTTTTAGTAAGCGAGTACATTCGTTACAATTTTATAAGTCCCAGACATTCCATATTTTAGAAATAGATTGACGTTCTTTACAGTATTCTTTACAGTATTCTACACCACTGAAAATTCTTTTTGATTTTTATACTTCATATGTTCTTTGAAAGTAAAATTATTCTTCCATCAGTGATAATTCCTAAGAATTAGGATGTACTTGTTTCCTGAATCATGCCATCACCGATTTTGATGAGGGAAGAAGATGCATTATAACGTAAAATAGGATATTTAAGTTTTGTCGACATTAATACACAGCTTATTTGCTTTCAACCAACTCAAATTTTTCTACATCGCGACTCATTGTGTTTGCCGTTGTATCATAGTTTTGCCTCTGAATGACTGAACAGGGAACACGATCTCTAGCAGAGTGTTTTCAATTTCAAGATTGAAGTAAATGAAACAATAATGCTGATAGTATTAAGAAATCGAAAAGGTCCCAAATCTTTTTTTTAAGAGACGCTATGAATTTTATCAAGAATTTCTGAGTCCGGGTTATCAATTGCAACAGATTGCTTACTATTCGTCAGGTACGATTCAAACCATCCGGGAGTAACACTTCTAACGCCGTAGCATACATACAGAGCTCCGTAAATATTACGCCATTATCAACTCAGTCAACTGCTTAGTAAAAGTAAAGAAATACAGAGAAAGCTATATTTCCTCCACCGAGATGGGGGTAAAGATTTTGCATAGAATTCTTAATTTCTTGCGGTGTTGAATATTTTGGATAGGAAGTTATACCGATTTAAATAGGAAAATGATTTTAGTTCAAAGTTAGATCACACTATCTTCAACAATTTTTTCGCACATTTTACTAAAAACTAGCAGAACAAAAACTTATACATAATTATTGATTTCATCATTACCTCAACATTGGTAACATCATTATATTTGAAAATGTTGGGTACTCGGGTAATTTTCAAGTAGTTTGAGAAATTACCTAAGTATCCATGCATACGAAGGTCAGAGATATTAAATCAGAACGTATTTTAAAATGTTTATTGGGAACGATTTCAATCGAATTGATTTATTGCTTCAAAATTGTGCATGCAGAGAAACCAGTAGATGCTGTAAAACATAATTAACAATAATTTTATTGAATTAGCTTCATAGAGCTTAAGTGATGAGTTTGACGGGCTGAGACATCATCTGTTCCTGCCTGTGTTAAAAAAATTATTGAGAAGATATCCAACCATTTTTTCCTTGCATCAGGTGTCATTTCCTTGCACAACATATTGGCACAGGTTTTTATCAGTCGACAACATAGAACATTTATGCCTCACTCTCGTGATAAACCTCTGGCCCCATTTTCTCAAATATATAATTTTATTTTGCAATGTCGGAGTGGCTACTGGGTTTGTGAGTATGAATCGTATTTTGTTTAAAAATTAACCGTACATTTTTGTCAGTTTTGTGAAGACTAGATTATTTAATATGGAACCTTTCACTGAAGGAGCTCTGTTCCTCTCTCTTTCCTCTAACTTACTTGTCTTTAATCCCTTCGTTGCTCGATCCTGACCAACGCCATCTTGATTAACCAACCCCGCCATTAATTATGCAATTATTGTTTATAGTTATAAAATTAATATGAAAATTTCAAGATTATTTCATCATCCGCCGATTTCTCCTCAAGTTCAACAACTGAAGTATACTAGATCGCCTAGCAAGGTATACACGCCTCCACCACGTATATTTTTTGTAGCGAATGGTAGCCAATATATATTTCCGTCTAAATCATATTTTCTCATCCGTCGACTAGCGAACTTGAAGTGGAACAGTTATGACTTCAACGCCACTCGTTAGCTCTGCAGTCGAAAACGTTATTTCGTCTAGTTTTGGAAAGGTCAATCGATTTTCCCAGCATAACATGCATTAATCTTTACCATCACCGATTTTGTTTCATTTACTTTTAAAATATTGATGTAGTCGGAATTTAGAGAATGACTGAGAATTAAGAATAAAATGTTGCAGCTATTGATACGCATTAGGGTCGACACATGCAAATTTAGTTTCTTGGTCAGTCATTAAACTAAACTAAAAAAAGGAAACACAGTTAAGTATAATAATTGAAATGATCTTCAAGGAATTATTTTAAAAATAATTGTGATTAAAATTTTGCTGAAAATAAATAATGGCAAGGAAGAAAGAACAAATTACATTTCTGTTCAACCTCAAGTCCGCCGAAACCATCACAAAACGATATTTTTTCACAAAAAACGATACGCTACGTTCTACATTTCATGCACATTCTCCAAGATGTCAAACTGCATCTTACGCTCTACAATTTTCGTGTAACAAAGCAATCATTATGTTCGGCTAGCTTCTTGAGAAGTTCCGTATGAAACGTCAGTGCCAGTAAAACTGTCTCCGTAATTGGCGTGACCGCGTCTTAACTGCGATTTTACTTCCACAATAATGACACAAAAACGCGTAGAACTGAATCAGTGGACACGCAAGTTAAGGGTTGTGGTGCTAGCCATGTCGCTTTGGGCATTATGAGAGCAGCACGTTTCGATGTGCCGTTGTTAGAGTCCTGACCATCACACAACTGAGTGTGTAACGCCGAATGTGCGCCATATTGTACTCATTCACTTTACCGTGTGATTCTCACTACCATGATTGCTCAAGATGCCTCAATTTGTCTGGTTACAATATTTTTCAAATAACTCTTTATATATAAATAACTTATCGGCACACTACCCAAATCCACAGTAGTCTGGCTCACACTTGAAATTCGATTTTCTGGAATCCATATATTTGCTTGTACTCTACCATCCTTGAATTTGGCACGCTATTTCAAAATTTGAAAAGGTGCATTGAACTGTCTATGACCATACTTTTCGTGGTAAAAAATAATGATTACCACTTTACAAACACAACTTTCGTCAACCACGCAACACAGATACGTCACGCAAAAGGAGAATGACTTTGAGAATTCAACATCTACTCTTTGAGTGACGTGTCAGTGAATTATTCTCAGCAATGTTATCTTATTCTTGAGGGTTCAACGATAGTGTGGGAAGCTGCACCATTCTGATCATTTGGTGCATTGTAAGGCCTGTTGTTGCTGCTTCGGTCGATGAGTTCCGTTTTTGGTGCGTGAAGCACGTCCTTTCTTATATGCTTCTCCTACAATTGGTATCGCTGATACACGGCGGCGAAGTTGTAAGTTTTTCTTGATTAAATTTACATTGATACATATTACAATTACTGAGCACAAAAAGATTAAAATTAGATTTGAGGGGTACCTAAGGTAGAGCATTACACCATGATAGTATTTGGTAGCCATACCTTACTTCTCTACTGGTTCAAAGACAGTTTTGGCAACCGTATACCTTCATTCGTTAGCCGGCATAGCACGTACATTCAACAACACATAAAATATTTTAGAAAATATCCAGTGGTTCAAATATTTAACCTAGTGTTGAGGTTATCTTCCAAGATGACAATACACACCTCTGTGTTCCAGAATTGGCATTACGGGCTGGGTAGAGAAAGCTATAGTTCATACACGCGTACTCGATCTTCAGCCCTCAATATAATTCAACACCTGTGGTGCACGATTAGGTCGAAATCACTGCTCTTCACTGTCGCCGCTGTCAGAGCTTTAGAAGATTGCACCATGGTAGACCATGGATTACACAAAAAGGAATGACTCAAGATTTTTTCAACTGACGTCTACAACTAACCAAAATAAATTTCAGATGTGCCGAAATCGATCGCACTTCAGCACGAGGATCGACTTAATATAGAACAAATATTGATAAAATATAACTGCATTTTGCTCCTCCGAATCCATGCGTACAATACTTAGGAAAATGAAAAATAGGGAAAAAATCGATCGCGTGCGGTAACTCGTACGTACGACCGTTAATACTTCCTCCTTAGACATATTTTGAGCCACTGATCAGTGAAAGAGCCTTTGCATCATGTATTCTTCAGACACGGCCAAGTAGTTTACTGCGCTACGGCCACATTTTAAATTTCAACCGCGACGAATTAAAACACTGCGCTAGGATTTAACATCTGGCTATCTACTCTCAGTAAGCCACGTATAAACAGGAAGTGCACAGAAAGTTTATCAATCTAACTGAATCCCTTGTTTTGCCTGAGAGACCTGAAATGGAGCTCTATCAGCTACGACATCCATCTGCTCGGTGTTAAGCTTTGTGTTAGAGATGGGACCAAGTGGGGGACGACTAGTTTTCTGGCTCAAACAAACAACCTGATACGGCAAAGCTTTGTTTTCTCACACAGCTCGTTTGCCAGACGATGGTGCACTCTCAAAACACATAACTCCAAGAAAAGCATCATTGCTTACCCCTCTCATGTCACTAGACGAGCAGAGGTGGTCGTTTGTCATAAAAGCAGTACTATGACGATTTCCACTGACTCATACTTGAGACAATCATTCGTAAATGGTGTTGCCTTGTTGATTCAGTTGATGAGTTGATTTGTTACGTTGCAACAGGATGGAAAAATACTCCTCGCTACACAGGGCTTAGATACCGAGCTTAGTTTGTAAACGATAGTATTTATAATTCTCTAACTCATTGATGAAATGTTAGTTGTGTAGAGTTTGAAGGGTCATTTCCCCATTTGAATAATGCTTTTGAAATATTTGGTTTCGCAGCAATAGGAGGCCCTTGTTCTAGGAAGAAGTAAAAAACGTAGAATGCTAAAAAAATTAAATTACCAAGAGTTCGTACTGAGTGTTTGAAAATTTCATCAGAAAATTTCTTAACACAAAATTATTGTTCGTGTGTTGAACTTTGAAAAAAAAATCGCTGTGCTTTGATTCAAAATTTCTAAAGTGTTAACACACTAGTATTACAGAGGTATGATTTTGGAGAAATACATTACATTCATTGCGTACTTCAAACTTTGAGGGAGTTCAACGACATGTTTAATTATTTTGGTACCATTTGTAATAAAACTTTTTGGGTGAATTGTAAAAAATTGTACTTATTAAACTACCTTCTACAATAATGGTACAGAGTTAGGTAAACAGAGAATGAAATATGCCACTTTTGCTCACAATGTCAAATCTCAGTAGAATGAATACTATAATAACTCTAGTCTGACGTCTTCGAACGACTCTGCATGGGTGCCAAAATTATGATAATGAACAGCAATTTCAGGTGTAGGTGAGTCAGGAGTAATTTTCTCCCTGGGGGCACCGTGGTGGAGAGACCGCGCGGGCAAAGAGACAAAGCTGCGAGGTTTTTCAGCAAAATATCCCCTTATGTACTCGTATTATAGTGCCTCGACAAACTTAATGAATCGTTAGGTAAACACGCGTGAAATAATGTAATACCCCATTGTCTCATTCATTATTATTTTCGTAATTAATACATTTTCACAATGCTTGTATTTTTTATCAAATTAGAGAACATCTCTGTCGCCCTCACTGGTTCTTGTGAGTAATGACATCATGACATGAGTTGGACGGGGAGTGGGTGCAGCAATGATAGTTGGTCGAGACATCATGCAATGATCTGGTCCCTATCTCCCTTCCATTTTACTGGCAGAGATACCTGGTAACACACAGTCATCAATAGGCAGGCAACTAAAATTTTATCTGAAACACAAACAGCTGTATCCGGTCGCTAATGTGAAAGCTATTTTACCGTAGCAATTGAACGAGAAAAACTTTTTACCCTCAAAGCAATCGAGTTGAGCAGAAAGTACTTGAATGGCTACGAACATTATTTCAAGTGCAGATTTAGGAGACCACGAGTTATTGGAGCTTTTGTGTTCCGTGCCGCCGTAATTATGGGAACCTCAAAGCTCACATCTCGTCAATGTCTTTTTTTATGTCAGAAGTCGGATTTGACAGCGTAAAAAGCTAGAGCCTCGGGATTGTAACATGACAAAGGCCTGTAGTAGTCCTTGGTCTAGTACTTACGGCGCTGAATTTTTATGAAGTTCGACTTTGGGCTCAAATGTGAGGGAGGGGGGAAGATAGAAACACGTAAACTTTCATTTAAATTATACGTCAGTGTAAATTGATATCACACAGGTACTCGAGAATACTTCCTAATAAGACGATAATTATAGTGAAATTCTCATTTTCTAAGCTGTTGCCCAAAATACTCGTGGCCAATCTTGATGGATAAGTCAGCAGTCAAATTTAATCTTATTCTTAGCTTTACACATGCACTGTAAATATGTAAATCATAATTGATCGGTGCAATCATGCCTGTTATTTCTCAAAGCTGTTGTGGAACTGAACCACGACAAAACTGTTTTTTTTTTTGCTAAAACAGTTTTTTGACAAAACCACGACAAAACTGCCACGACAAAAGTTCGAAAGCACCTGTCGGGAAACACAGTGGAGTTATAAACCTTGCTTCAAGATGGGCGCTTGCAAAGTCTTTGTTAATCAAAGCAATGTTGATTATTCCACAAATTAAAGTTGATATCATGTAAGTTGACTCTAACATTTAAAGAGTGAAGACAAGGTTCTTGGATAAATTTTCAGCAAAAGTTCATTTTTGGAAACCTGTATCCTATTCGAGCGAAGGTTTATGAATGAGAGAAAATCTCTATTTTTATTTCTCTCAGGTAATTGGCTATTGTGCAGCAAGACTAGTAATGATGAATATTATGAATATGAAACATGTAGCTGTCGTTAAGCGAAGCATCATATAATAGAACGCGCGAGTAAAACAAAATATAAGATCGCAAAATTGCGAAGGCGCCAATATCAACTGTTAGTCGCACTCTGCGTCCAAATTGCAAACTGTGAAACATCGTAAATCGCACGCAAAAAACGTTATGCGGGCTGTCAATTACTAAACAGAAAATATCCTCTCATTTTACTCAACGGAAGACAGTGAAAATATATTCCTGCATTTAACAAGCATTAGAAACTTAACCAAGGTAAAAACCAACTGTTGATTTTCCAGCAGGATAGCGCACCCATTCGCACATGAAAACAAACGCAACAGAAACGTCTAAGTCATATTATACCGTTTTACAGAAAGGAGCTGCTTCCCACGCCTGGTCGCCTAACCTCAACCCTATGGATTTTTTTTGGTTAGTCCTTTCGGAAGCTCAAAACCAGTGCATCTTTTTACACAACTGAAACTCAGTAAAGTTTCTTCAAAAAGGCACGGGGTAAAATTCTTCAAAACATGATACGCAATGCAGCACATGTTTTTGGAGTTGAGTCGAGCTTGTAATTCGAGTTTGTGAAGTTTGTGTAATTCGAGTTTATGATCCTAATGTATGCAGAGAATTTGTTTGAATGTTTGACGTTTGCTAAGTTGTTTTTTCAGAAAATATATATTTACTACTTTATTAGTCCGAGGACTATGTGAGTCGCTATGTTTACCAAACGTAAGCATTTATCTTCGTAACTTGGAGTAAGTGAGCTGAATAGACAGACTATAGCCCTTCCCTCGATCGGTGCGCGAAGTTTCCAAAAGAGGCGCATGCACTTACGGCTATCGCGTGCCGGTTCAACACGTCGCTGCTGCTGGCAGTGATGTGTGAGAGATGCTGGACTTGTCACGCTTGGAGGAGGAGACGATGCAAAACAAGAGGACAGCTGCAAGAAGTTACCCTGCGTTGTCCTTTAAGAGACTTCACTTCAACTTAGCAACGGGCTCCCACAAGCCTGGCATCTTCCATAATTGCTGAAATCTAGTGCGGCAGAGCACTGAGGGTGTGTCGGAGGTTGTCTCCATCCTCCTACGCGCGACAGTTATGGCCAAAATTGTATTTCCGTGATTTTACCTCCAGACTGAACCCCTAAGAACTGAAACCTCTTCTGAAAACATGAACGGAGAAAGTTTTGATACGAGCGCGGAAAATTGAAACAATTTAGCTGCCTAATACAGTAATTTATTGCCCACACATTAAGTGGGCATGCGCAAAATAACCCACACATTAATATTTACGAGGATTTGTCTAAAGTAAAGCACACATAAATACTGAGTATGTCATAAATAACCCACACCTAAGTGCGTGGAAATGTGTAAAATAAGTCATACGTTAATGCAATTGACATAATACAATACAATACAAAACAATTGTGTACAAGCGAAAACATTTCGATTTATTTAGAGCCGCCTGTATTTTCCAGGGTTTTACCGCTTGCTAACAATAGGCTTGAATTATCAGCTGCAATCAGAATATGGTATTGAAAAATTGTGGGCAACTTAGTTCCACGTTTTAATTTTCAAATTTATCATTCATCAAATTTATGATTTATTGAAATACGCTTTCTGTAATTTCACTGAAAATTTAGCAACGTAATTTTTCTACATTGTTTTTGATGCTTCATCAAAATATCACATATTTCTTCAAGTTATTTTTCAAAGTGACAACGCTGAGTATTGTTTATTGTAATAGGTATCGATTTTTTTCTTGAAAATCGAAATGGAAAATAACGAACATAAACAGTAAAGCGCTCATTTGAGACAGCATTATTGCATGAAGCAATCAGGAGGCAATCTGGATGGTTTCGTCCTATGATGTAATTCTTATTGCAATTAAATTTTCCCACATCAACTCTAGTAACAGTGTTTTTACTACAGTAAAAATCCATACTATTTACTGCAACATCCACCGTATTTTTTCATCGAATTCATGGGAGCAGCGATAATTGAAGTGCTCTTTTTTACCCGAATGACGTTCCAGATTCGAACACAAAGAGAAACAAGATGTTATTTGTGCGTAGAGACGAAGACAACATAAAAGAAATAAAGCGTCGTGTGTGGCAGTGGCGAGGCGGTCGGTCGTGTTCGGTCAGAAAGTTGGCCACTGGACCGCCTTTTATTTTAATCTAATAAAACAGTTTCATATTCCCGAACTCGAATATTCGATCCGCCGCCATTTCGAGAATATCTATGCTGCATTTTGTACATAGAAAAAAATGTTCTAGGAGGAATATCGAATGTAACGTCTTCAATGTTTCGCACAAATTTCAGCCAACATGTACATATAGTAAGTCAGCTGTGTATTAATACGAATGGGAAAAGACTACTGTACCTGCAAGATCAAAACTTGGAGCATTTCAAGAAATTCATTAAAATGTACGTCATATTACATAGCAGAAAGAAAAATGAAGAGAAAAAGTTTATTTCATTGAATGTTGACTCCAAAATACTGCATAATTCATAAAGTTTCATATATTAATTGGAGACTGCAAACGTCACTAACGTTAACATAGCATACGATAAGCAGTCATCTAGCTTTTGCTTACGTGTGCAGGAGACTTTGAATCGCTAAAAGTAAACTTTTGCTAAATATTTTACGCTTCCAATGGATTTTATTTATCAAGAAAAGTATAAATTTTTCACTACATAATATGTCGAAGCCATAACAATCTTGAACCTGTCTATTGTAATACAAGGTATCTTCATGTTAGAGAAGATTGCATCTTAGGTTTGGAATTTTTTAGAGTCATTCAAAGTTTCTTAATAACACGTATGAGTAAAAAATATTGAAAGTTTGTCAGGGAGGGTAGCATCATAGGTAAGAAAATAAATGGCTCCATTTCAACCATTACTTGAAAGTTAATTTATCATTACCTCCTCTTATATTCCAGCAGCAAAGTACGGATAATATCCTCAATATGAGTTTCATACATTCAAAACAAAAGCCCTTATCAGTTTGAGACCCAGCTTGCATCATACCAAGCAACACGCACAGAATCAAAGCTCTGACGTTCGGAACACGTAAAATTCTCCATATGTCTGTTGACTTTCACGACTGTCAGTTCACATGAAAGAGAATGTCCTCGCAGAGTCAGGACCGATATTTCGTCTGAAGATGTTCCAGGCAGAAACACAGGGGAAATAGCATCAAAGGGAATAGGTCATGGCCTTTGACCTTCGTATTCTAGTCTGCAATAGGAACAGAACGCGGTAAAAAATATCTCTTGCTCATCGAAAGTGAGGTAGGGCATTTCCCTAGAATAAAAATCGCCACTGCTAGTGCTGGTCAGCACTTTCGGCAACGTATTTTTAGGACGAATATCTTTCTGCGCAGTAGTAACGCTAGTCAGTCCCCAATAGTGACAATGAAGTTAGTGCTGGTCATATGGTTTCTCTTTCGTCGTAAAATTTCCATTGAGGTTTACCAAAATGACTTTTGCAACATTGAAAATCATTATTTATATTTTCGAACAGAATTTCATCGCCTTTGAGCAACTAAATCTCAGTCAGTACTAACCAAATCTCATATGAAAAGAAACTAATCAGATTTCACACTTTCACACTTTTTACTTGCACAACATTACAGTTGATATTTTATCATTTTATATAATGAATAAAGTATGAGGGCGGAGAAAATTATCAGGGAGAAGCAGAAATGGCGATTCCGGCAACGTAATATACGGTCAAAAACATGTGCACTTGAGCGCAGCACCATCATATGAACATACTGACAAAAACCATCAGTATACATAGTTCACAGAAGTTCCTTATGAACGCTCACTTCCATCACTTGGTCCATGTAGAAATAAGTAAATTTAAAATCAGTAATATATCTTGTTTACATTGCATTTGATGATATTCGCTGTTTGAGATTTTTCGTTCCTTTTATAGTTGCCCATACATCATATACATCCCGGCATATAAGTGCACATAAATAGCATAGACCACTACAATTGCTACTCTCGATCACAGTAGCATCTACTCGAGCCAATTAAAACTCACAAATCCTGTCCCCATTGTTCCATGCTAAACGGAGCATAAGCATTCAAAATTTCATAAGAAAACAGTAATTCAATTGTATAACACAAGGCATTGGAGTAGCTGCATTTCTACGAGTAATCAGCTTCTAGCATGTTACAGAAAATAAAGCACCAGTTTGTCAAGATGGTTCTCACCTCATTCAAAAAAATGAACCCTATACCTCACTCGCAATCAGTTTTCACAATAGATACGAATCGAAATGATGCAAGCTCTAACTTATTCGGAGTCTTTATAGCGCCCAATAAAAATAAAAGAATGATTGATGGCATTTTGATAGAAGCACTCTGTTGTCCAATTTTGGAACCCGTTCCCAAAATCAGTGCTAGGAATTGCATGCCAACAACACGTCGGGCTCTAAATTAGCCTAGAGATCATTTGGGTGAACTTCGGGTTTCTTTCACTGCACATTTCGAGGTCGACCACGTAGTCGACGTAGCCATAAGTAGATGTCACTAAATTACACAATCATAACGCGTGAATTTGCAAGACTCAAAATCCTTTAACTTGAAAAATTCTGGCAAAAGACCATCACAAATGCAATTTTTCAAGACAAAACAATAAGGTATAAAACCTGAAATAAATACAAGGGTACAAAAACTTAAAAACCTCACTTAGTTTTACCTTGAACCTAATGAACTGAAAGACCCTGTGCTCACACCCTACATGGCATTATCATTGTTTTATGGGATATTATCGAGTCAAAAATACTTCTTTATCCGTATCACATGTTGCGTTTTAAACACACCAGCGAACCTAGCAAATATCTTTCTAGCAGAAAAGACACATTCATGGAGAATTAATGATAAATGAATTCCACAACTAAGATAGTTTGTCATCTTCTTCGTTGACTTTCAAGCTCGCGAAGGGAAGTAGCAAATGCACAGCCATGCGTTTGCTACACCCGCTGCCAGTGTCCCAGCGTTGCAGTTACGACCTGTAACACCTGACGAGATCTGCTCACGATACTGTAAGTGTAGCAGCACACTCGAGAGCCACAGCACAGCAGTGAATTTAGCCCCGTGCGTCTGCCGATGCTGCAGTGCAACTGTTCTCTGTTCAGTACCTGGAGTTCTAGCAGTTCTCAATGCAGTCAAGCAGTTCTAGCAGTTCCCTGTTTAGCACCTGGAGTTGTAGCAGTTCTCAATGCAGTCCAGCAGTTCTAGTAGTTCTCTGTTCAGTACCTGGAGTTCTAGCAGTTCCCTGTGCAGTCCAGCAACTGGAGTTCTAGCAGTTCTCTGTGCAGTCCAACAGCTCTAGCAGTTCTCTGTTCAGCACCTGGAGTTCTAGCAGTTCCCTGTGCAGTCCAGCAGTTCTAGCAGTTCTCTGTTCAGTACCTGGAGTTCTAGCAGTTCCCTGTGCAGTCCAGCAACTGGAGTTCTAGCAGTTCTCTGTGCAGTCCAGCAACTGGAGTTCTAGCAGTTCTCTGTCCAGTCCAGCAGTTCTAGCAGTTCTCTGTCCAGCACCTGGAGTCCTAGCAGTTCTCAATGCAGTCCAGCAGTT
Source organism: Morinoia aosen (assembly GCA_030386875.1). Taxonomy (NCBI): domain Eukaryota; kingdom Metazoa; phylum Arthropoda; class Malacostraca; order Amphipoda; family Talitridae; genus Morinoia; species Morinoia aosen. Next base: position 29,428,231 of record CM059561.1, on the reverse strand, counting down.
CTCTGTTCAGCACCTGGAGTTCTAGCAGTTCCCTGTGCAGTCCAGCAACTGGAGTTCTAGCAGTTCTCTGTGCAGTCCAGCAACTGGAGTTCTAGCAGTTCTCTGTGCAGTCCAGCAGTTCTAGCAGTTCTCTGTTCAGCACCTGGAGTTCTAGCAGTTCTCAATGCAGTCCAGCAGTTCTAGCAGTTCTCTGTTCAGTACCTGGAGTTCTAGCAGTTCCCTGTGCAGTACAGCAACTGGAGTTCTAGCAGTTCTCTGTGCAGTCCAGCAACTGGAGTTCTTGCAGTTCCCTGTGCAGTCCAGCAACTGGAGTTCTAGCAGTTCCCTGTGGAGTCCAGCAACTGGAGTTCTAGCAGTTCTCAATGCAGCCCAGCAGTTCTAGCAGTTCTCTGTTCAGCACCTGGAGTTCTAGCAGTTCCCTGTGCAGTCCAGCAACTGGAGTTCTAGCAGTTCTCTGTGCAGTCCAGCAACTGGAGTTCTAGCAGTTCTCTGTGCAGTCCAGCAGTTCTAGCAGTTCTCTGTTCAGCACCTGGAGTTCTAGCAGTTCTCAATGCAGTCCAGCAGTTCTAGCAGTTCTCTGTTCAGTACCTGGAGTTCTAGCAGTTCCCTGTGCAGTACAGCAACTGGAGTTCTAGCAGTTCTCTGTGCAGTCCAGCAACTGGAGTTCTTGCAGTTCCCTGTACAGTCCAGCAACTGGAGTTCTAGCAGTTCCCTGTGCAGTCCAGCAACTGGAGTTCTAGCAGTTCTCTGTACAGTCCAGCAACTGGAGTTCTAGCAGTTCTCAATGCAGCCCAGCAGTTCTAGCAGTTCTCTGTTCAGCACCTGGAGTTCTAGCAGTTCCCTGTGCAGTCCAGCAACTGGAGTTCTAGCAGTTCTCTGTGCAGTCCAGCAACTGGAGTTCTAGCAGTTCTCTGCGCAGTCCAGCAACTGGAGTTCTAGCAGTTCTCAATGCAGTTCAGCAGTTCTAGCAGTTCTCTGTGCAGTCCAGCAACTGGAGTTCTAGCAGTTCTCAATGCAGTTCAGCAGTTCTAGCAGTTCTCTGTTCAGCACCTGGAGTTCTAGCAGTTCCCTGTGCAGTCCAGCAACTGGAGTTCTAGCAGTTCTCAATGCAGTTCAGCAGTTCTAGGAGTTCTCTGTTCAGCACCTGGAGTTCTAGCAGTTCCCTGTGCAGTCCAGCAACTGGAGTTCTAGCAGTTCTCAATGCAGTTCAGCAGTTCTAGCAGCTCTCTGTGCAGTCCAGCAACCGGAGTTCTAGCAGTTCTCAATGCAGTTCAGCAGTTCTAGCAGTTCTCTGTTCAGCACTTGGAGTTCTAGCAGTTCCCTGAGCAGTCCAGCAACTGGAGTTCTAGCAGTTCCCTGTGCAGTCCAGCAACTGGAGTTCTAGCAGTTCCCTGTGCAGTCCAGCAACTGGAGTTCTAGCAGTTCCCTGTGCAGTCCAGCAACTGGAGTTCTAGCAGTTCCCTGTGCAGTCCAGCAACTGGAGTTCTAGCAGTTCCCTGTGCAGTCCAGCAACTGGAGTTCTAGCAGTTCCCTGTGCAGTCCAGCAACTGGAGTTCTAGCAGTTCCCTGTGCAGTCCAGCAACTGGAGTTCTAGCAGTTCCCTGTGCAGTCCAGCAACTGGAGTTCTAGCAGTTCCCTGTGCAGTCCAGCAACTGGAGTTCTAGCAGTTCTCTGTGCAGTCCAGCAACTGGAGTTCTAGCAAAAAATAAGGGCGCTCAGTCTGTCCTCCAAATATCCAAATAATATTACCCAGAAATAAAATGTTTTGGCATCACGGCTCACCATAAAAACTTTTACAGTTCAACGTTCTTTTTCATATTCGTGTCATGAAAGAAACAGCTAAATGTTTCTAAACTATATATATCGCTGCTACTAAACCTCAATTATAAATCCTGTTTTTCACCCAATTTCGCTGTCAAAGGACAAGCTGATGATGGCATCGATAAGCTGGTTTATCGTCACTGCGAACTTCTCTCACGCTAACACGACGGCCCTTGTGCCCCACCTCCCCGCCCTCCAACTACGCTGCTGTTAGACATCACTTTTACTTTCTCTCCCAGTACATAAAAAATGCTGGCCAGAAGTATTTCAGCATCATAATAGTGTAGATAAGGAAGTGAAATCAATCAGAATAATTCAAATAAGCTCCTGAATTGCTACTTGCTAGTTCACAGCAGTCGTTCGGTATGTGTTAATATGTAGGAGGAGCTGTGCAAAAACTACTGTACTTGGAATGTAGACTTTTCTGCTTTTCTGTATAATCAACCAATACGGAAGAAGAAACCTGTGGATGAAGAACTTCTATAATAAGCTCCCAGGTTCAACGGTTCTCTTTGCAAGACCAGCGGCTTTAAGAGGGATAGCCCATCCCTCAACTCGAGATTGAGAAAGAAGTCGTTTGGTAACGTTCCGCTTCCATGTGATCAATTTTTTTCCTTTAAGTTTTCTCTCCTTGTTTTCGAGGATTTTACTTTTGTATTCCAGTATATTAAAGAACATGTTTTTGACGAATTGCGATGAGTATTTTAAAGGTGAACATTATCTTTCTTCAATGACAAGTTTACAAAAGCAAAGCAGACCTCACTATGGTAAATGTCGATAATTGAGCTTGACGTGCGCACAATTGCAGACAAGGGAACGATTTTCCCTTATATTGAGATGTATGGTAATGAGTACGAAGGAAGGATCACATATGAAGAACCTATAATAACTTCTGCCTCTGATTTGGCCACGAGAGGTGATCCAAAACGGCGTCACACTCTTTTTGAAAGAATTCAAAGCATTGAAGCAGGTTAAATATTTCGGAAATTGTAACAATAAAGCAGTCACTCGAAGAAAACCAAAGAACAGATGCTTTAAAAGAACTTCTGGAAAATTACTGTTTGCACTCTTTAATTAAAACTCAACAATTATGCTCTCTTTTTCAGCAGCATTTTTTACATTCATACTAATTTAGTGGAGGTAATCTCTCCGTCACATGCCTTTCAGAATATAAACGAAATCTCAAAGCTTCAAGTTTACTTGTGGAAGTCCAAAGGTCAGAAGTTTGTTCCCATTTTAAACTTGTACATGGGGATTTTTATGTATGGGTCCTAAAAAATCTTTAATGACTCCCAGAATAACGGATGGATTTTAAAAAATAAAGCAGTTATACAATTCTAAGAAATACCTATTTGATTTTGATAACTTTTTTGAGTACAACATTCTTCACGAGCTGCCTCCATGAGCGCAGACAATAATCGTCACGATTTCGCAGGCTGTTCATTGCGGCGCTAGGGAGACCGGGTCCAATTCGCTGGATCTCAATGGATGCCTTGAGTTGGTGTAGATTTGTAAACAGTTCACGGTAAGCCCTTCCTTTTGGGTATCACCAAAGGAAAACACCAACTCAGGGCATCCATCGAGATATAAATTGAGGGAAGTAAACTAGATCTCAACAGCGCTGTCATGAACAGCCTGGGCTTTCCGCGTTGATTCGCGTCTGCGCTGAGGAGGCTGGCTCATGTATACGAGGCCTGTCGAAAAAGTATCCGACCTTAATTTTTCCCGCGCAAAGTAGTGATTCTAAGGCGGCGCCACTGTGCACGGTGGAAGGAGGAATCTTAATGCGCATGCTTGACATTTTTCACCGCATTCACTTGGGCCAGTCACTGGCTGGTGGTCGCCAAGTAAGGTGCTGTTCTAAGTGTTTGTCGGATTTAGTTTTCTTGCAAGATGACTGAACGAATTGAGCAAAGACACTGCATCAAATTTTGTCAAAAGCTTGGTGATTCTCAAATTGAAACAATTCGTAAGATTCAGCAGGTGTTTGGGGAAGATGCTATGGGTGTAACACAAATTAAGGAGTGGTTCAACCGATTCAAAGATGGCCGCACATCAGCGGAGAGTGAGCAGCGTTGTGGCAGGCCCAAAACTTCTCGGAGTGCAGCTGTTGTTGAGAGGGTGCGAAATTTGGTGATGGCAGATCGTCGTTTGACCGTGCGGGAGATTGCCCAAGAGGTTGGAGTGAGTAAAGATTCTGCACATGCCATTTTGCGTGACGATTTGAACATGAACCGAGTGGCTGCGAAATTCGTGCCCAAGTTGTTGTCGCCGGAACAAAAAGACCTCCGTCGTGACGTTGCACAGGACCTTCTGGACACCGCCAACACTGATCTTGGGTTTCTGAACACCGTGATAACTGGAGATGAGTCATGGGTGTACGGGTACGACCCAGAAACAAAAAGACAGTCATCCCAATGGAAGCATCCCGAGTCTCCAAGGCCGAAGAAAGCGCGGCAGGTGCGAAGCAAAATCAAGGTGATGCTGACTGTTTTCTTTGATGTCCGTGGAATTGTGCATCACGAATACGCACCGGAAGGACAAACAGTGACAAAGGAGTACTATCAGGATGTTCTCCGGCGACTTCGTGATGCAGTTCGGCGCAAAAGACCAGACATGTGGACTGCGAACAACTGGCACTTGCATCACGACAACGCGCCCGCACATTCATCCCATTTGATCCGCAATTTCTTGGCCAAACATGGAATTACGACCGTTCGCCAACCTCCCTACTCTCCAGACCTGGCTCCTTGCGACTTCTGGTTGTTTCCAAAATTGAAGACACCACTGAAAGGATCCCGTTTTGAGAGTAGAGAAGAGATAATGCGGAACGCGACGACAGAGCTGAACACCATTCCAAAAGAAGACTTCCAGAGGTGTTTCCGGCAGTGGAAGGATCGGTGGGCTAAGTGTGTGGAAGCACAAGGAGCCTACTTTGAAGGGGATTAGGGTCCCAACCCCGTCAGGTTGTTGAAGTATTTTTTCTGGCCAAAGGTCGGATACTTTTTCGACAGGCCTCGTAATATTGTGTTTAAAGCGTGATAAAAACAAAAATAGCCATTCTCAGGATTTTCTTGCGCTATGTTTTTTTATATTCATCCGATATTGTGGCAGTTCTTAAAGACTCTTTTAGGACCCACATTAAAAAATCCCTGTGCTTAACTCGCCGCGTTTTCTCTATAATGTTAAGAATAAGTGAATAGTCGGCGGTGATCCCGCAGCAATCAGGAGAGAGACAGATTCCTACACTGATTAACAAGCATTTTAAGACAGATAGTGAATTATTGGGTAGAGATTTGGAAGGCCATTCACAGTTAAACTCATATAAGAACACATTTATGCGTTCAAAAATGCATGTGTCACAGCGATACAATTGCGTGTCCATGCGTGAAAGTAGCTGCATATTTCTTATAAAGGTTTTTGGTGGTCCTTGAACAAACAATGTAAGCACAAAGCTCGGGGGAACCCAGCCAAAATTCTTTGTAGACGTGAGTGGGAGTGCCATTTTACGCTCATGTAGATTACGAAAATAACACTTTTTAGAGAAAATTTCTTGCAAAAACTGAAACAGAAATTCTCCAGCCCTCAATATTATTCAATGTCTGTAAATAGCAACTCGTAAAATACACGAACAATTTTGCGCTAGCGTCAGCACTTTCGCTCTGAGTTTGAAAGATTCAAGCTCTTAAAATTATAACCAAAGTGTCTGCATTTTAAGTTTTCACATGCAAAGCAATTGCTTCTGTTGCAAATCCCTGAGTAAAAATTCATCGGTTTACTTTCTATATTTGTTTTAAAAGCGAAGTAAACTATTTTATTTCGATAAAAGTGAAAATAACTCTTTAGAATTAAGCGCTCATGCTACTCGAATGGCTCTTATACCACTTAGCAAATACCCATTCGAACATTTGGCCTTACCTCTACTCGCAAAATTGAGTGGATTCATTCTCCAATTGTGTCCTTCTCAACGTCAAGTTTACGATGTTCATCCATTAAAAGTTTTCCACGAATGCAAAAATTCGCGAAATTTAGAGTAAAATTTCATCATTTTGATAAACTTTCGCGCAAATTTCGAGGCATATGTAAATACAAATATTTTGAAAAAATTTATTCATAGAAAAGGGTGGCACCATTTCACGAGCTTGCAGCAAAACATTTGTATGGTTATAACGCAATTTAAATGTCGGTTTAGATGAACATAATCTTTATAAAAACGTTTCCTTCTCATCACATTAACTTTATCATAGTTTACTGCAACATAAAAAATCATTATCACTTGAAAATTACTGAAATCAAAAAATCGCCAGGCCCAAACTCCCTAAAATAGAACCCTACGCAGACATGAGAATATCAGACATCAAAAAATAATCATCAATAATTTTCAATTAAAATCATTGAAATCCGAAATCGAAATGCCCAAACCGACCAAAATAGAGCCCTGCTCAGACATGAGAATACCAGACATTCCAAAAGAAGGGTGCGCCGGCCCCTTCACAACCGGTGCTGCACCGTGCGGTGCTGTGGTGCACAGTCCGGTGCAGAACTGTACCGCTTCCCACACACTGCAGCACCGGTTCTCGTGTGAGCCATTGCCAGCTTCTGTCTCTCAGACGCTCTAGTTGTTTTGCCGCTATTTATCTGATTTGTAATTAAATTTAAAGCGTAGGCGAAAAGTTAAAACCCGTATTGCAGTTTTTTCCTTGTGACTATATGAACTTACAATCCACACATGTAAACAATTAGCAAGTGTGAATATTTTCAGCGCACGCAAAAAATTGATAAGAAAATATTTTCAAGATAGTTGTTGGAAATTTGTTGTGCTCCGAATTCTTCGATCGTGCTCGATATTTTTATGATAAAGTTGAAACTTCCAATTCAATGGAAAGTTTAAACTAGCGTTCAATCCTCTTAACATAAGCTGATCAAATGGACTTGGGCACTAGATACTCTTTATCACAGCGTGGTATTTTCGCCTTCATCACAATGACGCGTTGTCTGAACCTCCTACGAAATTGATAACGAACATTACGAACATGCTGCAAGTTTCAAAGCATCTAAACGTAATCTTACTCAGCAGTGTTACCGGCCAAACCTTTTTCTCATGGCTTTCTCAAAGGAAATTATAAGGAAAATTTGAGCTCTTTGAAGTTCTAGCTATTTTATTCATGGGTCGGCTTCGTTCAACAATCCACGAGCTGATACAGGTAGCTAGATTTCGAACGCAACAACATTCGAAACTATCTTCTCAGACAAAATGAGCATTTTATCCGCGAATCTGGCTTTACAAACAAAGAAATTGCTACTCCACAAGTTATGAGTAAAATATTGTATTTCCCTTTTATTTTCTTAATATTTAGCGTTTGTTTATAATAGAGTGTCACAACAGAGTCAAAAGATGTATTTCTTACTAAATGTTTGCGATGGAAACATTTTAAACGTTTTGGAAAAATTACCCCACCGATCTACAAGTGATTCACTTTTATTCGGTAATGGAAGTTGAACTCGTCAAAATTATTGGGCGACATGGACGGATCACTACAGTAGCTGAACAGAACTTCCTCTTACTGAGTACAGTGAGTGCTGGGTACGCTGACATACTGAGGACAGTGTGTACAGAGCACTGACATAGTGAGGGCAGTGTGTACAGAGCACTGACATTCTGAGGGCAGTGTGTACAGTGCACTGACATACTGAGGGCAGTGTGTACAGAGCACTGACATACTGAGGACAGTGTGTACAGAGCACTGACATACTGAGGGCAGTGTGTACAGAGCACTGACATACTGAGAGCAGTGTGTACGGAGCACTGACACACTGAGGGCAGTGTATACAGAGCACTGACATACTGAGGGCAATGTGTACAGAGCACTGACATACTGAGGGCAGTGTGAACAGAGCACTGACATACTGAAGGCAGTGTGTACAGAACACTGACATACTGAGGGCAGTGTGTACAGAGCACTGACATACTGAGGGCAGTGTGTGCAGAGCACTGACATACTGAGGGCAGTGTGTACAGAGCACTGACATACTGAGGGCAGTGTGTACAGTGCACTGACATACTGAGGGCAGTGTGTACAGAGCACTGACATACTGAGGGCAGTGTGTACAGAGCACTGACATACTGAGGGCAGTGTGAACAGAGCACTGACATACTGAGGGCAGTGTGTACAGAGCACTGACATACTGAGGGCAGTGTGAACAGAGCACTGACATACTGAGGGCAGTGTGTACAGAGCACTGACATACTGAGGGCAGTGTGTACAGAGCACTGACATACTGAGGGCAGTGTGTACAGAGCACTGACATACTGAGGGCAGTGTGTACAGAGCACTGACATACTGAGGGCAGTGTGTACAGAGCACTGACATACTGAGGGCAGTGTGTACAGAGCACTGACATACTGAGGGCAGTGTGTACAGTGCACTGACATACTGAGGACAGTGTGTACAGTGCACTGACATACTGAGGGCAGTGTGTACAGATCACTGACATACTGAGGGCAGTGTGTACAGAGCACTGACATACTGAGGGCAGTGTGTACAGAGCACTGACATACTGAGGGCAGTGTGTACAGAGCACTGACATACTGAGGGCAGTGTGTACAGAGCACTGACATACTGAGGGCAGTGTGTACAGAGCACTGACATACTGAGGGCAGTGTGTACAGTGCACTGACATACTGAGGACAGTGTGTACAGTGCACTGACATACTGAGGGCAGTGTGTACAGAGCACTGACATACTGAGGGCAGTGTGTACAGAGCACTGACAGAGTACTCTCAACATCATAACGAGATCTGGTCATTTTGTAAACCAAAAAGTGTAAAGAAATTTGTTCATTATTAGGTCCCCCTCATATATTTTAGACCAAGTTTAGGAATATGGACGTCAAGTGTTATGAAAAACATGGTTTCCAAAGAAAATAAGTAACTCGTCTGAGTTTCATCGGAGTTCATTTTGCATTTTGAGTTTTTGAACGAATTATTAGAATTTTTTTAAATCATACCTAGGCCTATTTCTTAGGTATTTGACTGAATTTTACTTCATAATTGAGTAGCATATGAATTCTATACGAAAAAACAATGTTTTAGAGTATCAACGGAAATTTAAGGGTTTTCATGGTAAGGGAAACGTTAGTTATTTCATCTCATGTGGTCATTTATTTAATTTAACTTCGAATAATGTAAGAAAATAAGGGGAACCACTGCAATCCACCAAATACATGGAAAGCAACTGAAAATATTTTACTTTTAAGCTAGAATAGCTAATGTAATTTGTATCTTATTTAGTTCAGCAGAGGAGCGATATTGAATGTCATTTGTGTGTTCATGTATATTTTTTTCTATAACACCAGAAAAGCAATGGATACTAATTCAACGAAAACTAGAGGAGTAGCCACAGAAACACTTGCATCTATTACAATAATTGGTTGCGCTAGTCGCAATGCACTCAGCAAGTTCTGGCGCAATTGAATAAATATTCCCCACGCTTGGGTTTGTGTGGAGCAGCGCACAAAATAAGTTCGGCACTCATACAGCCTAAATTAAGGCTTGTGAAAAAATCCAGGCTCTTTAGGTTAGGAAGAGATTCGTAATTTCTTTACATATTACCTTCAAGTGAGTGAGTTTGTGTTACCTGGGAGTTAGTGATTAGTTATGTGACTCATTTGCAATTTAACTTTGACAAATTTTTATCGGGTATATTTAGGAGTAAAAAATTGTGACATTTTTCTAATTGACTTTTGGGAATGAAATTTTTCATACATTAAACCAGCATTTAAATATATAATACCCTAAAAAATTTAATTGTGAGCTTTTTCGAGTATCGTTAAGTAGGCTTGCTAAAATTTAATATATCTGGTTTATAAATGCCGACTAGATTAAAGTATGAGTAAATTTAAGCCTCTTGGAGTACAAATAAGGTGTGCCTAAGAGGAGAAGCATGATTAGAACGGAATCAAGGGCTCGAGGTGATCTACGCACAAGGTGTGGCGCAGCAGCTCGTGCATTGAAACTAAAAGATTGGGAGCCGTTAATGAAACATGCTAACTGATAAGGAGAAAGTGAGATGTGTCAAAAAAAGAACAGTGTACCGAAAAAGATGCCCCGTAACAAAAATATAGTTTTTTCTAATTTTTCAATAGGAAGTCCTGCCTGACCTTCAGCTCGGGACCTCGCATCTTTCCCTTAGGAGCGTAAATTCCCATAGAGAAAGAAGTTTTCTCCCTCTGAGGACCAGCGATAAGGATTGACTAAAACGAGTTGTAAACCAGTGAAACTGAATAAACCCATCCTCAAGCCAATTAGAGTTTCATCCTTCAGGTCTGCAGCTGAGGGCAGCTTTGGATTATAATTGAGTTTCATCCTGGGCTTAGCAGCCAATTGTACTCCTGAATATTCTAACTGAATTTTATACATATGTATATACAGCATTTGGGTTTCGTCTTTGAGAACTGCTTCTGAATTTAATCCCTCATGTCCGCAGATGAGTGTCATCCCTATGATATGCAGCTGAGTTTCAACCTTTGGGTCTGCAGCGAAAGTTTAATCCTTAGGTTTGCAGTTCGCTTCTTTATGAGGGATTTTTTCCTGGGAGCTTCTGAAGGTATTATTTTCGCGGCGCGGAGGTGTTTACATGTTTCAATTTCGTGTCTTGTTTTAAATTATCATTTTAGATTTCTTTTTGTGTGCGGTTTTGGTTGAGTTAGAGGTCACGCAGATACCTCCTAACTCAACGTGGATATTTCCCCGCGTACAGACATAGTGTTAAGAAAGTTGACGCATCCAAGGCTTTTTCAGCCGTGCTCAGAGGTGCCCTGCTTCACATTTTGAGCAAGTCAGGTGAAGGGACGCTGGATTTTTTCTGTGATCTCGAGAAGCTGGCGCGGCTTGCTAGGAGAGAAAGAATGAGAGAGAGAACGAGTGAGGGAACCTTCAGCTGACAGGGCGGTGATATGAAGCGATATAAATGATTATTTAGTAATTATAAAGCTCTATCCTAATTTGGTTTGCAAATTACCTCAATCGTTCTATCTCCTCACTTCGTATAAACATACAAATGAACTCACGTAAAAAACATCAAACTAAGAATTAATTCATTTTTTCCGTGCTACTGGCTCTAAAGTACGCTAAGTTGTTTTACTGAGCAAATTCCTCTACATCCGATGGTTCGCTATTGTTATTTGCATCGAATACACAATGGATGCTCCGAAGCTGTTCATTATTGCGCAATTATGTGTCTCTGTGAACTTTTACTTTCTCTTCGTGTCCTTATTGGTAGGAAAACGCAAATCCAGAGGAACAATGGACCAATTGAAACCGCCAAGTGCAGGAGGCTTCCGAAGACTGTCACTGAACTTGCTTTGTTCGCTGCTCTCCCACGCCCCAGCGTCGCGCTTCCCTCAAAGACAGCGTTGTGTGAACTGTTCCAAGTTCTTATGGATAACTTGATCCGTGATGCTAGGACGGTTTCTTTTCGGTGAGGGTGCCGTTCAAAAACTGCTCGCTCTTCAAAGTCGTGCCTTCGGCACACCGAGTTCTCGACATGAGTAAATTTAATATGGGACGCTCAATTCTGACTTCGCAAACTAATGCATAGAATGAAGTAAAATAGCATGTGGCAATAGCACCGCGGGCTGCTATGCAAGTCCATTGCCGCCATATGCCAATCATGCCGCCGCCAAATTAAGCCGCACCAAATTATGATGGATGTGGAGAGGGAAAATGAATCACATTCAGAGTCATCAAGCTTTGCAAATGCTCCAGAAATCACAAAGTGTCAAACAGAAAAGTGTAAAATCTTACTCTTGAGGCACTTGAACGATGACTATTTAAAAGGTTCTGTAGAAATTTTTGAAGGTAGAGTTTTAAAAAATATATTCCCGAGAACCGATGGAGTTTGTGAAACAGCTCGAGCAAATGTTGACCGCTGCCAAAATATAGTCAAGCAACATGTATATCACCGCCCTGTCAGCTGAAGGTTCACTTACTCGTTCTCTCTCTATTTCTTTCTCTCCTAGCAAACCGCGCCAGCTTCTCGAGATCACAGAAAAAATCCAGCGTCCCTTCACCTGACTTGCTTAAAATGGGAAGCAGGGCACCTCTGTGCACAGCTGAAAATGCCTTGGATACGTCAACTTTCTCAACCATTTGTCTGTACACGGAGAAATATTTACGTTGAGTTTGGAGGTATCTGCGTGACCTCCAACTCAGCCAAAACTGCACTCAAAAGGAGATCTTCAATAATAATTTCAAATGACACAAGACTAAAAATTGAAACATAAACACAGCGCCACGAAAATAATTGCCCTACGTAGAGAATGAAATATATTGCACTCGTTTACACTAACTTTTGAGGCTAACTGTTTAATTTTACCGATTTAACACAGTCATTTAGCTGTTATATGGAATGGTGTGATACCTGGGGAAATAATGAAATTCTGTGCGCTAAGCCTGGTGTAATATTGTTCGAGGAAATATGTTTGAATAACCAGATTTATGGTTAAAAAATACACTGCTGGATATAAATGACTAACCTAGGAACGAGATGGATAATAAACACATTATGTAAATGTTCTGTGATAATAACCAGTTTATTATTACCTCAGATGAACATTCAGAAAAATACGAAAAAAACTATTCACGTAATGTTTCCATAATTACAAAAATTCGTAGCCGTTAAAAACTAAACTAAATAAAAATGTGCCCATGTTAGTAGATGATAGACTCAATCGACTGTATAATGAAGAGTACAGCATCATCACTTCCTTCGCACTCACTCGACCAGTGGAGAATCTTGAACGGAAAGTATAAACGAATAGTGAGAAGCAGGTGTTCTATGGGACATTAGGTCTTACTAAAAAGGTAGTAGACAAGATCTCCTGCTCCTGCCCCTCTGCGTGGGCTGAGTTGACGCTGGCACGCTCAATTTAACAAGTTGTAAAGTTGTAGCCAGCAGTAACATTTCGCCAATCGATTTTACTACTCGATGAGCTTTTCATACCAACGAGTTCAAGTTAGTGTTTTTCTGTCAGCACACAGCTTCTGACAATCCTGTAGGGTTGCTGAACGTTCTGTGATAAATTTTATTCGGAAAACCTGAAAACTTATTTCTGCCATAAATAAGAGCACGTGAGGTAGGCAAGTCGACAGGAAAGCGCTTGCTGCCGTCTGTACTGCCACGACAACGTGAAACGTTAGAAAATGCGCTCCCTGAGCTCGTAGCGCAGGCGCAGCCTAAGTCCTCGAGACACAAACCTACGACTTCAGTGGCACCAAGTACTGAAATGTGAACAAGTTCAAACTGGGTTGGCGGATTGTTTCTTTTTTAGCGGAAATCCTCAAGGTTGTTTTTCTTCTAATATAATTTGACCATAAAGATCACTGGCCATCAGCTAGGCAACCCTGCTTGCACGATCCTGGGTGATATTTTCGGTCGAATTTCATTTGAAAAAAGGCCTAACTTGAGAGTTTGTTCGCAAAATCTATGTGGTCCTTGCTTCTGATTTAAAAAAAAACATTTCAAAAAAGTCACGGAACTATTTACGCCAGTGATCAAAATTTTTGACCATTTCATGCGAGTTGTGGATATTGCTATCAGACGCACGGTACAGTGAGCTATAGGCAGAGCAATCTCGATGGTTCAAAAGAAAAGTCTAACCCTTTTGAGAATAATACATGCTAAATAATTATTTTTCTTTTACAAATTTAGGCAAAGATAAGTCGAAAGTATCCATAACACAGGATCTTGTGACCCCTGAGGAGAGTCGGAACGTCAATTTACCTAATTATTCACAAGGTCGTCTTCAGGATTAACACTATAGCCTACCTTAAGCCCTTAAGGAATCATTGTTTTCATGATAACGCTCACTGTACGTTCACAAAGATGACAGCCAATTATTTTTGATCACAATGTTATCATCTCATTGCAGGAACGTTACGTAAACGATGCGTGGTAAAAGGACATGTCCCGTTAATAATCAAGTCCCGGTAATGATCATCTCCCGTTTATAATAAGTTTTATTTTAATTTAAAAATTCAAGCAATCACAGATCCGTACCCCTCGGCGTCGACTTTGATCATCATACAATTCCCTGAATATGTTCTAAACTTTTCAGCTTCAGAAATAAAAATGAATACGGAATTGGCATTTTAACATACTCGTATGCACGTACATTTAGACGTGAATGTTATTTCACATGGCTCACATTGGCTAAAAGTCCAATAATTACCAGCGTTAGACACAAAAATATCAGTACCACAACGAATTGTCATCACGAGTTCTAGACAATATAACACTGGTTAAAATTCGAAAAAATGTTGAATGGTACATTACATGTACTCATTACATGTACTTTTACATTGCACATTACATGCCGGACTTTCAAACAAATTACGTCGTCGTAGACGAATAGCGTTAATTTTCGTGAGTCGACTTCTCCACGCTACGTGCTCTTTTATCTCACCAAAATTTTCAAGTTTCCTCTTCAAACACTGTTTGGCCGCTTGGTGACATAGCGAAGTTGCTTGGTCAGACATGAGCAGTACAGGAGGGCTCCTCTAATTTTGGTGAAAATATTCTACGCGCAGGAGCTCAAGATTACGGAAAATTGCAGCAATTTCGATTTCCGAATTGTCGTTCTATTATTTTCGCATCATGCAAATCAGAATTTGTAAGAAAGATTCAGTGGGTAGAAAAAGTATTCAAATGCATCGTGTGTTCAATAAAAAAATTAGCAGACAAGGTATGCTCCATCATAATTTACATGTGTGCACAAGACATAGAGGTTCTACTATTTATCACCCTTACAGTAATATTTTTTTGTTACCTTATATGAATTAATTAATTTTACTGATTTTACATTAACCTGAAAGGAAACCGTTAAGCCGTCAATTCATCCTAACGTGACTATATCAATGTTTTCCATTGACGGACATTAAACTAAAAATAAAAAACAAAGACTGGCACTTTCAATTTTGGGAGTTTTATTATTGGCCATAAATAAAATCAATAGTAAAATGATCGAAGGAAGATGTTTATGTCTTTAAATAATTGGAAGTTTCGACCGTAAATGACATTCTCAATGTAAGAGAAAAAACAGAAAATCTGAGTAATCGGTGATGAAGTCTAGAAAACATTTTCTACGCATTAAAAACGAACCAAAATACTTAAGAAACAAAGATTATGAAACATATGATCTTTGCAAAGGACGAGCAGATTATTATTCACTGAAAACAGGCTTACTTCGTAAAATGAACTAAGATTTTAAAATGCGCGAAAAAATTATCAGGAGGCGGAAGTGATTCTCTATCAATCCTCTTTTAGGTACAGGAGGAATTTTTTGACTGGGTTCGTGCAGGATAGTATGATAAAATAATTAGAAAATTTTACCCGCTTCTGTATTCTCAGGAACGGCAAGTTTTCTTGCGTTTGAACCCACGTATTCTCAGGCACAGTACTACATGCGCAATTAATCGTGTAGATGACAGAAGAGAATGCCTTTAGAAAGTATACCCAAAAATGAAAAATAAATACAAATAATATTCATTTCCTAGAATAATTTTGAACGAGATCAGATATAGGCAACAGTAACTCTTTCTTAAACTTTCCCGTTTTTAAGAGACCGTGATTAAACGATTCCTAAAATTTTTGACTGAGAAAATCCATAACGGGAAATTAAGTGTGTCTTATCGGGAAATCATTAGCACTAAAGTGAGTTTTTAAAAAAATCGTGACGCCGTGAGTAAAATTAAGGACACACTCTGTAAGCTCTGCAAACCAAGGTTCTGCTAATGATATTCTTAAAACGAGAGTAACAAAACTAAATAAACTGATACAGAGGCCTGCAAAGGCAGATTTTCGAAACACTGAAGTAAGAAATCTATCGCAGATTTGAGAATCAAAAACTCTGAAGTAATGTTACTCTACAGCTCCATTGGAAATTTAGCATATCGATTTTGGCAATAGACAAAAGTTAGAAGTTAAGTGCAATGCTTCTTGTTGCGGAATAACGAAAAGGTGCCGTTCTTAGAGCGTCTACAAAATACAGGTTTCAAATGAGTAGGACAAAATTCCAATAATCGCTAATGAAAAAACGAAAATACTTGCGAACGTCGGTCAATGTTAGAGCCCATTCCCGGCCCACCCGAACAAGTTTTTCATAATATTTTCTTTCAGAATCAAACGAAATAAGAGTTTGAAGCTGAAATTGCTACAGAGTATTGAGAGATGACCGGCTTAACATTGTAACTAAATTCACGTACTTAAACATGTAATTTGTACAAATTATAATGTGACAGACATATAGGTAAATAAGTTCTCGACATCGAATGATGCTGCGAAGAACGTGAGAAAATTTTTAACCTTAGCAATAAATTTCAAAGAATATGTACAATATATTTGACCTTTTTCCTGTTCTTTTCAATTTTTGCCGATAAGTAAAATAGAAACGTGGCAAGTGCCCGTCTCTGTTTTTTTTTATTTAAATTAATTCTTACGCTAGCTATCGCTTATATTAATTATTGACCGTCTGAATTTTCGGCTTCATCCTACAGCTATCATAACCACTGATATTAGACTGGTAATGAAATCAGGTTGTCACCGACTCCAGAAGTTGGCACTTGGCAGAGAACTTCGAAGAACACATTAAAGTTCGGATTGGCAAGAAAGGAATTGCGTCAATCATGTTCGTACAAGTGCATTATGAAATACACGTGTAGATTAAAGAGCAAAATAATATACACTCACATAAACACACACACATACGCACACACACACACACACACACACATACGTACTGCACCTGTTTAGAGGAGGACGGCGCAGTTCGCAGCAGTGAGGCGCAGTCCGATCCAGCCGAGACGCTCGCCGATGTCAGACTTCACTGCACTGGTTACCTTCATCACTCGACACTTCACAAGCAACAGCTCAATTAACTCTCTAGTGCCTCAAAACAACTGCACAAGAGAGGAGCTAAATAGAACACAGAATGAATTTTTAAGAAGAGAAAAAGATTTTATTTCCTCCCATGGAGTTCATGAATAACCAGCACGGTGCACACAATACCCTCAAGCAACGCTCATCACTGCGAAGGGGAAATGCGAGCGTCAAAGAATTGAACGGTGGAAGTAAGATTTTAGATAAGTTCGTTTTTATGACTTCACGTTAGTACAGGTGAAAAAAAAACTGGAATTACTTTTTCCAAAATGCACAACGCATTCAAAAAATTATGTATGGTCTTTACTAAACCTAAACTTGACGCTCCGAATAAAAATTACTTAGCCTCCCTGCTGCGGGAGGTACGGAAAACTCAACGCGCTGAAAACGTTACACAATTGGCACGTTTGTGAAAACAATCGTGACTTCTCACGACGACTGCCTGAAAAGTTCGAGGTCTGAAATGCCCGCTGGCAAGAAGCAACAAGATTTCCTTGGAAGTTAATCCGGAGGCTCACAAACACGACTGTCAAATGGCACGTATAGTTAGTTGTTCAACCAATAATTACGAACTCCGTATACTAGTGAAATTTATAACTACATAAATTTTTTTACGGTTGGTAAATCGATGGATTTCTGAAATCCTTAGTGGTTGAAAAACGATACAACTTCACTTTTTGACAGCTTCGTAAATTACGTTGACGCAGAGGTGAAATGAATACAATTAAATTAACACGTGTGTCATTAACAAAAATACGTGCTGGAAACGATTTTATTAAGCGAAATATAATTCTTTGAATACATTGTTTCTTGATCATAAGAGGAAGAAATATTTTCCTTGGGGAAAGAGTTCCAAAAATACTGCTAGAGACGAAGTCGCTGCAGCAACACTGATCACCAGAGCCAAAGTCATCACACTCTCCCCTCGCGCGTCTACAGAGCAACTGACTTGCACTGGCACTGGCAGTGGCAGTGGCAGTGGCCAGCCGCAGCAGCGCTGGCTGCCAGTTCCCGAGCTGAGGATTCAAGTGCAACTCGGCACCAGCGCTCGACGCACAGCACTCGGGATGGCGGCGGCACTTAACTACTTCCGCAATGTAGTTATGCTTCAATACTGATGTTGCGAAAGATATCTCAATTCCGAATTATTCAATGAAAATGTGAATGTTAGAATTACCACAGCTCTTTTGCGCGCATAGACTGTTTCGAACATGCCCTGCAGACGTACATCCATCATTCGGGAAAACATTGCTCTGGAATCAACCTCATGTATAACAACTTAATTTATAATGATTAGTTCCCGTTGTACATTTTCTTTAAGGATTTCAGTTCTGGGTATCCACATGCAATATTATAATAATAGTAGAAGGAATTAAGTGAGTGATCCTACACTGACAAACTTCAGGATTCATAATGACAGGCTTCCATACTTTTAAGGAGAGGTCCGAGGTAACACAACCATATTCGATAACATGCGTAAGGCAATTTTATAAATATTAATCTCAAATTTCAATTCACTGTAGAAAATAATAGAATACTAAGGAAAAATGCATGCGAACACCGCCAGCTTACGGCCACGGCGCATTTCAGGGACAGCGGGTGTCAGTACAAACAAAAACTTTGCGTGACCTGACCTGCAAACTCTACGGATTTACTCGTCCTGCTTGGCAGCACGTAATGTCTTACCATTTCGCCAGAGGCGTGCACTGTTTAATTCATCAACTGAATGTGTCAGCGCTTGGACAACATCAAAATTTGCCTTTATTTCAAGATTATTACTATTAGTACAACGGAGAAAATTGAATGCTGCTTTTTTGTAAAACCTCTTTACACTTCAGATGTACTGTAAAGCAGGGCAGAGTTTATCAAACGAGCACTAGCGAATTAGCATTAAGATCACTAAATCCTTTATCTCCACAAATATGTTCCATGAATCAAAGTGAAATTTTCACTCCATTTAATTGAAATGTTGGTTTGCTTATACGTTTAAAGTTTCGAAAATTTTATGTTACTGAAACTTTACATGAAACTAATTGAAAATTAAAATTTCGTTTGAAACAAAGAATAATGAACAGTGCGATAATGTTTTTATATCCAATAATTTACCTGAAACTTAATTACTAGGGAATTATTGATACTCATATGATACAATAAAGTGATACAAAGGTGACTAAAATAGTGTGAGTTTTGCAAAGCGTGGTGTTTTTTCGCCCTCAAGAAAATTAATTAATTTCACCATAGTGCAAAAAAGTAAGGTTTGATATTGAATATCTCGTTCATAGCTCGAGACGTGACGTGCCTTGTGTTAGCAGGTTAATGTAAAGAATGCAGGTCATTAGACTTGGAACCTCAAGCCCACAAACTGCCCAAAACATCCAACTGGGAACTCCAAATGAAGGCCACCATGTCTTCAAGAATCGATTCGAGACAACTGTAACAATTTACTTTCGGTAAAGATTCTGGAAATCTCGTCTTTAGAAAAAGAGTTACTCGATATTTACAGATATCAAAATTGAAAGAATTTTTTTCAGTGGCGTAATCTGTGATCTCAAATAAAATGAAAGCTATTCTATAATTAAGATGCGTTCCCTGATGAACAGCGTTCTGATGTCCATTTCAGCTATGAATCAAAATTCAATGAGTTAGACCTGACGGAGAGATGCATGTTAGGCTCAAAAGATGTGTGTATTCTTAGTGTTAGAACTAAAAAGTTTGACGATATTTCGGTGATGGCTTGGGTTATAATTTCCCCAACAGGTGTAGGCCCTATAGTTCGTTTGAAATCAAAGATGCAGTTTATAAACATCTTCTCAAGCCACATGTCATTCAGAACTTGAGACGTGCCTATGTTCCACCTTCTACTTTCATACAAAAAACTTGGTTCTTGCCACATGACAAAGGTGGCAACCCTCCTTGAAGAAAAGCTGCGAGTTTCCGTTCACTTGGCCATGCTAGAGTCCAGACCTAAATCTGATCGAGAATGTTTAAAAAATTATTGGAAAAAGAACGGAGATGAGAAATTCTAAAAAATCAAAATCACCCGTGGGAATTACTGGAAGAAGGTTGAAAAAAGTAAGCGTATCATTCTAATAGGTGCGTGGTGCTAACGATGTGTTGATGTGATAGAGAATAAAAAATTTTCACTAAATACTAAACCTGTCAGGCAAGCTGTGACATGTCAAAGAATTTTCGTGCTTTGTTTAGACTTTCAAGTTATCCAAAATTCTACTCTCGAATAATTGCTAAGCATTTAAAAAATCAGTCATGTAAAACGAATGAAACTAATGCTTAAATAAATCCATAATCTAAAACCATGTAGGGTAAATGCAATTTTTAGTTTCGATTTTCCAGTTCTTGTAATTTATTTATAGTAATAAAGCAATACCTTTTGTTCTTGCTCTATCACGTATCTGTTAACCTGTGCTTTATCATTAATTTTGTCTTGTACTCTTCATAGGACAGCTAAGAAACCTAGCATCAAAAGCAGTTTCTCCTTTTAAAGGTGAGTGCGCAAAGCCTTGAAGTATCTCAATAATATGCTTAAATTGTGAAGTTCTCCCATTGTGTTGAGAGAGTTTCCTCCTAATAGATGTTATATTTCTATTTTTCTAATTCCTCTATGATTCCTCTAATCGTCATTAAAGACATAACCATTCCGCATTCTAGTTCGCGTAAAATTGCCGAATGTGGGACATACGCGTGCATAAAACGTGTGCGATGAATGATACTCAGCTATTGTGTGAAGCAAATGCCATGGAACATGAACAAAGGAAACAAGTGTTACAGAAAACATAATTCCTCAATTTTCTAAAAAGTTGATAAATATTTTTGCATTGCAATAATTGTTTTCCTGAAAACGACTATAGTGCGGCCACACAGTTGGACTTGCTTTATAGCGTGTGAAATTAATAAACGTGCAAAGAGTTTTTGTAAGTCATGTTGCTTTATCTTTCGACGTGGGTCCCGATGAACTTAGTTAACATTCCTCCATTGCGGTTTTTTTGCTGCGTGTATTGTCTCGTTTCCGACCTCCGACATGAGGATCAGCTGTCTCTTTGATCTGGCAGTCCATGTGATCACTGATGCGAGAAATTATTCCAGCTGCTGGAGAGATAATGATCTTAAAGTATCTTCTCACTTAGTTATATTGCACAAACTCTCAGGTCTCACGACACTTACAAACGCCGTACTGCCCGACAGGGCATAAAATTTTTAATCTGCCCCATAGTAAAACGAAAGTGAGAAATATTTTCTATTTTCGAGCTAGAAATATTTCAATGTCTAATTCATTTCAACCTGAATTGCACGAAGGAATTAATTACCACCCCTTCGGGATAGAATACAAATGGCATGGCATATGGTGGGTATCTAAAATAATTTGTTAACATGTTGAGGGCCTAATTCTGAATTTCAACACACGGTTCTTTTTCTAATTTTTTATCCATCATCTTATTGTGTCTGTTTCTGTACTATAAGAGAGCTTGGCAACACTTGTACTTATTTTATTTCATTATATGTGTAATGTACACTATTTTTCTAGAGCAATGAATTTTTTTGTGACTTTGGTTGACTCGAAATCTGTTTTAATTAACTGCAGTAATTTTCAATTCGAAAGAACAGGATAAATTTTATCGCCTGTTTTTATTTCCTTCAGTTAATGATGTTGCAATTAGTGGGCCATTTCCTGTTTTACGATCTAGAAATTTAATTAGACATGTACTTTACGTCCCTGTGCTCTTTTACTGAATATCAATCCATGTTGCTCGCTGCTAAGTTTCACCTTGTAGTTAGCTGTACTGTTGAAATTCCTTTTACAACTATAGTGTAACTCACGTAATGAAGCACAGTAACAACGGTCTGGACACCATGTCTTTCAGATGAAACCTGCACAAAACTGCCCTCATTTCGGTAGTTACGGCCATGCTTGAGCGGGTTATGATTGGATGATGCCTACAGGCCTTGTGTTGCCGCACACCACACGGTGCAAGAAACAACGTAGGGCCACCAGTCTTTTTTATCGACCGCGTCGCAATGCTGACGTCACGGCAACGAACCAATAGCAGCGCTCATATTGCATCTGACAACACTGCTAGCACCAAATCTGGCACTGCTATTGGCCCAACAACATGTCGCAATGGTGACGTCATTCAGTGTATTTGAAATGAAGCCGTTCTATTGGCTAGCGGAACTACACAGAGGGGGTGTATTTTCCCCCATAGAAATTACTTTGCCTTGTTTCCTCTAGCGTGCCGCATACCTGCCATGAGCTCTTCCCTCAGCGAAGCGCACTTTTAATGCATCAGAACAACCTCAAGTGCCCTCAATGTCAAAACTGTAGGAATGCACCAACGTAGTTTTACCTTTCTAAAGTTGTTTTATATTACTATTGTGGTAGTAAGATACGATATATTTTGCTTTATTTTATGGAATTTATCATACACTAAAGGTTGTGTACGCTCGTTTAGAATCTGATTTTTAGCGAACGTTTAGGTCTAGCTTTCAAATGCGCTGGCATAAAATATGTACTGACAAAGCCTTTGTTGGTAAATTGAATACACAGTGAATTACTATGTGAAAAAATTATTTCTATGTTCTTAATCTCACACGTAGAAGACAACAGAAAATCTCAACAATTTGACGACTTTTGCTACTTAAGATCTGAAATAAAGAACAATAAATTTGATCGCTCAGTAAGTTGTACTCGGGCCTCGACTAATGCAGCAGAACCTATATTGGATTATTATACCTAGGTAGAAGAGACATCGCTAGCACTAAAAACATTTTCTTTTATCAGCTGTTCTAATGTTGTATCAGAGTAGCCCAAAAAATATCGCGAAAACGAAGCTGAAGATTTTTCTTAGCTCTAAATATGTTTTCAATTTTACGAAAAATATTCTTCGAAAATGATTGACAAATACATCGTTGTCGGCAAAACATTTTGAAATGAGATAGTATCGGCATCGTGTAGAGTTAAACTTTGTATTATCAATATAGAGTATTGACACTGTTCCTAGTAATAGAGAAACCGGTATACACGTACATGCCTAAATTTCTGCATTGGCGCACCTATGAGTTAACATAGAGTAAAAAATACCTTAATACGGGGAACTGAAACGTAACATAATGGCGTGAAGTCGGAAAGCTGAATGGAAAAAGAATGGCCTTAAAATTATAATGCACTTACATTCGCATTCAGATACATTTCAAGAGATGGTGGAATGTTCTGACCGCTGTGGTGATTGGGGTGTGGTGCGTTTCTGATGGTTTCCAGTCACAAAGCTCAGAAAATGCATTAAACTTTTTTGAATAGCGTGATTTGATTTCCATATCCTCAACTTACAATGTTCTTTCTATTTCAAAGTACTAGAACAATATTTAACTGGGCGACGTATCATGTACAATAGAATTTCTCAAACAGTATTGCTTTTCTGCCGTTTACCCAAGAATAAGTTTGATTCAATGTTTGTAAAGAATTGCTGAGAATTTGAAGTTGAAGAGTTAATCCTTCAGGTCTCGTGAATGGATGTTCTGTTCTCGGAAACCACGAATTTCCAGAGGGTGAAAATAAAATTTTAGAGCTCATATGTCCAACCCCAGTTACAAGTTTGAGTTCCCTGAAGCAATTTCATAGCGTACTGCAATGTTCTATAAACTCAAACTCTTTCGTAACCAATGGACTTTTAAACAATCTTCAATTTACTAGCATAACTTTTTTATTGCTACTGCAGTTACTGTATCAGATGACAAATTAGCGAGTTTTTTTAAATCAAGTGAGGGGTAGAAATTATTTGTGTCCAGCAACTCCAGACGGATAAAAATTATTGATCACAGGTAATCGAAACCTACTCATCGTCTCCGGTGGATGTCATAAATAACAAACTGCTCTCGCCTGTTATAACACGATATTTATTGTTCGCACAAAATATTGTAATGAGAGTCTGGCAATGTTTTTTTTTGAGAGTTTGGTAAAGTTCATGTTTCGCAAGCATGATTCAGCCTTCTGAGTGTTCGTACAGTTCCTAAGCTTGACAAGTTTAATGAATAAAAACGTTTCTACGAACGAGCAAACGTCTTTGATAATCAGGAGAAGGGATGAAATTGGTCAGAGAATATTGTAAGAGGTGGGAATCAGATCTAATACCATCGTTACAATCATCCTCTGATGTATGTAGGTTTTGTTGTCAGTTTGATTCCGCTGAGAAGTTGCATTCACTATTTTAAACTACAGTATTTTCGGCACGATAAGTATCCTTGAGCAGTTTTTTCTGTAGTTAAACACACTTGTTAAGTTGTTAGCAGCTTTAACCAGACTGTGAAGCTATTTTCATGAGGGAAGTCCCACAGAAGCACACAAATCACAGCGGAGTCACAACTCAGCTAACAGAAGGCACAAGCCGCAGCTGGCAGCCAATGCCCGTCACGAAACAGCAGCACACCGCCATAGCCACCAATCACCGCCGTCCACATGTGGTTTAACGCTCACAGTGACCACAATGCAGAAGGTCTCGCTACTGCGGCGGCGCCGTCGCTGACATAGATAGCTCATTTAACCCTAAGCGGCCATCCGCACATTCTTGGCCCAATGCACCACAGCTCTGCATTACTGAGCATAGACGCTTATGAATTCTTAGGTCAATGCTGCGATGAAGGCCGCGGTTGGCTTATGAAGACATTAAAGTTTTTTACATGATTACTCATGTATCAATCAACTAGGGTCAAGTTTGAATAATACATGGAATTGCAATTAACTTTTGAAACAATGTCAGTCAGAGAGTATCAATTCAAGTAGTTTGGGGAAAAAATAGTTCCTCCTTAGTGTTTGAATGCTAATCTATATTCACGAGACCAGGTAGCACTTTATGTTTCACTACGATCAGATGTCCAAACTTTAATTCACATTTATTTCACGCGTTCTTCACACGCACACGTACAAAAAACGTTTCACTCATTCTAACTCGAAGGTGAGTCCCGACAACCCACTTTCGTGTGTAAAAACGTGTACGAGTTGTCTAACAGAGACGAGCAAAGCATCATTGTAGAGAGAGGGGAGACAACATGGTTGGTGCGAGAGTGGCGACAGCTGAGGAAGAGCCAGGTCTCCGGCTACAGCTTACGTAGCCCCCAGCTCTGCAAGCACACCGACATTCCACAGCGGCCTTCGAATGCAGTTCTCAATAATAATGGTCGGTGAGCAATTGCTCCGACACGGTACACTTCCTCCTCATCTTCTTTGCTGCTGCATTAATGAGGCAACGTTTTCATAAGACGGCTCTTACTTAGCAACTCTCTGGCGCAATCATTAGTGTAATGCACTCTTAGCTAATGCTTCTATGCGGCGCCACCATCTCGTGTAGTGCCCAGGTTGATGAAGGGCATGCCGGCGAGATACATGGATCATAATTATTATCCATGAGGAGCGTTGACGGAAGATACGGTGCTGGCATTTCAACAGCGCCTTTGCAACATGCAGCGCCTCATCTCTACGCCTCCACTTCAAATGATTATTGAACGTTGCAAGTTATAATATAATGTTCAGCATCAGAAATTCATTAGAAAGTATTCTTCCACCTACGACATGGTGCCCTCTGGTAAGTTCAGTTCAATTAGCCATTGATGAGATAGAAGAAATAAGGTGTAGCAGTACCTCAGCTTGCTATTAATCTATAACAAAAGCGCTTGGCAGTTTCTTGTAACTAAATGCCAATCAAATAGCTAATTGTGAGTATACGTCGGTGTTACGTGGAATCTAATAATTTAGGAACTAAATAGGAGCGTGAAGGTCATTAGAAATCAAATATTTTCAAATTCTGATTATGTCGTCCGTGAATAGATTCGTTAGATTCTATTAAATTAGATCGATGTTTGTGTGTGACTATTTTCTAAAGTATTAGTATCGAATTCATTCCAGAAACATTAACAAAATGCTTCGATGAAAAAGAAGGTCAAAATATGTTTTTAGCCATGCTTCAACGCTCCCTTGATGATGTGATGTTATTGAAATTGTGGGATTGTCTCGGCGAGAAAAAATCTTCGATGAAATTCCGATACTATTCAAGCTGAAAAGCTATAATTTTATCTTTGTGTACGTGTTATATAACCATCTGCATATCTGACATTATTCAACGGTATCGTAGTGATAACAATCCTTGGATATTTCCTTAACAATTCAATAATTGAAAGTGAAGATCGATTAAACTTTTCACTAAGAGATGGCAATCTAAACCATTATGAAGATGACCCTTCTTCCCCTCCCCGAGTTTGACGGCTGCTCTCCCCATCAGGACACCAAGGGCTCCATATATTTATATCCTAGTTTGAAACCAAGCTGTTTGTAAGAAACCGTGAGCACGATTACTCATCGAGTAATAAAGTACTCTCCCATTCTCAATTTTGGAATTGATACACAAATTAATAAATACTGATTGTTGTAATTTATACAACATGCGTAACTTTCTGCAGCATAGCGTTAAATTTTGTGACAACGGGCAATAAAATTATAAAAATTCTACACTTGCTTCCCCGCCTCATATTTCATTGAAACTACGCTATTGAGGTGAGACATTGAATTATCCTTTGTAGTTTTCCTGTTTCCTCATCCTGCATGATGTTTTCTTTCTTTATTCACAATTAACTCAAATAATCATTTATTTTTTCTCACTTATGTAAGACTGTGTTTTTTTTGTACTCTGTTCTTATACATAATTCCCTGACAATGTTTCGCAAATTGTTTTAAGGGGGACATCTGAGCGATTTTTTTAAAATCGATTGTGCTGAAATTGCACAGTATATGTAATTTTGAAAAATAAACACATTTTACCCGTGTGATTTCTTCGATTTTGGCATTATTTTTTGAGCAAATGGGAAATATCGTTTTTTATATACTTTTCTCTAACATTTCAATAGAATAGAAGTCTATGAATTTATATGCTGGAGCAAAAACTAAGATAATTTTAAAATCCTTGTAAAATTTTATACAAATAAATGACTCCAGATTTTCCATTTTCCTTTTGATATGGGGGTCAAAAATTCATGATTTCTGAACCCCCATTTAGATCCTTCTTGGGAGGGGGGGGGGGGGTGTTCTAGTACCCGTAGTCCCATAAAATTTTAGGATAAAATAGCCTATTACTTAAGGACCCTTTTTCAGCAAAGAAAAAATTGATAATTTGGACCAAAATTGCTCAGATGACCCCCTTAACGTGCTGTATTGTAAACACTGTCACTCATGATTTCTTAAATAGTTAGGGTATCACAAATACGAATGCTAAAAACAGATAAGTCGCAACATTTGTTGTCTAATTTTCGCAAACCTGTCATAATAACGTCAATTTATAAATGTAGGGAGTGAGTGGGCTTAAATGTTAATTAGTAAAATCGAGTCGCGATGAACAGCTGTAATACAGCAAATGACATTTACAGATGGTGACCATTTCTGACCAAATATCATTGCAGTTCCAGATATTTTTGCTCTATAAATCTTGGAAAGGAGTATGATCTAACAGTCGAGAATAACTCTTACTAAAGTGACTATATCATTTCCAAGTCGATTTGGTCGAAATGAAATTTGATATGGTCAAAATGGAATGCATTTTGCGCATAAGGAAATCCAATACAGTCAAATTGAAATTCAAATCGATCAAAGTGATAAACTTGATTTGGTCAGAATGAAAATCGATTTGGTCAAAACGAAACTCAATTGTATAAACGGGCACTTTTTCGATTGTTTACATATGTTGTAAGGTTTCTCGGCAGGAGCATGCTTTTCCCTAAGCACATCATAGTTCTTTCTGCCCACAGTAATGCAACAAATTTCTGCCCACAGTAATGATTGCGAAGTCAGAGTCGTACGGAGTCGGAAACTTTTGGTGGAATCAGAGTCGTAGAAACTTGAGTCCTAGAAGTCGGAGCCGAAAAAATGCTGCGACTCCTTTAAAAAATATATCCAATATGAAAATTTTACCGTTTAAAATAATGAAAATATTAGAAAAATGCGAAACATGTTGACTATATTCCCTTGTTGTTATAGAAGCGCCAGGGCACATTTGTGAATACAAATAATGTGAGTCAGATATTAAGTCATACCCAGAGTCTGATAAAGTGCTCAGACTCCGCAGCCCTAGTGACTTAGCGGTAGGTGGAATTATTGACGTGGGGGCCTTTATGCCAAGGAGGGTGGCAGTTTCCGGTCGTAATAGGATTTGGATTTTCTCGTTACAGATGGACCTTATGGTAGAGCTTCTGCACCATGTGAAGTCTACCGAGAAAAAAGATATTTCTCGAGTTAATTTATTCTTTGAAGAAATTAGCTTATATTCTACGGAAGGATGTTTATTTATGATAAATTTAATTTTATTTTGACCAAATTGAACTTCACTTTCACCAAATTTAATTTCATTCTAATCAAAATAGATTTCATTTTCATCAAATTGAATTTCATTTATTTTAAATCGATTTTCATTTTGACGAAATTCTATTTCACTTCTACCAAATTCAAGCTCATTTTGACGCAATTAAATTTCACTTGGACCCCATTGAATTCCATTTGGACTAAATTGAAGTTTCCTTCGACCATCTTGAACTTCATTTTAACCAAATTGGCTTGGAAATGATATAGAAGCAGAGAGTCAAAAGTGGATGAGACGATTTAAACATCCATTTATGATATACTATGCAAAATCCCTTTTTTCCTCACCCTCAAATATCCTCTGCAAACATCACAGTAGCCATTCGTCTTGCTTAGGACATGCGCAACTCCGTGTCAGGCGTCAGAGAACAAGTTGATCATCCCCACGGTAGACCATGATCATCCCTCAAGCAAATAAAGTGGCCAGCTCTCGGCAGACGGCTTGAAAAATGCTGTGTGAACACACATCTGAAGCGCTTAAGAAACGATGCAGGTCATCCATGTGTGGCAGAAGACGTGCATAAAAGTGAACTATAGATTAGCTCTCCAGAATTTTTCAAAGTCTTCATTAGTAATGCCCCTGAAAAATGGTAATGATTTACTTTATTCGTATACGCTTCATATTCCACAGCGGACTCTTGAACACCGAAATGCGACAATATTTTCACGTGTATAATCGCAACTGCTAAGGCGGAGTCGTTCAAATTCCCTGCATACAAATGCGAGGGGAAAATCCTGCACATGTAATAACTAAAAATATCTAGATAGAACCAAATCAAATTTTAATTTGCACACATAGACATCAGTGCAATTAGTTTCGATTCAGCAAAAGGTCTTTCACCACCATTCAACCACATTCGAAAGGCCGAACACTGATAGTCCTTTATGAAGCAAGAAACACTGTCTTCTTCTCTACCAAACGTAGAGCCGCTCACAAACCTCTCAGTCCATTCGTCTTTGGCAGGATGTCATTTGGTGCAGTCAGGTCCACTTATCCGGTAATTATGGAGGGTAAATGCCTGGAACTGTAAGTTCGCTAAGCAGGAGTAAGCGGTGCTGATTTGAAAGCTTATGAATATTAAAACCTCATGCATCATCACTCCTGCGCTCAACTTCATTAGCACGACTTAATTTCCTTCAAATAACGAATCTTCAAATCATAATAATTTCATGGGCATGCCATACAGCATTAAACAATCGGCAACCTTAGCGAATAAATAAATATTATTGAATAAATATGATCTCATACAAGCGCGAGTGTGCCTATGATTTCCGTGACTTTTTTCTCCCGGAGATAGGAAATGAAGGCTACCAAAAGACATCGCTGCCGTCTTGAATGACATATTGGCCGACTCAAAGATGAAAATGAAAGGAGAAAAGATGTGATAATATTAGTACAACCACTAAACTAAAAGTTTTTCCAAATGCAGAACACTTCCACGACGGAGCCGAGCGACGTACCTGCTTCAACGCCCGTCCGAAGACGAAGTTTTCAACTGGTATTCAGACGGAGTTTTCCACTGGTATATACGATTTTCCCTTGGATGATTTTTCTTGCTTTTCCTGGTTTTCATTAAACACGTTGACTGCATATTGGGGCAAATGAGTACCACAATAGGTAAACCCCCCATTTACGTCCCGGTATAAAAAAACAACATTCAATGATTTCATTACATTGTGTTAGCATAGATTAAATTTAAATCATTTTCTTATATCTTTAATGATTACAAAACTATTTTGGACGGCTAATACCAACTGAGTTTTAAATTGCCATATTTTGCTCCATTCTGCTCAAAACTAGGCAGGATATTTTACGAATGTGCGCAACCCCCATCCGAACATTGTACTTTATTTCGTGTGCGATCTCTTACCTCTAAGGACACGTGATGCAGCCTAGCTCTCTCACGGCGGCCAGGGTGCATACGAGCAAAGTGAGTGAGCAAATGCATGTAACTTACT
This sequence comes from Morinoia aosen, assembly GCA_030386875.1. Taxonomy (NCBI): domain Eukaryota; kingdom Metazoa; phylum Arthropoda; class Malacostraca; order Amphipoda; family Talitridae; genus Morinoia; species Morinoia aosen. The sequence goes on along the minus strand of CM059561.1, from coordinate 29,398,111 downwards.
CAGACAAATTGACTTCACAGTCAACTCAAATGCAGATTTTATCACTCAAATAAATCATTTTTGACATGCGAACACGTGGTTGCTTTCGATCTGCGGCTCTGTGACTGTTTTAAGTTAGCTAAAATCGTACCGTGTAAATCTTGCTGAAGGCTGGTTTCATGCAATCTTCCAGGTTTGTATTCTCGTTATCCTGCTAAAAAATTCGTTTTCTATGTCTGTGGCATGGACACTAAATCCTCACTATTGAAAGTAGGACAGCGTGAGATTTGAAACTGTAGATGGCTCCGCCGAGTCGTTTTCACAGTCATCCGTACTCCATGAAATATACTGTGCCAAAATATAGCCAATGGTTCAACGAGTGATAAAATTCTATATTCAATTCACTTACACTACAACAATAGAAAATGAAAATTATGGTTCGTGAAATGTTGAAAATAATTTAATTCTTTTTATTGTTTTGTGTATAGAAATCGAGTGATCAAAGATGAAGGTAAACACATCGGGTTGTGGATCGCCACCTTGTTCGCTAACTAACGCACTGTGACAGTCGAGTTTTTGCCCTGAAAATGAAGGAGGAAGTGATAAAGACTTCACATTTGTATCCTAACACAACGGTAAACACGCGAGAGAAATGTCACGGGAGCAGCATTCCTTCTGTAATTCTGCGCATTTAGGCGGTGGCCTCCTCTCCCTGGCTGCCTGCCTCCTTAAAATATTACTCAAAGGGGAAAGCCATGGAGTATACTGATCATTAACAATTTTTTCGTATGAAAATCTCAAAAAGAATTTTAGCTTTTGTCAACATTGGCCAGACAGTCCTGCCATCTTAGGCTAATTGGGATTTCGAGGATTATTTTTCATCTAATTAATTTCACAAAACTGCTGGTAAGTTTTAAACGTGGAGCTGTTATTAGCGTGCTACATTGAGCGTTACATTAATATCGAATACAAAAATATTACGTATCATCATCTTTAAACGGTAAAAACTAGTTATATAGTCCATAAATGTGTTTCTACTATCCTTTTTTATTGTGTTTAAAATTGAACAGCCGACATTTCCTTAAACTGGCATCATCAAAATCGAGGCCCTGCTTTTTCGCAGAACATACTTTTTGCTAAAATTATTGAGAAGTTAAATCTATAATATAGGTTTATATACATACAAAAATAACTAATAATGCGAAAAAGTTTTCGAACGTACGAATGACGTCTGTCCACAGCCTCGAGGTAATTGTGAGGCCAAGGCTATCGATGAAAATTTCCAACGGAAATCGAAAGCTCGAGTGACAAGAAATCTGGAGTGATCAACAAAAAACTTGCTTCAGAAACAAAAGTTTCACCCTCGACCGTTTCAAAGACGATTAAAAACATGGAAATAAAATCCGCAGGCCTCAGAAAAAAAGCCACAACGAAAACCCGAATGATCGTTAACAGATGATGTTAAGGAAGTTATTAAGTGATTGCGCAAGGCTGGTGTTGCTAAGAACAAATGTGTTTCAGTGAATAATGGCTGCCATTAAGATGAAGCGTGTCTCCCTGGACGCTAGAAAACTTTCAAATCAACGTAACTGGAAAGGTTAACGAATGAAAAACCCCTGTTTTTCATTCCTCTAGAAAAATCAGTCATTGTTGACTTGCATTCACATAGAAACATATTAACGAGCAGCATCGCCTCCTAGATGGACAAAATCTTTATTGCGTTGGAATGAGCTCTGGTTTGAGACGCAGAGCGGCGTCATACATGTGGAGAAAACGTTTGAGCAGATGAAGAAAATCATTTACTGATAGCTAATACAATACGGCCTGCGTTCTGTTCAGATTTTGGCGGTTCAGACTACAAAAAACCCGGTGAATTTGCGAAACGAGATCAAAGGCCTAGCGTACAATTTTGTAAACACACTAGAAGAGGAGATTAAAGAGGTTGCTTAAGTTAAAAATTATGAAGAAAATATCTTACTGGATGGTGCATCGAAGTGATGTAGGAACTACAGACGTAGACAAATCCAATAAAATTCAAAGGTCAATCTTCTAAATTTTTGTTCCAATTCGCTAGTTGGGTGTATATATTTGATTTAAAATTTAGAATTTATTTCAAAACATTCCAGTACTTTTTCACCATTAACTCACCCACACTGTACGTAACTCGGAAAAATTATCATGCTTTTAATTCATAACGAAAGGGGCCAATCTTGCAGTGTAGTGCCTGTAGGCTGGAGCGCAGTCGAGCTTAACATTAAAGTGCATTCCCGTGTACATAAGTATTGCTTCAAACCAGATAGCTTAGCTGTCGAACAATGGTACATCGAATTGGATGTAAATAACAAGGGGCTGCAGCCCTGTAGTAACCTCGCAGTAGTGACCCGCATGGGTGACAAGAAACAACCAATGAAGCGTGCACCCATCATCAGCTGCTGTGGCTCGGCCACGCGCGACTTGCTCAGCAAGGTTGCACCCGGTGCACACCGGCCTGTCACCGCACGAAATTAAGCGCTAGCTTATCATAAGAAGCAGGGGAAGGTCGGCCAGGAAATGACTCGACCCTTGACGTCCTCAGCGCCCTAACTGTGGAGACTTGCGTCACTCCGTGCAGCGCCGCAGCCGGACAAACCGGATAGAATGGTCACGTTCGAGTGAGTGTATTATATTGTTGTTTGTTACGGTAATCAGTAAATATCATTCAAGTTGACCCCTCTGCGAAATTTTGGTTCAAATGTACTTTATTACACAGCGGAATCAATAAAAACTGTGAAGTTGTATTTTATCCGAAGGGTTATCAGGTTGTGAGTTCTTTAATCTGCGTTTATTATACGAAAAATATAAATCAAATTCATTTTTCATTTTCATGCGATCGCACGAGTTGAGTGCGGTAACGGCGATAAATTGTACGGGAAACCATCCAATAAATTGAGGCTTATCTATCCTGAAAATATGTGATAAAAACACACGGTTATAACTGACAATATTCAACCAATTATTCCTAACCGGATTTACTGAGTGAAGATAAATCACATAGGGGTCAACGGTGGCGACTTCCTACACCTCTGCATGAATGAACCAATTTTATAACGCAAGAAATTTCCGGTAATCCACGTGTAAAGGAAATTCCTAAATAATTCGCTCAAAATACGGTTGGAATCTCTATTTCTGGTCATCCAAAATGGTTACATGTCCCCTGGTGACGGTGTCAACTTGAATATGAATAATTCTTTGATGAAATATGTTCGTTATGCAATGATGCAGTGGGGAAACAAATCTGTAAACAACTCCTGAGGACAAGACAGTCCATAATTCTGACAAACTCAATTTTCTTGGCTTTCAAATATTGCAATTAGACGTTAGAGTATTGAAAGTTGAAAAAATTAGAAAATTAACGTTAGGCATCCGTGTATGTTACGCTTGAACGTCTATTAACTGCATAATTGCAAACAATTATACCACTGAGTATTGGAAGCAGCTAATATATTCTTCGTGAATACCCGGACTTAGTAAAAAAGCCTTTTTTATTTCAAAAAGGACGGCAGAAATATGTTTACTCCGTTGAAATTGTAGGAATACAGTGAGCCAATTGGTGGGAAAGAAATGTTCAGTTAAGATCAATTAGTGTAGTGTTTTAATCGATTGAATTTTAATCATTTCAGAGTTGAAAATATTTTGGCGGGCTGTCGTTCAAAATTTTAAGATTTATAAACTGAATGCTAATTCATAAACTAGACTGGTAAAAGAGACGTACAACAGAAAAGAAGCGAGCTCTGTGATCAAGCAGGGAAGCATTGCTTCTAAAATAGTGTTTCTGTGTATTTGAATATATTCCAGAATACCAAGCTACAGGTAAAATACATCGAAAAGAAGAAAGAACGGTCAAAAAATAAAAGCACTGCCACTCCATGTTGTGACGACACTCTGTAGTTGATTTTAATGGTGGTATGAAGTGCAGCTATTATAGTTAATTGCTTCCAGTGCGAATGATAATACAGTTCATATGTAAATTTTGGAGATACCACATTTTTAACAAATTCATACTCATCGTGATAAATTTAAAAATCCAATTCTGCCATTTTCCACTTGAGATACCATGCCATAATACCCTAATGCAAGAAAAAAGATAGGATGCAACATCAGAAACATTTTCTGAAGTTAATTAACTCGGATGAGCGGCCAGGCTCCACCTCAACAGTTACAGTACATACATGCAGACTCGGGGACAAGCATCTGTTTTGACCATGAGTTCAGGAGGGTTAGAGTGAGAGAAAATTAAGAGCTTTTAACACTTTGACCGCGACATGAACCATATTTGGTCACTGAGGGAGTTTTCATCATGCTGTTGGCGCACCAGTAGTCAAAACCTCATTTAAAAAATACTTCATCAAAACTAAACGAGAACACGGTCAAGTTTATGTTTGGTGTTTTTAACAATGCTTACAGTTGACTTTAAATTTGAGTTGAATGTTAAACTTCAGTTTTATCTGAGGCAGTCAAAATGTTACAGAAATTTTACATAAACAATCACACTGTGAGTATGTAAATTTATACGGAGGCTTGCTGTTATTAAAAAAGAATTATTATCATTCTTTTAATGCGGAATGATCGTTACCTCCGTGGGGGTACTAGTGAGAATTACTAACTGGTACTTCATCAAAATTCATTAAGTTTTTACATGCGTAAAGCGGAAAAGTAGGAGATGGAGAAATTTAATACAGACTTATAGGAGAAGTCGTCAGCGGGTAGAATATTTCTGTGGAAACGCACTCCGGATTTCATTACAGGAATGTGTTACGCTTCATGTTTGGTTTTTGTGAATGCGAAAAAAATTTCAGTGTAAATCTAGAATTATGAATTCATCATTAGCAAAAACTTGGCTGCATGAAATATGCGCACGATCTTGCTGAAAGCTGGAGTGTCAGAGAGCCAAGAATAAGGCCAGTCCTTTACCTCAGTCCATCAAGCTCATTGATTTTCATGTAAGTTTTCAAGGAGTTAAACCAAAATCCTGCGATGCTCAGTATGCCCGATCAAAGTTTTAGGGAACAGATTATTGCTATCAAGACGCATTTACATTCTTCTATCCCAATACTCTACGGTGAAGAGTCTCTAAAGTGTTAAATTAAAATCCTGAAAACTCAAATTTGTGGCACAGAGTGTGCGATCAGTTTCGACACATTCCAAATACTTCGGATACTTTATTTTTTCATTATATTTAAAAAAAAACGAGTTCAATATTGAAGATATACTGCCATACTCGTTTAAATAAGTATTATTTCCGCGATAATAGCTTGACTGTCAAGCAAGGGTGTATTAAACTGTGTATGAATAATAAGAAAAAATCCTACTGTAACCTCGTCGTCATCGAAGTACAAGAATAAAATTTATTGTATGAACTTATTCTACAGCTGGCACTAAAATTACACAAACTGTAGCCAGAAATTGTCGATTTCAAGGATAAATCTATACTACGATATAGTCAATTTTTTTTATAACGAGAAAAGTACAACAAACAATCCTTAAAAATGAGCAGGGTTATTTCAAACACGATGAAGATACAAAATCGGTTTGGTTTCTGTTGGGCAATACATGCCTTAACCAAGATACAGGCTTTGGAGCCGTTGCGTCTAAAGAAAATGTTATTTGCGAACGAAATTCTTCAATCTGTTAAAAAAGGAGCATCAAAATGCTGTTCTTTCACAATCCACAAAAACCCAAAAGGGGTAAAGTATATCTTTTCAAATGAAGGCCAAAGTAAATATATCAGAGAAGCATTCCCTAAAAAATATTGGAATAAATTAAGTTGAAGAGAAATAGTTAAATTGTAGAGATTGAATTGAAGAGAATTAAAATTTTAATTCAAATTACATGCAATATGTGTCTTAACGTCAAAACCCTCGTAGCAAATTATCTGTGTTTTTCTACACGTAACGCATATGTGGAATTTATGCACCTTACACTCAGTGAAGATATAATTGAGTAGATGCGCGAGGGTGGGAATGGGTACAAGGTGTTCTGCAATGCTGCAGGCCTCACAAAGGCATGCAGGAAGCGGAAATTGCACTTATTTTAAATTCACAGCACCATTTCATTTGAGAATTTCAAGTAAGCCTTGAAAATATCACGACGTAAACCAGAGCATAAGCATACAAATATTTTATAAACAGTAGCAAAAATAAAATATTTTTTTCAGAAAATTTGTGTAGAATTATTTACGAGTCATTTTTAACCTTTCAAGAATACACCCAAACGTATTTTGTGTTAGAATATAATTCTATGAGAAATACCGAATAGCTCAGTGGTTCGAGGAGTATACTCGCATACACTGCAAAACTGTTTTACCGAATATTTCCTATGCTCTTACAGAATATATAATGCTCCGGTACTTAACAAGCCAATGCAAGGATTTTTAGAGCGGTGTGTCAATTCCTAGAAGCCTCCATTGAAACAAGCCTGAACATTAACTTGAAAATTTCAAATCAAATGCTCTTCGAAAATCTCTTTCAAATTTTTAATTCTCAGATTTATTTTTGTTTCAAATTTTATTCAGATGTTAATACCCTGTGGTGCACATAAATCTACCGTACTGTCTCGAAATTTTGCATGGTAATTTAGTCAAGTTGCAGAAGGGCACAATGCCTGTTTTCGCTTTTAATTAGGAAAATATATTTCATCACTTCAGTGATTAGTTAAAATTGGTTCTCCAGTTGAAAAAAAAATGTACGCGAGCGGAGATATATTTTTATTTTACTGAACAGCCTAGCAGTCTGACTCTGATTGTTTTTTCTTGCGCGAAAGTGAAATTAATTCATTTTCTTGAGGGGGAAAGAACATCGCACTTTACTGCACTCACTCTATCTTAACACATTTTTGATTATTTTTCCGCATCATACGAGTATCAATAATTCCATAGTAATGACTTTTCTAACAATCTGAACCAGAATTTGACGCGCGCTACTTGTGAACATAAATGGTCACCTCACATGAGAAATGTTTACGTATGAAGCTAAGGAACGTCATTAACTTTTAAGTGAGGCCATGATTTCTATTATTTACTGATTTTTTCCTGTTAGATGCGTAAAGAAAAATTTTTCATTTTTTTTACCTAGCCTGCCCTGAAGCTACTACTAAAACCTGATGAATTAAATATTTATCACAATGATATTTCCTTATCTGTGCTTGCTTCGATGCAAATGAAGTAGGTTGCAAGATTTTTCCCAGAAATCAATATCGGGTGTTGATTTCTTATGAGACTGAGGTTAAGGTTTAAACAGTAACTCACGTATCGTGATATGGTTTCGGATCTTGAAAACCATCCTATTTTCAAACTGGTGGAAAACTTTACAAAACAATGCAGTCGAAAAGTTGATGTTAAGAATATGGTACTAAGATGAAAAAATGCTTCTGAGGATGAAGGATAGCTGTATATTTTGTTCACAATTTCATCCAAAATTCCCCACTATGAAAAAACAGTGAAAACAATGTGTCCTGTGCCCCAGTTACGCGGTAAATTTGTCTTGGAAAATCTTCGTCGAGCAAAATCTGTTTCTGATACTGTACTTTAATGTCAGTAATCTGTTTCCACAAAGCAGCACATGGGATACACGAACAACTTCAAACGAAATGCATGCTTCAAACGGACTATTTACAATTTCTGCAATGTCGGAAGGGATTGTTCAGTCAGTAAGCTTAAGAATGACCCTGAAATTGAAAAAAAATCAGCTTGTTTCAAAACTAAAATATATCATATCCCATGCCCTGGGAACGGGAGCACGCATCTGTCTGTTTAATTATAAGAAGATATTACAGCACTTCAGCGATCACGTGAAATTGGTTCTCTGATTGGTTCACTGTGAACACATGCGCACTACCCGAATTGCATGAGGCCTCGAAGGCTAAGTACTAGGCTATACGAGCACGTCGCGCGAGTAAAGCTTTATTTCCACATGAGCTCTGAGTGAAAGTCCACCTTGAGCTTCTTTCAGAGAGTCAGATATGAACACTGACAGATACTCTTCATAATCTCATTGATATGAGAAGCAGAGATCGAAGGCTTCTAAAGCTCTGAAAAAGCTTCCAGTTTTGTGCTATGTGCAAATATTTCTTTTTATTCGTCTGTCTCCATGATAGGTCTTTCTTTCAGAAAAATTGTTTTAAAACGAAAGAGGCATTTCTAAAATCAATGCCTCTCCTAATCGATTACGAATGCTGCAAGGAATATTTATTCCATTATTCATCAGTTAATTATGATTGTCTATTATCTGAGTGAAAGTTAAAGTTTTGCTCAATGAGTTCGCAAAGGTGTCAATGCAAGAACAGGGGCAAAACATAGACTACGCAGCGAGTGAAAGAATTAGTTGATGGTGGTTTTCTTTTTCAATAGATGCATTGCGCGCGAAAGTGTGTCAAAGTCAAAAGAAAAGTGTACGAGATGATTTAATTCCATAATGCTGGAAGCTGTCTCAATATATCTCATCAAAACTTTCAGCAAACTCACGTCTTACCTAAAGCTACGCTTTTTATTTTCATACTTAGGCTGATCAGCATTCCGATGGTCATAATGGTTGGAAATGGCTTCCAGAAAAATTACTGATGTTAAATTGAGAATCGTTGCTTTCAGAGCACAAACATACAATGCAGACACCATGTCTGGTTGGGAGTGGTAAGTGACGATGAGAAGTGTATCGTCTGCCGTCACGATAGTGCCCACAATACTGGAACAGTGAAGGAAGAAGAAACCGCTATGAGGAAACCTGCCGTCACCATAGTGCCTACAATATTGGGACAGTGAAGGATGAAGAAACCGTTATGAGAAAACAGATTACGAAGAATGATCGGTGTGATATTGAGAAAATTGGCCATCAGGAACAAATTATTGGAAATAATGTAGTTACTTATAATCTATAACGCGACCGACTTGACCGGGTGGAACATGAACTTGTCGGAAAGAAAGATTCCATAATTTAAAAGAAGAGTGTCTTCCTCCACGATAACTTTGGCTTTCCAACTCAATTTTTTAGAAACATAAGTTGACAATATTGCTTTACTCTCCGTATTCCCTCAACTTTCATCTTTCTCATTTTTTTTACTGGGGAAACTACAAAAATATTTAAACGGTCAAAAGTTTCAGCGAAAGAGGATTACGAAACAATTGAATTTGTAATTTACATCAGGTGCAAAAATCTTTTACCAACGTCCTTTTTTTAAGTCTGTGGGCTGAATGAATAAGGTTTTAGAATACAATGAACATAATGTAAACGGCTGAATTTCACTGTCTATAATTTTATTGTACATGAAATAGGCCTCAAAACGTGAGAGTTAAATTTTTCGTGACCAGGCAGCCTTAAAAATTCCCTTGCGATTCATGAAAGCGCGCGTAAAAAGGACAGCAGACCGGGAACAAAACTGAATTCGAGCACCAGATTCGTAAAATGGTAGTGGATGTTTGATGAAATAATTATACCATTTTTAATTTCTCCCATAAATCTTGCGTTCAGTGAAATATTTATTCAAAAACCATTATTATCCAGCATATGTGCTTACAAATTGTGGTTGATACTAGTTTTTATGAAGATATGAGGTATTTTAAGATATTTATTATTAATAAGATATTTATTAATCATATTAGGTAATTCAAGTCAATTTTTTTGTTATACTACTTATCTTGATAAGGTAATCTGCCATGATTAATAATATAGATCATATGCTCCTAGAGGGGAAACGGAAACCTGTGGATCGCATTCGGCTCTGGGCGGGGTGCATGTTTTTATTTATCATTCTGCCTGAATGTTGACGTTTTTAGGGGAACAGCCCAACTTCGAAACGTGTAGCCCTTCGACTCGTCGTGGCCCATTGATGGTCCCTCGCCCCCCAAAAAAGTTTACCGATGGCTGGTTATTATTCTAGGAGAAGTTATTTATTCCCCAGTATTATTTGCTATGACACTTAAACTTTAGATTCATAAAAAATAAGTATTTCTCTATCATCTACAGCAGTTTGTGACAACATAATGACCCGTACACCGAAACTTGTCTCTAGACGTGGATACAGACCTAGCGATTGTCCCTTCTGAACATTGAAATATAGGACTCTAGTGAAATGATGTCTCCATCAGAGCCGGGTAGTTTAGGAGCAAACAGGTCACGAGCTTCTGTTCGTAGTGATAAAAGATATAAGTGGAATTATTTTAAAACATCACTCGTATAATCAATGCACGCATCTGCAGAACACAGCTAGAAGCCCTTGGAGTGTGTAATGCAAGTATATGTATTTAAATGTTTACTAAACATGATAGTTCTTATTGTATTGAATGTTTCTTAGTAAACGTTGCCTGGGTTTTTACACGTGGAGGCGAAGTCTCAAGAAAAATTGTGAAAATAGAATAAATGATTCTGCTAATATTAATACAATCTTTTTTGGCACTGTGGTAAAAATTCCTTTTGGAAAGGTGACACTACCTGTCCTAGCGACAGCTTCACATACATCAGAGAACCCGACATGAAAAACGTAAATTTTCTTTTCAAAATAGCTGTGTAGTGTATGTAAGTGTTCTACGGTATTTTTGTGTTCTTCGTTGTGCAACTGCAACTATTTGCCGTATTAGTTGAAAAAAATGCGTTTTGAAATAAGATAACCACACTGTGGTCCCACGGTATCAATGAAATCATCGAAGAAGCATCCCTGAATTCGTTGGTAAAAATTATCACTTTCACAGGAAGTGATTGTAACTCCAAACGGAATATTTTAACGTCTCAACGAAATAAAATAAACTTCGCTGACAACACACGTCAATCTCCTCTGCGTAGAACGATACATTCTTCAAAAATAAAACGAGCTGCTACCACTTCCATTTGGTCCCGTCTTCCTGAACAGCTTGCTTTTGGGGCGCGGCTGGCCAGTTGCACTGCGGGCTTCTCTCCTCTGTCACCGAAATAAGACCTCAAAATGCCAAAAAAATAAATCAAGTGAAACTAATGAAGGCTTCAAAACAAACATTTGTTCGATCACCGCTCCTCAAGCTCAGTAATTCTGTTTAAAAAATTGCACCGTACCGGACCACAGTAATTTTGAAGAAACTCCTTCCGACATATCAATATCAATTATGTTAATTTTTATGATAAGTTCGAAGATGTATTATCTCAAGTATGAGTAATTTCTACAGAAATCATTTAATTAAAAATTGACAATTGTGTAAATTTTGCCTTGGACCAATAATCTGAAGTCCAACTAGCAGACTCAAGAAATAGAAATCAAGCTAATTAGAAACATTGGTTATTATTTTACGTTGAACAGACACTGAGGGAGTAAATAATTTTCTGATGAACATATTTGAGAACAATCATCTCAAAATACCCTCATCTGAACACTCGAGTCCCCGTTCACCATTCCATCACCACAAATGTCTCCGACAATCACGTTCCAACTACATTTACACTAATAGCGAATTCACCATCCAAATATTCATTACAAATATTCTACGACTGAATACGTACATCCTTCATAAGAATTCAGATGGTTAAAAGTTGGAAAAAATTTCCATATGAATATTATTTGAATTCAACCTTTTTGTTCGACTAATTTAAATATTTCAAGACTTGAAGGATGCGAAAGGTTGCGAAGCTCCACAGAAGTTGCTTCAGTAATGTCAAGGTGACGCACTGAAACACTGCTCCACAGAACCACTGGCAGCGCATAACGGCTGTTGTACAGGGAGGTTCAACCGCGTGAGTGAATGCAGTAGACGGCCAATGGCCTTCACGCGAAGTGTATGCCGCGGCTGTTCAGCGAATTGGCAATGCAGACTTTCCGTCACTGGCACTCGGAGCGTCCATACGCCCCCGTCTAAACACCGCCAATAGTGTCGCCCGACTGACCTGGTGTGGGGCCGAGGGAAGGCCGAGCCTTGGCAAGGTGAGGTGGAATTGGTATCAGTCAGAGTTTGGTTGACATCACCGTGAACTTTCAACACCGACACAAATTGACGCAGAAAACTGGCGAAAATTTTGAAAATGGGTTTTCAAGATTCACGAATTGCGTTTCTGATCACGCACTCAAACCCAATTGTCGTGTTTCTATTTTATGTAGGATTGTTGAAAAATTCGTAAAACACGAACAAATTCGGGTGAAATGGTAACGGTTCAGGCTTTAATTTTGATAATAATTCACTAACGACTAACGTACATGCAATTCGTCTGCATTACAATATACATTCAGGGCGAATATTAGACGTTTGAAATTATAGATTAACTAATTTCGTAAGCTCCTTCATACTATTACTGAACAATTCACAATAACAAAATTATACCCGAATATTCCCACAAATTGTTTGTTGGAGCGATGAAAAATGATAGCGAATCATTCACTCATCTGTTTCTACCATTTACATTACAACATCTCAACAGCGTCATTGACAGTCTAACAAGGTTAATGTCAGGTAAATCCTTCGTGTCAAAAATTATGATAATATAGGGAAAATAAAATTAGTTTTTAGTCCCAGAAATAAGTTTAAAATTTCCTAAACACTGGTCATTTTTCGCTTATGTATTGACCTGCACATTTATTTCAATTAAAAAACATTGCTTTATAGGAATATATGCTGAACGCAAAAATAGTTTTCACTAACAAAAAAATTCAAAATTAATTTTGTGTATTTGCTTTTCACCAGTAAACGAATGAAATTCTAAGAAAGAGGAATCCATAAAATTATGAAAATAACATTTTAAAATGTATTTCACTCATTAAAGGACTAGAAGAACACGTGGGAAATTCACAGTAACTTGTAGTTGATTGGCTAATGTTTTCTCATACAATATGGGTCTGTGAATGCTATTATTAGCGACAACTTCTTGCTTTGTATTTTAAAATCTTACTCTATAAGTTGAATCAAATTAATATTCTTTTGATTGCTCTGAAGAAAAAGCACTGGTTAATCTTGGCTCTGAAGTTACCACATTACACTAAGAGTTTACGAGAGATAAATCACTATAAAGATTCTAGAGAGAGATTCTAAGTTATAAGCACATCATCTTAAAAATTGTTAATTGCTTGCATAGTTCTCTAGTTTACAAAGTGAGGAATATTGATATAAATTTTACATACCTATATATAATCAAAGGTCTAATATATATTAATTATCATACTATGGCAGCTCATATGAAATAACATTTCTCGTACCTTTATAAGGTACTGTACCCAAAATTACCCTTTTTGTGCTGTTCATCAGAGCGTAAGTTACTGTGTTGCATAAACATTAAGTGCAGGTGGCACCTTATTGTACTTTAACACACTAGATACCGCTGACAGCTTTGGGGATTTTCTTTTCATTTTGGTTGTTAGACAAGCGTTACGGGACGTGCGCGAGCTCAGAATTAAAGTAAGGGTTCATCCGTTGAAATTCTCTAGCAGAAAATAATCGTAATCTTGTTATTAGGCGAAAATAACTGTTTAAACTTTCTATTTGAAATTTAATGAGCATAATAACAAATTACTGTTATACATGTGAGTTCTATCTTGAAACCCCAAGCTCGAATCTGCCTCTAAAACTCTGCCGCATATTGCGTGGAATACTCTTTAAGAACTTTTTTCCATGCCCTTTCGAGGGAGTGTTTCAAAACATCAGTGGTCTTGTGTAGGAATCACAAGATTTCGGAATAGATCGTTCGCAAAATCTGCTTCAATCAAGCAATGAGAAAAACTAAATTTTCTTGCTGAAAAACCTTGTTCACAAAAAAAACAGTTTATTTCTAATAAAGTCGAAACATGAAATGTTGGACATTGGTTTTGAAATACCTTAATATAAAATTCTCACTTGATACTCACACATGGGTGTTGTAAATCTTGTAATACCCATGTTCATATTGTCGAAAACAAATGATTGGGAGAAAAGCACGAAAAAATGCGCTCCCATCTTTGCGTTAGTCTGATTTTGGCAATGAGTTTAAACACAAGTGACTAAGAAAACATAATCCATGGGATGCATTATTGAAAACACTCTCGTTAGTGCGCACTCATATTGAAATTTGAGCTTACGAACATAGTGATGTAAGGGATAAATGTTGAAAGTAAAATGGGTATATTTAAATTATTTTGCGTTTAAGACTATGAGGTCGACCGACATTCAAGGCAGTTTTTCAATGTTACGTATCAACTAGTATGGCAAATAACGAGCATTTGCAACATAGCTAGGACAACACGAAAAGCCAAAGTACCTTAAATAGTTTTGTCAAAATATACTCAAGCGTGTAAGAAACGACACATTGTTACGTAAGACTAACAAGACACTGAACATACCTAAATGTACTTGAATATTCGCATACAAGCAATCACATTGCATACGCATACTTTAAAAAATGTGGTCTATGTGGTAAAGTGTAATGAAAGAGAGGATAATTATAGCGATAGAAATTCGTAACTACTTTTCCAGTAATTACTGAAGCTTACAATTATTCTGTAGACGCAAGAAAACGAGCTATTTTACTTTTAAATTCTCTTGATGTTTGAGGGATTTTAATGCTCTGGGGAGGTTTGATCCACAGTAAGGCGCTTGATATTGACAGAGCTTTCTACCCAATATCAAAAGAACGATATTTGATTTAGACATTGTGTTTCCTACTCGGCTATAGGTTGGTGACGGTGGGGGGATGAAATTGCACTATTTCAGCACTGCTCTGAGGAAGATATAAAGGTGAGAATACTTATTGGGCTTCGTTCACCACAAATCATTCTTGAATAGGAGTCCAGCTCGCCGAGCTTATTTAGGAGAGGGGTTACGTGATCACTCTTTTTGAACTCACCTTTGCATACCACCTTGGCTGCGAAATTCATGCATTTTTGTAACTCTTTTTTCAGACATTGAGGTATATCTCCCCATAATACAGTAGTCTACAATAGCCAATACGCGATAAAATAAAAGATTGAATGGCCAATAGTCTAAATTTTTCTTCGAGCATACTCTTTTACTTTGAAAGAACGTAGAAGTTCCGTAAATTTTGTTGCCAGTTTTCTCAACGGGGAATTTGAAGGACATGTTTCTATCGAAACAAGTACCTACATTTTTTATTTTTTATTTTTTTTGAATAAATGAACTGCGTTTTATTCACATTTAGATTAAGACCCTTTCGGTCATACCATGACTTGAGGTTTTCGTCTGCGGTATTTCTGATACAGAGCTTGTCATCGAAATTTGAACATCATCTGCATACATAGAGATTCGAGTGTTAGAAGGCTTTGGAGAGAAATCGTTAATAAAAATAGAAAACCCCAGGGGACCAAGAATGGATTCTTGATGAACACCAAAATGGTTTTGAATGAATGGGGACAACTTTTTATCTAAGAGGACTTCATGAGACCAATTTGATAAGTAGCTATAAAGCCAATGCGTATCGACTCCTAAGTTTAACATTTTCCGTAGAAGTCAATCATGTTCGACGCTGTCGAATGCTTTGGAGAGGTCGAGTAGCTGCAACAGTGCTACATTTTTTTATCGATATCACCGTATATTTGTTTAGTGATATTATGCAGAGCATCTTGAGTGGTAGTTCAACAATTCCTGCATGTTTGTTTTAATAAATATTAGCAAACGTCCAGAATGACGTGATAAATAAATAAAAATAACAAGCCAAAATTTAGAAGATTGGATATTTCTCAACATTTTCGAACTTAATCATGATGAAGAAGTAATCATGCTAATATTTCAGTTCATATTGAATATCGGTACCGAAACCCTACCCACACATATTACATCATTGGAAATTGAAATTATTCTAGAAGTAAAATGAGTGTTTGATGTTTTATCAGTTAAGCCGTCTTGAGCTGACCACAACAAATTCAGGAGTGCACGTACGTTCGAGTGTCTGTTAAGCCCGTGACACACCTTGCATTACGTCAATGCTACTTGTGACTGTATTGCTGTCGCAGAACAACCGCTGCGGCCTAACGAGCTTGTGGATTGAGCGCGTGACAACGCGCGGCAGTCAGTTGCATTGAAGCTTTGAGAGGAGGAAGGCGTCAGACGACAATGTGCTCTGCTAAGCAGCTGCGCTCGGATTTTCGCGGAACGCGCTAGCGAGACAACAGTGAGCGCTTGAGCGAGACAACAGTAAGCGCTTGAGCGAGACAACAGTGAGCGCTTGAGCGAGACAACCGCGCTCAATGCCTGCTTGGCTCGCACTGACTCTTTTGTGCGCTGTCGTCTACTCATGCCTCCTGCTACATGAATCAAGCTGCCTGGACTTTTGCTCCTGATGCAGCCGAGCGGTTGAGAGAGCTCTGGGCAACTCGTCGATGCGGCATGGAGTACGCGAAGCAGTGCTTCCACTTTAGGGTAAAATACCCTATTTTAGGGTAATCAGGGGTTGTCTAGGGTAGAGTTTAGGGTAAAGCAAAATTCTATGGTTTTTAGGGTAATTCGACGTCTGTCGGGGTAGCGCAGCAAAATTGTTTAGGTAATTGCCTGTTTTATTACCAATATAATGTTTAATCTCAAGTACCATAATATACTTTGTGTAAGGTACTTTGTGGAAGTATTCTACCGGAGCATTTATCGAAATGTTCAATAAAAGTCATACCTGGAGCAAATGCAAAACTTACCCGAACTAGGTATCAATTTATTCTTTATTGTACACAACGAGGACACGTTAATTCTCCCCGTTGAACATATTCACGAGTATTTTGTGCTCGTAACCTTCTTCAAGTACTACAGGGATGATAGAGCGAGCTACCTCGCGGGAAGGCTCTCTAAGCTGGAAGTGCGTCACTGTCATTACACGCGATTTAAAGATGACCTTAACTTGAATATTCCCAAATTTTCTCTCAATGTATGCTTTTTTATGTCAGTCGGTTAAATATTGGAATAGCCTGCCTTTCTGTCTCAAATCTTTAAATAGTTTGTACGAGTTCAACCGTGGTCTGAAGTCGATATTGTTTGGTGGCTAGAGATTAAAATTTCATTACTTGCATAGCTCGCATTACCACTTCCCCAGCGTTTGTCTCTGCGGCTTTCTGGGACGTTTCAGTTTGGTTTCGAAAAGTTCGGCCCGTATCGCGTGTGTTCATGGTTCACTTTGTTTATTTGTCACGGTAGTGTAATCGCGCCCGTTTGTCTTATTCACTGAAGCCAATTGGCCTGTTTCGGCGTGATCTATTGCTAAATTTGAACAATATAAAAGTTTTCACGTTAGTGGTTTACTATGTGGTTCTATTTGTACCAACTTATTAATTTCTAGGAAACTTAGCAGATAAGTCCTAAATGGTGTTTTCTCCTTTTGCTATCAGTGTCCAAATAGTCTCCTAGACTAACAACGGACTTGAAATCTTATTGTTTATTTATAACTGTTCCTGTATTTAAATGTCCTAATACTGTATAACACCGTTGTGTTAGGTTGATTCCAACAAAAATATTATTATATTATTATTAAATTACTGTGCACATCGCTGCATATCTCTCAGATCTCTCTTCAGCATAGTGTTGCCATATTTTCTGCATAAATAATACCTTGGGTAATTAAAAAGTATTACAATAATTAGAGTGATAGGCAACTTGATATAAAGTTCGGAATTTTATATTTTCTAGCCTTACATAACTAACTCGTAAATGTATCAAGATTCACACCAATAGATCGGTTTTCGTTGTTCACTGGAATTGAAGAGCTATATAACGTGAACAGAACGGCACTGCCCGAGCCTAGATCAGGTAGTTTTGTTTCAGTCGAGGGTTATTAACTGTGCCAGATGCTATCACGTCCAGTTTTGCATTGTGACAAAGTATTTGGTTATCTGCGTCTCAGTAAAATTGCTACTATCAAATAGATTATGTGTTCGATGAAGCTGCTACACCACCTACGGAGAAAAGCAAAATTTTATCGTCTTTAAAGCCTTACATACAAAACTGGACGGAAGGATGAAGAAGCGAACAACTGCTTCGAGGCTGGTTAGAAAAGTCTCAGTCTTCTACCTCAATTATAAAGATATGGCATACTGTACTAAATGTTCAACTGCCATTACCTATCGTAAATCTGAGTTTATTCATCTTGCTAACATTCAACGCCACAAATATTTCTCAATGCAGAGAAGGAAAACACAAACTCTAACTTTGTCCATCTTATCAAGCGATCCAATGGGTAAATTAACTAAAAATATTGAATTGCGGACTTTCACATCTGCACATCTTTCTGAGTATAATTTGCCTATTTCGTAAAGTGACTCACTGTTAAAACTACTGAAACTAATGTTTCTTATTAAAGAAAGAAAGCTTAGGGAAACAAACAGTCAAACATTATTAGACAATGTTTTGGTAAAGATTTGCTAAGTGATCTTGTCGTTGTCATCAATGAACGTTTATTTTCTGTAATAATTGATGAAGCAACTGACCGCTGTACAGCTTAACAGGTCGGAGTCATCGCCTGAAACTAGAGTGAGAGTGCAATTAGGGACTCCTCTGTTCTTGTTGAAATACATGATAGCACAGCCGATGGATTGTTTACGGCACTCAAAAAATGTTTCATCAATAAAAATGCTATATTGTGCGACATAGTAAGGTTTTTTCTTGATACGACTAACGTTATGATGGGATCCAAACATTCTGCGGATTCTTTATTAAAAGAAGAATTCACGATTTCCTAGAAGAAATGTTGGTTTGGTGGAAATACAGTTTGACATGTAGGCTTCTGTCGAAAATTAATCTGGCCATGGCCGAGATTCCTAACTGGAACGAGGCTATTATTTTTACTTCAATTGGGCTAACTTTGAGCCTTGAGGAACATCTTTTTCGCCTTATTGAACGTAAATTCTCTCTACACTCAGTTAAATTCGCTCCAATTTAGTCCATATATTCGATTGCGAAAATTTTGGGAGAGTCAAAATTCTTCATTTAGAGCGTGAGATTCTTTGCTGTGTTCTTCGAAATTACACCGAGAATTAGCGTGTATATAAATTTATTTAATATCTAAATTCCTCTAATTTTTTGCGCAAAAATTGTGAACCTATGTTCGAGTTATTCCATAATTAAATGTTTCGAGTATTAATTTGTCGTTCCTTTCCTCTTACTATGTCTTTTTTTCTCTCTGTTATATTCAGGAGTAGATCGCATGCCCTCTACTTTACGCTCATTGAACAGAGTTTGTAACAAAACAAAAAACATTGGCATCTATGGATGCTTTATTTCCAATCAAGCCTGATACATATCACCTCGTACATTGGTTTTTCAAATGCCTTATAACTAACGCCAGGGCACCATGACGCTGTGCCCCGGTCAAGACCGGTACCCATTTCAGACACCTGGGTAGAATGGGGTATTGTGCTTAGAATTGTTCCCATATACCCAGCGAAGAAAATACCCACCCAGCGCCGGGATTCGAACCCTCGATGCCCGCACGGAGGCAGGTCCTTAAACCAAACGGCTATGACGAGCACATGGTAATCAAACAAAATTTAATTTTCAAATATCTGCCTGAACCCATATTTTGTCATTTTTTAGCGAATAAACACGGAAACATTGAATATTTTAATGTAATACCCGCAATGGGCTTATTTAACATATTAGGGTAATTTATGCATTTTTAGGGTAATCTTGAACGAAGTTATAGGGTAGGAACTTTCACACTCGTGGAAGCCCTGACGCGAAGTTGCAAGGTGTGTCACGGGCTTTAGGTAAGTCGTTTCCTCAGGGCTGTTGTTCCCAGTGACACGTCTCTGGTGACGTAACTTCTTGACACAGCGGCCACTGCGTGATGATCGAACGGTTCACCCGGGCAAGTCAGTAAGTTTATTTCGCCCTAGTTTATAAACAAGTTTAATAAATAACGTTTTCTTCAAAACTCGTATTGTTCAACTAGTTTTGCTCGGCAAATTGTGTACATTACTAACCCATTTTCTACATGAACCATATGAGTTTAATTATGCTTTTTACTACATAAATGTTTCAACTGTAATAGCTTGAACCCTGACGAAAAATACTCTGAAAAAAGCTACCAAAGTCTGACTTTGCCATCAAAAGCAAACAAGAATTGGTATTTCTTCGTTATTTGTCATCACCTTGCAATTTAACTTCTCAAATTTTTACATATATATGGTTTTTTATCTATGAAGTTACGTTAGTTTAGGTTAGAATTTGATATCGGTTTAATTTGACGTTAATTTGGGTAATCAACTGGCTTGTTTGCTAACCGTCAGCACTCTGTAATTTGACTTCCTAAATTGTTGATTGTCGAAATTGACGTCACTGTAAATTATTTAGGTAACCTAAATAACCCTATGAACAAATGTAAGGACAAACAACTGTTTATAAATTTTACCCAATTAAATTACCAAGCGTTGACAGATAACAATCATGAACCCAAGAATTTTACGATGAACTGAGAAACTACTGAAATACACTTACATCCCTTGTTTCAGGAACACACAACTCATGCGACAAAATCGACTGCTTTAGGAACACACAACTCATGCGACAAAAGCGACTGCTTTAGGAACACACAACTCATGCGACAAAAGCGACTGCTTTGGGAACACACAACTCATGCGACAAAAGCGACTGCTTTAGGAACACACAACTCATGCGACAAAAACGAATGCTTTAGGAACACACAACTCATGCGACAAAAGCGACTGCTTTAGGAACACACAACTCATGCGACAAAAGCGACTGCTTTAGGAACACACAACTCATGCGACAAAAGCGACTGCTTTAGGAACACACAACTCATGCGACAAAAGCGACTGCTTTAGGAACACACAACTCATGCGACAAAAGCGAATGCTTTAGGAACACACAACTCATGCGACAAAAGCGACTGCTTTGGGAACACACAACTCATGCGACAAAAGCGACTGCTTTAGGAACACACAACTCATGCGACAAAAGCGAATGCTTTAGGAACACACAACTCATGCGACAAAAGCGACTGCTTTAGGAACACACAACTCATGCGACAAAAGCGACTGCTTTGGGAACACACAACTCATGCGACAAAAGCGACTGCTTTAGGAACACACAACTCATGCGACAAAAGCGACTGCTTTGGGAACACACAACTCATGCGACAAAAGCGACTGCTTTGGGAACACACAACTCATGCGACAAAAGCGACTGCTTTAGGAACACACAACTCATGCGACAAAAGCGACTGCTTTGGGAACACACAACTCATGCGACAAAAGCGACTGCTTTAGGAACACACAACTCATGCGACAGAAGCGACTGCTTTGGGAACACACAACTCATGCGACAAAAGCGAATGCTTTGGGAACACACTACTCATGCGACAAAAGCGACTGCTTTAGGAACACACAACTCATGCGACAAAAGCGACTGCTTTAGGAACACACAACTCATGCGACAAAAGCGACTGCTTTGGGAACACACAACTCATGCGACAAAAGCGACTGCTTTAGGAACACACAACTCATGCGACAAAAGCGAATGCTTTGGGAACACACAACTCATGCGACAAAAGCGACTGCTTTAGGAACACACAACTCATGCGACAAAAGCGACTGCTTTGGGAACACACAACTCATGCGACAAAAGCGAATGCTTTGGGAACACACAACTCATGCGACAAAAGCGACTGCTTTAGGAACACACAACTCATGCGACAAAAGCGACTGCTTTACGAACACACAACTCATGCGACAAAAGCGACTGCTTTGGGAACACACAACTCATGCGACAAAAGCGACTGCTTTGGGAACACACAACTCATGCGACAAAAGCGACTGCTTTAGGAACACACAACTCATGCGACAAAAGCGACTGCTTTGGGAACACACAACTCATGCGACAAAAGCGACTGCTTTAGGAACACACAACTCATGCGACAAAAGCGACTGCTTTAGGAACACACAACTCATGCGACAAAAGCGACTGCTTTGGGAACACACAACTCATGCGACAAAAGCGACTGCTTTGGGAACACACAACTCATGCGACAAAAGCGACTGCTTTAGGAACACACAACTCATGCGACAAAAGCGACTGCTTTGGGAACACACAACTCATGCGACAAAAGCGAATGCTTTGGGAACACACAACTCATGCGACAAAAGCGACTGCTTTGGGAACACACAACTCATGCGACAAAAGCGACTGCTTTAGGAACACACAACTCATGCGACAAAAGCCACTGCTTTGGGAACACACAACTCATGCGACAAAAGCGACTGCTTTAGGAACACACAACTCATGCGACAAAAGCGACTGCTTTAGGAACACACAACTCATGCGACAAAAGCGACTGCTTTGGGAACACACAACTCATGCGACAAAAGCGACTGCTTTAGGAACACACAACTCATGCGACAAAAGCGAATGCTTTGGGAACACACAACTCATGCGACAAAAGCGACTGCTTTGGGAACACACAACTCATGCGACAAAAGCGACTGCTTTGGGAACACACAACTCATGCGACAAAAGCGACTGCTTTGGGAACACACAACTCATGCGACAAAAGCGACTGCTTTGGGAACACACAACTCATGCGACAAAAGCGACTGCTTTGGGAACACACAACTCATGCGACAAAAGCGACTGCTTTAGGAACACACAACTCATGCGACAAAAGCGACTGCTTTGGGAACACACAACTCATGCGACAAAAGCGACTGCTTTGGGAACACACAACTCATGCGACAAAAGCGACTGCTTTGGGAACACACAACTCATGCGACAAAAGCGACTGCTTTGGGAACACACAACTCATGCGACAAAAGCGACTGCTTTGGGAACACACAACTCATGCGACAAAAGCGACTGCTTTGGGAACACACAACTCATGCGACAAAAGCGACTGCTTTGGGAACACACAACTCATGCGACAAAAGCGACTGCTTTAGGAACACACAACTCATGCGACAAAAGCGACTGCTTTGGGAACACACAACTCATGCGACAAAAGCGACTGCTTTAGGAACACACAACTCATGCGACAAAAGCGACTGCTTTAGGAACACACAACTCATGCGACAAAAGCGACTGCTTTGGGAACACACAACTCATGCGACAAAAGCGAATGCTTTGGGAACACACAACTCATGCGACAAAAGCGACTGCTTTGGGAACACACAACTCATGCGACAAAAGCGACTGCTTTAGGAACACACAACTCATGCGACAAAAGCGACTGCTTTGGGAACACACAACTCATGCGACAAAAGCGACTGCTTTGGGAACACACAACTCATGCGACAAAAGCGACTGCTTTGGGAACACACAACTCATGCGACAAAAGCGACTGCTTTGGGAACACACAACTCATGCGACAAAAGCGACTGCTTTGGGAACACACAACTCATGCGACAAAAGCGACTGCTTTGGGAACACACAACTCATGCGACAAAAGCGACTGCTTTGGGAACACACAACTCATGCGACAAAAGCGACTGCTTTAGGAACACACAACTCATGCGACAAAAGCGACTGCTTTGGGAACACACAACTCATGCGACAAAAGCGACTGCTTTAGGAACACACAACTCATGCGACAAAAGCGACTGCTTTAGGAACACACAACTCATGCGACAAAAGCGACTGCTTTGGGAACACACAACTCATGCGACAAAAGCGAATGCTTTGGGAACACACAACTCATGCGACAAAAGCGACTGCTTTGGGAACACACAACTCATGCGACAAAAGCGACTGCTTTAGGAACACACAACTCATGCGACAAAAGCGACTGCTTTGGGAACACACAACTCATGCGACAAAAGCGACTGCTTTGGGAACACACAACTCATGCGACAAAAGCGACTGCTTTGGGAACACACAACTCATGCGACAAAAGCGACTGCTTTAGGAACACACAACTCATGCGACAAAAGCGACTGCTTTAGGAACACACAACTCATGCGACAAAAGCGACTGCTTTAGGAACACACAACTCATGCGACAAAAGCGACTGCTTTGGGAACACACAACTCATGCGACAAAAGCGAATGCTTTGGGAACACACAACTCATGCGACAAAAGCGACTGCTTTGGGAACACACAACTCATGCGACAAAAGCGACTGCTTTAGGAACACACAACTCATGCGACAAAAGCGACTGCTTTGGGAACACACAACTCATGCGACAAAAGCGACTGCTTTGGGAACACACAACTCATGCGACAAAAGCGACTGCTTTGGGAACACACAACTCATGCGACAAAAGCGACTGCTTTAGGAACACACAACTCATGCGACAAAAGCGACTGCTTTAGGAACACACAACTCATGCGACAAAAGCGACTGCTTTAGGAACACACAACTCATGCGACAAAAGCGACTGCTTTAGGAACACACAACTCATGCGACAAAAGCGACTGCTTTGGGAACACACAACTCATGCGACAAAAGCGACTGCTTTAGGAACACACAACTCATGCGACAAAAGCGAATGCTTTGGGAACACACAACTCATGCGACAAAAGCGACTGCTTTGGGAACACACAACTCATGCGACAAAAGCGACTGCTTTGGGAACACACAACTCATGCGACAAAAGCGACTGCTTTGGGAACACACAACTCATGCGACAAAAGCGACTGCTTTGGGAACACACAACTCATGCGACAAAAGCGACTGCTTTGGGAACACACAACTCATGCGACAAAAGCGACTGCTTTAGGAACACACAACTCATGCGACAAAAGCGAATGCTTTGGGAACACACAACTCATGCGACAAAAGCGAATGCTTTGGGAACACACAACTCATGCGACAAAAGCGACTGCTTTGGGAACACACAACTCATGCGACAAAAGCGACTGCTTTGGGAACACACAACTCATGCGACAAAAGCGACTGCTTTGGGAACACACAACTCATGCGACAAAAGCGACTGCTTTAGGAACACACAACTCATGCGACAAAAGCGAATGCTTTGGGAACACACAACTCATGCGACAAAAGCAACTGCTTTGGGAACACACAACTCATGCGACAAAAGCGACTGCTTTGGGAACACACAACTCATGCGACAAAAGCGACTGCTTTGGGAACACACAACTCATGCGACAAAAGCGACTGCTTTGGGAACACACAACTCATGCGACAAAAGCGACTGCTTTAGGAACACACAACTCATGCGACAAAAGCGACTGCTTTGGGAACACACAACTCATGCGACAAAAGCGACTGCTTTGGGAACACACAACTCATGCGACAAAAGCGACTGCTTTAGGAACACACAACTCATGCGACAAAAGCGACTGCTTTGGGAACACACAACTCATGCGACAAAAGCGACTGCTTTAGGAACACACAACTCATGCGACAAAAGCGACTGCTTTGGGAACACACAACTCATGCGACAAAGGCGACTGCTTTAGGAACACACAACTCATGCGACAAAAGCGACTGCTTTGGGAACACACAACTCATGCGACAAAAGCGAATGCTTTGGGAACACACTACTCATGCGACAAAAGCGACTGCTTTGGGAACACACAACTCATGCGACAAAAGCGAATGCTTTGGGAACACACAACTCATGCGACAAAAGCGACTGCTTTAGGAACACACAACTCATGCGACAAAAGCGACTGCTTTGGGAACACACAACTCATGCGACAAAAGCGACTGCTTTGGGAACACACAACTCATGCGACAAAAGCGACTGCTTTAGGAACACACAACTCATGCGACAAAAGCGAATGCTTTAGGAACACACAACTCATGCGACAAAAGCGACTGCTTTAGGAACACACAACTCATGCGACAAAAGCGACTGCTTTGGGAACACACAACTCATGCGACAAAAGCGACTGCTTTGGGAACACACAACTCATGCGACAAAAGCGACTGCTTTAGGAACACACAACTCATGCGACAAAAGCGACTGCTTTGGGAACACACAACTCATGCGACAAAAGCGACTGCTTTAGGAACACACAACTCATGCGACAAAAGCGAATGCTTTAGGAACACACAACTCATGCGACAAAAGCGACTGCTTTAGGAACACACAACTCATGCGACAAAAGCGACTGCTTTGGGAACACACAACTCATGCGACAAAAGCGACTGCTTTAGGAACACACAACTCATGCGACAAAAGCGACTGCTTTGGGAACACACAACTCATGCGACAAAAGCGACTGCTTTAGGAACACACAACTCATGCGACAAAAGCGAATGCTTTAGGAACACACAACTCATGCGACAAAAGCGACTGCTTTGGGAACACACAACTCATGCGACAAAAGCGACTGCTTTGGGAACACACAACTCATGCGACAAAAGCGACTGCTTTAGGAACACACAACTCATGCGACAAAAGCGAATGCTTTAGGAACACACAACTCATGCGACAAAAGCGACTGCTTTGGGAACACACAACTCATGCGACAAAAGCGACTGCTTTAGGAACACACAACTCATGCGACAAAAGCGACTGCTTTAGGAACACACAACTCATGCGACAAAAGCGACTGCTTTAGGAACACACAACTCATGCGACAAAGCGAATCATAACCAAGGTATGGGCCATGGTATGAGCCGAAGCCTGGCGTTAAAATAATCGCAGCTCCAATGACGAAGACTCTTTGTTTCTAGAGCGAAAAAAATACTCAAAAGTCCTCCACATTACCCCAAAACTGTGTTCGACTACATACGGCTCAGAAAACAAACAAACAGACAAGCGGTGTCAGAGATCTTACTCTGGGATTCTAGAGCAGCAAGTGAGACTAACCTCATTCTATGATTTGAACCCAATAGCTTTCGATTACCAAACTCGGTTTGTATTTTAGATTTATGTTTACGGTTCTTTACGCATAAACTGTCTACGTCAAATTCGAACTTTTGGTCGACGACAGCACGCTCTCTGCAGCTCTTCAGAATGAAAATCCAACTTTAATTGCAGATAGGATAAATAATGAGCTACTAAATGTTTCAATGTGGCTTAAAGCTAATTAAATATGCCTCAATATCGATACGACAAAATACATGGTATTCTCATACAAGAGAAATATGTCTCTTCCACACATTAAAATTGGTGAAGGTGAAATTGAAGAAACCAACTTCCGTAAATTTCTGGGCATTATGTTAGATAAATATCTGACATTCAAAGAGCATATTGCACATATCAGTACTAAATTATCAAAATCCGCTGGAATCATTTATAAAGTAAAAAATGTATTGCCTGAAAAAGCTTTAACAATACTTTATCGAACGAGCATTTCACCATATCTACGATACGGGATAGAAACTTGGCACAGAACTGATAAAAAAAACAATCTGCTCTTTGAATTGCAAAAAAGAGACATTCAAGCAAAAATGAAATTATAATTTGATGCTAACACAATTGATTCCTTCAAATGCTTAAAAATACTCCAGCTTTTTTATCTCTACAAGCTCTCCAGGTGTAATTTCATGTATAAAACACGAACTGCTGATGGCGACAGAGAACTCAAACAATTATTCACTGCACAAACTGGCCATCATGATCATTTAACACGAAACTGAAGTAACTTCATACTTCCTTATTATTCAAAATCTCGGTCGCAACAAAGTATCCTCTTTATTGGAAATAAGAATTGGAATGCAATCCCTGCTGAGATCCGTGGAAAATGTTCCTACAAAGCTTTCAAAACAAGTCTCGAATCCCTATTCCTATCGAAATATTAATCATATTAGATAATTCAAGTCAATTTTTTGTTATACTACTTATCTTGATAAGGTAATCTGCCATGATTAATAATATAGATCATATGCTCCTAATAGTTTTCTTGAATATACTGTTCTCACCTAGCTCATATGAACTATTTTTTATAGAAAATTAAGCATCGAAACATGACCAGTCTTGTATACCCCCATGTTAAGTAAATTAGCTTAAACATAACTGTATACATTGAAAATAGCTTTTCATGATAGGATGCCCTAGAAGTCGCTGAAATTATTCTGGCCCACAAGTAGCTATACTCAAATATGTCCATTGTACTAGACTTGAGATACAATCTATTACTGTACAACTTGTGGTAAATAAATTGTTTAAATTCTTCAAATTGCTTAAAATTGTTTAAAGCTCTTGAGTAACTCTTCGGTCGAGCTTGGGCTAAAATTCAACCAAATTTATAATGCAATTTAACCGGTACTTCTCAGGGCAGACTGAGTATTTAATTGGCGCATGAGAGAAATATTTTGAGAAAATACCATGAAACATATATAGTATGATTATAAGCTATAACTATGCAATTTGTTCGAATCATTAATCGTTTAATTTCCCTAAATATATAGTGACATTTTTCTTTATCCAATCAGATAATTTGGTCCTCACCTCCCATCAGCATTAATTCATTCAAATAAAGTTTATTATTTCGTGACGTAAACAAAGAACTGTGCTTCTAAATTTGTATTTTAGCATTTAAAAGAAAAATGATACTCTCTAGGTCGCTATTTTGTTTTCTTCTACCTTAGCGGGAATATTTTCTATTTAATCATCATCGATCACCGAGATCTGGGAAATCAGTTTATTCGATAAGCGTTCTTTCAATGCTTAAATTTGCCTTAAGGAGAAGAAAAATTTATCGCCTTGTACGTCGGCTGTTTCTCCTGTGGCATACATAACAACTGGCCGACATGACGAGAAGAAATGAATCACCTACCAAAGAAAGGCTGGCCGCGCACCGGAGCGCCGGCCTGCATAAGAGGGGCACCCTAATTCAAAAGTCCACAACCGCACCTGCAGCGTCCGCTGTAAAAGCGCCCGTCTCAGCCGTCATGTTAAACCTCCATGCGAGGCAAGGAGTGGCGATCTTCCGGTTATAGGCATTGGTAGCTGTTTGCACCTTGTACGTACCCATCACGTCACTTGCTGTGCATGCGTCATCTCATACTAAATGATAACGTGAGGCATAGAGGGTCGCACAACCAGAGGCAGCTTATTCAAAATAATATGAGATACAAAATCTTTACTAGTTTCCCTCTCGAGCAAATCCCTATCGTAAGTTTTCAAGTCAGCCAGCAGACACCAAACTTCATTAATGAACAATTTTGTCTGCATGAATGAGGAATCGAACTTAACCTTACTTTCTAGTAACTTTTTGTACAAGTCACTTATCAGAGACCTCTTGTCTGCTAGGATTTAAAACTAGAGTGCAATAGTTCAAACTTTTATTATGGTTTTTAGAACGAAACCACAACGAGTTGCTTCTCCAAAAGAGGAAAATACAGAGTTGCAACAACAACGAGTTGCCTCTCCAAAAGAGGAAAATACAGTAACCGCACTCAAGCTAGGGGCATCGTGAGGATTCCAGCGAATTCCGAAGTTCTTAGCTTCCTCTGTAGCAGTTTGATTAAGGCTCCTTAAAACGGCCAGAAACGCGAAGCTCCCCAACGCGAGGTCTACGAAACGCGACTCTCCAGAGTTCAAGACGACAAATAGAGAGACTGCAGCTCGTCCAATAAGACCACCACTGGCCAGCAATACGGTACTCCAAGGGAAGCACAGAGTCGTTCTGAACAAGGAGACAGGACTTTAAGAAGTCTGGCCATAAATCACTAATTATATCAACTGAATAATATTTCGCAGCTTTATGGTTTCAAAATTTCAAGTACATATATCTCAGGTAAATTTTAAGAAAACATTAATTACCTTGAACATTAAATCCCTATTCAAGAGGCTGCAAGAGCCGGGTCGAGGAATTTAATGGGCGGAAAACCCGCTTATTTAATAAAGAGAAAATATTTTAAGGAACCGGACCCACTTTTTAAAGGGCAACATACTGCCCAAGCAGTAAGTTAAGTTTAAGTTAGTTTAATGGGTAAACGCTAAAGCGTCCAGATTTAGTTTTATTTAATTAATGCATTTTAATGTTAGAGTAGGTCCGGAAGAGGTTCGAACATGCTTAATTCTAGAGATACAAGTTTGAACACAATAAAACGAAAAGAAAAGTTGCAGCTGCAAAACAAAAAACGAAGAACAAAAAGAACTAAATTCAACCGCTTCAAAAATCTCCCCTGGCCACTAAGCCAGGCGATCGGAAGAGAGCTTCTTCTTCCACAGGGCCAGGCCACGATCAGTAATGCGGAAGATTTTCAACAATTTGTTTTAACAAAATTTTGTCAGACGAATTAGCGCACAAACACTCCACGAACGTAATTTTAAAATTTTGGTGATCGTTAGGAGCCACACGTGAATTAATGAAAGGATAACCCGCACGGTAGCTATACGGTGGGATCAAAAATTTGCCTAGACTGGGATGCTATACTGGGGTGAACACAATATGAATTTTCCAAACGCAGTTCGACCTCGAACTCATATACGTTTGTATTTAGCCACAGGTCAGCCTTTGCCTCATTCAATGCAAGTGCGGCTGGTTTCTACAATAAGAGCTCAGCGTTTCTCTATTTTCCTGACTACATCTTGGCTTGTTGTCAGTATTATTATGAAGAGATTCATTTTCGTAAATTTTTATAAAGAAATTATGCAATTATTGTCAAAGCAAAGGAACTATGAAGTATCACAGAAAGTTTTCTGTAGCGTCATTCGTCATGACTCATTAAGAAACGGCATGTTTTTCCTAATTCGATGGGAAGCAGAGGTGTCCAACTCGAGTCTTCCAATTCAGATTCAACCCTACATGTTATTTTGATTTTTAAGTATCCCACAAAACATTTGCCAAAATATAAAAAAGCTTGTTACGTTTGAGTAGAAGTTTGAGGCATCGTCTGATTGGTGCAAAAAAGAAGTAAACTAACTTGAACGAATACTTCGAATTTTGAAGCATTGCTCATGTAATTACTCATTTCCGCTATCAGGATTTTTTCTGCTAATGATAGGATGTAAAAGAACACCCAAACAAGGACCTAACTTCTCTTAGATTGCCCAGTCTGAGAAGTCAATTGACGTGAAATTAGACTCTCGAAATACATGAAGAAATTCCTGTTTCATTCCTGCTATGTAAGACTTGATGAGGTGATCGAGTTAGTACACATGTTGACTCGACCTTTGAACAAAATTCTTGAGTGTTATTCCTCATTCCTGTTTTCCCCTGTATACTTCTCCATTTTTTATTTGTCTATTTGATTACGTAGAGTACTCTGAATTTGAGTGCATCTTTCTATTCAATTCTGGTAAATTTACGAGCATTTTAGAAAAGTTATGAAATATTCTAGCAATATTTAAGCGATTCAAGCGAGTTCTTCCTCCAAAAATATTATTTTTAAGCCTGGTATCTGTTTGAAATAAATTGCCTATTTTGCTGCCCAACCTTAATTAATGCCCATCTGCGGTGAAGAACATACTGAAGTAACTTTGGTAATTAAAGTTTTGTACGAGTTTGAGTGCGCATCTACTCACACCTCATTTTGAAGGTTCATTTTGAACACTTCACTCTTCTCTTTCTCATAAAGAAATTTAAGACTCTGTTTTGTCTCACCATCAAAATATTTTGCCCAGATTTTAAATCAATTTCTTTCAGATTGAAATATTTTTGTTGCAATTACTACTCAATTCGACTCATTTTGATGGCAATGGAAATCATTCTTAACTTAAACAATTTACTAAGAAGATCAAAATGCGTTGACAAGTTTTGATGAAACCGATTATAGCCAAAATAAAATTTAAAAAACAGGGTTTAATTTAATACAACAAGATGGCAAACGCAGGTTGGGTTTGGACGCTAGAGGGCCCGCGCCAACCATTCCACCATCACACTCTGCGGTCACCTTTTCCAAGAAGAGACGTCAACGCCGACGGGCCACTCGGATCAACAACGCCTTGCACAGAAAGTAAGGGTTTTTAAGAGACGTAAAAAGTGACTTTCTCGAGTGTAGATGACAGGAATTGGCGGCTGCTGCTATTAAATTAGCGGCTGCAGTCTGCCCAGTTAGTGCCTCAACTACACGTTTGGTGTAGCTGATCAGATTGGGCTAAGTGTTGCAGTTGCTGTAGGCGATATCACTGATGCAGTTAAAGGCAGCCGGTGTAGTTCGTACATTTGACGCAGTCGGTGCAGTGCAAGCTGGTACAACTGATGCTGTCAATGCAGTAAATGCAGTTGATGCAGTTGATGCATTTGGTTCACTCAATGCAGTCGGTGTAGTTGATACACTCAATGCAGTCGGTGTAGTTGGCACGATGGATGCAGGCGGAGTGCATTGGGTGCAGTTACCTAGGCCAGCGCAGGAGACAGGCTGCAGTGAGCACAAAAAAAGAGCGAGCGACTCATATAATTTGGAGATCAGCAGATAGCTGGTCTCGCGTTCTAATGAGACTTAATACATGCGCCCCGGCCATTATTCTGCGCACTACTTACAGAGAGAAAAGTTTATCTGAAGGAATAGAGTTATGTGCGGAAGATATATAAGATTTGTTAAATCGACATCCCCTTTACATGTCACATTTCACAGCAGAAAAAAATGTCCATTTAATCTGAACCCTTCGTGCAAATTCAGAAGTAAAGTACAAGTCTGTCAGTGCAGAGCTTATGGAAATGTTCACTTAAACATGAGTTTTTTTGAGCTTCACACCTGCTAGCATTTTCAAAGCAGTCGTTGTGGTAACAATGAGGTGTTGTGAGTGTACTATGGTATTTAAATTTCCTTACTTTTGCCCTCTCATTTAGTACGGACTGACTATGAAGCGATAAAAACTTTTTGAAACGTAAACCCTCCCAAGAATATTTTACTTATATGGAGGAATGTTTTAAACACAAATCCCCACAACACTATTTTACTTATGTAGAGAAATGATTAAAGCGCGAATCCTCACATGAAAATCGTTCTTCTAAGGAGAAATGCTTAAAATGCAAATTCTCGCACGAATAAAATATATATATGTGAGACAAGAGTTACATTTTAAAGTTATGAGTAACACGACTTGAGCGACAAACCTGTTTTACAAGGTAGAGCACAGGACGCCTCGCTGGCTCGGCTCCCACATCTGATACCGGTGCTTGGAGGGAGATTTATGTTGTGCTCTCGGCCATACTGGTCTGTACGGACACTCCAGCGCTGCTGCAGATCTCTCGTTCCGCTCGATGGTGAGAAATTTAAAATTACTTGCGTGCAGAGGGAGTTCACTCATTTGCATTGATGGACTATGATAGTCTTCCGAGCGCACTCCTACACCACTTATACACACACGCACACCCACTGACCGACACCCACTTCTCCCGTATATGTAAATGTGATCACCTGCATTATGCAAGCACACGTGCCCACTTCATACCCGTGCTCACTCCTCTACACGCGACACTCTCGCATGCTCCTGCATCTTGTCGGTGTAAAATTCTACTCGATCTTGTAAGCATCTTCTAGGACTTTAGATTGCATTTTAGTTCGACCATTTTTTCTCCAAAATCAGCTATTGTTATCTTCGGTAACTTTCTTACTTTATAGTGAGAAAATCTCAATAGTAAAACACAAGCAACCAGTCAACATAAGGCAGAATGCACAAAACATTAATATGGATGCGAGCACATACACGAACAATAATTGTCAAAGGAATAATTTTATCAAAAGACATCACTTAAATGAGTGTTCAGAATCATCATGTGACATCAATATAACGATGTTATATTAAGCGTCAAACAAGAAATGCGCAATAAATGCATTGTTTATACGGTTTAAAGTTTGGCCTTGTTATTGATTAGTAGAATTAAACAACAAATTATTTAAAAAACGGGACGAATTTTCACCTTAATAAGATGCGAGCTGTATAAAATGTACAATAGTTCAAGCATGAACCGCACTCAACGCATAGTAGCACGAGCGCCGTCGTACGCGCATATGTAACTGCGCACACCGCAAAGCTTTCGCTATTTTGTAGCAAAGGGCAGCTTACACGACACTCCCACCTCCTTACACGACGGTATAGTGCACTAATCACAGCGCTGACAACTTGTGCTTACCTCTCGTGTTGCGGCCCACGAGGCAGCGATGAGCGCTGATGCTTAAGGACCATATCGCCCACCTGCTCAGTCCGACGTCAGTGACATGGTCAGTTACCCATCCTTAGACGGCTCTTTTACATGTGTTCTGATTAAAAACCTACTTCATTGCTCAGCGCAGCCTTGTAACTGTGTATCAGTGATATGATCCTTTTTGTGAACGTTTCTCTCGATAACCTGTTACTTCATTCATTTGCTTAGCCTTGAAACAATTATATACGTAAAGGTTCCTAGTATCAACTGAGTCTGGTGGAGCGAATTGTACCGATCAGACGTCAGTGGTGAGATCCAAAGTGTATTTCTAGTGAAATAGAGAATGTAATTGTACATTTCAGATTTTACGGAGACCTTGTCTTTAGAAAACCTTGCTATCATAATTCTTGACTGCTCTAAGCCTTCGAAACGGATCATTTGTTCATGTGTACTTGCCCATTTTTGATAGCTAGTTTAGGAGCCAAGGATTTTTTCAGACAGAATTTGTACATCCATCGCTGATGAATCGCATACAAATATACTCAACCACAGAACTCATTAGATTATAAGCTTTACATATAAATCTAGGCCAAGAAAAATTGCCTATTCGAATAACATCAACTTCATGGCAGCTAGTGATGACTATCGGTTGATAAACGTACGGCAGAAACAAGAGGTTCCGCCAAAATATCACTTCTCATTAAGTACTCCTAGTTTTTAAACAGCAATCAAAATTTATTATTTAGTAATTATGATGAACAGCAAAATAGAGTGACTGTTTAAGCATGAACAATTTCAAAACGGTGAGATCGTCACGTGGATGCACAAAAATAATGCAATTAATAAATTTATAGTGCACAAACGAAATATAACTGTAAAATACGACACCTACAACAAAGAATAAATGTGTAAAATACAACAAAGACACCTCGTCACTGGACAAGTTTGAATCCATTGGAGAGTAATAGGCCTTGACGTAGGGGGTAGAAGGTGTGGAGAATCCACACAAATAGGTTCAATGGTAAACGGGGAACGAGAGCAAAAAGTTTATTCAACGCTGCAAGTAGCAGTAAATTTAGATGAAACGAACCATTCAAAAAGGCCGAACATCAGGATCGTTGGTTCACGAGCCAGGAACAAGAATAAATCAACTAGGACAAATCTTAAGACCAATGCCGGCACAGCGTATAAGATTACAAAACTACATTAATTCTAATTAACAACAACAAAGTTCAGGAACGAAGGATCTAGGGTTAACCTAGATAAATGAAAGAAAGGCGATCCCTATAAATTAACAAAAATGGCGACTCCTTGCATGGTGGCTAAACGCAGCAGCACTGTTTCCGCTACGAGGGCGCAAAACTATGCACTCTTCAGCGGCGATCCTAATCAGC
Organism: Morinoia aosen; assembly: GCA_030386875.1. NCBI lineage: Eukaryota > Metazoa > Arthropoda > Malacostraca > Amphipoda > Talitridae > Morinoia > Morinoia aosen. Next base: position 29,362,894 of record CM059561.1, on the reverse strand, counting down.
TTGCGGCGGAACCCACTGGAGGACTGGCCGTTACTCAGCTCAGTAGGCCGATCAACAGTCAGGGTAGCCAGCACCGCACAACCGAAATGACAGCCTCCTCTGAGATCGCAGCGCAGAATTAAAACCAACTGTCCCGCATCGTTCCCGGTGGAGCAGCCTCAAGCTGGGCTTTTGGAGCCCGAAGATGCAGATACTAGAAAAATAAAACAAATGAATTAATGCAATGAAGAAATCAATGGAGTAAGTAGTTATTCATATTGATTTGCAGCAAACAGGAACATTATAGCAGGACTATTTCAAAGGCTAACCTGAGTTTAATTATGCCTCAGTGGGGAAGCCACTCGTAGAGTTGGAAAGATGGTAAACGTGAAGAAAAAGGTTCAAGCAAAGAGCAAGTTTAGGAAATAGAATTAGGTTTAAGAGTCAATAGTGCTACCCGGAGAGTTAAACAGCTGGTAAACCGTCTTTCAGTCAGGCTCCAGGAAGGATAATTAAGTTAAGGAAAAAAGTTAAGAGCCCATTCCAAGCAAGCTCGAAATAGATTTAGGTTAGGAGAATTCAAGATATCATAGTATTAAGATATCGAAGATATTAAGGTTTAGGTATTTAATAATTCAAGAAATTTAAGGTAGCTTAACAAGCTCACGCACACTCACAGTCATACAATTAACAATGGCAAGGTTATCTATTAGAGCAATAGGACAAAGGTGATTAATTCATATGAAATAGAAGCAAAGATGGCTTTAGGAAATAGAGAGAGCAGGTGAGGAAGCGATCCACCGGAACACGCGCTTGATGACGTGCCACGGCTGAACACCGAGCTTCGGTACCCACGACTGCGGGACGCCTTTACTCTCGGGATTAATAGCCTCTGAGATCGCGACTAGAGGTCACCACCATAGCTAGGAAGTCGCAACTTAAATAAAGGAACGAAAAAATCAAGAGATACCAAACGGGTACCACTGCATCAAAGGGATCAACCCAAAGTATCAATAGGAATGAAATGAAGCTCCTTAATCGCCGTAAAAAAAACTCCCACCTCACCTGCCCCTAGCCAAGCTGCAAAGGTACTAAAGTTTTAACTGCAAAGTATCTCTCAGGGCAATGGGGAATGTCAGAATTCTCCATAAAGGTTTCAGAATTAAAAATAAATCCTACTTAAAAATTCATGGGTTTAACTGGATTTCAAAATGAAGTCGTGCGTTAAATATTTTTCTTTTACTATAAATTAATTTTGAATACTAGTGCCAGATGTATATATCCCTTCTTTTCCGAAAAACTCTGAGATTCGGTTATTCTCATTACGTGTAGCGCGTTTTGTTTTTTGCTGGATTTATTCCCAAAAGGTTGACTTCACAGATTATTTCAGTCCTCTGAATCAATCACACTTTTTGAGAAGCTGAGCATGCTATTCTTTGCTGTGTTCACTGTTAAAGAAGGACTCATATGGTAGCCTGAAGTTAGAAAAGATCTTGGAGGCAACAAAATGACATCAAGAGCACCATCATGTGTTTATCGGAGACTGTAACGAGTCTCATACAATGTGATCGACAGGTCAGAGTCAAATAAATTTATGACATTACTTATTTATAATTTCTCTGATGATGTGTTCATTTTAAATATTTTAGCTCGTCAAATAACTGTTACAAAAATAAAAGACCCATGCGAGCACATTTTTGTGGAAGACGCTCTAAAAATGTATTTTTCGATGGTATCTTCACAATTATTTACAAAACTTATTCGGTTACAAAAGATTCGTTGAATTTGAGACGTTCATTTACATAACGTAATCCGCACATATTTTCCAGGAGTATAGTGAAAGTAATTATTCTCAACCGTTTTCACGGAAATAGCTAAAGGAAAAAGATCTTGGCAGCTTTCATCAGGTTTAATTCCCCATCACCCACCTAAAATATACATATATTTTCAATGATATTGCAAACTCTTCGGTAACTTCAAACTTATTTTCATTATCGGGATGAGACGAGGAAGCATTTTTCGCCTCAGCGATGAATGGCAGCAGACGATGGTTTCACCACTGCTGTGCACTGTCAGAGACTGAGCGAACACGTCACAGTACTTGAGGGTTATCTGTTACCACTTGCTTAGGAGAAAAAATGAAAAATGTAATTGTTTTATGAATATTGAATTGATGTTCTGGACAGTATGAATGGATTTTTCATGTGAGAAGGTATTCTTGTTGATTTATATTTATTTTTACTGAAATTTATCTACTTTCCGTATATACAGTATTTAAAATAAATTTCTGGGACCTCCACCATCAGTTCTTGGAATGTCCTGGCGATTCATTTAGGCCAGAAATAAAACAAAATTTAAAAGTAATGAAAATTAATAAAAATTTAATTACCTAACTTAACCTACCCTTAACATCAAAAGGAAACCATAAATTAAAAATAGTGACAGATAACCCAGACGTACCCATGCCACTCTTCATTAGAAACAATTCAGAAGCCAATGCTTAAGACCCATGCAGCATTAGACAAATTTAGAGCACAAGAAAAACACAATTCGTTTTTCTCCTGGAATTGGAGTGTCCCGTTGATGAAGTTGATTTTGATCGTAATGGCACTGAACTCTGTGATCTGAAATCATGTTGACGAGATCTTGTACGTCAGTGACGTGATTGCCTGAACGTGATCCCTGATCATGAAAATGCGGGCCTAAAAATTTCATCAAAGCAATTTCCTTCCGTTATGACTGCGCAGGCGAGGAATCATTCAGTTCTCCCTTGCTAACAGATGATTCGTGCTCTTTGAAGAAAAAAAGCGATGTTGGGGCTAAATTCGTTGAATTTTCCGATGCAAAGTAATATTCGCGGGTGAAAGAACATCAGAATAACTGTGGAATATTCAAAGTTTTCCTACCGCATATTCAGCCTATTTTATAACCAGTAATACAAATGCTGTCTTGTACATAATTTTTCGTTCATGGAGTGTGACAATTTTTAATTTTTTTTTGCCATGAGATATAAGTCAGACCTGAACACTGGAGCAGCGATACTTTATGCATTGCGCAAGTTCATGGAAGTGTGTACGAATATTGCCTTTGGTTTTCCCAAAGAAAAACGCTGATGGCTTGGGTAAACTGCCATTTGTGCCTATGATAATCCGTACTGTAGCTTTCTAAAGTACGGACATGGTGTGTTGTATGACTACAAGATTCAAAATTCAGTTTTAATGAAAGACCATACCGCAAAATCAACAACAGAACATCGTTCTGTACGAGGCAGTGTCGCTTGATAAGCATACACATTATACTCGTACAGAGGCAGGGTTGGCACATAAAAACCCCACCCAAAAAAACCCACCCAAAAAATCCCAAAAAAAACACACTAAAAAACCCACTAAATAGTGTTTTTTGGGGTTTTATTATTGTTATGTAAATTTTATTTGTTTTCAAGCTTATGGAATCAAAATGAGCTAAATATTTATCTTGTCAAAATAAGTATCTAAGTTATGTGCATGACTATGACAAGAAAACATTGAAAAACAAAACACCAACCCTATGTAAATCAAATTAGAAAAACCTTAATCCCCAAAAAAACTTGAGGGACTAATATATTTTCATGAATTCCATTTCCAAAGTAAAAAAACGAAATTTAGAAACAAATGCAGTTTGACTACTTGATAATATAGAGACTTCTGAATTTTCCCTGTCTTCTAGACTAGACTGCTACTACAATACTACGGTGTTTCTCTTTTTACATCCACTGCCATTTCATCGTTGTCATCCACATCATGATCATTTGTGAGATGGCGATATACTGAGACCAATTTCTGTGCGCGTTCTGATCCTAATCTATTTCACAATTTATTCCACACAATTCCAAATGTTGAGAAAATTCTCTCGGATCCTGAACTTGCGGGGCACGAATGAAGATTGCTTATAAGCTTGCAGAAACCCTCTGCCAGTGTTTTTTCAGGAATCTGCATTTTCTGCTGTTTCATGTCTTGAATATCCCACCATCAACAAGGAGTCATTGTCTTAGTGATATTCTCATTGAAGATGTGTTTTGGGAAGATGTTGGAGTCCTTCAATTTATAGGAATAAAGCGCACCGATGAACTCCGGATTGTACTCCAACCACTCTTCCATATCTATCTCCTGTGAGAGCTTTGCCTGAAATAAGTCTAACAATTATAGTCAGATGGGGTCTGACACGACCGCTGCCATCATTGGGTGAGAAAGTAAAGAAACGACTGGCCTATGGTGAGCATTCAAGCTGCACTGGAACAGATTTGACAATGGAATCTGTTAGAGCATTTACTTCCAATCATTTTAGTGTTTGTTGCTATCCTGTACTGCGAAAAGGGATTTTTTTGGCAAATTTAAAAAAAAATTTTTGGCAAGTCACCACATGTTGTAACATGTAACAGTGTGGTTGACTGACTTGACTTGCGCTGCTAATCACTCCAGCTCACACAATACACATGTTAAGTTGTTAACAGCATGACTGTTAAGTGATGTGCAGCTGTCTTGCTTCAAGTTGCTTGTGGTGGTTACTTATGATCTGCATGGTGCTTCCCTCTCACATGACTTGCGCCTGTCTGCTGCTAAAACAACTTACTATGAATTGACAAGCATAGCAATTCTTTTGCACATCAAATATATTTACAGACTGCAGAGCTATGTCTCTATGCATATGGTAATTGGTAAATGGTAAATGGTAATTGTGATGGACAAACTTAATTCATATATTGTTCATATAATTAAATAACAATATTTACTCGATAAGTGTATATATATAAATCTAAAATAGGGGCAACTGGAGCTGTGTGAATAACTCTTTTGAACAAACACAGATATTACAAAAAAACCAATAAAGCCCAAAAAAAACAATAAAACCCATAAAACCCAATTTAACCCAAAAAAACCGACGTGGGTTGTTTTTTTTTTTTTAAACCCAGGGTTTTTTCCATCCCTGTACAGAGGGATTTTTAAATATGAGTACGAGAAGAATCTTTAATAACTCTCACAATGTCTGTATAGGCTTGGAAAAACAACGCAGTCGTTAAATTCTCAGAAATACTACTTTTAAATGAATTACTTTTTGAATACCATATTCTTGCAGAAAATTTAACCTTATGGGTATTCTGCGAGAATATTTTTCTGGAAAATTTATCCCAAGATTTGGCGATGTTGAACAGCCAGCTCGGTTTCCTGATCTATCACCCTCGGATTTTTTTCCATTGGGCATGGCTAAAAGTTAAAAGTTTGCCGTGAAAATCATATCTACCTACACCAACTCGATCATCGAGGTAGAAATTCAGCAAATTGAGCTACATTTCACCAGCGCCGTAAAGAACACCATCGATTCTTGTCTGTTCTCAAGGTGGGGGCACGAGAGGAATATTGCGTTCAAGAAGTTTTAAAAATAAAACTAGTATTTCTCAGGATTGCATAATGCTCTGTCTTTCAGAATTCATACAATATTGTGGGAGTTACTATCGATTGCTTTAGGACCCATATTAAAAAATCTTCCTGTACATGCATCTCCCCTAGTAAAGTGATCCCATATAATTTACCACACAAAACGGTTCCACAAAGAGGATAAGTCCCTTGCCTAGCTATTGAGCAGTGATTTTACTCTGTGAATCCTACATATCTTCACTGAGAATTAATCCACGAGACCGTGGTGGCCTCTGAGCATATGTGAGAGAGCTACCCATGCCTCTTGAACCATTTGTGATAAATACAAGCCCTTAGAATGCAAGAATGCTGGATTTCACTAACAGCATCTTGGAGCTTGAGGAGCAAATTTTAACACGCATAATGCATGCATTCTTTTTGACTAAACAGCCCGGCTTAATTTATTTCTGTCGTATCATTGTTCTTTTACAATCCAGGTGCTAAAAATAATACGCATATACGAATATATGTATACCTGTGTTTATGTATATCCACATATTTGTGTGTTTATGTACATGTCTATGTATACAGGGCGTTTCAGAACAAGAGGTACAAAATTACACTTTCTTCTATGAAATTTTCAACCACAAAAAATGGGTTTTTGAGATATTAGCTGTTAATTTGGGCCATTTTCTACTTGGTGTACAATTTCATACCTCTTCTTCTGAAACACCCTGTATATATGTATATGATTAGCACAAAACACATGTATACCTAAATGAAACGGAACCGCGCTGCCTGTGATGTCCGGTTACATTAAACGGCGGTGCGCATAGAGGAAGCTTGAGTTGAGCTTTTGCTCCAGATAGGCCCCTGTTTTAATATAAATTCCTTTTCTCGTCAAGGTGGTTAAGTATGAATTCTTAGTTACCTGAAGAGTAGCTGCTCGCCGTGGAGCGACGCTAATTCTACGTTACATTACTTTACTTAAATTTGGTTGCCATTTAGAACCCTCTTGTTTACCCTTCAAAGATATTATCAAATTTTTTTCCGAATCGGATTTCCAAATTTCTGGAGGGTGCTGAGACGCAAACCTTTCAATACCCTCAACCTAGTTGATTACTTTACAAACTTAGGTGTCCAAACCAATTCAAGAACAAATAAATCTCTGAAACCCATTAAACCGGTAGTAATTTCCCTAGATGAATCATAAGTTGATTAGCCTGGTGTTCAAAGACACAAGATTTACTTAACATCAGACACTGAACGAGGATCCTGGCCTGGCTGAGGTGCCATATTTTGAAAATCGGTTGCGGAAAATAACAATAACGGGATTTTTTGATAATGTACTTAATAAAATTGAATGTAATTCTAGAGGTCTGCTGAATAAATAGACATGTTATTCATTTACAGGAAACATCACGCAGAAATAACATATGCGTACAATTGAAGTAGAGCCAGATTTTACACCACTAAAGGAAGGCGGTACAGCTTCAGATAGAGAACATTACCGGTAGTATAACTGATAGTTTATTGTGATATCTTGCAGTCATATCACTGATGAATAATTTTGTTACTCAAGAGGAAACAGTAACACAAACAACAACAAAAAAACAATAGATGCAATTTTCTAGTTGAAAATTTGACTTTCGTTGTACAATATAACGGATAATTTTCTCAAATTCGGAAATCCAACCTTATAGTTCTTTCGCGCAAAATATTTTTTGCTAATCACGACATGATAGTACTTAAATAAAATTATTCGTAGGAAATGGTGCGTCATGTTTCTTCCAACAGGAAAAGAGATATGATATTTGTTTCATGATTTCAACTCGACGGTTCTCACTAATTTCCACCAACGTTACAAATCACATAAAATTAAACTTAGACCTCGTTCATCACTTAAATACTTAAATGAACTTAGACTTAGTTCAAACTTAGACCTCGTTCATCACTTAAATACTCAGTCGTCATTTCACACATTCTTTCAAAGAGAAAAGGCTTTACGCCTTCGCTCGTGACATGCCAGTGGCAAACACTAATCTAAAGTTTGCACTCAAATCTAATCAACTTTCCTGATACTGTTTTATTTAGGCTTTTTGCTGCGAAAACAATTGAGCTGAACGAGCTGCAATGCGTGCCCCTAGCCCCAAAAATGGTTACGGACGTGAACAGGAGCGCTCCAGTAACACTCCCCCGTCCACCTTGCGTGGATTATTAAAAACTTAACTGTACGTTGACCAGTGAGCATCTGTATCTTTTTGTGTTTCATTAACTCCATCCTTCTCGTATTTATTTCTTTATTTTTCTAATGGAAGATATTGCTTGGACGTCAGGGACATGAGATGGAAGCACGGAGCTCAAATGACGGTGATGGGGACGATGACGCACGCGTGCTTCACCTGGTCTTCGTCCACCAGCTGCACCTGCACCAGCACGCTGATCTGCACGTGTTGCAGCGGCCACGTAAGCTTCGAACTCGTCATCACGCTCATAACAATGGCATAATATATTTATGAGAGAAATTTTATGAGGCCCGTTAAATGTTCGTTCATGTAGGTTCTCAAGATGAGTTTCGAAACACAGAATAAGTTGAGTTGAAATAGTCTCTGGAACGATGATCAATATACTTACTCAGCTCGCACACTCACTTTAAAGTTGAATGGATGGAAGAAATTATTAATAAAAAATTACCATATGAAAACATTTCCCTCGTACCACAAGTACAAGAAAATTAAGTGCTACCATGACATGAACAAGGTTTTCTGTATTGGAAAGTAGAATACCGAAAAGTCGAGTAGTGAGAATCACTGTTTAGTCTTCAACTGGGGCTGTATCATCTTGAAGTAAACAAATTCTTTAATCAAATTAACTCCAACAGTGTAATCCACATACTGAAATAAGGCGTGTCATCTTTCTCCCAAAACTAACACGACATAACGTGTCAAAACACTAATTTCAAGTGCAAATACCTATGATGTGTGCTGTGATTATTCGGAACGTGACAGTAATTTACGATAAAGTTATGCATTAATTAGAATGCATTTGATTTCTATTCCACATAAGATCTGATTTCACATTGTGTGAATTTTTCACCCTCGTCCTTCTTCCTCACTAATTAAAATGCTAAAATTGAAAGGGTATTTCATAATTTCATTTCCTTACTTAGTTTTCAGTAGAAATATAAAACGCATTTACTGATTGTGATAGTTTAGGGACCTGAATAACAGTTTTACTATGTGGTAGTCCATCGCTTGCGCCCAATGTTTGCGCAGTCTTGTAACAGGGTAACTTGAATTAGAAAGGAACAATCCTCAGTGAAAATTTCCACAGCCGCAGCTGCACACAAAAACTTCAACCTTTTAGTCGCTGATGCCAATAGGAAATAAATGATAAAAAAATTAGCAATCAAACAGATTTAGAAGAGCTCCTTTCAAAATGAAACAGTGAATGAAAATTGATCCAAAGTGTACAGTTAACCTGATATGTCTTCAAATTGGTCAAAGTACGAGGGTGAGCTCAAATTTCTCTGCCCTTGGGTTAACGCACACCATCGGGTTTGTCACACTGCCTTCTGCTCCCGATCTAAAGTATTGTCTTGGAATGGAAGTTTGAGCATGAAAGCACGGATTTTTTCTAGCTCTTTTTCTTACATATATAATGTGTGTGACTGGTGCGTATGCAGGGTGTGTCTAGAGAGCATAGGATATTCATCTGACGCCCGTGGTCAGAAAGTGAGTCAGAGGCTGACGCACCTTGTCCAAGGGCTAACATAGCAGGTGTGTCGACAATTTGCACCGAACATCCAAACTTTTCTCTGTCGCAAAATTGTATTCAGGCACGACTACACACGTCTACGTGCAGACAAACATAGCCTTGACACAATTAATTACTTGGGTGTTGAGGTCCACGAACACTCTGCTTACAACTGTGATGTCTTACTAGACAACCGCGTCAGGTTGAAATGCTTCAAGATATTTTTCGAGATTATCGCATGCTTATACAGATAAAGAACTACAGTGCTTTTCGAAAAAGACCCCAAGCCAAAGATTTTTAAGATAAATCTGCAAGTTTGAGGACCGCTGATTCAAGAGCATTGAAAAGCTATAATAATAACATATAAAAGAATAAAAATATTGTACGTCCTAACCTCTTTCATTAGCATAAATCCAATGAAAAGAGATAGGCCGGTGTATAGTAGCTATCAGGAAAGTAGTTAAGTCTGCCTCCACGCTTCGTGGGTAAATTATGTAGACAAACTCAACGGCGCGGCAGCACTTCAAACCCTGTTTACTCAGAAGCTATAAATGTGTTAGTAGAGCCTCGCTCTGCTATTCCTATTGTATCCTGTTCTCAGCCTGAGCAGGTGCTCCTGTGTGACTGTGTGACTGACAGGTGCTCCTGTGTAACTGACAGGTGCTCCTGTAGGACTGACAGGTGCTCCTGTGTGACTGACAGATGCTCCTGTGCGACTGACAGGTTCTCCTGTGTGACTGACAGGTGCTTCTGTGTGACTGTGTGACTGACAGGTGCTTCTGTGCAACTGACAAGTACCCCTGTATGACTGACAGGTGCTCCTGTGTGACTGACAGGTGCTCCTGTGTGACTGACAGGTGCTTCTGTGTGACTGACAGGTTCTCCTGTGTGACTGACAGGTGCTTCTGTGTGACTGACTTCTCCTGTGTGACTGACAGATGCTCCTGTGTGACTAACATTGTCTTGAGAAGAATGCTACTAGATCCACTCACGAAAAAAGCGTTTTGAGAAGATACCTACCTATACCAACGTAACACACCTGTCAAATATGTATAACAACCAGAAAGAAAGACTATGAAGGTCTCACCTCAGGATACTCCGGTAAGACCTGCATGGTCATCAGGAACGGGTAGGTGACTCCTTCTTCAATGGGACAGCCCAGGTCGCCCAAGAGGCCGCAGGCGTTGGGGGCGGGCCAGGGCACCTGCTCGGTGCCCCCCACGATTGCGATGATTTCCGTGTTCAGTGTCTCGGCGCTCTTGGCTGTATAGTGCATAGATTACTCGCTGAATTTTAAGTGCATAGATTGTTCGCAGACTTTTTAAGTGCATAGATTAGTCGCTGACTTTTAAGTGCATAGATTACTCGCTGACTTTTAAGTGCATAGATTATTCGCTGACTTTTAAGTGCATAGATTATTCGCTGAATTTTAAGTGCATGGATTATTCGCTGACTTTTAAGTGCATAGATTATTCGCTGAATTTTACGTGCATAAATTGTTAGCTGAATTTTTACATCGCAAAACTTTCAAATCGATTTGCGAATTTTGAAGGACAGGAAACCTATAACACTACGACTTTCCTTCAGCCACCATGTGCAACTGCAGGGATTATTCGCTGACATTAAGTTGATTCTTCATCGCAGAATATTCAAATCGATATGCCAATTTTGAAGGATTGAACAGCTGAAAACACTACGACTTTCCTTGAGCCACCAAATGCATGGATTATTTGCTGATATCAAGTTAATCTACATAAGAGAATATTTAGATGACTAGGGCAATTTTGAAGGGTGGAAAACTTACGTACACTGTGAGAATTTTTGAGGACTTACACTCCTGTTGTTAAGGTTTTCATGCATAGCCTTTTGCTTGGTTTTAGAATTACTTTGAAATTGGTGTAAAATAAGTTGTATTCCCTCTATAATAAGTGCTTATACATCTTCCTCCGAAAATTTCTTCCGACAAAAAAAATTGTAACAAACGAAAGTAAGATTATGAGAAAGTATTACCGACACTACTTCTTTCGGTTCTTTAGTCATTGGCGGTCTTGCATGAATGAAGAACAGAATTTTTATCACCTTTGAAGTTCAGCCACCAGCGGCGCTTCTACAGCAATCAGGGTATAGTACCTGACCCTGGAAATTGCATCTCTAATTACCAAAAATTACAAAAATTATCTACTCGTACATATCTTGTTCAATATTTGTCTTTTGAAATTTCAATCTGTGTATGGGCTCGCGCTTTAAGATTATCTTGTTGAGCTTGGAAATAAATTTCAGGATTGTTAGAAAGAACAAGTAAGTGTTCAGTAGAAGTGGATCGCAGCACAAACCATGGGTCTCAGGCTGTAATCACAGCACAACCTGGGCTGTGATTACCACTGTGTCGAGGTTACCTTGGAATTTAATTTATTGCAATTGTCAGTTGTCAACTTTTCGCATCATCGACAAACTTATTCCTGATTTTGAATCCTAGATTTCTACATGGGTTGCCGTATTAACCTTTATTCCGGCCAAAATCCTCAAGTTTTGGCTTTGATAATTAGAATTGGAAAGCCATTGGTGTTTTTATGGTCAAATTCAAATTGACAAGACCTAAACTTGAGGATTTTAACAAGAAAATTAGCCTATTATTATAAATCTGGTGCATATACTGAGAGAAATTTTGACACACCTATGTGTGTCAAACAGAAATTATAATCACACATGTGATTATTCAGAAAAATTTTGATATACATTGAAATATTTCCTTTAACAACATATTAAAGCAGTTGAGAGAGTTAAATTACGCACAATACCTTCGCAACTTTTCCCCTAATTTCTAGACATTATTTGTACATTAGTGTAATCAGTTTCCAGTCTAAAAAAGTGAAATATTTGAGTGAAATAAAATTAAATTAAGTTAAGTGTGTCATGGTTGGCACACTTAAGTGTGTCGAATAAGCCCTTGACACACAAAAGTGTGTCAAAATACATAGACTGATTATGTATATTGTTGACACTTTTGTCTGCCGGTTTTTGGGACAACTTGACACACAAAAATGTGCCTGTTTTATGACAAAAATTTTTTCATTGATATACTGAACACCACTTCTCAATACCGCTGCTGGGTAGAGTATCTCACGGGCAATGAAGGTGATGCCGATGCTGTAGTTGTTGGGGCGAGCCACAACGCAGGGAGGAATGTCGCACTCCGACACCTCCACCGACAGAACCGTTCCTTCTGACCCTGCTCGAGTACGAGCATTGTGGTCATGTTTTTATTTCCACATATAAGCTAACTGCTGATAAATTTATGCTATTTTAATGACATTTATATTTCCAAAACACGCGCGTACTGTGATTAAAATGCATTAAATAGAAGTTATAATCAACAAAGTATGAAATAAAGAGAACAAACTTTCTCCATAGTCTGTAGAACAACGTTAATTTGACTTATGAAATCCATCAAATTTGTAAAACGACCTTAATTTCAATGATGAAGATATTAATATATGTGAAACAACGTTAATTTCAGTAATGAAATCAGTAAACTCTGTAAAACAACATTAATTTGAATGATAAACTATCCAAAGTGTGTTGAACAACGTTAATTTTAGTGACGAATTCTGTCAAGTCTGTAGAACAGCTTCAATTCGGGTGATAAAATCAGTGAGGTCTGTAGGATGTTTTTTTGAGTGATGAAATGATCAAAGAGTTGCCGGGCTTACCGCAGTCTTGATACTCGGTGGCTGCTGCGAGCGATGCAAGGAAAGTCAGAGCAACGAAAACTGTTAAAAACGAAAAGTTAGTCCTTAATCCAGCCATGTTGTTAGTTGTTCTCAAAATAGAATAGGAATGTAGTTAACCAGACACTAGAGCGACCTTTTGGAAGTTTCTGCTTTGAGTGAGTGTGGCCAGTGTAGTCTCCCATTATATACCTACCACAACGGCTCTAAGGTTAAAGATATCTAATCTAGAGTGCATATTTAGTCGTGAGAAACGTTTACACGTAGACGACTGTGATGCGTTTCCTCACCTTCGATGTAGTGAAAAAGTACAACTAAATACACGTAATTTACTGTATCATGGTTACACGGTCTGCGACTGAGATTCTGTCTCCGTCATCAAATTTTCTTAGATAATAAGTTCCGAAGTCGGCTGAGGATGCAAGGTGAGGAATAGATATAGTATGTTCTTCTGCACCAGAGCTCGGTTTCATGCGTGCATGGTCAACAGCACAATGGCTGATTTCCTATCTCTTTCGAGTGCCTGGGCACATTTCTTTGAGAGGTACAGATGAAAAATAATCATTTAGGTTGGAATCCCGACCCATTCCTAATGAATCTAATATATATTAAGTTTCATTAGTTTTTGCTCCTTACCATCAATGAAGTAGTTGCCCCGACTTCAAACAAAAAAGGACGTTCGTTAACTTAATTTTTCTCTTCTAGTTATTCATGACGCCTTTCTTCATCAGATTCTACTTTTAGACTAAAAAGTTTTACATATTTTGATGGGTGCTTTTTTTCAAGAATAAGTAAATCCAGATGTCCAAGTATTCCTTTTCCTGCGTAAATCAAAATTCAGTCATCCTTCGAATGAAATCTGCATGGAAGATCGAATGTAATCCGTGTTAACTTTTATGGCCAAGAGAAATTGCAAAGCATAGCTTTAATCGCGGGATTTGCATTGGGCTGTTTCCTGGCCTTGAGCAGAAATGACAATTTTAAAATATTGTCGTCATAATTCGTTTCATGTTTTACTCCTGTTTTCAACCCAAAGGGACTCCATCCAGTCTCTTCAAACGCATCCTTTATCGTCGACTATTCATGCGTTCAAGTCTCTCTCATCTCCAAAGTCAATCGAACAAACTGAAAGTCTGACATTGACTGTTTGCATGAAAATGTTTGCGTTAAATTTCTGTTTAGACCACCGAAGCGAGCGTAATCGTGCTTGGCCGAATTCAGTTGAAGTGCATTTGTCAAGCGGCTCCTTGTTACACCTACTGAAAGGGGTCATCTCAACATTTTGACTTTTTTCATCCGATTCGTTTGAAATTTGGCGAGTATATGTATTTGTTGAAAGTAAACTTTTTTTACTCATGTAACTTTTTAGATTTAGGCCTTTTTTTACGAAAAATTAGTTTTTTGATGCATTTTTATGGATATTTCAAAAGAGAACTCGTCATTGAGGTTTGATGCTAGAAGAAAACTAAACATAGTTTTAGAATCCTTGAAGCATTTCTAACAAAAGTAAAGAAGAAAATTCGAACATTTGAAAAAAATGCGATAAGCGATATTTTATCATTAGGTACATCAAAAATACATTATTTTTGGGTTTTGAGCTATACAATTTTTTTCCCCCAAATTTTGAAATTTGCTACTTTACTTTTGTTAGAAATGTTTCAAGGCTTCTAAAACTGTCTTTGTTTTTTTCCTAGCTTAAAACCTCACTGACTTCTCTTCTTTTGAATGTTGAAAAGAATAACTTTTCAGGAGAGGCCAAAAACAAATATTTTTGTGTTGAAGTGTAATATCATGGTCAATTTTTGTACTTGGATGTTGTTTTTATGCTTTATTTTCATCAAGAAATAATCTGCATACATACTTTCATTTTCTCCCTGAGAATTTCAATCTCACATATCCAAAGCATCGTTCATAAATTACATAAAAATTTTCTATTTATTATTTTAGTACTCATCATAGAGCTGTTGTTGCAACACACGAAGATTATTTGGTAGAATTGTTTGGACTTCGGTAGAATACGATGTTAGAAATAGGTTTGTATTACATACATCATCATTATAGTGTTTGATAATGGTTTACAGATCTTTTTATTCATACAAAAAGCACATTTATAGAAGCATATAATTCTGTACTCCGCATATAAAGCTCAACACAGAACAAAGCCAATGTTCGAAGTAAGAAAGTCTTTGAATATATAAATATCGTCCGCATTTAAAGTTCAACACAGAACAAAAACAATGTTTCAGTTGTTTTGGGACGCAATATTCTTCTGAGCGTCATAAAATTTCACAAATCAATAATATATCACCTAAGAAACCTTTTTCAACAAAAACAAACACCTAAGGATCCTTTTTCAACAAAAAACATGGCCTATCGGGCCGAAAGAGGTCTGGGTTGACCTCCTTAAAGAGCTGCCAAGAAAACTTGTTTTTTCTGTGTTTTGGGTGGAGGTAGTACATGGAGCTTTCTATAATCAGTTTTTAGCTAAGGTTGCTTCTGAAATCGTTGCGTTTTTTTCCTAAGTTTGTCAGGAGCCACTTTAAGGCTTGTCGGAGTTTCACTAGAATGACATTAGAAAGGACTGTGGTCGTAGTAACTCATCAGCTCGAATTACCCGGGACTTTAATTTCCCACCCACATATAGTTTCGTTGAACCTATGCATGGTCCTAACAGCATTATTTTTGCTACTCCAGCTTTTAATTTATTCACCCTTGTAGGCACTGTGAAGGTCATGTCGAGATCTCTCGGAAAAGAGTCTTCCGATGAGCTTACATAACCTCATATGTAATTGAAAGCTAGTGCCCAAGCGATACTGTACCAAATGATAAAATCAGTGAAGTCTGTGGAATAACGGTAATTTGAGTGATTAAATGGTCAAAGAGTTGCCGTATCAACGTACAGAAAAAAAACACGCAATAATATTACAGTAATGCTGGATCTAATATGTCGCAAGCCTCCCTTGGGATGTACCATCTACCTTAAATCATTGTACGTCATTCTTTTCCCTTACTCTTGAAGCCAATGACTCTTTATGAGTAACATGCCTCTTTTTCAACTTACCTGACTCACTATACGAGGAAGCTGTCTTCTGACTACAAACATCCCGAGGCTTCATCAGGGAATTTTTCATGTAAGCTGAGTTAAATAATATTATCAGTTGACATACAGAAAACCGCCGGACATATTTTACAAATTACTTCAACCATGGCTTGCCATGAGCATTGAAGAATAACGTCTGTCACTTTACCGTTATTATACTATCATATTTAGTTTACAACTCCTTACCCACAATAATCGACGATCTCAAGAGAGCGAAGAGAAGGGATCATTTCGTATGGGCTTTAGAAACCTGAGAATCTATCCAGACGTGTGTCCTCGCACAAAATACTCTGCGCATTATGTCATTATGTTGCAAACTATTGGGCTATTTATACTGTACATCTGTGTATCTACAAAAACTAATGAAAAAATATAAGACATTTTATTCTGTAAAATTCCAATAAACTATTTTCTTCTGATATGGGATTTTTATTTTGACGATTTTCCCATAGGTAACCCATGGGCAATGGTGCTATTTGATTTCTAAAATATGGCTGGTATATTGTATGTTTATTTAAAATTACAACAATTTCAAAATATGGAATGATATGCTAAAAACTTGCTTCAATTTCTACCAGACTACAGATGAATTGGCGAGGACAGTAAAAACTGTAGTTATCACCGAAATAAAAAAAAACATTATTTAGCAAATAACCCATGTCAATCTTGATTCTAAGGTTTTACCAGTCGGGTGGCAACAGTCGAGGTGGGGAACTGGTAATACTTCAGGTTATATACCATCTCGAGTCGCGCGCGTAAGCAACGCCACTGATACAACCACCGATTACCTCCATCAAATGAGGCCTTCCCATACTAGTTATTGCTGTTGCTAGCGACTGTCATTGCAGAGCATTAGAGTAGATAAGTTACTCTCTAACCACACCATAGGTGTTCCAATGAATGAAAGAAAGGAGGAGGGCACCATTCAGCATGAAAATAAGGGAATGCGGAATCTATGCGCAAGTTGGGTTCCCGCGCTGGATCCCCTGCGTATAAAACAGTAAGTTAAGACAGACAGCTCTGAAACAACATTAAAGTTGACAAGGGAAGTCAGAACTGCTGACAAAAAAAGAAAGCAGTGAGCCGTACAAAGATTTTGCGTAAAAAACAAAAACCTATTCTATGTAAAAAAAAGAGGCCTATCTGATTTTTAAACAATTTATTTACCACAAGTGAAGCAGACGTAGATTGTTTCTAAAGTCTAGTACGAGGGTCAAATTTGAGTATAGCTACCTGTGGGCCCCAATAAGTTCAGTGACTTCTAGGGCAACCCACCACCAATGCTATTCTAAGGTGTACAATTATGTTTAACCTAATTCACTTAGCCTAGTTACACACTAAACTCATAAGTGAATTAGTTCACTCAAGATTCGATGCTTAATCTTACAAAATAGTTTGTATGAGCTAGATGTTAACAGTATATTCTAGAAATGACTTGACAACAGATTGAAGGTCATTGACATTAACCATGACAAATTACCCTTTCTATGATGAGTCATTTCAGAGAAGAGCTTTGACTTGGTTATCACACATGCTTAATATTTCGATAGGAAAAAAAAATTCTAGATTCATTTTGAAAGCTTTGTAAGAATTTCTTTCACGGATCTCCGTAGGGATTGAGTGCAATTTGCTTAAGTCTTAGTTCCAATGAAGAGAATTATTATGGTAGGTCTTTATATATCCTACCGGTATCTTTTCATTGTTGTGACTGCTGCTGGGTCTCGATATTTATCTCGATAAATATAACCATCTTTTATTTTGTAAGCAACAATCAAAGGATGTGACCTCATATATTTCTCTGTTTTCTGGTCAACTTTTAATCATCGAGTTATCAAGATACGATCTCTTGGGTCGAATGATCAATTGGAACGGTAACTGCCATCACCTAAAACGGAATATTTTACGTTAATGGAAATCGAAATCATGAACTCAATGAACAAGTTATAAGGCAAACAGCTAGCAAATATTAAGTACATGGTCCGTAAGGATATGATAACGTGAGCCAAGCGTTTGGTGATTGTTTGGTAAGCGTGAAGCCAGAGCCGTATTTTCAAAGTATTGGAAGTAGGATCAGGCATCATTTATCAAGAGCAGAACCCTAAAGTGAGCCCTAAAGAGCCCGGGTTACGATTATGATAGTTATGTTTATGTTACATATGTATATGATAGTTTACCACATTTAATTATTTGATAATTTACAAGACGATTTAAAATTTTTGTTCCCTGTTTTACAGATGTAATTTTAGAAGTAAACACATGCTTGCGTAAGAAAATGGTATGATCTCGACAGTTGAACATCTTTTTTTTTTTTGAGCTCAAAATATAGACAGCAAAATTTTCAACAGGTGAAGTGCGCTGCAGCCGATGATAAAAATAGCAATTGTTATAGTCATATTTGTAGTCACACTGGATTTAAGTTGATCACTTTTTATGAGTGAAAAACATTATGCTAAAAATCGAGATCCCATGAGGATCTCATTAATCCAAACTCCACAATTATAATTATGAAGATAAAAAAGGGCAATAGGTACAAGTAAGATTGGCATATTGGTCATATTGTTCACGTGTGAACCCAAGCGATAGCGCCGATTTTCAAAGCAAGTGGTCATGCCTCCGCGCTTTGTACGTCGCAGCTACCTTCGTGACCTAACAAAAGTTGGCCGGCGACAGCAGGTGCATCTCCAGCTCTCAACGCGTGAGACATCGCTTATCTCACCAGCTTGCAGGGTTCACAGACCATCGCACCTGGCGCACCCTGCTCGACTGAGTGCAAGCGTCCTTTTCTGTCGGGATCATAATGATGCAGATACTGACAGTACGTTTAATGTTTACTTAATGTGCTCTGAGAGTGAGTCTCATATTTGAGTGGAAATGAATGCATCGTTCCCACGAATGCAAGGACAGCATGCAGCAGAAATGATGGAAAATAGTGTGCAAAGCTGTCGCTGTCTTTTGCACATCGGAGAGGAAGGGCAAATAACTACCTAAAGTGCGCGAAATTTTCCAACTCGTCTTGCAACAGGAATTCAAATTTCAAAATTTGATTATGCAGAGCAGCGAGTAGATCAGTATCTAAAAATAAATAACTTAGATTGTAACCTGCTATAGGCAGAGAAGAGCACAAATCTCATGCTCGGCATCCAACTGTACACAATTTAATGGTAAAACTTACGCTAAATATTGTATAAAACACAGCGCAAATTTGGAATCGCTTTCCGTTATTCCTTTTAACGACGTACATTTAATAGAAACTAAGGTTTGGAATTCATAAAAAGGTGATTAAATAAAGCTTTGTAGAAAATATTTATTTTTAGAACCTCCATTGTTATAAAACTAGTGCTGTAAAAATGTTAGAACTTGAAAAGCCTAAAATTTTACTACTTAACAGTTAAATTTGAAAAACTTAAATGAAAACAAGCCACAGCAGCATTTACAAATTCGTCATGACTAACTTATCATTAGTTATATTTATATGATGACACTTTGTTCTAACAGATTTCATTTGATATAAAGGTCTCGATTTGGCATAGAGAGTGCAAGCTTTGTCTTCCCAATATGAGAACCTATGCAGAACTTCTATTAAACATATTTGACTGTGAAACAAAAAAATGAAACACCTCAGGAATCGTACCAATGAATTTCAAGCTTGTTTGTCCCATGAGCAGGATTTTCAGAATAGGTCAGCGTAAATAACTACCGTTTGTACTTGTGTAAATATGTACACATCATAAGACGAATAGCAAGTACTCCTAATACCACAAATGCACTCAACATCCGCACTGTACGCGTAAGGTTATTTTGTTCTTCTTGCCAGCAATTCATCTCTGACGTCGACCTGTAGGTTCCACTCAAGCCAAGATCTCCTGTTCTGGCTCTCCACCATTTAATACATTTTTACTCTATGATTCCATAAAAACGTCAGATATTTGTGAATGCATTATTTTTCATTCTAGAAGTTTGGCAGGTTGAATGACACTATAGTGTTTCCAAGCTTAATCATTTTTCTACCGTAGGAAAATTGTTTGAGAGCAGGTATAAACGGCAATATTTTGTTCATAGATAAGTGGGTTAACCATAGTCTTACATACGTAACGAATTTGTCATAGCAATTTAAAATTCAAAACTAAACACGATTCAATCAATTTTACATGGGATACCTTGACGCAAGGTCCGAATAGTTCCATCGAATGAAACCCGTGATTGAAGACCGTTTCATGAAATAAAAAAACAGTAATTCATTATAAAGACCTACTTCTCCTCTTGTACCTTTTCTGCACCACGCTAGCCCCCTTCAGGCTTAGAGGCGTCACTGGCTCTGTCACTTTCAGCTGATATTCAAACAACAGCTTCTGTACAGCAGCGGAGTATTTTGAACGCCTCTCCAAATTGAAATCAGCGTTATAGTCCCTCATTACGAATATATTAATATCAACATCAGAGCTCAGTATGGCTGATATTAAAGTTAATTGCTGATTTACGCAACAGTGGGCAAGTAGTTTGTGAATCTCTGGTTTGCTGGCAAACTTGAGAGCATCACGCCGGACGAGCAGCAGCGCGGTGCCGGGGCCGCAATTGTGGTGCGCCGCCGACAGCAGAAGTCGTTCCGTCTCGAGACTCGCTCCCCACACGAGCAGCACCTCCACCACCTCACCGTGGCCGCTGCGCGCCGCCACCCCAAGCGGGCTCAAACTGCCCTGTGTCAACGTCAGTAATACCTTAGTCTGCATCTTATGTATACCGTGGTCTGCATTGAAGTTAAGCTCAACATGTGCTGCAGATGCGACAACTTGAACGCTCTGACAGAAATCATACGTGTGTAGCCTATATATTGGTGAATTCTATTCTAATAATCGTGCATAAATTTTTAGCCACGGATCTTAACGGAGTCATAAATCCTGTGTAAAATTCACTCGTTAAGTTACACGCACAATATTTTTCTCAAAATTAGATTAGAATATAAATTTAAGCCTCCCTGACCACAACAAAAGGTGTTCCAAAGAGAAAAAGAGGGGAGGCGTTTTTTAGTACCGAGTTGAGGGAAAAGAAAACCTAGGTATAAAGTGTGGTCCTACACAAGACACCCTGTGCAAAGAAACAGCAAGTTAAATGTCAGGTTATGTGTTGTGTTTCACACAAACTACCTGAATCGCATCGTCGAGTACTTTTAAAGTTACGAGAAAGGACTGCGTCTAGCCAACGACATTTCCTTACCATGCCTCGAAAAGAACCAAGAACCACCATCTTGTAAGCTATGGGTTCTCATCTAAACAACACAGTATATGTGCCATTCTATGACCCTCCGCACAATCTACCTCGAATAATAAAGCACCCGAGTAACCGAGTCAAGTTTATGACAGCCCGAAGAAAACGCGCGCTAGTTGAATTTTCGCGGTAGCACAACGGTTTTTAAGGGATCGGACTTGTATGTTGGAGTCGCGGGTTCGTCCCCCGGCGCTGGCGCTGCGATTTTCCCCGTTGGGTATAAGGGAAAGCTCAAGCACAATACCCCACTCGACCCAGATGTCGGAAATGGGTACCGGCTTTACGGGGGAACCGTCATGGTGTCCTATATATAGGGTTAAGACATAAGACATTTGAAAAACCAATGCTTAAGATCATTTGTATCAGGCTTGATTGGAAATAAAGCATCCCAAAGATGCCGATGTTTGTTGTTTGTTGTTACCCTTTACCCCCACCGCTTCAACACCATGGCCTCCCTGTAAAGAGACCTCCACCATATCGATGGCTGCCATTCCGCTTCGAAGAATATGTTTCTACATCTTCGAAATTGAAATTACGTAAAATCTTTTTGATTTTATAAAGATTAAATGTAGGATTTAGTTTTATAATATAATGAACAAATAGGATTATGGGCTTACACACCGATTAATTGTCAACCAATGTCGCAACGCGTTTGTTCTTACGCGTAATTACGCGTGCCTGAGGGTTAAAACAGCACACACATAGACTGGTGTTTCTATCTTTGGATCATCGCCTTCAACGATATATCTGCATTATTCCGAAATAGCTAATAACACTGATAATGTGAGTCGTGACGCATCATAAAAAATCAGAGGACCCAACTGGCTTCGATTAAACTTATTATTTTTCAACAGAGTACAATCAGCTTTCCCGCATGTACATTACCAACCCCCAAATGGACTTGTAAGATGAGTCTTCATTATTACTATCATGTCTAATCAAGCTTCTCTCTCGACAGCTTTGTGATATAAACATTCATCAGTTTCAGGTGTGAAATAAATTCTCTTTCATGCATTAATCTCCTTTGTACGTTAGGAGGAGTGATAGTAAGGAATGGAAAATATGAGACGATATCTGTTCATGATTTCGATACTGAAAATACACGAACAACTGACTGCGTTAAAAATACGGTTCCTGATATACTCGCCAGGCTCACCAAAAATAATCACTTGATCACAATGATGGAAATGAATCATTCAACCTTATTATTTATAAAATATTATGTAATTATGTCAGTGTAGTGTGTCACATTGAATGCTGGTGGTAGTGAATTTAAAAATATTTTATTGAAATGATTTCTAAATGAACTTAAATTGGTCGAGTTAAATATGAGCTGAAAATAAACCATCTATACATTTAATCCTCTGCTTGTTTCTTAGTTCTTCAGTTAATTAGTGAGTTAGTTAGTTAGTAATGTTATTTAGTCCGTCTGTTACGCTTTCGTCCGAGTTTGCACTATCATGGAAACCGAATTCATCAGTGAAACATTAAAAGATGGCCTTCACATGCATTGATATGTTTGACGTTTAATCAGGATAGGTTCGCTTTAAGATAGGTTAGGTTAAGATAGGTTACGATAGGATAGGTTAGGTTAGGATAGGTTAGGATAGGATAGGTTAGGTTAGGATAGGTTAGTATAGGATAAGTTAGGATAGGATAGGTTAGCATAGGTTAGTGATTAAAATTGAAGTTTAGACTTTTGCATAATATCAAAATAAATAAAAAAGCAATGACAGTAACTCTCAAATTACGCATTATATTTTAATCAAATAAGAAAATTAAAAAACCGAACGTTTCGACCTCGAAGGTTATCTTCAGCATCTGAAAAACTGTTTAATGACATGAGTCCATTTGCAAAACATTTGAAAATTAAGAAGCTATTTGTAATGCATGAAGGGTAGGGTGTCATTAAAAATTAACTTGTCTTTCATGATAAAAAGCGATTCTAGAATACGGAGATCTGTTTGACTAGATGCGGAAGCAATAATATTAAAATCGTCTAAGCGAACAGGTAGGTCGCTCTACTCTGCGTGAGAGCGGACAGCAGAGTGAGGAGTTATTAGAGGTAGTTCGTTCGATAGCTCCGACCGGCATGCTCTGCTACTCGAACACGAAGGGATCTGGTAGATTGCCCGATGTATTCAGACGCACATTGTGCGCAACGGTACTTGGAAACAACGGAAGAGAGCATAGCCTTGGGGAGCTTATCTTTATAGGTGAAAATTGATTGTACCCTGTTTTTATTCAGTAAGATTGCTCTGAAATCAATGTTCATTAAATGTTTCTATAATACTGAAATGATCTCCTTCTTCAATTTTTCCGATTGGATGCCGAAATCAGGTAAAAAAAAATAAAATTGATTTTCAGGAGCAGTAATCAATGAAGTCCCCTTATAAAATTGACCATCGAGAAGCCTTCAAATTGAATGTTCGACAAGCCTGGATGGAAAGCCGTTATTACAAAAATTTTTCGTCAAAAATTCTATTTCATAACGAAAGGAAGCAAAAGTTGAACACACGCTAAAAGCTCTACGTAGAAGAGTCTTAATGCTATTAAGTTTAAGACGGAAAATACAAAAACTGAAAAAAACTCATACCTAAGCCAGTAAATGTCTGCTTACGAAAGACGGATGTTTGAAATTTCCTTTCCCTGCGCGTTATCAGAGTGTCCAAAAATGGGAGACAATCATTTGTTTCAACCTTCATCGTAAATTTGATATTAGCGTGTTTAGAATTCAGGTAATTCTCTTTTAAATTCTTTTATTTGAATAAAATGTAATGCGTAATTTGAGTTACTGTCCTTGCTTTTTTATTTAGCACAGGCTAGTTAATGTTAACGAAATGTTTTCACGAGTCCACCTATCTTAACGATGACTTTGTCCATGGAATTTTGATGTATTCTGCTATAGTAACATAAGAAAAGAAGCCAAACTTGAAGGAGAAAGTAAAATGGGCTGTGAACTTAAGAAAAACATTGTGTAATAAACCAAAAGCCTTGTTATCTTTCAAGAAATTGAAGTCCTACTTAATCTCCCTCTCAGGACTTCCCATCTTCTCTAGTTCGAGAAATTTGGGCATCGTCTCTAATTGAGAAACGAATATTTTTCTCATCTTGAATCACTACAATTTCCACTCCATGACGAAGCAAGGCTGGAAAGTTTTCAATGGTTAACAGGTACTACACAATGTACAGTCTATTATGTACGATTGTTTTTTACATTTATTTTGTGAATAGTTAAGAACAGAGGGTTATTTTAATATAGGTGAGGAACGTTGTGGGTAAAATCAATGTTCGATGGAAGCTTTATGCATCAAATTAAAGTTTTAGGACGAACAAAGACGTAATCTAATGACGGAAAACGAGAAGTAGTCTACTATTTTCATAACAGACGGTGAAAAAGATTAATGCTTTTGCATTCTGAAAATTGAATGAGTCCTGCAAGTGAAATTCAAAATCCAGCTCAGGGCCCCGAGAATGAGTCCTGAGTGCCATAAACTCAGCTTCAACAACTTGAAATCATTTTCCCTGAACAAAGAAAATTTTAATTTCAACTAAGTGTTCTTCAACGATTTTCACAAAAAAGGATTTTTCGACAGCGAGGATAACGTACAAATGTTATTATTGAACATGAAAATTGAGCAGTGATGTCTTACGTTCACAGAATTTTTACTTTCAAAATGTAAAGAGATAGAAATAGGAAAAAAGGTATGAAAGCTGAAAAAATCAAAATGGGAACGAAAGACAGAAGTTCATAAGGTTTATCTACAGCTAAGGTAACCTAACAGTATCTCTCCTGGGAATGCAAGTCCTCATGGTGTAAAATAGACAAATTTTACTAACCTAAACCTACTGCCTATCCTAGCTATTCCTCAGCAGGGCGCACCTTCGAACATTAAAGTTCAATTGAACCTTTCATCAAGGACTCAACTGAATGAATATATTGGCTTATAAACGCGTTTTATAAACGAGTTTTCATAAAACGAACAAACCGTTTACGAACGTGTTTTGCAAACAGTTTTTATGACTCATCGAACGACACTGCCAGATACGACCGTATCCTCACCCAAAGTCTCATACTTCCATTGATTGAGTCGGACTTTGACTGTAACCAATGTTATTTCGAAGATGTTACCTTTGTTTTAATGGTATTTTTGAATTTTAGCATTCAGTACGAGGCTCACAGAAAAACTCCACATCAAAGGGAGATGTTTTTAAATTGAAGTATCCAAAAACATAGTTATGATAAATAATTATAATTACTTTAAAGGCCCCTAAACCACCAGGAAGTGTAGCTCAACGTATCAAAATACACGATATGCCCAATTCAAAATATTAAAGTGGGAATGAAAATTGGGGCTAAATAAACGAAAACTCCTATTACAATTTTATTTTTTAGTGTAGTTTAATCATTAGTGGGGAAGTTCAATTTTCTATTTGGATCTGTATGAGAACATAGACTAAGAACATTTCAAATATCTTCCTCTGGAACATTAAAAATGAGCTGGCATTATTAATACTAATCTAATTAATTTTTAACGGATCCCAAACTTATGATCTGGAGTGTGTACTAATATTTCACAACAACTTAGTACAGTTTATTACTAAAAGCAAGCAATGGAAAAGCACTTCACAACACATTTTCCCTTGTTCTTTACGAAAAACAGATCTTTGAATCTAATCAATGAATATTTCAAACCAAAATTCCAAGTTAATAACATTTCAAACACGTTTCCATGATAAATTTATGGAGCAAGTTCTACTAGTAACAGTATTTAAGCTCATAAATGATGTTAAGCATATTTACCATCGCTGTCCTGGCGAGGTCCGCACCAAGTCTGCAGAGGAGGTAGGCGGCGCAGGGCTGCCCGAAGGCGGCCGCGTAGTGCAGGGGAGAGAAGCCCAGCCGCCGTTCCGCGGCGTTCACGCTGACGTCCAGCTGCGCCAAGCGTATGAGGGTCTCGCACGAGCCTGACGCCGCCGCTCTGAGAGCAATATGAACATCAGTCTAACATTGGAATTTTGTCTCTTCTAACATTGGAATTTTGCCTCTTCTAACATTGGAACTTTGCCTCTTCTAACTTTGGAATTTTGCCTCCTTTAACATTGGAATTTTGCCTCTTCGAACATTGGAACTTTGCCTCTTCTAACTTTGGAATTTGGCCTCCTTTGCACCATCCTCGGATGTGTCGTGGCGAACACCAGCCTCGGATGTGTCGTGGCAAACACCATCCTCGGATGTGTCTTGGCGAGCACCATCCTCGGATGTGTCGTGGCGAACACCAGCCTCGGATGTGTCGTGGCGAACACCATCCTCGGATGTGTTTGGCGAGCACCATCCTCGGATGTGTCGTGGCGAACACCAGCCTCGGATGTGTCTTGGCGAGCACCATCCTCGGATGTGTCGTGGCGAGCACCATCCTCGGATGTGTCGTGGCGAACACCAGCCTCGGATGTGTCTTGGCGAGCACCATCCTCGGATGTGTCGTGGCGAGCACCATCCTCGGATGTGTCTTGGCGAACACCAGCCTCGGATGTGTCTTGGCGAGCACCATCCTCGGATGTGTCGTGGCGAACACCAGCCTCGGATGTGCCTCGGCGAGCACCATCCTCGGATGTGTCGTGGCGAACACCAGCCTCGGATGTGTCTTGGCGAGCACCATCCTCGGATGTGTCGTGGCGAACACCAGCCTCGGATGTGCCTTGGCGAGCACCATCCTCGGATGTGTCGTGGCGAACACCAGCCTCGGATGTGTCTTGGCGATCACCATCCTCGGATGTGTCGTGGCGAACACCAGCCTCGGATGTGTCGTGGCGAACACCAGCCTCGGATGTGTCTTGGCGAGCACCATCCTCGGATGTGTCGTGGCGAACACCAGCCTCGGATGTGTCTTGGCGAGCACCATCCTCGGATGTGTCGTGGCGAACACCAGCCTCGGATGTGCCTTGGCGAGCACCATCCTCGGATGTGTCGTGGCGAACACCAGCCTCGGATGTGTCTTGGCGAGCACCATCCTCGGATGTGTCGTGGCGAACACCAGCCTCGGATGTGCCTTGGCGAGCACCAGCCTCGGATGTGTCGTGGCGAGCACCATCCTCGGATGTGTCGTGGCGAGCACCATCCTCGGATGTGTCGTGGCGAACACCAGCCTCGGATGTGTCGTGGCGAGCACCAGCCTCGGATGTGTCTTGGCGAGCACCAGCCACGGATGTGTCGTGGCGAGCACCATCCTCGGATGTGTCGTGGCGAGCACCAGCCTCGGATGTGTCGTGGCGAGCACCAGCCTCGGATGTGTCGTGGCGAGCACCATCCTCGGATGTGTCGTGGCGAGTGCCAGCCTCGGATGTGTCGTGGCGAGCACCAGCCTCGGATGTGTCTTGCGATACGTGACGTGTTCACAAGCCCGCGTGGCACCACGATATCTTCGTTCACTAAGCATGTCACCGCCAGCATCTGCTCTGCGCCGTAACTCTCTCAGTACTGTAATTCCCTGTGCTTGTCTTTGCCTCAACTTGTTCAATTTCCCAGTCTTTGTTCAAACTACATAAATAAAATTAAGTGCGGTACTTATTTTCTTCGGCTTGCGTTTCCTTCCACACAGTAAAGGCATCATCTTAGAGACGAGGTTACAAAGCGCTAGCCCATCCCTCGTGCTCGTGCTACGTCCTGACTAGGACTCTTTTTAATGCCGACGTCGCTATTTTACTTCAAGAATGTATTATCATTTGAAAATGATTTTTGATTTATGGTTGGGCACGTATACTAGATACGTCACCTAAACGTGTCTATTATTTGCCGGTGAAATTGACCATAAATCGTTTTATGTTAAATAAAATAATTGCTTGCGATAATAAAAGCTCAAGAAATGCTGTGCAAATTATTTGTTATCACACTAAACCTTCAATGCTTCCCAAAATGGTATCTATGATCAAAGAAATAAAAATAATATACAAGATCATATACCCCTTATCTTATTTCTGTTAATAAGCGGCTGGAAATTGTCTAATTTGAGTACATACTATTGATCAGACATAAATTGTTTGAGGTGACACGTTTCCATGATGAAATTATCGAGCAAGTTCTACCAAGTAACAGATTTTGCTCTCTTAAATGATGGTAATGTCTTTCACCGGCTGAAATGTGTTGAGCATGATATCTGTGTTCAGTTACGTGCCTCACATTGACTCTCACACTTGCCTTCAGCTATAGCGACCTACCAAAACGCTTGGAAAACATCAATGGTAGCAAAAATGAGGGACTGGGTCAGCGCCCTCAAATGTCTTTGCCAACTGTGAAGCAGTTTCACATTGAATTGTAAATATTACATCGGTCTTTCCGTTACAAGAGCGTGATGTCAACGGTAAATCGACTCACAAGAGCACCAAATTCTCTTACAACGACGTGGCTTAATGCTTGACACCTGAAAGGCATGTGTGTGGTGTAGTCTAGAAGACGTGTCTAGTCAATGATACTTTGCATTGAGTTAACAAAAAGAAAAAAAAAATATCTAGCGACGATCATTTGTTTGCCTTCTCCAGAGTGCGTGAGAAAATATTGCACTTTAGACGTGAATGTAGAAAGTTACCCCGTTCTCTTAAGGAATCGACTACTCTGAGAGCTATCTCAGATACATATTAAAGGCCTGAAAATTTGTGTGTATGAGTGACGCCAAAATAAATCAAAGTTACTCCTTGCAAAAAATTTTCTGATGAATAAAAACGACACAGCGAAGAGAAAACTTTTATTTTAGGAGTAAATGCGTAACACTGTTCGTCCGAAAAATTTTGACGTACCTAGAGAGAGACATCACAAATTGATGGATATTTTGAACCTAAAATGGACCTGGGTGTGGGTCAGTACGGAGGAGTGGGTGCGTGTACAGTTTTAATATGTACAGAGTATATTCTACACATGTTATAAGGTCTTTTTGTACAAAAAAAAATTAAAATATCTCAGTTTTCATAGTCATTAGTGGTCGATTACCTAAACTCCTCACATATGCCAGAGAAATCGGATCATCGTGATGTAAAAAACATTGAAAGCTCACAAAAATCGCAAGGAAAAACCATCCGACTCAATGAGCTTCCAATATACTTCTTTCTCGCCAAGTTAACTCAGAAACAGCACTTTTTCACGATTGTATTAGGTAGTGTAATCGTAATGAACATGGTTATTCAGCGTACAGAAGAATATTTATAAGTGAATGCAGAGACAAAATTGAGTGGTCAGCGAAGTTTGCTTTATCGTCAGATGGAATACTTCTGTTTTATACGAATTATATAATTTACTTATCCATCAAGTTCGTGAAATAAAACAAAGTAAAAAATTGAGAGGCAATTCAATTTATCTTCATTCTCTCGTCAGAAAATTATTGAACCATTTTAAATTTAAATCGGGTTCAATGAGGTTCAAATTCATATTGGTCAACTGAAATTTACAGTAGTTCTTATCTTCGTAGAATAAATGTCGTTCGGACAGAAGTAACTCTAGTTCTTTTAAATTATTCCATGATCTATGTACATACTACAAATCATATTGAAATTAAATATCACTCAAATCAAATAAATTCAAGCAATTTTAAATTAAAGAAGATTCATTGCATCAGTGCTTATAATAAAGAGAAATAACTTTAAAACATAAATTTCATCACGAACTAAAAATGACATTAAATTATCAGCATTTAAATAAACATTCCCATGTGCAACAATACAGTGTTTGAACGAATTTTTCGGAAAGCTACGGAAAATAAAATTAGGGTGGATGTGTATACGCTCATGAAATTAGTGAACACTTTAACATTTATTGATTTTAAACACTCGGATTCGAAGCAGAGTTCAGACTGATGAGGGAGTAAATTAAATGCTTGTTTAAGCTTCTTTTCAAGAAGCTACAAAAACCTGCGAGATAATAAGCCTTTTTCATGAAAATAGTCAAATGAAGATCAATGCTTACTGTAGGCAAGGAAATTTCAACAAATTTCTAATAATATGCGCTAAACTTTCTTCAGCCATTGGCCCTCTAGAATATCAAAGGATATTTTATAGTCATTTGGAACACTAGCATCTAGCTATTTTAATACAAAAGTAAATAGAGTGTCAAGCTCAATTTTCAAGAAAACCACCAAGTATCCGTGCTAATGCAACTTTGCATAAAATGAATAGTTTGTAACATCATGCGCTTCATTTTAATTTCTGATTCCGCGTTACTTCTGAGCCCACACACCAAAGAAGAGCAAGAAAGTGTTGGCTGCACATACTTGAATTAAGTAATCGAGGCTAAATTAACAACGCCTTGCGGCTGCTAATAAACTCATCGTAAATAAATCTAGCGGCCAAATAAGGGCTGTCGAGCTATTTTATTTCATTGATGCTTTCTTTACCATCATTCGAGCGAGTGGCCAAGCGTATGCTCCCTCGTAATGAGAACATAAAAGCGACACGTGGAAGAAGAGCGAGGAATCAAGCCGACGTGACATGAGGGCGCACTAACACGGTTTTCACAAGTTGAAACCACAAGCCCGAGGTAACTTCAATGGCATTCCATAGATGTGTAATATTTTGAAGCATAAACTAAACGTACCATTTCAGAGTAACCTATATGTTACACAAAACTTAGGCCGAACTTTCTTAGAAAACGTAAAATTTTATCTAGTCGCATATCTATCTGAGTAATGTCAATTTACTACATGTTCCATTTACTCACTGTGTCAGGTAATTTACTAAAAAAATGATCCTTATTGATTATACGAATTATTCAACAAAAATTAACACACAATAAGAAAACAAGAATAACACAATTATAATTCAATAACAATAATAACACAAAAAATAATAATAACACAATAAATAACACAATAATAATAATTCAACAATAATTAACACAATTTCGTACAATAATAAGACAAGCAAAATGCATTTTTTTCTGTGCTGTAGATGAATAATACTAAGCATTCTCTTGGTTTCATTATACGATACTCGTTTCAAGCATTTCTATGTTTTGCATTTACGATGAAAAAACTTGCCTCAAGTTCGCTCACACCTCTATGCATAACGTCTCAAATACTCACACCAGCAACATTTATGTCTCAATTACTCACACTTGCACCACGTATGCCTCAAATACTCACACTTGCACCAATCATATCACAAGCAATCACACCAGCATCACACTTGTGTCACCATACTCATACTTACCATTTATGCCGCAAGTACTCACACCTGCACCACTTTCGTTCAAGTTGTCGCTGTCACGCTATTTCCTGCACCAACACTGACCGCAAATCACTCTTCCTACGGACCCCTTAATAAACCTCAGCTCGTGGTTGTGAACTAAAAGCAGATGGCCGGAGTGTACTAGCGCTGAAAGGCTAGCTTCAGGTATTAATGCTGAACAAGCATTCAGAATAAATATATATTCACAGTGCTCGAGAGAATCTATCATCGTTTAAGTATTGTTTTAGTATTGACCACGCACAATTTTAACAATGTTTTTGCCTTAACTTTTTATTGAAGTTGCTCGATAAGTAAAATTTACCTTCTAATTCTAGTTAAGTTTAAGTTAGTGAGTTCAGCGGCATCCCCTCACCTGCACATGGGAGACGCCAGTCGCAGCGACGTCTGCACAGGCCCCAACAGAGGAAACAAGTCGCTCCCAGGCTTCATCAGCGCGTTTTCTTCCAGGTGAGCTCAACTCTCTCGAATTGTTTCTTTTCACACTAAACACTTGGCGGTGTTCCAAAGTTCATAGGCCAAAAACGTTCATTTTTTGCACGCACTTTGTGGGATAAAAGGTTCTAGAGAGGTGCTTGCATCAAACATGATGGGCTCGAGAAGACTATTTATAATTCTAATAATTTTTATTGGTGCTGTAATTGTGCTTTAGCTTTTCATTGAGAAGTGCAAGGTTTCACTGCAATAATGATCATTTCACCGATAAGTTTACGCCTGTGAATTACAATACAACCGGGCGTTCCAAACAAATCTCGTTGATATCCTTTTTTAATTAAATAAATTCATGTAACTTGTCACTCTCTCTGTCTAAATAATTCACAATTTTAACGCGCGCTTTTTAATTTGCCAATCATCAAAACAATTTTTTCCAGTAGCGCAATATCTGACACCTCTCGTTTGCCGTGATTTTTTTCATTTGATGGTCGATGGTTTTGGTTATTACTCTGTCACCGATGATGGAAACCTTACCTTATTGAGCACTGAAATTCAGTGTCAAACGGAGTATCACAGATACGGAGTTTTTTACTCATAGATGGCAATATGCTGCTTGTAATTTCAGTGAAATTTGAGGCGACGGAAGAATTTCAATCTGCTGGCCTCTCTACGTTCTTTGGACTTTAAAACAGTAATGTCTTAATAATAAATTACTTCCTTCGTGCACTGGCTTCAAATACCCAATGATATACGAACGTTCGCTGTTTTGATATGAGATGAAATAGTCTGTTGCTCCACCTTTGAATGCAGTTTTAGTCTTGCTTGCTCTTTACTACAGCAGTTGGACATGATGGCGCTCGCCTTCAATATACAGGGTGACACAAAAGCAGGAAATTTTTAACAATCCAATAAAAACAAGAGTGTTAAAAGAAAAATATTTGATTCTTAGCACTTGAAACATTAAAACATGTCATTTAAGAAACAGTGATTGAATTGACATTATTTTTAATTACGTCCAGTAGATTGCGTCCTCCTGTATGAATGCACTCTTGAAATCTGTTGTGAAGATTCCTCTTTGACCGCTGCAACATCGCAGCTGGGATACCATTAATTTCATCCTGAATTCTTTGTTTTAAATCTTCGAGAGTTCTTGGTCGGGTCGCGTACACTTTCCTCCTGAGATAGTCTACCAAGAAGAAATTACAAACAGACAAACCTGTCAATCTAGGGGGGCCAGGGAACGTTACCGGATCTTGAGATCACACGGTTACCCAATTGAGGTAATACAAGAAATGTTGATTTATTTATAATGATAATGAGTACATCTATAACCAAAAGCAAATTATATGATCAGCAGAAACTACTCATATTTAAACCCTTGAACAAAGACGGTGATACGTTTCAATAAAGCATCAAATTTCAGACCAGTCAGTCTCCCACCTGTTATGTCCAAAATATTACAGGAAATAATAACAAATCACCTTTCGTCTCACACGGATCAATCACATATACTTCACTGCAATCAAAGAAAAAGAGAGAAAAAAGAAAAACAGTAAATTTCCAGTGAAGTTGATACATGAAATGTATTTCATTGGTTACATTACATGTATTACATTGGTGTGTATACATATGTACACACAAATACATATACTCATGTATTTCTACATATACATATATATATATATATATATATATATATTTTATAT
The DNA here is from genome assembly GCA_030386875.1 of Morinoia aosen. Taxonomy (NCBI): domain Eukaryota; kingdom Metazoa; phylum Arthropoda; class Malacostraca; order Amphipoda; family Talitridae; genus Morinoia; species Morinoia aosen. The sequence goes on along the minus strand of CM059561.1, from coordinate 29,329,311 downwards.
ATACATATAATATATATAATATATGTACATAAATTTCTTTATTTATGTCTTTTCTTATTTCGTTTCAACAATTAATTAAGGAATTCCGAAGAAATCTCTAGTATTATTTAAGTTATTTATAAGCTGTCAGCCATCTCTTTGTGTATAAACTATCCAAGATATGATATTTTGATTGTTTCTCTCAATAACATAATTAGCCTCCAACACACCAATGAGCACGTGGTTAGTCTGTTAGTGCGTTTCCTATGGTTTTTTATTTTTACGCCTCGCATAGATTGTTTATGAATTAAGTATCTTTATAGTAGGAAATTTTTAAAATTCAGTGTGTCGTAATACATCTCATGTATCACCTATTTTGGAAATGAACGGGTTTTCTTCTCTTTCTTTTCTTTCTTAACCAATGTCCGCGTCAAATTAGATTCGTTGGGGATTTTTCGAGTCGTCATTCGCTGGTACTCTATAAACGTTTCCAAAGGCGTTTGAGCGATGAGACTATGAGGAAGTAGCCAAGCCAAAGATTTACAGCATTTCATCACAAAATTCAAAACTACCAACATTAATAAGTCTGAATGCAGGCTTCAACTTAGTATTCATTAAATGATGTGCTTAAAATGTGCATAGTTCATTATATTCAAAAGCGTTTAGTACTTTATTACATTCGATAAAACTATTTAATACTTAGTACTTGAATACTTTTGAACCATGTATGTATTCAGTACTTAGTACTCAAGTACTTACAATATACTTAATGCCCAGCTCTGAGCGTAGCTATATGTTAAACTGCAAGTTTGGAAATAATTAATAACTATCAAGAATGTATTTACATTCGATAGCTTCTTGAACCGTATTAAACGACGAAAAATAATAAACATAAGAGAATGAGAGCATCCAGTCGTTGATCTATGTGAGATCGAAAAATCGGCTAAATAAAGTTAGGCTAGTGTCATGATTTACCTTCACGATCTTTCAACATGTGTTTATAATATTTACATATATTTTTTCAAGGGAAATCGTTACACGAACGAATTTAGAGCTTCCTTTTTTTCTGAAAGCTCACATCGTTTAAAGCAGTCACCTCGGAAACCATGTCATTCGTTTCATGTCTGGGAAGGAAAGTATTTAATGGTTTCCTAACCATTTCATTGAAACATTACAATTCGAATTATTTTCTACTCAGACAAAATGAACATCGAAAATAAATTAATTTTTTCTACCTTCTTTTCCGTGGACTCCTTCCGTGGAACTCAGCTCATACCCCTTCTAGAAAAAAACACGAATCATCTATCTAGAGTCTAAAAATGTGTTAGCTCGAAATTGCGATTAAATTTAGGTTTTTAGATAGAATAAATAAAAAATTAGAGCTGTCTTAAAATGATTTTTTTATGAGAAGGAACCGAATAGTAGGGGCCCTACCCCTTCTACATATAAAAATAATTTATGAGTCATTTAAGTAGAAATAAAAAGGTGTTAGCCTCAAATTGAGACTAAATTTTGGTTTTTAAATGCAATAGGAAAGAAATTAGAGTTGTCACAAAATGAGCTTTTTTTTAGAAGAAGGGAACGCACAGTGGGGGTAAAGGGAGCTCTGGTCCTACCTCTTCCCCACAGAAAAGAGAATACCAAGTCATTTGACCAGTTAAAGAAAGATGTTAGTTTCAAATTGAATTAAATGCCATAGGCAAGAAATTAGATCTGTCTCCAATTGCCCTATTTTTAGGAAGAAATAATGAATTCAAATGAGAGTTCGCGGAGGAGGTCGAAATTTTGCACTCCGGTACTCCAGTGAGAGGGTCCTATCTTAAATTGAAATCATATTTAATACATAAGAACTATAGTAGTACTTATAGGGCGATTCTTATGGAAATTTATTCTCAAAATAAAAAGAAGAACCAACGTTATAGAGAACATTTATTGCATCAAACGTTTCGGAATACAAGTTATTCCATCATCAGTGCTGGAAGAAATAAAAAGTAATTTTCAGTCATGCATAAGATGGATAAGGTCTGAATAGAAATACCAAGCAAAAACGCAAGAAAGAAAAATGAGTCTTTCCAAGTTGTCACATGAGATACATGCCAACATATTGGCTTTTAAAAGCATCATTTTCTAACGACTAGAATACCACACTTAAGCGTTTAGGCAATATACGCAGTACATACAGGCGTGCATAACCATACACACCCAATACACTCGAACACCTACACATTAATATATATATATATATATATATATATATACATACACACACGCACTACATGCACACACACTAAGCACACCTCAGCATACCGCAAGTTAGGAAGTAGGGGCTACGAATAATTTTTTCGCGCTGAAATCGTTATTAAGTGCAGGTTTATTTGTGAATATATAAAGAAATTCTAGAATACGGAGGTCTTTTTCATTAAATGCTTTGTATAGAATAGAAAAATTCGACATTTTGAAAGGGTGATTGGAACTATTGCCATGGTTTCTAATGGCGGACTGAGGGGGACAAGTAAATGGGCGGGCAGGAATATAAGAAAAACCTGAATGTTGGCTGTGACGGATAAATAGTTGGAGGATAGTGCTTCCAACGAATGATTGCTGGTAGCAATCACAAACATAATCACAAAATGGCATCTCGAGCACGTATCAAATAATACACAATGAATTAGAGTATCTGCAGAAAATGTTTACGCGTTATAATTATCCAAAATATCTTGTTAATCAAATAGTCAGAAAATTTCTATATAATAAATTTCCCCTCCCCCCCCCCCTCCCTCCCCCTCCCCTCCTGTAACCTTGACCATACCAAAACAGAAAATATTTATGGGCCTTCCATTCCTAGGTTAACTGAACAGTGATTTTCAAAGAGAGTTTCTAGTCCTTGTGCGAACCTACTTTTCAGCGCTTAACGTTCATGTTTATTATAAGAATGCTTTTAAGATATGGTCTTTTTTTAACAGAAAAGAGCGACAGAATGAGTACCTGGAAAGTTGCTGTGTATATGTGTATGTTTGTGATTGCTACCAGCAATCGTACGTTGGAAGCACTATCCTCCAACTATTTATCCGTCACAGCCAACATTCAAGTTTTTCTCATATTGCTGGCCGCCATTTGCTTGTCCCCCTCAGTCCGCCATTAGAAACCATTGCAATAGTTCCAATCACCCTTTCAAAATGTCAAATTTTTCTATTCTATGCAAAGAATTTAATGAACGAGACCTCCGTATTTTACAATCTCTTTATATATTCACACATAAACCTTGACTTAACAACGATTTCAGCGGGACAAAATTATTTGTAGCCCTACTTCCTAACTCGCGGTATGCTGAGATGTGCTTAGTGTGTGTGCATGTAGTGCGTGTGTGTATGTATACATATATATATATTAATGTGTAGGTGTACGAGTGTATTGGGTGTGTATCAGGGTTGCGGAGTCGGAGGAATAAATTTGCGACTCCGACTCCGACTCCGCCTTTTCAGAATTTTGCGACTCCGACTCCGACTCCAACTTTCCAGAATTTTGCGACTCCGACTCCGACTCCACCTTTCCAAAATTTTGCGACTCCAACACCGACTCCACATATTCACAATTTATAAGATGAATATGACAGCTTGCAGGTGTTGCAACCTGTACATATGGTTATTGTGATCTTTATTTACAAATGACTTTTAAATTGGCAATAGAATGCTAAAAATCAAGTTCTACTAATATATATCTACTAGTGTACATGATTCTTCAAAAATGACGGGATTCGATAGTTTCCTTTAAAAAAGTTGCAAGATATAGATGACAAACAAATTAGATCCACCTTAATAGTGCCTGCGATTAAAATATTCTAGTACTTGTGCACTGGTGAAACTCGTATCAGAGATACTGTCATTAAGCATTCTTATGAACGTCACAGACGCACACACCAACCAAGCAAGCATCAACTGTATATTATATTTCAAATTATTTTTAGCGAGGAAGTTTTCAACAAATTTGCCATAACTTTTTTATACAATAAGCTGCATTTTCTCACTAATAAGATTCAATTTTCAAGCAAAAGTTTTTACTTAAAAACAAAACAAACAAACAAAACCGTTTATTTCCAAGTTGTCACATGAGATACATATGCCAACATATTGGCTTTTAAAAGTTCCTTAATATAAGACGTCCTAAAACAAAAGATCCATACGAGGAGTATTAATTGACAAGCCATCCGAGGTGTAAAAATAGATAAGCCATACGAGGCATAATAATCGACAAACTATATGAGGTGTGCTAATAGATAAACTATCAGAGGTGTACAAATAGATAGATCATACGAGGCATATTAATAGACATAATATACGAGGCGTACTATAATAGACAAACCACACGTGGTGTGCTAATAGTCTAACAAAGTTCCATACGAGGAATACTAATTGACAAACCATAGGAGGTGTACAAATAGATAAGCCGTACGAGGCATAATAATAGACAAACTATACGAGATGTAATATTAGACAATACTATCATAGGTGTACAGATAGATAGACCATACGAGGCATATTAATAGAAAAAATATACGAGGCGTACTAATAGACAAACCATACGGGTCGTGCTAATAGTTTAACTCTGTCAAGGGTAGTTGAATGAGGAATGAGAAATATTATCTCTTGGATATTTTATATTCCAAGAGATTCCGGTACAGCGCTTCTTGCCTTTTTCCTACTTCGATAATTTCAACTAAGGACTTGGCAGTTTCGAAGAATTCTTTAGTATTTTTCGAATTATTTATAAGATCATCGAAGTAGGAAAAATACAAAAAAACGCTACACCGTACTAGATTGAAACAACACCGTAAATGACAATCAAGTATTGAGAAAAAGATAGTCTCGAAATAATTTGTAAAGAACATCGCGCAACACAGCACGCACATCTAGGAATGCGTAAACAAACTTACACTTAAAATTGAAATGCATGGCTTGTTCGGCATACAAATATAGAGATAATTTTTGCACGAGTGCTTTATTTCCTTTGTCTGTTTATACTTTTTAATTTCTTCTGTTCACAGAAATGCCCTTCGGGGTCGTGATAGATCGATTTATAAATCATAAAGCAAACGCAATCAATTTGTTTATTTCTGAAATTTGGTGCAGTGTTAACTGATCGCAGAGCTTTAGGTAAAATGTAATGTGTCTTGAGGTTTTGCTTTTTATGCAAAAAGTAGAAATAGAAACCGATATATGTACATGTGCGCATATATGTGTGCGAAACGTGTGCATGTTTACGCTGATACATAAACATTTATGTTTGCGTGCGCACACGTACATACTCACGCACACACCAACACACATATTCATATATATACGTATTGAAAACGAATATAAGAAAAATGCTAATAGACATGAAAAATAATCTTACTCTTTCAATATTTAAAATGACAGCCCAAGCTCTGATAAATCGTAAGAAATAACCTGAGGAAAGATAAGGAATAAAAAAGGACTTCGAAAAACGTATAAATGGAATGGTTTTTTAATTTCCTAAAGGAAATTTTAAGAAAACTCAAGTTACCGCTGAGGAACAACAACAAAAAAAAAACATATATCTTCAATATATATCATATATCATATCTTCTCGATATTCTCTGCAACATCATGCGGACATGGGTACATGGGATAAAATGGAGATACAGTGTAGGCCAGTTACCACTCATGATTGACAAATATCTACAAAATTTTGGCAAAAATGCGCAAACAAACATATACTCAACATCAAAATTTGCTTGTACAACATACGGACAGAAAGATAATTTTACCACGATTCATACGCTCAAATTAAGATTAATTTCATTAATTGTATGTGTCATTAATCCGATTCACAGAGACGTCCTCTGGTGTAAGTGGGAGATCTATTTTTGAATCATTTCGCTAGTGCAATAAAATTTATTAACCGGATGGTTTTTGTGTAAAGAAATGAAATAGAAACATGTATATCTATTTATGTAGATATATATATAACTATATACGTACACACACATATTAATATATGTACTTATTGAGAATGAAATATAAGAAAAAAAATACAAATATAAAATAAGAGGATAGAAACAACCTACCATCTATTACACCGATAATGACAGTTGAGCTCATTGTAATCCTAAGAAATTATTGGAAAAAAAAATAACTAAAAGGTTAGGTTAACATCGGCATCTTTGGGATGCTTTATTTCCAATCAAGCCTGAAACATATGATCTTAGCATTGGTTTTTCAAATGTCTTATAACTAAGCCTATATATAGGACACCATGACGGTTCCCCCGTAAAGCCGGTACCCATTTCCGACACCTGGGTCGAGTGGGGTATTGTGCTTGAGCTTTCCCTTATACCCAACGGGGAAAATCTCCGCTCCAGCGCTGGGAACGAACCCGCGACTTCCAGCATACAAGTCCGATCCCTTAACCACTGTACCACGGAGAGCACAATATAAAAAAAAAGGAAAAGAAGACTTCGGAAAACGTAAAATGAACTGGTTTTTAGTTTCTTCAAAGAAATTTTTAAGAAAACTCAGGTTAAAGTCAAGAAACAACACAACTCTTCAGCATTATACAGACATGTGTACATGGGATAAAATGGAGTAACATATTGTGGCCGGATATCACATTTGAGTGGAGAATATTTACAAAATTTGGCACATATAGGTAGATTAAGCAATGGTCCAAAGTGATAATTTTGATAACAGAAATTAACAGTTTTTTTTTATTTTAAAGTTTAGTGCTGGTGTGCACTGAACGCACGGAAAAATATTAAAAGACTAAATGAAAATGCTTAAATTAACCTCTCCCCCCAGCTCAGCCGAAATCGATTGAAAACACCTTCGAGAATGATTTTGAAATAACGAGACAACGTTAGCCAAAATTTAATTCATTATAAACTTTGCACAATCCTCACATTTATAAACCTGTATATTGGTGTACACACAAAATGTATTTCAGAGTATGTTTTCCATACGGATGTTAAATATTAACACAGAGAAGAAAAAATAACAAAATAAAGATGAGGAAATACTCCTAATTATGGAAAAAACGTTCATTCTGCTGTATTGAACTCACGGCTGGGGTTCTCATTATTGTCGAAAGAAATTGTTAAGATGAATGCACGAATGGCTTAGCAAACGTAAAATGAAATAGTTTCTAATTTTCTAACAGAAATTTCAGGAAAATTAAAATTTCTGGTAAATGGGAAATTCACACCGAAATGCTGCAGGTCTATAGAGATGCAAAATGACGTGACACATTTACTCTAAATTCTTTTCCAGTTTTAGAGTTTTTGATATGCTGGGGAAGCTTGTTCCACAAAAAAGCTCCAGAAACTGAGAGAGCTTTTTGTCCCACGTTAGATGAACGGTAACTGACTAAAACATCATTCCTCCGATTTGGTTTTTTGTTTCGGATATTAGATGGAAAAATTTTTACCACCTCTGCATTACTTTGGGGGAGGTACAGAGAGGAGAACACTCGTCGAGCTTTTTGGATCATGAATCTGTTCGGTATTGGGATCCAGTCGAGTTTTCTTAAAAGAGGGGTGACATGATCGTATTTATTGAAATTTCCTTTGCACACCACTTTGGCGGCGAAGTTTAGACATTTTTGCAACAAAGGGAGCAGATACCAGGTTTTTATATCATTTGAACGGTATTTATGATATCATCCAATCAAACTAATTCCCATCGTTATAACATAGGGGAAATTACACACAAAAACACATTTATTTTTAAATTGATAAACACACCTAGCGTTTCATTATATACAAAGGGTATTTTTTGTGCGGCGAATTTTTCGCCATAGGTTGAAAAACTCAAAACAAATCAATTTTTACGAATGATAAAATGCCCAAAACTCCTTAGTTTTGGAACTATAAAGACTCAAAAAAAAATTTGAAACCTGAAGTATGATACCATGTTCGCGCCTATGTTGGCGCTACCTTTTTCACTTCAAATTAATCCAAGTCAAGTTCAATTTAATCCAAGTCAAATTCAAATTGATCCAACGCTAAGTTGAGTTGAGAATTGACACAATCACTCGTTAATTAGAGCTTTTTTGCGTTAAATATGTTTCTACTGGATGTGATGAGCAAGACAATCGTATTTCCTCTCAACAAGGAATACATAAAACTTCCGCCTGTGTTACAATTTAAAGACAAACTGGGGTGAAATGTGCTAAGTAGCCAGCATCAGGAGGCAGAGTGTGATTCAGATCTTTGACCGGCGTAAAAGATGCCAGTCAAACATAAAATATAACCAGTTCACTTTGTATTTTACTTCTCATTGAAGTTATTTCAAAATTCTACATTAATGATAGTATGCATCCATTCAAATATTTATGTTCAAAAGGTAATTTTAGGTTACACATAACAATATCGGGGGATTTATTTACTCTCATTTAGAGATATACATGCGTGAAATTTTATTTTTTCATATGTATGAAATCATATGCATGCGAATACATAAGATAACTGCAGGACGATATTTAGATTTAATCTTTAAAAGAAATATACAAATGCGATTCACTAAGTACTTCTGAACGATTCCGTTTGAATACACTTTAAAAGAGCACATAACCACACTCATACATTCCTGCATTAGCAATAAAAGTGTTGCCATCGCTTCAAATTAATACGCCAAGGCAAATATATCATCTATGTCAATGAAATAAATTAAAAGTTCTTTTCACGACAATCGTTTGGACGAGCGAAAAAAGGACTTCATCGCTACATTTTTTATATATATTAAATCTACATATCGTCCAATGATAATCTTATGAACTCGTAGTAGCATGTATATATGATTTCATGCATGTGATAAAGTGTAATTTCACGCATATAAATCTCTATTTGAGTGTAAATAATTTTTCGAAACTTCTATATGTATGTGTAACATAAAGTTACCTTTTGAACATAAATCTTTGAATGGAAGCAAACTGCCATAGAAGTAGAATTTTAAAGAACTTTAGTGAGTAGTATAATAAGAAGTTTTTATAATTGACTTGTATCTTTTACGCCGCTCAAAGATCTGAACCACACTCTGCCTCCTGATGCTGGATACTGTGCACCTTTTACGACAGCTGGTCTTTAGATTGCAACATCGGACACCGGCGGAAATTTTATGTACTCCTTGCTGAAAAGAAAAACGATTGTCTTGCTCATTACATACAATAGAGGCATATTTAATACAAAAAACGCTCAAATTAACGAGTGATTACGACAATTCTTAACACAAATTAGGATTGATTTAATTTGAATTTGACTTAGACTAAATTGATTTTAACTTGAAATAAATTGACCTTGACTTGAATTAATTTGAAGGGGAAAAAGTGGTCTCGATGGGAGAAAAGGTGAAAAAGGTAAAGGTGAAATCTTGAAGTTCCTACCCCACTAAGACAGGTTGGTGATATTTTTACTACAAGAACTGCAAGTATTTTACGGCTGAGAAAAGTATCTGCAGTTTCAAGCTATTAAGCATTAAATAATGTTTGCACGTTTTATTCATTTAATGAAATAGCTACTAAAGTTTATCATTGACAACTTAGTGCTAATTTTCTAACCAACCTCTATGTTGCAAATTTTCCGTAATCGTAAATTGCTTGCAGGTTTTATCATAACAATAATAAATAAAAAATAAATTCGTAATGCTTTAGTTAGTGCGTTCGGAACTATCATGACAAGCGATAACATTGGCGCGCACGAGGTCTCCTACTTTGAGTTTTATAGTTTCCTTAAGTCCTTATAACTCGAAAACTAAGGCGTTTGGCATTTTATCATTCGTAAAAACCGATTTATTTTGAATTTTTGAACCTACGATTGAATTTTGTCCGCACTGAAAAACCCCTTATATAGTGTTAATTATTCTTATCAAATGAAATGCAAAATGTCACCTTAAACAAATAAATGAATAAATAGTTTTGGGTATTTCCTGTGCATAACTTCTATGTTATTACAATGTTCAATTCAGTATTGAACAAAAAAATTGGTTGGTCCGTCTTGGTTGGTTGGTCTGCAACATGTCCCTTTCACGCTCTGAAAGGATGCTTAATGATCGTATCTGGGATGAGAGTTTCATCAATGCACAAGCACAAGAACATTTTAATCGTGGCTACTATTAGGATGGATTTATTTATTTATCATCCACATCTGAAAGATTAGTTTAACGACAATATCGAATCCCGTCATTTATGACGGGTCGTGTACACTATTATATATATATATATATATATATATATATATATATATATATGTATATATATTACTGACAGGTGTCTCTGAGTAGGCAAAGTAGGCAGTGCATACCCTGATAAGCATAGATAAGTATCAACAGTATAATCTATTCCTAAGTATGCTCCGATTCAACGAAATTACGATAGTTGATTCAATTACTATTCTCAGAATCCCCAAAATAATGATATATTACACACACATGTAGCTAAGGTCGGCAAGATTTGCACACTGCCTTTTCTTTTCTGTACCTACACTATGCGGGGTAACAATGCAGAAAAAGGGACATTTTATAGCTCGACGCTATTTTACATCTCGGCTGTAATAGGTAAAAGTTGTTTTGCTTTCGTTGCAGTGGTCTGGCGTTTTGGGAACGTTTTGTGTGCGAATAAAAGCCCCTTTTAGCTTCTTTGTGTGTAATATGATACTGTTTTTCATTCTCGTTTAACTTTTTACTGTGTATTTGACACTTTCCTATTTCCTAAACCTATGTCCACATTCTTTTCATTTTGTATTTTTGGTAAAATTTGGTACGTTTTCAGCAAGAAAATTTGTACTGTCATGCATAAATGCAACAATCAACAAATGATTGCAACTGAGATAGTGCATTGCTTTCAGTTACAATATATGTGTGACTAAGTGAAGTAATTGCTAGTGTGTGAAATTATTTTCATTGCAGCTCTTTCGTATTGTATTTTAATTTTTCATGTGTCCCAATACCGATTTGATTACCTTACCACATTTCTAAAACTTCCTTAAGAAAATGTCATTAATTATATAATGATGAGAAACAGACACTATTTCAGTTTTTAAAATTGTCAAAACATAATTATAAAAATCTCCATTTCAGTGTATGCTTAGAAACTGGGGAGCGATCGGAAGATAAAAATTAAAAATTAAAATGAAATGTTGACACACAATATAATTCTTGAATAATCAAACAAAATTAATGAAATAACCTTTGAAATGAACAGAAATTTTCATTATTAATGCATGTTAACTTGACCTAAAGACAAGGAATTAAACAAAACAAAGAAATAAATTTGAAGTACATAGGTACTGCATATAGCTCAAAAAATCAACTAATATTTCAGTTGTTGGCATCAAAATAAGATAATTGATTTTTCATCATCAGTAGCGATTACGTAACATGAAAACTAGAACTCTTTATTTATCAGACCCTAGCTACAGGATTTGGCAAAGACCAGTCATTATCAATATATCACAACCTAAAAACTAAAAATATTTATGATTACAACATAACTTTTGGTTAATGCAAAGACTAGTCATTATCAATCAATACATCAAAGCATAACCAAAAGAAAGACTAGCAAAAATCGTTATAAGGAACCACTGGTGTAGAATATAGACACGTACAGTAAGAGCGTACAGAGTTACAACTTTTTATGTGAGTACAATGTATTAAATCAGCTGAGCTGTTCTGCAAGTAACGTACAACACATTAACTACTACTTTCTAGATCCTATGTATTAATTGAAGGGGGAATGAGAGGAACAGAAACAAACAGGATGAATTTGCGATGCTTTCAATAACCAATTCCGGCTTTTTCACTGTATATATTAATATATGCATTATTGCTCCAGTACGAAAATTATACTTCGCGCTCGTAGGTATCACATATAGATGTGTGCAAACCCACAATGACTAGATATCAATGACCGTATTGGGTGATAGGTATAAATACGCTGTTTCGAACCTCGAATAAATTATTCAGTAAAAAATTGCGTATTTTATAGCTTTTGAGTAAAGTATTTTAACTTTGTTTTGATTACTTTTGGTTTTAAACAATTATGAATATTTTTTTGCAAAAATTAGTTTCAAAGACACTAAAAAATAGCGACTCCAACCTTGACTCCACCACATCCGAATGAACGACTCCGACTCCCCCATATCCGAATGCACGACTCCGACTCCGACTCCACCACATTCGGAAAAGCGACTCCGACTCCGACTCCACACACATTCAGAAAAGCGACTCCGACTCCGACTCCGACTCCACCCTAAAACATGCGACTCCGTTGACTCCGACTCCCGACTCCGACTCCGACTCCGCAACCCTGGTGTGTATGGTTATGCACGCCTGTATGTACTGTGTATATTGTCTAAACGCTTAAGTGTGGTATTCTAGTCGTTAGAAAATGATTTATTTTTACTTCTTGCGTTTTTGCTTGGTATTTCTATTCAGACCTTATCCATCTTATGCATGACTGTAAATTACTTTTTATTTCTTCCAGCACTGCTCATGGAATAACTTGTATTCCGAAACGTTTGCTACAATAAATGTTCTCTATAAGAAAAAAAAGAAAAAATGTTTATTTCCAAGTTGCCACATAAGATACATGCCAACATATTGGCTTTTAAAAGTTTCTTAATATATAACATCCTAAAACAAATGTTCCATACGAGGAATACTAATTGACAAACCATCCGAGGTGTACAAGTAGATAAGCCATACGAGGACATAATATAATAGACAAACTATACGAGGTGTACTAATAGACAAACTATCAGAGGTATACAAATAGATAGACCGTACGAGGCATATTAATTGTCAAAATATACGAGGCGTACTAATAGACAAACCATTCGTGGTGTGCTAATAGTCTAACAAAAGTTCTATACTAGGAGTACTAATTGACAAAGTTGGTTCTTTGACTTTGTAAATTTAACGTTGGTTCTTCTTTTTATTTGGAGAATACATATGAATGCATTTGTATGAAATATAAATATAATACTTTTATCTATCTATATTTTAAAATACATCTACATATTTCATATGAGCAAATTCTTTTCAATGACCTGTTTATCTGGACGTACAGCAGTAGTTTACACATAACAGTTTCAAAATTTATTCCTAATACATAAGCTACTGTTCTTCATGTATACATATGAGCGTTCTATACCCTATGATAATATAAACTCGATCAGATTATTTCTCAAGGACTTGAACTTACAATTATTTAGGATAGTTTGATATGTAACAAATTGTTTGAATTTAGTATTCGCGTGCTCGTTTTCCGAATGTACTCGTCATTGAGTAAAGAGAGAGAAAAAAAAAGGTTAACATCGGCATCTTTGGGATGCTTTATTTCCAATCAAGCCTGATACATATGATCTTAGCATTGGTTTTTCAAATGTCTTACAACTAACCCTATATATAGGACACCATGACGGTTCCCCCGTAAAGCCGGTACCCATTTCCGACACCTGGGTTGAGTGGGGTATTGTGCAGGAGCTTTCCCTTATACCCAACGGGGAAAATCTCTGCGCCAGCGCCGGGATACGAACCCGCGACTTCCAGCATGCAAGTCCGATCCCTTAACCGCTGTGCCACAGAGAGCACAAGAAGCGAAGAAAGATAACTTTTCGAACTCTGACTTAATAAATAACATAAAATTATATCATTTACTTATTTTTGAAACTCCAATAAGGTAAAAAGTAATTGCATGAATGCTTGTCATGTAACTGATCGTTGTATTAGGGTAATTTTAAATTTGCTTCAAGACATCAATGAAGACTCGTGAGAGCCACAAGCTTGACGACCTAAGTTCCAAAAACACGTTCTGAACGCCCAAAGTAGTCTATCTATTGAGCTTGTGATGCAGTACAATGCAATTGTGTTCCTCCCATTAAATAATTACGTTTGGATGTTTATAAAGTCTCTAACTACAGTTTTCTTTGTTGCAGGCAATGCAGACACAATAAGAAGATAGTGCTTGAAAGGTAGCTTTGCGATCATCTTGTCGTCTGATAGCGAGTAAACTGCCGACAACGCGCAAAGATGTCCGACGCGGGCTTCTTTCGCGTAAGTTTATATTTTCGAATTATTGTTTTTAATATTTTTTACACTTATATTTAGGTATGAAATGTGTAAGCGAAACTGTGACAATATATGTTATCATTAACAGCTTCCAGTATTTAAAATTAGAGCAGATCAGGTTTGAAAACTTTTTCAGAGTTTAATTCCCCTCAGGGGGATACAACTATTGTATCTAACTTATGTAAATTGGCGCTCCCAGGAGGACTATGTGAGGGCCTGAGCTAAAGGTTAGGTAGGCTTCCTTTTTGTTGTAATAAAATAGGTTTTTGTTTTGTTACGGACCATCTTTTTTTGGTTCACTGCTGTTCTGTTTTTTGGCACCTACTACCTACTTTCTTCTTCAACTTTTTTCTTGTTTCATGGACTCTTTCTTAGCTTACTGTTTTTGTGCACCTTGTGCATAGATTCCGCGTTCCCTCAACTCCATACTAAATGGTGCCTTCCTCTTTCCTCTCTTGTAACATCTTAGTTGTGGTTAAGGGAGGCTAAAACTTTCTAATATAATTATATAATTTCAGAGTTTAATTTTCAGCTTGATGGCTAATTATTGTATTCCTATTATGGGTCAATGTGAAGTTTCATGCAATCACGGAAAATAATAATGTCAATCCCAGGAATCACTAAAGGAACACATTTCAGAACGTTTTACAGTAATGACATTCTGCTCGCTGATGCGTTATTTTTGAATAATTGAACTTTGAAGTTGGCCTTGGCGCCAAAGGAAGCGAGCGCGTGAAACGTAATTTAATTAATAACGGAAGCTATTACAAACGTAAAGAGGTTGGGTCGTGAGGGGGAGGCACAGTTCTTCTAGTGAAAATTATAAATTAAACTTCTAACCCACCCATTAGGGTGACGACCGCAATCTTGTTGACATCGGGTTCAAAATGGCGGCGCCCATGGTGGTCGCCATGTTAGACCCGATGTAAACAAGATTGCGGTCGTCACCCTAATGGGTGGTTTAGAAGCTTTATTTATACTTTTCACTAAAAGAACTGTGGCTACCCCTCATGACCCAACCTCTTTACGTTTGTAATAGGGGGTTAGATTCCGTTTTTAATTAAATTACGCTCGCTTCCTTGGGCGCGCGACGGCCAACTTCAAAGTTCAATAATTCAAAAATAACGCATCAGCGAGCAAAATGTCGTCCTTGAAAAACGTTCTTAAATGGGTTCCTTTAGTGATTGTTTGGAATATCATTATCAATTTCCGTGATTGCATGAAACTTCACATTGACCCTATTATGTATTGAAATTTGCAGTTTTATGCTCTGTAAAAATATCAAGTTTGGAAAAATATTAATTTAAACAGAAAGATGCTGTTGGTCAATGTGAAGTTTAATGCAATCGCAGAAAATAATAATTGCGATCCCAGGAATCAGTAAAGGAACCCATTTAAGAACGTTTTACAGGAATGACATTCTGCTCGCTGATGCGTTATTTTTGAATAATAGAACTTTTAAGTTGGCCTTTGCGCCAAAGGAAGCGAGCGCGTGAAACGGAATTTAATTAATAACGGAAGCTATTACAAACGTGAAGAGGTTGGGTCGTGAGGGGGAGGCACAGTTCTTCTAGCAAAAATCCTGGTAAATCTGAAGGAGATGACAGTTGTCAATTTTCCACTTTTTGGTGCCTGAACCTAATTAATTGAATCAAAATAAACAAGTTTTCTTCTATTCTTTTTTCGTCTCAAATGAGTATTTTACGATTTATAGCGGTAAGTTTAGTTTCGTCATTGATGACGAATGCGCTCGAATAAACAGCTACTCATTGGTTTTTGAATTTTTGTTGCTTGAAACATGGTAATAACATCGAAATAAACAACTTTTATTCTATACACTTTTTTCGTCAAATGAGTATTTAACGAGGTATAGCGGTAGGTTTCGTTTCGTCTTTCAAGACAGAGCGCTAGAAGCGAGACGCCATTGCAGTATTGCCATACAACTCGATCAAAGAATTTCTTTCCGCTTCAAAGACTGGAGTTGCGGTAAGTCATTTACCGCTATAACTAATAAAATACTCATTTGAGACGAAAAGTGCATAGAAGAAAACTTGTTTATTTCAATCTAATTAACTATGCTAAGGCATCGAAATTTACAAAATCGACAACTGTCATCTTCAGATTTACCAAAATCCTAAATAAAGCTTCTAACCCACCCATTAGGGTGACGACCGCAATCTTGTTTACATCGGCTCTAAGATGGCGACCACCATGGGTGCCGCCATCTTAGAGCCGATGTCAACAAGATTGCGGTCGTCACCCTAATGTGTGGGTTAGAAGCTTTATTTAGGATTTTTGCTAGAAGAACTGTGCCTCCCCCTCACGACCCAACCTCTATACGTTTGTAATAGGGGTTAGCTTCTGTTTTTATTTAAATTACGCTCGCTTCCTTTGGCGTGTGAAGGCCAACTTCAAAGTTCAATAATTCAAAAATAAAGCATCAGCGAGCAGAATGTCATTCATGTAAAACGTTCTTAAATGGGTTCCTTTAGTGATTCCTAAGATTGGAATTCTTATTTTCCGTGATTGCATTAAACTTCACATTGACCCTATCTTCTACAATTTTAAAGTTACAGAACCAGTACTTCGTTTTTAGATTGCTTACATGGCTATATAACAGCACGCAATAGGGAATGCTTACATGGCTATATAACAGCACGCAATAGGGAATATTTATAACTTCTTCTTGTGGATTTTGGGAATTAAAAAAAAATAACATTTTTTTCCTTTATTTCTTTATGTGTTATTTTCAAAGTAATAGATGTATGAAAAAATGCTATTGCACGTGGATACACCTTGCTAAGCCCTATTGAATGGTATATAAACCATTCTTGTAGCTCTAAAATTGTGGAAGAAGATACATTTGAGAAACTAATTATCAAGTTCCCATAAAAACATGTTTTTCATAAAAAAAATTTTTCTTATCTTATGAACTACCAGGTTTTTTACAATGAACTCTTGAGCTTATGTAGCTCTTTTTAAGCCCTTTTGATTGATATAATTTACATTGCTGTAGCTCTGGAACTCTGGGAAAAAATATACATCAAAAGACAATACGTGTAATTCTTCAAAACAATACCTTTTTTATTTTTTCATTTTTTTACCAAAATACGTTTTTTTTTTCAAGTCAACTCCTTTGTTTTGTAGCTCTTTTCCAGTCCTTCGGATTGGTGTGCTTGCCATAGCGGTAGCTATGATACTGCAGCTGTCATTGAGCTATGAATGAAAGCTACGGTATCATAGATATGGCAGAACAGCTAAATTCAGAAATTGTCAAAAATTACAAAAAAAATTTCGTAGGTATAGATAGGTAATATAGTCAATTTTAAGACGTTTTACATTAATGACAATGTCCCCGGAAATGCTTAGTTTTGGAGATATAGGATAAATAACGCCAGGTAAGAATAGCATTAACGGCAGTTCCGATATGGCTCTTCCGGCGTTTTGCGGACGCGGACCACGCCAAGTTTTTTGGCGGGAGTCATCGGCCTCGGTATGGTTGAGTTAAATTAAGATATTTTAGGCTTACTTAGGTTAGGATACTTAACTAAATTAACTTTAGCAAACCTAACCTTACCTATCGTTACGTCAGAAACGGATTTCTGCTTATTTACCTCTCCGTTTGTTCAATTTTATAAACGACGTTCCTATAACTTCAAAGTTAAATATCTCCAAAAATAAGCATTTCCGGGCACATTGTCATTCATGTAAAACGTCTTTAAATTGACTATATTACCTATCTATACCTACGAAATTATGAAATTCGTTGACAACATTATATTCAATATTGACCGTACTTTGAGTAGCCCGAAACGAACTATATTGCCATTCCCGCAGAGAAACGCGCTCTGTTGACCCCCAATAATCAGGAGGGGGGAGGGTTCAAGGTCACGCCACCCCCATCGCTTTCCCCCCTCTGGGGGGGCTTACCATTCGGAGTAGACGTAAGCAGAAAGTACCAATAGAAGCGCAAGAAAATCCTCTATAAGATGCATATAAAATAGAAAATCAACACTAATCCCGATTTCTACCCAGTGTCCTTAATTTTGGTAGATCACCTAAACTCAATATTGACCCATTCTGTTTGCTGATGCGTTATTTTGAAGTTATTCAACTTATATAGTTATACGAACGGCGCTCGTGAAATGGCTTTCCCGCGCATGGTCAAACAATGCCGAAACTGCGCGGAGCGCAGGAAAAGTTGTTTTTACAATATATGGCTTAATTTATTATAAACAGACCCTGCGGAGCCTGAACCCACTTCTGGGATGTTTTAGATAATAACACAATAAAGGTTATCACTCAAAAATATTAGCAGGACTGGAGTAGTGAGAACTGAAATCGTTGTGCTGATGACATCACTTTCAATATGGCGGCCATCCTAGAACATTAGCCAAACCGTACGAGTGAATGCCGTAGATTTAATATAATATTTTTATAACGTTATATTTTAGGGTGATAATCTTTGTGTTATTAACTAAAACATCATAGAAGTGGGTTCAGGCTCTGCTGGGTTGGCAAATAATAAATTCTGGGACCTTATTTTAACAATAAATTTGGGGTTTCTGTCTACTAAATCATTAATTTTGATAATTCTCATGAACATCTTAGGCTGGCATTTGTATGCCACAAATTATATAAAGCCTCAGTTTGTTTTTGATTTATCTCAATATTAATAAATGAATTTGCTGCTTTCACCCATTTTGAGGTACCAAAAAAAAGTTCTATGAATTTAAGTTAGTGGTAATGTTAAATTCATATTGCTAATAGCATAAATTCATCAGGTCATGATTTTGATAGCAGTTGAATATACGTTGCTGTTTTTTCATAACAATTTGGTAGGTCAAACACTTCAAAAAAGATTATAAGACACTAATGCAGTAGAATTGTAGAAAAAGTTCCTCACCGTCTTCAAATACACTTGGAATACTCAATTCATGTGGGTCAACTGCTGAAAACACTACACAAGCATTGAGGATTGAGTGTGAAGTGGGGTATAAGGTGGTAATCATCATTTTCTTTGCATTTTGTGAAATAAAAATGACCTTGACGTTCAAGAATCATGTAGCTCTACACCTGCAATTGAATTGCTAGTTTAAGTAATTGTTTTAAATGAGAGTAAATGGATATCCTTAAAGAATACTTGTACAGTCTTTCGTTGTCTTATAGTTGGGAGATGATCTTGGTTATAATTATTTGCACAAAAATTTTTTTTAAATATTTGTACCCTTTTGAGGTAATATATCCTCATGGTTGCACCACATGATAGGTCTTTGAACAATTTTTCTGATATTCATTTGCTCTGTGCTCCAATTCAACTGGCAAAGCAACCTACACTATGTGTTATGCATGTTTGTTTGGAATAAACACGTTCTGTTGCTGATTGGCGCAAGGCGAGTCCATATTTTAAGATGTGGACAATAATATTGTAATACACCTATGATACGTTATTTGTTTTGTATAGAAGATTTCCTAATGAGACAATATAGTAAACTCTTGTATAGAAAAGCTGTATAGTAGAACATAAAGAAAGAAAAGGAAATTGACAGTTGCTTGTTCTGTAGGGAGGTACAGGTTATCAAATCATATTACATTTTAAATGCAAGGAAATGCTGTGCACACAAAAAAAAATTCAAATCATGAGCAACCGATGTATTGATGGCATTCAAAGACAAAAAATTGGGAACTACACATGCATACTAGCTGTAGAAAAATTAAATGTCTAAAAAAAATTTTTTAGCAGAGTAACATGGGTTGAGGCAAAATGATGAAAGTTGGTATTATCAAAATAGCAGTATTAAAGAACCAATGAGAGACAAAGGATCAAACATGACTGAGTAGAAGAAACAAACCAAAAATTGGTGTATAAATTATCTTATGACAATACCTTCATAGCTTGGTGCCCCCAGTTTCTCTGAAATGAGGCAGGGTTACATTCCATTTACCAGCTAATGAAAATTATAGTTGAAAATTTTTAAAACTAGGATGCCTTCGAAAGCTATATCCAACCTAATACGAGGCCTGTCGAAAAAGTATCCGACCTTTGGCCAGAAAAAATACTTCAACAACCTGACGGGGTTGGGACCCTAATCCCCTTCACAGTAGGCTCCTTGTGCTTCCACACACTTAGCCCACCGATCCTTCCACTGCCGGAAACACCTCTGGAAGTCTTCTTTTGGAATGGTGTTCAGCTCTGTCGTCGCGTTCCGC
This sequence comes from Morinoia aosen, assembly GCA_030386875.1. Classification (NCBI taxonomy): domain Eukaryota; kingdom Metazoa; phylum Arthropoda; class Malacostraca; order Amphipoda; family Talitridae; genus Morinoia; species Morinoia aosen. The sequence goes on along the minus strand of CM059561.1, from coordinate 29,309,047 downwards.
ATTATCTCTTCTCTACTCTCAAAACGGGATCCTTTCAGTGGTGTCTTCAATTTTGGAAACAACCAGAAGTCGCAAGGAGCCAGGTCTGGAGAGTAGGGAGGTTGGCGAACGGTCGTAATTCCATGTTTGGCCAAGAAATTGCGGATCAAATGGGATGAATGTGCGGGCGCGTTGTCGTGATGCAAGTGCCAGTTGTTCGCAGTCCACATGTCTGGTCTTTTGCGCCGAACTGCATCACGAAGTCGCCGGAGAACATCCTGATAGTACTCCTTTGTCACTGTTTGTCCTTCCGGTGCGTATTCGTGATGCACAATTCCACGGACATCAAAGAAAACAGTCAGCATCACCTTGATTTTGCTTCGCACCTGCCGCGCTTTCTTCGGCCTTGGAGACTCGGGATGCTTCCATTGGGATGACTGTCTTTTTGTTTCTGGACCACTCCTTAATTTGTGTTACACCCATAGCATCTTCCCCAAACACCTGCTGAATCTTACGAATTGTTTCAATTTGAGAATCACCAAGCTTTTGACAAAATTTGATGCAGTGTCTTTGCTCAATTCGTTCAGTCATCTTGCAAGAAAACTAAATCCGACAAACACTTAGAACAGCACCTTACTTGGCGACCACCAGCCAGTGACTGGCCCAAGTGAATGCGGTGAAAAAAGTCAAGCATGCGCATTAAGATTCCTCCTTCCACCGTGCACAGTGGCGCCGCCTTAGAATCACTACTTTGCGCGGGAAAAATTAAGGTCGGATACTTTTTCGACAGGCCTCGTAATACTCATTGTCTGTTTATTCAGTTTAGTATAATGGATACTGATAACATTTAAATATCAAAGGTTTTGCAGGTAGAAACATTCAGAAATATAAGTTTATCATAAATGTGTGCAAATCTTCACACTAAATAAAATGAAAATGCTTCAGGAAAGAAGACTTGGCAGAGAATACAAAAGAAGATCTAAAGCAGTGCTATCTTAGGAACAAAGAGAAGAAATCAGGCAGCTTGATCCTCACTTTGTCTGTTCGTTAGGCTTTCGTCCTTGTTTGTGGTATCATGGATATCAAATTCCTCAGTATAACATTAGCTGATGGCCTTTACATGCATTGTCTTTGACATTTTATTAGGATAGGTATGGTTGGATAGGTTAGATTAACATAGGTCGGGTAATGTTCACGGAATTTTTTCACGTGTCCACCCAGCTTAACGATATTGTCCGTGGAATTTCCACGGGTCCTGCTACTACCTAATAATAATGCCCTTGGTTTATTTTTTTGGGGTCTGATTCTTCCATTTCTCTGTCATACTAATAAGGATAGTTATAATGACCATATCTGTGATACCAGTGCACAAGTACAAGAATACTTTTCATCTCAGGTACTGATAGATGGATATATTTGTCTTCCAGATCTGAAAAATTTGTTCAAGAAAGGTATTGAATTTCATCATTTTTGATGGGCTGTGCATACAAGTAGTTGATATTCAATTAATCAAATCGGCTAAAAATTCGATTTATTAATTTATTATAAAATTTATTCAACACCCAATAAATATAGAAGTTGACTGAAAAAAATCACAGACAGTGGAGAGGAACAACCTAGGGGTCCAGTAATTGTAGAGAAGAAGATGGGGCCCAAGCTAAAGGTTAGGTAGGCTTTCTTTTTGTTAAAATTGAAAAGGTTTTTGTTTTGTTACGGACCATCTTTTTTTCGGTTCACTGCTGTTCTGTTTTTTCACCACCTACTACTTTCTTCTTCAACTTTGATCTTGTTTCATAAACTTCTTTCTTATCTTACTGTTTCTATGCCCTTTCTGCATAGATTCCACGTTCCCTGAACTCCATACTAAATGGTGCCTTCTTCCTTCCTCTCTTTGGATCTCAATTGTTGAGGATAGGGAGGCTTAAACTAACTAACTAATAATCTAATCTAATCTGGGAGAATATAAAAGTAGGGATAGCATTTCCAAATACACCTGCATGGTTTGTTCTTGATGTTTGTGCAGTACATTTGTAGTAAATGGAGCTTTATTAAGGAAATAATTTATTGGGGTAAATTCTGATTATTAACGTTATTCATTCCATTTTTAAAATTGAATTATTCAATTTACTCATTCTTAATATTTTGATATTTCTGCAGCAAGTAACTTGTTTGTAAATTTTGCAGGGCACGTCTGCTGAGCAGGACAATCGCTTCAGCAACAAGGAGAAGAAGCTCATGAGAGAAATGAAATTTTCAGATTGCCTTGCAAAAAAGGTAAGTTTCTAATCACTGAACTGAAATTGAGTTCTTCAGAGACTACTTATTCACTAAGTTTCAGTTTCCAACCATTAAAATTTTTGGAGCAGCTCAGTTGACTGCATAAACTGTTATTGTGATTTGGTTCTGTTAAGTGCTCAAAGCGTAAACTTGCAAGATTTTGGTCATAAAAAGTAGCAAATAGCATAGCAAAGCCCCAAATGAACTTCATGCTTCTTGTGCTGCTGTAAAAATGTAAATTGTTAGAAAATCTTTCTTACCCAAAATCCTCTGCTCTGAATGATGCCATGTTGATTATGTTTGGATTATCATTTACATGTTTCACCATCTTTTCAAATGCAGTGCATCTGTTCATGATCTATAGACACGGTACCCTCTCAATCAATAAAGACCAATAATAAGTTATACCTCAACTGCATATGTTAGCTGTCTTTGTTTGATGAATTGGACTGCATTTTTTAAAGGTTCAGATTTCATTCCATGTGTTAAGTTGAACCTTTTTCTTAGATGAGAATGTCTATTTTTTTTCTTTTATTTGAAACATAGTTTAAGAACAAAAAGTTTTCTTTGAAACATAGATATGTATGCAAGGTATAGTTTGAGGTAAGATTGAGCTTAGATATTATTGAAGGAATCAAGGCAGTTTATTGTAATTCATTGAAATGCTATCAAGGGCTATTTATCAGTTTTGGTAGCACATTATAACTTGTTATTGGAAATACCCCTCTAAGACTCACACATGGCAACAAAAAATATTTCATTGCAAACTTATCTTAAACTCTACCGTTTATTCTTCAAAGCTGTGCAGCCTCTTGGTCATTGCAACATACAAATCAAGGAAGGCAGGTCTTGCTGATCAGTGTAGGCATGTTTTTTTATGCTGTTAAGCATTACTAAGATAAAAAGGAGAACCAACGTACAAATATACATATTTATTTATTTCTATTAATGGCAAACATTTCGAAATGTTTCAATTCCATCTTCAGTGCTGATTCATTTTTTGTATTCAAAGGGGAAACTTACCAACAAATTGACGGTCTGGCCGTGGGCTCAAGCTTGTCTCCCCTCTTAGCAAATTCGTTCCTGGCCAATTTAGAGAATAAATTTTTGGCCCACTGCCTAACAGAATTTAAGCCCTTATGCTACCGTCGATATTTGGACGATACGTTTGTTTTGTTCCGTTCTGAAAATGAAGCTACTAGTTTTTATGAATATATCAATGCATCTCATTCTAATATTAAATTTGCTATGGAAATAGAACAAAATGGCCAAATCCCGTTTTTAGGTGTACTCATAAAAAAGTCAAACTCTTGGCTCATTACCTTTGTCTATAGGAAACCTACATTTACTGGCTTAAGTACTAACTATTTCAGTTGTATCTATAATGGATGTATCAAATCTTGCATAATTACATTACTTCACCATGCATATCGTATATCTAGCAGTTTTGAAATATTACACCGTGAAATAGAATTTATTAGGACATTGTTGATTAAGAATATGTATCCTAAATTTCTCATTGATAATTCCATCAGAAAATTTCTAAATAAAAAAATACTGTCCCTCTCATGTCACTTTGAGCGTAGCAAAACAGAAATTGTATGTAGAGCTACCTTTTTTGGGCTATTTGAACTCGGAGCTGAAAAGAGAAGTTGTAGCTCTGGTTATTAGGTTTTTCACTTCAGTTGACGTCAGGGTGTTTTATAGAAATAGTTTTAAAATTGGTTCATATCTTAAGAGGAAAGAACGTCTGGAGGAGTGCCTGTGGAGTGGATGTGTTTATTTTTATAAGTGTGACTGCTGCATGCAGACTTATGTTGGTAGTACTAAACTTCAACAATTTATTAGACACAGCCTACATTCAGGAATTTCCTATAGAACCGGTTGCATACTTTCTTCTCCTTCTCATTCAGCAATCCGAGATCATTGTCAACAATTTAATCATCCTTTCAGAACGAAAAAAATTTCTCCACTCTGTACCACAACAACGAACAAGATCTTCGCATTTTAGAATCTTTGTTCATATCTACTCATAAACCAGACTTAAATAAAGACTTGAGTGCCGTGAAACTGAACATAGCGTCAACCTACGGACATATTTCTGTGTGTATGTATGTGGAGTGTGTTTGCGCGCGTCTGTTTGTTAGGTTCCCATGTGTAAATGTATGAATGTATGTACTGGTAAAATGGTGGGTAAATGAGCCGATGAGAATGATCGTTTTTACTATAGTTGAATCATAAGAAGGATTAAAGTTTTATAGATGTTTGTTTGCTATAAAAAAAAATTTTTTCTTTTAACTTGTATGAACTTTCTGTATTATGGGTTTTTTGATGTTTTTGACCTTTTTGTAATTTTTTTTCAACACTGAAGATGGAATTGAAACATTCCATAAGGTTTGCCATTAAAAGAAATTAATAAATATGTATATTTGTACGTTGGTTCTCTTTTTTATCTTACACATGAGATTCCCTAAGAATGGACCTATTGGAAATGTAAGCATTACTAGTAGCACTTAGCTTACAGTTGATAGATGTATCTGTACATACATGTACAGTGGCAGGTTTGGTGCACTCCAAATGATTTTTGGAAAAAGCACTTCCAAGGGGAAAATGTGTGAGGGCCTAAGCTGAGAGTTAGATAGACTTTTTTTTTGTTGAAATAAAATGATTTTGGTATGTTAAGGACCACCTTTTTTTTGGTTCAGTGCTGTCCTGTTTTTCAGCAACTACTACTTACTTCAACTTTTATCTTGTGTCATGAACTTTTTTTTCAACTTACTGTTTCGTTTCTATGCCTCTTCTGTATAGATTCTGCATTCCCTTATCTCCATACTAAATGGTGCTTCCCTCCTTCCTATCTTTGATATGCTATTTTTTGTAGCGGTTAGGGAGGCTTAAACTAATTCATAATTATAATGTTATGAAGTATTCTATCTAAGTTATATATCGTACAAATCATATGAATTTACTTATAGCTTGCATGCATGTTCTCATTGTAAACAACAGATACTTGCAAGTGTAACTGCTATTGAATTTTGTAGTTCCCCTTTGTATTTGAATATTGTACTTCAGGTTGACATCAGCAAGATCAAACTGGACGTGATCAAGCCGTGGGTCACGGAGCGCATCACCCAGATGCTCGGAGTTGACGATGACGTTGTCGTGGACTTTGTCTTCAATCAACTCGAGTCTGAGAAGGTAACGGTCTTAACTTGTGTTATCAGTGCTGTTGTTCAAAATAGACTCTGAGACCAGGTGGTCCTGCTTCTTTCCTACTTTGTTCTTGGATGGCCCTTATGCTTACTCTTACGGATCAAGTTTTTAAGAACACGTAATGTGCATCAGATAAGATATTGGCTTCCTCATTAAACTCAAGTCCTTGAAAATTTAACCGTTGAATTTTTGATCACTTGGATGTTGTGAATCTGATTTGTCTGTAACAGATTTGGTGTAATAGGTGATTTTTCATTTGCAAGACCATTTGAAAATTTTTTTTGGAAGTTTTCAAACTTGAACACCTTATTCATTGTGCCTTAACCCACAGTGAACAGGTCTTTGTTATGAGGAACTTTTGAAGGAAATCATATGGACAATTTGTTGTAGGTGAGAAGTAGAGAGAAATCTTTAGGGGTTGTGTTAGAGAACGATCTTTGAGGCTGGTGAGCTGATGATATGAAATTTCCCCAAAATCTAGCATGTAAAGCTGTGAGGCTCTCACTCCCCGACATCGTGCGTACCGCAACCCTGGAGCGGTGTAGCTTCTTGCCTGCGCCACTTGGCCGCACCTTCGCTTGTGCTTGGTGCGCGAGGGAGAGCATCTCTTCTGTATGCTCCCTCTCCACCGTGCTCTTGCAAGGACACTTGTGTGTTCTCTCGGAGTGCTCTTATGAGAGTGCTTGTCTCCAGCGTCGTCCGACCTGCCGCCACCTCGTAGTGGCGACCACCACACTGCCCCTCCCTCCCTCCCGTCCTCCTACACCGTGCGTGCACACAAACCTTGGTCTGCATCACAATGAACACGTTCCCACCCTCCCTCCTTCCCTCTTCTACACACTCACACTGCTGCAGCTCACATCACGGAGTTGCTAACTCTGTCTTGGTGACCCAGAACTCTGTTGGAGTTCTATTCATCGCGGGATCTTGTCTTGGACAGTCGTTATGGCTGTCTGGGCTATGCCAACTTCAGCAGCTGGTAACTCGTGGTTCAAGTCCTGCGATCTGAACTTCCTCCAGGACCTTCGACAAGACTGCTGGAGCTACCCTGGCTTCGAGACACAAACATCACACTAAACACTTTGATTGGTTGTTCCAAAAATATCAGCTTCTCACAATTTAAATTAAACTCACACTTGTGTAAGTAAGATTCACACTTTTGATGCGTATCGACTGCAAATCCATTGCACTACGTTACGTTTCCGCCAGGTTCTAACATCAGTTCTTGGGCTATTTTTGTTGGATCTACTTGCTCTTGAAGGAACTGTTATATAATTTCTTTTCACCTCTTTCCACCCATGCAAGCTTGATTTTGATGTTTTCTATTGAGAAATTTAGTTTTGCAAACTGGAAATTCTTTAATGACTTTTAAAACTGTCATTAAAGAATTATTAGTCAGTAGAAAATATTTCGTCATTTTTGTGCTAACTTTCAAGCTTGGGCGCTGGACTTTGAAGCAGTCTATATTGCGTTGCGGGTGTGTGTTCTTGCTCAATCGTTGGACAGTTTTGTGCCCACACGTCTTGTGGTTGGTAGTTGTCTTCACTTCAAGCTTATCATTGTATTCTTAATAGTTCTCAACTTACTGAAATTTGTGGAGGTGAAGTAGGGTTGTTAAGGGGACCGTCCCAGGCCCTTGACAGATGCTGTCGATTCCATGGTCATTTTGCATGCTTTTGTTGTAAAAGGACCCTTAGGTGGTAGACTATTCGTTCCTAAAATTTTATGGCGCTACGGACAATAATTTCCCCCCCCCCGGGGGGGTTAGGCGACCAAATTTTTTCAATTTTTCCGGTTTTGACCTCACATATAAAGAGAACAAATAGGAAATGGAAAAAAAGCTCAATTTGAGTTTGCTAGAAATGTTTCAAGGATTCTAAAACGGTCTTTGTTTTTTTTCTAGCATCAAAACTGAAGGAGGAGTTCCATTTTGAAATATCAATATGAATGAAAAGCACCCAAAATATTCCATTTTTTCCCGATTTTGACCCCACATAGAAAGAGAACAAATAGGAAATGGAAAAAAAGCTCAATTTGAGTTTGTTAGAAATGTTCCAAGGATTCTAAAACGGTCTTTGCTTTTGCTCTAGCATCAAAACTGAAGGAGGAGTTCCATTATGAAATATCAATATTAGTGAAATATCAATATCTGAAAACCAATATGTCAAATTTTTGCAAAATCTAAGGCCTGAATCAAAAAAATGAATAGAATCAATTGTGTTTATTTTCAAAGGTTACATATCATAGTCAAATTTTATAAGAATCAGACTGAAAATAAAAAAATTCATTTTGTTGAAAAAAAAATGATAATTTTTTATTTTTTTTTTTTTTAAATCAAAATTCACACTTTTAATATGAAGTTATGTATGGAAAGTATCGAAATAAAAATTAAAAATGCATTCAATTACATCAAATGTACATTATATTACACTTCAACAAAAATTTTTATTTTTTGCTATACCCAACAATTCTAACTTTCAACATTCATCCTGGGACTAGTTCTCGAGTTTTGATGCTAGAACCAATCCAAAGACAGTTTTAGAATCCTTGAAACATTTCTAACAAACTCAAATTCGCCTTTTTTTCAAATTCGAATTCTTTGAAAAAATATATAGCTCTAAACCCAAAAAAATGTTGCTGATTTTTGAAATATCAAAAAATTTTGAAAAAATAGAAAAAATTTTGATTTCAAAAAAAGCCGAATTTGAGTTTGTTAGAAATGTTCCAAGGGTTCTAAAACTGTCTTTGTTTTTGTTCTAGCATCAAAACTGAAGGAGGAGTTCCAATCTGAAATATCAATAAAAATATACCAAAAACACATTTTTCGTCAAAAAAAAAAAAACTAAGGCCTAAATCGAAAAAATGACAGGAGTAAAAAAGGTTTACTTTCACAAAAGACATATACTGGCCAACTTTCAAACGAATCGGGCGAAAAAAGGTCTCAAACCGGGACGGTCCCCTTAAACTGCATTGTTTCACTATGTTTGCCGGGATTTTTTTTTATTTAATGCCCATTTTCTAATTTTAACGAAAACTAAACATTTTGTAAGAAATTCTAATAATGTCGAAAGTGAAAGGTGTGTGGCAAAATTTGTTTGTTTAAAGTTGAAGTTAATTCATTTGATTGTACGATATTTTTGTCATCAGTGCTGAGCGTTTGGAAGTGTTGTTTTCAGTTGAAGGGACAGGATGCGTCGAAGTGGGCACTTAGCCTTCAGAATTCTAAGGCATGCTAAAATTATCCAACTAATAATTTTTTCTCTGGAGTCTTGTAACGAATCTTCTTGAGGGAACGCATTCTGAGAGCTAAGTTGCTCAGTGCTCAACTTGCATTTAGTGAAACACTGTTGGCTGGTCTACCGCTCACACTTCATTATACAACAGCTTTTATGTGTCTTTCTGTATGTATGCTTTTCACCGTCAATTAGGTTCATGTTGCTCAGGCTAAGTGGTGTGCAGTTCCGACACTTGATGGCTTATAAATTCGATCAACATGCAGTCAATGGCTAACTTAGGTGACCTCAGACTTGAATAAACAAGTTATCTGTTACTTGTTTTTTTATTTACTAATTCTGAGCTGTTTGTTGGCGCTACATGTCCAGTTGAAACTCTGAATAGAAAGAATAGGGACAATTTCTTGGAATGTTTCATTGTCTTAACAGCTGTTTATTGTTCCTTCTGTCACGGTGAAGTCGCGGAAATTTCCTTGTTCAAAAGGCCATTTATTTACTCGTAAACGTTGGGCTGTTCTTTCCGTGGCTTTTCATTTTGGTTTTTGCATAGCACAGTGAGCATCACTTGATGTGGATAGTGTGGAAGCTTAATTTCCAATGTAGTGGTATTAATACTAATGTACTTGTCTTGAGTTCCAGAATGAACGTGTATTACCGTTTCCAAGCTTTGTTGATAGTTGTAAATTTCTTCCATTACTTGGTCTCAAATGGTTTGTTGTGACTTGTCTTGCAGAACCCTGATCCGAAGAAGATGCAGATCATGATGACGGGCTTCCTGGACGGTAAGAACGCGAAGCTCTTCATGTCGGCGCTGTGGGAACTGCTAGTGTCTGCCCAGAGCAACCCTACTGGCATTCCCAAGCTCTTCCTTGATCAGAAAAAAGAAGAGCTGAAGAAGAAAATGGTTAGTATTGCGTAACCTTGGTACGTTGTAATGGTAAGAGTCTAACTTTTTTTTTACTTCTCTTTTAACTTTTCTGTTACTTGTGTAACCCAGAAGAAGCTTCTTCTTACTTTTTTCTGCGCGTTCAAGCGTTGAGAACATCCAAAAAACACTACCCATTATCGACGTATGAACACGTGTTCTTGCTAACAGTTAAATTCAACAAAACTTTGTGATATTGGAAATTTATGTATTCTTTTTATTTATTTTACACTTCACTTGTGTTGTTGAATGGAACACCTTGTACATTCGCTCTGTATTTTGATGTAGGCGTCCTGTTTATTTTATATTAGATAAGAATGATGAAAATATTTGATTCCAACATAAGTCTTGTTTTCTTTCAGGAGGAGGAAGAGAAGCAGAAGGAGCGCGAGAAAAGGGACAGAGAACGAGACAAGGAGCGGCGTGAAAGGTTAGTACCGCATCCAGCCTGAACTTCTAATGATTGTTGAACGCTATAGTGTGTCTTGAATTGTGGTTTGCGTGAATGATGAGCGTGAACGTCTTTGTTCAATGAAACAATAACACTTCATGCAAGTCATTAATTTTGTTTCTGATTTCTGGTAAATTGCGTTAAGTTAGGTACGAAATAAACAAGTAGTCTCGAGGTATTGTTATGCTAAGGCAACTGTCCAGAGTTAGTTGTCGTTATAACCGGCATCCTGGGAAGATGGGCGGAGTATTTACTGCGATTTTTTTTTTTATTCACTATCAATTTACTTCCAGTAGCAAATGAAAAAGATAATTTAATTATGACAAATTGTTAGGAAAACATAATTTTTCAGGTGTATGATGAGTTTCTTGTTGTGCTGTATATTTTTCTCATAAAGTTCTTCAGAAAAATTTCTCTTGCAGCTTCCCACATTTCCTTTGCAACATTGGGAAGAGGATGAAGAAAGCATGTTAGCATAACTTTTGGTCTGGGTCTGACTGGACATCCTTCCTGACCCTAGCAACGTATTTATGAGCGCGTTGGCTCTACTCGCAAAATATTACATAATGCTTTTACTTGCCCGACAGCTAAGTACCTTCAAAACTCCGGGAAGAGAGAAATTTCAAACGACGATCAGTAGAAGTGGTTTCATGACATCCACATCCCTAATTAGCTCATGACTTGAAGCAGTTGTAGTAAAAAAAAAACACCATTACATTATCAGGATTCGTTCACTGTGTGTTACAATGTTTCATTTTTGTAAACGCAGTTCGAGCAAAGCCATAGGTAGCTGCCCTGCTAAAACTCAGAAGCAAACGTTCAAAACACCCCCATGCTGAGCGGGGGGGGGGGGGGGGAGAGGAGGAAGAGGGTCGCAGACGTACAACCACGCAGAGGTCGTCATTGGATGCAATAAAAATTTTTCTATCTCACGAGCTGAAATACAAAATTTTTTTTCCAGATTTTTAACCCAGATAGCCCCCTTAAATTAGACATTGTGAGACTAAATATTCTAGGAAATGAAGATCTCTACAGTTGTACCACTTTCAGCTACAGTGCGACTGATAACATTGCACCCCCAGACGCAGCCGCAGTCGCGATAAGGGCAGCAGCCGCGCGTCGAGGCGAGATCGCTCGTCATCTCCTGATCACAGGCGAGAGGACCGTCACAGTAAGAAAGAGAAGTCTTCCAAAGAGGATCAGCGCAAGGAGAACGGTAGCAAAGACGGCTCAAAAGAGCGCTCAAAGGACTCTTCGAAGGATGATGTCAAGTGAGTACTTCCCGTCTTTTTGCTGTAGATGCGGTTGAGAATCTTCCTGATCAATTTATAGGTATTTACGTCAGTTGGTAAGACTTGCCAGTTAATTTATTACGATTACATTTAATTGCACCTCATGCCAGTGTATACTAAATCTGACGATGGAAGCATACCTTTACCTTTAACACACAAAATAGTTTACTGTAAATAATTCGATGTTTCATCTTATGGTAACTTGGAGTTTTGTTTTCTTAATTTTGGAAATTTTGCCTCCAGTGCTTTAGTACCTTATTCTGCGGCTCACCTGAAGACGCCCTATTTCTGAGCCCCTTCAGTCCCAACCCCCTTAACTGTTACTTTATGTTTTGTACGATAGGGTACGTGACATTTCACTGGGCAGTGTTCTTTCTGGCTTTCAGGACAGATAACATCAAAACAATTTATCTCAGAATATCACTGGAATGTTCCAAAGCTAACGTCTTGCGCAATCCAGGTTCAAGTTTGAGTAATGTGAGAAACTGCGTTCAGCAGATTCTTAAAAATTTGATGCAATTTGTGTTTTTTCTATCCTTACCAGTAATGCTACAAACGAGCTCTTTTGGAACATCCATCGATGCAATGATACGCTCAATAGCATAATATTTTGTTCTGCATCACACAAAGACTTCTTACTTAATGTAGGTTTGACGCATTTTCAAGAAGTTTCATAACTGATGTGAGAAGCCAGAGTAAATGTTTATGTTATCAGGAAATCCAAGAGATATTTTGAATTTCAGATGGAGCAGCGCGCTCCTGCAGAATGTTTTTTATGGGACTAAACGTGCATAACTGCTGACTTTGCTAATTTAGTTATCAATTTTAACTGAAAGCGTTGCTGCATATCGTATCAAATTAATCTTGTTTAATTAATGGTGTTAACTTGAGATTTACGGTGTGAAAAATTCCCTCTGTTTTCTCTCATCAGACCTGAAGGGAAAGAGGACTCAGGGGAGCTCAAATCTTCGAAAGGAAAAGACAGCTCTGCTACTGGCCAGGACACCAAAGAGAGCCATGCGTCTGACAAGCCTGAGTCCGCCACAAAGCAGCAGGTCGCCAACGGCCATGCTGGAGAGGACGACAAGAAGCAGCCGCCGCCGCTGGATATCCCAGCAGCAGCTGCGGCCGCGGCAGCCGCCGTCTCTGCCGCCGTGCTGGAGGGAGGGGACATCAAGTCGCCTTTGATCGCCACGCCGCCAGTGGTGGGGGCTGCCATACCGCCCCTCAGTTCCGTCAACACGGGGGTCGCCCCCGCCAACGTTGGCAAAGCTCTTCTCCCCACACCTAACATGGCGCCTCTACTGCCTCTCCCCGCTTCGTCTACGTCTTCTCAGAGTCGCTCTCGGGACGAACGCAAGGAACGGAGGTCAGTCTAATGCAGAGGTTCTCAACTAGGGGTAAATATACCCCTAATTGAGGTAAATTTCGGCTTTGTCTATTTAATACATAAAGCCGAGGGAAGGTTGAGAAAGGCTGGTCTAGTTAGTGGTGAAATTTTGAATTTGGAAGTTGAAACTTCTCGCGTGTCGGAAGAGTCGATTTCTTATTGTGACGGTACGGTACGAGCAGGTCCTTAAGTATTCAGTGGTTCACTCCAAGTTTAGTTGAAAATTGTGGAACGTGACATGGCGAGACAATTTTTCAGTACTTGTAAATTTAAAATGGTGCGAGACTTTAAGAACTAATGAATCTCTCATTAACGTCATCCATTAGCTTTACACTAATGGAAGTTCTGAAAAACGCGGGTAAATTTAAATTTGGCTGACTGAGCGCATGTTTCTTATCGCGCTAAAACTACTGTACAAGGATTGTAATCTTCGTTCCTGTACATCAATGAAACTTATACGAGTGTTTCAACACCTATAGAATCGGATCGATACTCGTTTTGCTTTATATTTTAGGTGTAACCTAGTTTTGCATATTTCAAGACTATCACTTTCAAAATACATTGCTCCAGTTGTAACGTTCCAGTCCATCAGTTATTGCACCTACCGAATGTTCCTGACCAGGGATGGGAAATAACATTTGAGAAATGATGAATAATATAAACTGAAGTTAAAAAGCTTGAATACGTCGGGGTAAAGGTTTATAATAAAAAACACATTTAATATCTATTCTACAGTTTATGATAAGACAATGAATGAACAAATGAAATAATTTGAAAATAAAAATCCGTATATTGTTGTGAGTGGAAATAATGTGAGAATTAGCTCATTAAGTCAGAGAAAATGAAGTGTATGCATGAAAGTTATTGTGGGAAGTCATGAACTGCCGTGGTCTCTGTGCGGGAAAGTATGTAACGATTTGTATTATTTTGTTAGGTGCAGGAATTAAAACATGAGAAAATTAACCTATAAAATATGGGCCACTTGAGAAGTGAAGTAAAAATGTTGGGGCCTAATTCTGTCGAGATATTTTGTAACGTTTTGTTTTGTGTAAGGTGTAACGTAACGTTGAGGTGCTCAGATTGGAAAAATGTACTCGGCAATGGGATCATTTGAAAAGAATGAATAGCAGCAACTGGTCTCTCTAATGTGTTCCTTGTTGTACTACTTGAAGAGATTTAACGGGATGCCGCGCTGTAACGCATTATAGCCAGACGTGGTATCGTCTTGGAAGTTTGAATTTGAAGTTGAAGAAACTGTACCCCTCAGGGGGATACAATTATTGCATCTATGGGATCTGGCGCTCCCAGGGGGACAATGTGAGGGCCCAAGCTGAGAGTTAGGTAGGCCTTCTTTTTGTTGAAATAAAATGTTTTTGTTATGTTAAGGATTACCTTTTATCGATTCACTGCTGTCCTGTTCTTCAGCCCCTACTACTTTCCTCTTCAACTTTGATCTTGTTTCATGGTCTTCTTTCACAACTTACTATTTCTATGCCTTTCTGCGTAGATTCCGCATTTCCTTAATTAACTCCACACTAAATGATGCCTTCCTCCTTCCTCTCTTTGGATCGCATTTGTTGCTGGGTAGGGAGGCTAAAACTAACGACCGACTAATCTAGACTAATCTAATCTGAAAAAACTGTAATATGGCCGGGCGCGCTGCGTTGGTACCTCGGGGGGTTTCAGCGTGGGTAAGGCGTCCGGCCATCAATGGGTGGGCAGCTGAAACCCCCCACGGGGTTTGGTTGCTCATTGCATTTGAATGTACTGTGTTGTGTACAAGTTTTAATGGGGAGTCACTTGTAATCTGGAGTCACTTGTTATCTGGAGTTGTAATTATGATCATGATGCTCATATAATTTTGATGTTTCAAATAATAGTGATGTTTATCTTGTGTAGTAATTTGGAAGAGTCTGATACTAATTAAATTATGTGACCTTCGGTGCGATATAGTTTGAGTAACTGAAGCGCTAGCAAACCTATGTTACTACTACTGCTACAGTACTTCTCCAATGATGAATTTTATGGAGTGAGAAAGGTGTGCATCAAGTAAAATGAGGTGTCTGTGTTGATGGAAGGCTGTAATAAATAGCAAGTATCCAGAGAGTAAAAGCTAGAGTGTGTTTAAGTTAGCTGAAATTGCGATCTGTCATCGTTGGAGAGAGAGGGTGGGTATTGGTGAGGAAGGTAATTCATTTCACGGCCTCAATGAAAAGCGCTCTCTTATCTTACAGTACACTATTGTCAGGTTCTCTTGAGCAGGTTTCTTGCTGCTTGACTAAGTCAGTGCTCAAATTGTTATGGGGTTGTTTTGAGTTTTTTTTTGGCCACTCGTCTGACATGAAAGGTCTGTTTTCTCAGCGTATTTTTACTTGCAAATATTTTACATGAATACCTTACCTTTTTTATGCGGCATGTACTGGATGAATAATATTTGCTCAGTGTGTTGGATGTTCTGTTTCGGAAAATGGAGCTGATATGATAATCCATTGAAAATATGTATATACCTATACAGGGTGCTTCAGAACAAGAGGTACAAAATTGCATACCAAGTAGAAAATATCCAAATGAACACATTTTCTTCCATGAAATTTTCTGAAAAAAATTCGGATAGTTGAGATGTTAGATGTTTATTGTTTTTAAGGATGAAATTTAATGACTCAATTACTCGCAGTATTTATTTTGAATTTACTTCACAAAAATTGTTCAAAATGTGTTCCACCTTCATCAATGAACTTTCCAATTCTTATTTCAGCATTTGTTAAACGGTTCATGTTAACGGCGCTGGGGTTTCTTTGAAACTGAACAGTGCCAACAAGGTAAACAAGAAGTAACCTGGTAACACGATCTGGAACATTCTAAAACCTTCTTGCCAAATCTTTATTACCAAATATCACTCAAATTTAATTTTATTATTGTAAACTCACATAGAATAGATGTGCTTCTAACGTAAATTCAAAATAAATAGTCATTAAATTTCATCCTTTAAAACATTAAACAGCTAATATCTCAAAAACGCGAATTATTTTCGGAAAATTTCATGGGGAAAAAAGTGCTTATTTGGCAATTTTCTACTTGGTGTGCAACTTTGTACTTCTTGTTCTGAAATACCCTGTATATATGTGTATATATTTTATTTATTGTGTGCAAAATAAAACACTTTTTGATTCAACGTAGAAAATGGCGCATATCTGTTTCCTCTTTTCAAGTAGTTCTCTTGTTCAAAATTCCCACACACATTCTTTCCAGTACGGAGAGGGCCGAGCATGTGAACCAATAAGGTTTCAGCATCCTCGCTAGGCTCCGTATAGGCCATACACGCCTTACGCATCAGCACTTGCTGGAGGGCCGACCGCAACCGTACTGCGAAAATTGTATTGTGCCGTTAACGGTCCGCCACATTCTTCTCGAATGTCCCGACTACACACAAGAGCGGCAAGCTCGCCTCGGCGAGGAGCCGAACCACCCTGAACTACTGACCGGCCTCGCCATCTGCGGGCCACGCTCTCCTCTGAACCTTTTCTTACTTGAAATTCGCCTACTCCATGAAATTTGACTCACCAACTGAAAATAAGTAACCTCTAGAAAGAAAATCTTTTCCGCCTCATATGGGGCCCAAACCAACGCCAGCGCGGATGCCCGCGATTAGAAACACCGTCGCTCCTCCGTCAGACCAAGCTGACACACCACGGCACTGAAACGGGGCTGAGATGACTCTCACCCTCCGAAACTGCCCATTATAAGACCCAAATGCAACAACGCTACCAAATTGCGCTGTGATTTCGTCAGAGTATCGAAAGCGGCGGGAAAACCCGAAAATAATAATAATAATAATAATAATAATAATAATAAGGTTTCAGCATCGAACTGCGGGGCCTATGAGCGTCCTGCATCCCTATTAGCCACATCGGCTTCTTACAAACCTTTGCTTATTGAGCTTCTTTGGAATTGTGCGTGTGTTTGTTTTTCAACGTACCCTTGAATTTTTATGTGCTGATGAATCAAATATAATACGATTTAGAAAAGGCGTCTGAGTTGATAGCAATCCTTTAAAAATGGTTGCTTGATGTTATACGTACACTGTATCTTTAAATGAATTTTTGATTCCTGTCAAATGCGCACTATTTTCCCCCATAATTCTAACCTGTTATCCCCACTGATGACCATCACAAAATTTATTTCAGGGAGAAAGAGTTAAGAACATCGTCTCTTCACTTTTTGGCCTCATCGCAATCATCATATCTTGAGTAACCCGATTTTTCCTTTTTGGATCGTTCCTTTTTACTAGGACCAAATGTTGCCCTAACAGCACTGCGCGTGCTCCTTCTGTCCCTATCACGACACAACTTGATCAATTCATTGCCAATTTTTTCCATAGGCTGCTTGCCCTTCCATAACCGTTTGTACTAACAACCACCGAGTATTGTGCATAAGTGAAACTTTTGGAAACAAAATTGCCATCTCTGGGAACACAAGTTACGAATTTGTGAAAGGCTCACGTGCTTAAAAATGGCTTCTGTTGGTAGGAACAAAGCTTGCAAGATGACAAGAGCATCTTGTCTCACTTGTTTTATCTTTGACTAAAACACCTGTTTGCCTATTCCTGCACAACATTTGTTGGCTCATTCGTGCGAGACACTCGTTCACTTACCATGCTGTTCCTCACATTAGGTCATCGTCAAGCCGCACCACACGTCGGGAAGGTGAGCGCGCTTCTTCTCCTCGGGGACGACGATCGTCGCCTAGCCGTAAGCGCTCTTCTCCTCGACACCGCCGCTCTCGCTCACCTCGTCGGCACAGGTCCCGCAGCCCCCGCGCGAAGCGTTCAACATCGCCTAGGAAGAAACCTTCTCCTTCCCCGCGGAAACGATCTGCGTCGCCACGGAGGCGATCCCAGTCTCCTCAGAAGCGGTCGGGCTCGCCTCGCCGACGAGCACATTCTCCACGGAAAAGGTCCCCGTCTCTTCGCAAGAGATCTGCATCTCCTCGAAAGCCATCTCCTTCTCCTCGGAAACGGTCACTTTCTCCACGCCGCCGATCGCGTTCTCCGAGAAGGAGGTCTCCTAGCCCTCGACGTCGCTCAACTTCCCGTAAACGTTCGCCATCTCCTCGACGGCGCTCAATATCTCCTCGACGGCGTTCACCTTCACCTCGACGGCGTTCACCTTCACCTCGACGGCGTTCACCCTCACCTCGACGGCGTACACCCTCACCTCGACGGCGTTCACCCTCACTTCGACGGCGTTCACCCTCACCTCGGCGACGCTCACCCTCACCACGGCGACGCTCGCCCTCTCCTCGGCGACGTACACCATCTCCTCGACGACGTACACCATCTCCTCGACGGCGCTCGCCATCCCCTCGTAGGCGTACACCCTCTCTTCGTAGGCGTTCACCTTCTCCTCGAAGGCGTACACCCTCTCTTCGTCGACCATCTCCATCGCCTCGCAAGCGCTCTCTGTCGCCCCGCAGGCGGTCTCTTTCCCCCCGTCACCGTCGTGAGCTGGATGCCAGGCGCGGGTCTCCGATGAGGAAGCGGCCGCCGCCTCGATCATCTTCAAGCTCTTCCTCTGCATCTTCAAGGTGAGCAAGCATTGCGGCTTATGCAATAACTCGGATTTACTGGGATATCTTCTAATTGTTTCGTTTATCTAAATCAAACCATATACCAAGCCCATGCCTTCCACTACGGAGGAGTAGCCAACCAAAAAAAACAGATTCCCTCTCCTTAGTCACATAACCCACAATCGCTCACAGTCACATTCGTACACCTACATCTTCAGGGCGTCTCTTCCAGGGAAAGGCCCAATGGCTTGACGCTGGCTTACTCTTGTTGTTTCATGAGGGCTCAGAGATTATCGATCCGCAAAACCGACTTCCCCACACACACATTCATAATTAACAAAACTGAGCCACTCACATCCGCTGAGAACTCCTAATCCTACCCATATGGACTGCGTTATAGTCATGCACTCACAATTACTCTCCACTCATCTCACTAATGCGCATCTTCTAGCTTCCTTTAACTTAATTTCCGGATTGCGTAACGCCCTTCTAATTCCATTCATCCATCCAGTCTTAGGCGTTAATATTCTTTCCAGGCACCTCTGACTTCATCACTTTCTTCACCAACCGTTCATCCTTCATTCTCTCCATATTGCCAAACCACTTTAACAAACTGCAGTCCACTCTTTTTGCCAGCTCTCTCCTTTCTACAGTCAAACTCCTGTGATACTTAACCTCAAACACATTTAACCGACTCATATCAGCCACGTCTAAGCTTCACGTCTTAGGTCCACGCTTCACTGTCTACACAAAAATCTTATCAAAGAACCTCCTATTTGCATTCATACACAGCCAGGCACTTATTGCTTATACTTCCCTATGCTTGGTACCCTCTTCTTTCCTAGCATTCACCTCGTCCAATTCACCATTCCCTGCCATACACGTTTCCAAGTACAGCTCACTTCCTCTTAGCATCTCTTTCAAGCTGACATGTATTCATTTCTCCCACAATCTTCTTCCTCGAATACTTTTTAACTTGACTCTATTTCACATTCACTCAAAGTTTCCTCCCATCATTCACCTCACTCTTCCGTCAATCTACACAGTTTCTTCTTCGTCCCAGCCACCGACTCTGCATTGTCAGCAAAGTGCAAAAAGTGCAGGCGCGTCAGCTCAACAACCTCGCTCTGTACATTGGATAATTCTAACCCTCACTCACAATTTTATCCATGTTTACTTTATCTCGTTCACAATGAATGGGATGAATTGTTATCATTATTACTTGTGATTTGGATAGAACGATGTACATATAACTCGAGAATCGACCCTGTTGTATTTTCTGTTTGCAAAGTATTACTCATTTTTTGTGCATGACTTTGATACATGTGTTCATTGGGGCAGGTCGCGGTCAAGTTCAGGCAGCAGTTCGAGTACTAGCAGCAGCAGCGGAGATGAGGACAAGTTCGAGCTGCGGCGCAAGCAGGACTCTGTGCTTAAGAAGCGGCAATATCGGGCGCATCGGGACCAGAGCAGCTCTGATGACGACACGGTATGTTCCATTGTCTCAATCGAGTGCAAATTTCAGGTGTTTTATTTCGTGCTCGAATTAGATTGTGCTATTGCCTGTGAAGGCGAAGCATAGTGTTTTTTAGGGGTAGTATGCATAGGGGGGAGGGGGGGCGTAGTTTCAGGTAATCGCTAATGTTAGTGGTAGTCGGCATTGCTGGCAATGGAAAGTATCGAAAGAAGTTTTCAACTCATACTGCCACTTTTTTGGAATTTAATTGTACGTCTAGTGGGCATTATTTTTGTAGTTTCGTTACAGAACTAACACATTTATTCGTGATCTATACCTTTGAGGGGATCGTTTCACTTTTGGATGAGCTTTTTTCCCTATTGAGCAAATCTGAAAATTTCACCGCATATGTAAATTAGGATTTTGAAATGTTTTTGCTCGTACACGTTTTTCGAATTTTTGCATTGAAAACCAATTATTCTGGAATGAAAAATTTTCGAGAGCACTTTTCAAGGCCAAATAAAAGCCAAGCCAATTGATTTTAAAAGTTGCTTTGAGTGTCATTGCATTCAAAAAATACTACTCTACGGTCTTTATTAGGTCAAAATTCAAATTTGTTGTTAGTGGCATTGTAGGATTTGGAAAAAAAACTTGAAAAAAAAATTTACAAAATAAAAAATTTGATAAAAATAAAAACCTGAATTGAAAATACAATCACTAGATGTTGTAATACATGTTAGTACTCGTAAAATGAGCCCTAAATCGATTGACTACGGCAAAAAACATGACCGATATAATTCGTAGAAATACGAAGACATTTAAATGGCAGAGTAGCCAATTGAATGAAAATGTCGACCTATAGCAAATCCTTACGTTTTTCAAAGACATAGATAGGAAATGTTGATGCAGCATTTGATAGACCAGTCAATTTCTAATAGAGCGTGCTGTGAACCAACTCGCTACGTAAATA
Source organism: Morinoia aosen (assembly GCA_030386875.1). Lineage (NCBI taxonomy): Eukaryota > Metazoa > Arthropoda > Malacostraca > Amphipoda > Talitridae > Morinoia > Morinoia aosen. The sequence continues at coordinate 29,288,296 of CM059561.1, read as the reverse complement.
AACATACAAGATATGATAAATTGAAATTTTTAATTTAATACTTATTGGTACAACTATAAAAGTGAAATATTGAGGTTGCCTCACAGACGGACGAACTTGTGCATCAATTTTTAGCTTTTTTGTGCCCTATCGATTGATATGTTTGCCACTCCTGTAGCTTCAAAACTGTATAAGTAGCATTTCAAACGTCTACAAGTCCAACTTTTCGTGACAAACTCGTCACCTGGCCGTGTAATGCTGCAAGTGACTAGTCTTTCATAAGCTGTAGCAGACAAACGATCACACTTGAAAAGTCGTGCAGCATATCGTTAGATTCAGAAAAAAAATTTCTAGAACATAAGCAAAAAAAAACGGAAAACTGAGAATTTTTGGATTTTGGGGTAAACTGGTCCTTCCCCTAATTGGTTCGTCTTCCGTAAGCTGTAGTAGACGAACAGACACACTCACAAGGAAGTGAAGCATATAGTTATTTCATAAAAAATTCTCTATTACATAAGCTAATAAACAGGAAGTTGATAATTTCCAGATTATGAGGTTACACGGTCCCCTTGAAACATGGTCACGAAATGAAACATTTTTTAGGATTCATTACCGACAAAAACGTGAAGCAAGCATCGTTTTTTATCTTCTTAACATTTCTTCAGGATTGGCTCAAGGTGAGTGGGAAATTTTTTCGGAGGTTTCTCACGTTTTTGAGGGCAGTGGTAATGTTGAGCATTCCATGTCGAGTTTTTCATTTATTGGCCCAGTACGTGAAGAGATTCAGAAAAAGAATGCTTGGCTTCACAAACCAAGTGAACCGTCGCGATTAACAGTGGTCAATATTAATTGTGTTCGTTTTATCTCAGTGCAAAGTGTCCCGGGAATGCAGTTGAAGATATTATAGCTAGAGCCGTACCTTGATCTTGTGTTTCTGAAATATTATGCACTGCTTTTCGCTGACTATGGGTGTGACTAGCATATTTTTTGTGCTCTCCATCGAGTAGGTTCCCCGACGAGGTGGCCGAGGCAACAGTGGACCGCGCGGCGTTGTATCCCATCGTCGCGACCGCCGCTCTTCTCCATTGTCTCCTCGCCGCCGCCGCACCCCGTCACCGCGCCTCCGTCGCTCACCGTCTCTCCCGCCTCGACATCGTCGCTCACCGTCTCCTCGGAGGCGCAGATCACCTCCTTCATCTCCACGTCACCGCCGCTCTTCACCGTCTCCACGCCGCCGCCGTCCCTCACCACCTCAGTCGCCGCCGCCGCTACGCCGTTCACCTTCTCCACGACGTAGACGGTCACCATCTTCACCTCAACAGCGCCGCCGGTGAGTATTTAGCGCATTCACTGTAGCGCAAGGCTCTCTCTTAATTTTGATGTGTAATATATTAAAATATTGTTCATGTCTCAGTGACTGGTCGCCTTTCGCTGCTTGGTGTTGATTAGATAGGTTAAAATAGGCAGCTTGAGTCAATTTTATATATTGTCTCGTATCAGTCTTCTTCATTTTAGTTCAACTGTGATACTATGATTTGCCATGCTTCTCTTCTACGCTATTCCATTCCTTCAATAATATAGCTATGAATAGTCATCTACTACAAATTGAAACGTCGAAGCTCTTCCTTTTATAGTTTCTTGCAGAGTACGACCTATTTTCCTGCTTCATTCTTGAGCTGGGAGCAGCAAAAAGAGTATTTTGGTAATTGAATCTGAAATGTAAGTAGATTTTTAGAATTTTGTTGTCTTCTTAATGTACATCTTGTTCACCAATTGCTCTTGTAGTTATATCAGGTTGGTGCCAAAGTAATGTCCGATTTATTAATTTTAGATGAAAATTGAATAACTTAAGGACTAAGGAAATGTTTATTAGTTAAAATACTCTCCATTGCTCTAAATGATCTCATTCCTCCTTTGAACAAGCTTATGAATGCCTCGCTTGTAAAATTTTGGAGGTTTAGAATCAAAATACAAATTCGACTCCTTTCAATCTCTTCTCTTGTTGTCAACCAAAGTCCATTAAAATAGTTCTATAGTTGCGGATCAAATGGAAATCAGAAGCAGATTATATGGGTCACGTTTGTCTTTCAATTTCCCTAGTGGTAGCAGTAGGGTTCTCGGTCACGAGAACATTCAACTAATCGGAATCAAGTGTTCTTGGACGACCTTTCTTTGGCTCATCTTTTAAAGTGAAATCCCTACTTCAAAAATGGATAGACCATTTCTTCCAACTACTTTCGTTCTCATCAACCCCATAAGTGTTTTAAAATGAGTTTGCTGCCGCATTTCCATTAACACCTTTGTGAAATTCGTACAGTAGAACATTTCTATGTGATCTTGAACATCCGTTCTAAAAATTTGACACTACTTTTGCACAAACCTGATGCATGCGGTTTCTTATGAATTAAACCATGCATTTGCTGTCATTTGGAAAGTTACTTACATTAAATTTCTTAAACAGTCAAAGCTAATTACGAGATTTGAATAGCGGCAAATACGTTCTGAGTACAACTGAATGAATAACTTTCGTGTTTGCAGCATGTCGGGATCACCGCGCAGGCCGATGCCGCTTATGAGCGTGCACACTTCACCGCCTCCGGGCATGCGCAGGCGGTAAGTGCATTCCTTCAATCATTTACACGAGTGCTGAGTTTAATATGAGAGATATTTTGTGTGTCTGTACCCTACATATAGCAACTTGCCTAGAGAGCTAACGTAATAAGAGGTTTGCATCTCGATCCTCTGAACGAATGTTCTTATAATTAGCTACCTCACGATTTTGGCGAAATATAATCATGTCATTCTTGCGATGTGTGACGAAGAATGCCGAATGAAATTTTGTGACCTGCTATGCAGACGGCTTTATGACTAGCATAAAAATGGATAAAATGACCGTAAGAAAGGTCGTAAAGATGTACATTTGTGAGAATATTTCTGACGCTTCCAGCCTCTTTGCGACCAACTTTGATGACTGCTTCTTAGTAAGTACACAAATTCCTGTTGTGCTTGATTATGTGGGAGTAGATGTCTTGCTTGGCGAGCAACATTTGCTAGAGGCTGTCGAATGTTTTAGCTTTGCTTCTAGTAATTTTAGTGCATTTTAAGATTGTTAAAGTAATAGGCAAAGGAGTAGATCCACTGAGTGCCCTCAGTCAACTCGCTCTTAACAGTTAAGGGTGCCACATCACCGAGCTAGCTACCTTAGTACATCACCTTGAATTTTAAATTTTTTGGCCCTATCAGAGTATGTCAAGTATCGATCGTTCTAGGTGTTTGTGTGATTTTCGTCTTAAATTGAGAGGTTTGTCTCAAATTGAGAGGTTTGTCTCTCTTACTATGTGAGACACTCGTTATGGACGAGTTGACAATGCCGTTTGCGTTATGTTTGAGCAGTGCGGTAGACTATGAATTACGTCATACATTCCTCGTTTGAAATTTACGACTCGTGAATTATTTTTCTAAATATTTTAAATGAGCGTTGTTGCGTTGTTACAGAAGCAGGTCACCCCGTGGAGGCGGGGCTGCAGGGTATCCTCACAGGCGGTCGAGGTCTCCCATCAGGTGCGTGACTGCTGGCTGAACTGGTCGTCTTCTTAGCTCTTCCTTTGTTGCAACTAGGCGGGAGATTGGGAAACCCGTGTGCTAGATCCGACTGAAGTTCAGTGAAGAAGTATTCAAGTGCTCCCATAGTGTGAATTTCTGAAGAACGTTACACTTACTTGCGTTGGTGTAACTCTGTGTAAGGGCTTGTGAAAGACGAGTGAACACGAAATTCTCAGAAAGATTTAGTGCCAAAACGCTGGAGTCAGCGGGTTGGATATGCTGCTAGATCGATATCTCTCCTCATCGATTGACTTCCTAATCATAGGCATCCGTGATACAAAAGCGCCTCAATTGTAGGTGTGAGTTTAGAGTATCGTACTCACGCTAGTTTTAACAGACATCGTTTGCCCCTGGCCGCAGAATGAGCGGTGGCTGTTACTAAAGCTTGCTCCACAGAGAATGCAATGAAAGATTAGGCATCCGTGTACGGTGTGAGACCTAGTGCTTCTCTCGAGATTTGTAGACCTACTCATTTTCTGGGACTTGCTGATGTTTCTCCTTGTCAGTATACCTAGGATCTTTGGTATTCCTAAGTGGAACCCTGATACCAGTTCCTGAATTTTGATATGAAGATGCTGCACTTTATTAAGTTCGTTTTCTTAATTTTACCTCTGCATCTGTTTTAATTTTACCCACTGGTTCCCCGTTGGCCTAAGCTGGCTATATTTATGAGCCTTTATGTTGAGCTATTTCAGTAAAACCATTAATCTTTGCTTCCGTTCACGGTTGAGATCGCCCTAATTTGACGAAAGTTCTTGAACGAAATGGATAAAATGGCCTTATGAATGTAGGGCCTTATGAAAAATGTATTATGAGCGTGAACATAGTGCATCGCCCAGAAAATAACGAGTTTTGTGTCGCGATGCAGGCGCAGTTCTGCCTCATCGAGCAAGGATAGCAAGACGCACAACCTGAACAACGCGAGCCGACTGATGGCCCTCGCCAACTACGGCGCAGACACCATTGAGGAGGTGCGGTCTAAGCTTTCTGCCAGCGCCGCCCCGCCGCCTGCCGGGTACGTCGACTCTCTCTTTGGATTGCCTTCACTGAAGTATTGTATATTTACTCCTTCATATCGACTTGAATGTGGTTCATGCTTCAGTACTTTGAAATTTGTTGACCTGTGTATATTGGTTGAGGAAATAAATGAAAGAAATGAGTGAGGTTATTTACGAGTTCCAATTGCTTTGTGTAAATCTTATTCTCTTTGGGAATAGTCTTGTGGTAAAAATAAATCGTTCTTTAAATGAAGATTCCTTCAAGCTTAAAGCTTCACGAACTTGGCGTCCGTTTTATGAGTGTGGGCATGCAGTAATGCGTTTACTGTCTCGTTGCAGCGTTGGCTGATCTGTTATCTGTATTTAGTGTCGGTATTTCGAAAACCTGTTCTTTCTTATAGAGAAACGGCTGCTACGTATGCTGACGGTACTCGTTGCTTTTGCTGTTTGTATTCGATATTGGTAAAGCTATTCTTTCATATTATATTTTGGACAGTATAGTTGCTTGTATAATTCTTTTTAAAATATTTTAAATAAAATTGCTCATCTGTATTAGACAAGTCCGTTTATTCTCATCAGTACCGACTATCTGAATGAATCTCTGTAGATCTTTTTATGATATAAATTATACTCATTGATTTGATGGAAACCGGTGCGTGAATAGAATGTCTTGGGTAAATTCATTTGAGTACGAGTATTTGAGTACTTCCATTGTAGTTTGTGAATCATAAAATGTTAGCTCTTGTGCATGCATATCTAATACTAGGGAAAATTGTTTATTATCTTTCTGAAAAAAACATATATTTCTGAGATTGGTTCTTTGATCCATCGACTTCTTTCACGCATGTTAGTCTGAGGCTGTTTGTTACACAATCGTTTCATTTTGTGTAGAGATGGTACCAGGAGCAAAATTACGGTCAATGCTGGTTCTTCATTTTGAACTAACTTGAATGTTATTCCACTGCGCGTGGACAGTAACACTACACTATTGTATAATCATTTTCGGAAAGCAATGTTTTAACCCTTTTAAAAAATGTTTATTTATTATCCGCAAATGTTAAATTTTTATTTGGACGGCTTTCTAATTGTTGCTGTAATGAAAACCTTGTTTTGGGCATTGTTTGGCATTTCCTCTACACTATTAAAGTTGAGGCCTTGACTAAATTCCTTCAGCCAACCGAAAAGTAGGTAGAGGAATGCAGCGACGCATAAATATCTCTGCAATGATTAGGTGAATTATTGTTGAAAACGATATAAAAATTATTCTTTTCCTGACCAAAATACTGAAGTGTCGAAATGTCGTATTTAGATTTAGGCGTGGTGAAACAGGATAATTTTATGTAGGTCAAAAACAATTACTCATTAAACGCTTTTAGTATCGAATTGTATGTTACAGACATATATGTGCATGAAATTTAGACGGTAATAATTCAATTGATACTCCTCAAAAAATATAATAGTTAGATTTATTCATCCTGCCTAGATTTTCCATTGTTTTAATTCCATTCGAAATGGAGCTATCCTTTCTTGGTTGGAGAGGCTTAAAGCAACTGATGATCTACTCAAATGTTCATTCAATGCTATGGGTACTGAAGCCATCAGTAGGGGTTCTTTTAGGTTTTCTCAGCTATAAACGCCCATTTTCTTGTGCCCATTTTGCTTCTTTCAGTTTTCATGCCTGCTTGGCTATCTCTTCGTGGACTTTTCTTCCTTTTCCATCCTGACTTTCTGTTTCTATTGACAGAGCATCCTCGGTAGGAGCATACCCTTTGCATGGATTCCCTGCTATCCAAAGTATATTAAATAATCCCTTCTCTCCAGTCCCTTGCAATCGCCTTTGATGTGCCTAGACCCTTGAACAAATATAATTCAGTTAAGATAATTCAATAAATTGTCTGAGTGAAATTATTTGGCGCAATTTACACAATTGCGTTTTAGGCAGCAGTTCTCATTTGGCTGTTGCCTTCAACAGACCGTCAAGCGACCAGTCATCGAGCGAGTCGGACGACTCGCGAGCAGAGCGGCGCGGTGCGACGGGCAAGAGGCGCCGCTCATCTGCCTCGTCGTCAGGCTCCAGTGAAGCGTCGCCTCCTCCGCCCCCGCGGCGAAAGAAGCGCAGGTCTTCGTCTTCCGAATCCGAGGACGAAGAAGAACAGCACAAATCTTCGGACTCGAGCTCGCCTTCATCTCCCGTGCCCAAGAAGGACAAAAAGAAGAAAAAGAAGAAGAAGAAAAAGGCAGCGCAGAGTTCATCTGATTCTGAGGTACGTTTCGTCTAGCGTTTTCTCGTCTGAATTAGTTATATCTTTCATAGAATTGTGTATTATGTTAATAAGGTGGACGAATAAGTATAACATGTGTATATGGAGACCTTTGTTTGTTGTATGGCAGTTCAATGGCGGTAGCTTCCAAGAATTTCGAACATTTACTGAAACTTTCGCAAATATTGTAGTTTATTGATCGATTAAGTAATTCATTGGTTTTTTGTTTTCTATTCATTTGGTCATTTATTCATTTACTGACGATTATAGTGGAATGGTGTTGGTAGACTCGCTCTTATATAGTGAGGAATGATATTATGTCCGGTGTGCGTAGTATATCCAGTACTTGTAGCAGTCTTCTATAGCTATGTACCTTGATGCTCTTCTGTGGTTGATAGCTTCGTTTTTATACTTCAGTAATTATGAGCCTTTGCACAGCTGAAGTGTATTCCGTATTTCTCTTTTCCTCGTCTAATGTTTTTTGTGTTTTTCAATTTTATTTTCATCTTGGTTCGTTTTTTAACCCCCCGCGCCACTTGCGTTATGTGTCATAAAGTAAAGGATGTGAATGTCTTGAGCCTATTTGTGACAGCTACTCGAGGCCTTAGGTAAATAAATTGAATTCAGAGCGCAAAATTAGTGCCATTAGCGTTCGTTTTCACGTCCATTCTCAGGTTCAATTTCGTGTTTTTAGATGACGATCATAAAGTTATAAATTATAAAGTTCTTCATAACATTCACAGTGAGTTGAAAAAAGTGTTGAATTCCTCAGTGGGATACAAGTATTGTATCTATGGAAATTATCGCTTCCAGGTGGAAGATGCCATGTTTCGAGATAAAGGTTGGTTAGGTTTTCGTTGAAATAAATTGTTGTTTTGTTGCGTACAATTTTTTCTCGGATCACTGCTGTCCTGTTCCTCAGCATCTGAAACTTTCTTTTACAACTTTTATCATGTAACATAATATTCTTTCTCAATTTGTTTATGTATGGGGTGATCTTGTGTGGGGACACTTATGTTTAGATCCTCTATTCCCTTATCTTCATATTAAATGGTGTTTTCGTCTTTTCAGTCTTTGGAACATCTTTTTTGTGGTTATGAAGGCCTACTCTAACTTAAAATCTGATCGAAAACTTCGTGAATTATTTAGTAATTTTGTGTTTTAACGTTTTCTCAGTTGCAGTAGGCCATCGGGACTTCTACTTTTGTGCCCATTTTTCTTCTTCCCGTTTTCATTTCTGCGTTGTCGTTTCTTCCTCGTCCTTCCGACCTTGCAGTTTCTATCCTCAGAGTGTTCTGTGTAGGAACGCATCATGTGCATAGATTTCACGTTTTCATTAGTCCATACTAAATGGCTCATTCTCTTTCCTTTGTAAAAGCATCTTTGCAAAGGGTACTGAGCCTTGAACTAACTTCTATACTTCCGAGTAATTTGTAGTCTATTTTCGATGCTCAGAGATGTATCTCAATATAGATGTCTGATTATTATGTAAGTTTCAAGCCATAATTGTGTTAAAAATTACTGTTCAAATGAATTTTTCTAAACTGTCCACATTCGTGTTTCACCTCGCTGTATTAGTTGTTTTTTTACTTTCGCCTCTGCGTTTTACTGATTTATGTTTTTTATGCGGTGCTTGTATGTGAAGACCGTTACACTGCTAAACAAGATGACGGTAAAGTAAAGCCATTGTTCTATCAATTAATAAATTTTGCTGAGTCTACGGAGACTCCCCTCGTGCAGTTCCTTTAACGCTATATTCTGTTGTGTCATGCGTTTCGTTCACTTAGTTGTTTCCTAATTTCTTTTAGATTTTTGAACTTGAGTATATCGAGAGGACTAACGACTCCGTGCTATGTTTATAAGAATGTCCTTAATGAGTTTTCTTTGTGTGAGTGATTTACATAAAGTTACAGGAATATTTCTGAACTTTGAATATTTTAGGTACCGCCGATATGTTATGGGATGTGTAGCGCCAAGCATAAAGTGTTTTTGTTATGCAATTATGAATGCTTGAAAGTTGATCGTGCGACCTGCTAAAAGGATGTTAGTCAAGCATTTTACTATCTAAAGAATTTGGTCGACAAATTTCCTACGTCATATTAACGTTTTCGCTTGATGCAATGTATGAGGCCTCTAACCTGGAAAGCCTGAAGAATATTGTTTTTCTCTGATGAATTCTACAAATACGATAATTCAATCGCCTGCTGTTGACAAGTAACTCAACTTGTGCTCTCTTTCAGTAATTTTCTTACTACTGGTATCAGGAAGTGTCTAGATTTACCTCGTCTTCGATTAGTAAAGTATTTCTGACAAAAGCACAGGAACTTTGAGGTATACAGCAAATTTACCTCGACGTTCATTTTGCAGGGGTCTGACACTGAGGAGAAAAAGAAGAAGAAGAAGAAAAAGAAGGATAAGAAGAAAAAACACAAGAAGAATAAGAAGCACAAGAAGCATAAGAAAGAGCGTAATGAGGTATGCGCTTCATCATCCAGTGATGACGTCTAGTGTATACTGGTATACCAGTGATGTCGTCTAGTGTATACTGGTATACCAGTGATGACGTCTAGTGTATACTGGTATACCAGTGATGACGTCTAGTGTATGCTAGTATACCAGTGATGACGTCTAGTGTATGCTAGTATACCAATGATGACGTCTAGTGTATGCTAGTATACCAGTGATGACGTCTAGTGTATGCTGGTATACCAGTGATGACGTCTAGTGTATGCTGGTATACCAGTGATGACGTCTAGTGTATGCTAGTATACCAGTGATGACGTCTAGTGTATGCTAGTATACCAGTGATGACGTCTAGTGTATGCTAGTATACCAGTGATGACGTCTAGTGTATGCTGGTATACCAGTGATGACGTCTAGTGTATGCTAGTATACCAGTGATGACGTCTAGTGTATGCTAGCATACCAGTGATGACGTCTAGTGTATGCTAGTATACCAGTGATGACGTCTAGTGTATGCTGGTATACCAGTGATGACGTCTAGTGTATGCTGGTATACCAGTGATGACGTCTAGTGTATGCTGGTATACCAGTGATGACGTCTAGTGTATGCTGGTATACCAGTGATGACGTCTAGTGTTTGCTGGTATAAAATTTTCATCTTAGTTCTAAAGCTATGTATTTTCATTTGTCTCACCTGTTTGAAAGATTCCCTCCCATCTTATACCTATGTACCTTAGAACGAATCAGTAAGAATGTGACATACCGTGTAAACAATTACACGAATTCATTTCATTGAGCGGTATTGTTAATGTGTTACGCTTGCTTTGTAAGTACTTTTGTCAGAACACCTTTCTGTACTAAACAAGTGTCTGGACCATTTGATAGTAAATTTGGACCTAGATATGTATTCGTCTTCTAAACTCCTGCCAAAGTTTTTCTGTTTGAGTGTAATAGAAAAATTCTTTGATTTCTGGCAAACCTATATTTTTAGGTCTCGATTAAGCAGCTGATGAAAACGCCCCTTGGTACCTGAACAAAACAGACTATTCATTAATTCATCATACCCCGTGGACGGTGCACTGAACCCCTTATCATCGACTCTTAAAGGTCCCATAGCGTAGGCAAAATTTCCATGACCTTCATAAAAGTTTACTGAAAGTGTTCCACATGGGTGCTCTGAGCTACGTGCAAGAGATTTTCGAATGTGTTCATAATTCGACTGACCTCAAACCGTGCACGGTTGTGAGAAGTCGTTTGAGGTTCAGTTTTGGAGCTAAATGTGAATCTATACATTATCGTAGAAGGTACTGTTTTCTTTTCTTTCTTTTTTATAGAAGTTTCTGCTAAAGCACTTCAAGTTTTGGAAACCGTGATATTTTTTGACTAAGGCCGCCGTGATACAAGCGGACACTAGGGTGGGTAGGTGCTAGCTACTGTGGATAGCTAAGGGACTAGAACTTTCAGTATATATCGGAGACGTTAATAGGACGAAGCAATAATCTCATTGCAGTAGCAATGCGCACATTTATTACTATCAAACAAATATACTTACATAAGCGGTTGGTAATCGCGAAATACTGGCTGATACAGCGTTGTTCTGTCTTCCGAGAAAATTAATTCGAGTATGTGCGGTTACATACAATAGGAACCAAATCGCAATACTGACTGACAATACATACACTTTCAAACTCATAATTTTAAATATCGTTTATAATTTCTACTAATGTGTTATTTCACTCGAAAAAGTAATTTTAAATTACTGGTTACGTACTAAAATCGAAAATCTGAAACACTAAGTTAACCTAGTTAATATAATGTAATTTAAAAAATGTCGTTTCGTGACTTGTTGGATGGGCCGAGTCATTGTATTTCGTTGCCTGCCTGACCAGGACTCGAGCGACGAGGACGAAGAGGGAGCCGCCAGCGGAGGCGAGGGCGGCGGCGGGTCCGTGGCGGACGAGTTAGAGCGCCGCCTGCGGGAGAAGGCGCTGCGCAGCATGAAGCGCCAGGAGACCAAGGAGTCTTCTGCTGACTCCGACTCGTAGTTTCATTAGTCACTCGCAACGTGGACATCCCTAACCCTGGGCATGATCAGTGATCGGAAACCGGCTCAGACTATTTGGTTTAGAGCCAGTTCATGTTGAATTTTTGTAGACGGTCGTCTGAGCAGCAGAGCCGAGTTTATTGAACTCTGTTGTACGAGTCTTCGGACAGTGTACTCGGGTTATCCGATTCATTTTATCGCCCGCTATCATTATTACTCTGCCAGTGCTTGAACATTTAAGAATTCATAGGTTAATTAACCTCCAAATCTTCACGATTCCCACTAATTTTTGCATATTTTCTCTGGAAACGAGATGTTAGTCATTTTCAAGTCTTCAATAGCTCATTGAAGTGAACTCATGTCTAGTACACTTACTGCTGCCAACACGACTGCTATGTCGACGTGTTTAATGAAGTTTTAGACGAGCTTTTAGGATCATCGTACTCATGTTGGGTCTTCTTGCTTGACAGGCAGTTCGATCAAACGAGACTGGATCAGCGCTTTCCTATCAATGCATTCGTAGCAGCGGATTTTCACTTTGTGTCAGGTTAAATTGTCAGTACAGTCTTGAATTTAGTTTTTTTCATTCCTTCTTGTACGCGATTCACAATACCGAGTTGTGAAGAATGAGAGTACGTGTTTGGTGACTTAAAATGTTATCAACGTGTCAACGACGGTTAATTAAGGTCAGACGACATTACGGTACAATTCGGTTTGGTCTCGACTCTAAGCTCAAAATCCCAAGAATGAGCGTCGCGGTTACTCATTTCGGAGTATAATTTCGCAGTAATGCGTTCTGCATCTAGTCATTTCTTCATCATGTACTCGCTGATAACACCTAGGAGAGTTCTCAAGTTTATTTCGGGGCTTGGAGTGGTAAGGAAATAAAGTTAAATTTTGTTCCCGAAAACAAACATTAGCCATCTTGAAGTTTCAAGGGCTAAGGGACCGTAGACATGCGTTTCGACATGAGATTACAAACGGTCTTCGCGATACGTTCTAGATTCACCATCAATGATGAAACATTTACAGCTCACTGAGCGACAGACCGTTACAGGTGTTCTTGACAGTTGTGCTAGTAAGTATCGCAAATGTTTGGATTAGTGCAGTTTTGCATACTAAGATCGGCTTCACAAATGCGGCGTTTTGTGGTGAATCCTTTGATATTTCTCGCTGATACTACGTATTAAAATAACTTTCTTCACAACGAAAAACAAAACCAGTTTTGGAATACATTGCAGTATCGTCCATTTAGAACTTAGGCTTAATCGGAGACAAGGAAAAGCATTAAGAGAAAACGTTCACATTCTTTATTTCAAAATGCTGGTGCGACAACGCTAACTTTTGCTGTTGAAGCTAGGCTCGTAAAAACAGGTTTGTGCAAGAAATAGAGAAATAAGCAAATATAAACGAAATTCATCTAGTGCAGTAAACAATAACAAACCGCCATCTTTCTGCCACTTTGTGGCTTGTGCGGCCATTATATAACTTGATTTCTTCATGGGCTCATAAATTGTTAAAAAAAAACACTGAGCATTCGATGTGAAATAGAAACTTGGCAAAATATCAACAACAAGAAGCAGATGAAGTAGTTAAAAATCGATGCTAAGTTTCATTAAACTTGAGCTTCTACGACGCCCACGGAAGACGTGTAGGTGCGTGCCGAGCACATTTCTATTTCTTCGTGTCTATAATGTAGCAATTGATAATAAAAAGATGTAAAGTTTCGATTTCCGGATTCGTCCCTATTGGGTGCTGCGCAAGAGCGAGAATCTGGGCCAGAAGGTGCGAAAACGTTGAGACAAGAACTACGAAAATTTTCCACCTTTTGTCATTGAGTAAACAAAAAGAAATGAGTAGTCGCATTTTCTGAAGAAGTTGTAGCATTCAGTGACTTTCCTCGTGGACTAAAACATTGTAATTACTAGTTTATGGTCATTCATACATCGCAAAATAAATAACCACAAAACATACGCAACGCTTCTGTCAAAAATGCCCTAAAGCACTAACCTCGATATATTTACAAGTATCACACTCGCTCACATTTACGCCTTCGCAATCAGTCCCCATCGATCACACAAAAACAGGCCACAAGAGTTAGTCGAAACACATGGACAAAATCAATCTAGGAATAGCCGGTATTACAACTCCTGTTTCACGTATTTTGGTTTCAGATTCTCGATGAAGCGAATGTAGTCTCCTTTTTCGAGGCAATCCGTACACTGTTCATCCCAGTCGAGCAGAATCTTCTTCAGGTCCCGCACCTTCAGCTTCTTCAAGTCGACAGTGTTCAGGTCAATTTGCTTCTCTGGAAACGGACCATAAATCTTTAATTGTAAACTAACAATAGCACTTTGAAGCAATTTCAATGTGAGAAATATTACGCAAGCATTTTACCGAGCTAAATAAAAAAAACATTTTGAGAAAAAAATTGAGAAAAAACAAAATAGCTGCCAATTGGTCGAGCAAGAATTATGCAGCGACGTGTTCACTGCTCATAAAATTAACAGTGCAATTGTTGCTATCAGTTTATGAACCATGAGTTGACGTAGGTCATCATTATTGAAATTCTTGTCCCTAAACTAGATCGATTTTTTTAAACATTTCTCTATTCTAATATTTTCCATTCTCTTTTATTCGCTGATGTGAGAATAGAAGAGGATACTTGACATAAAATTTAGGGAGGTAGCTGACACATCGTGACACCGCGGCAGTAATCAATCAACTATAATTCCCACGCGCATTACAAGCGTAACAAGTATTCATGAAATTCAAATCGTGGAGAGAAAAAGTTAGCATTCCTCTTCTCCATAACACGAGAATCTTCGCAAAAGCTAGAGTCAAATATAAATAATCGCTTTTGAGAACTGTCAAGAACTCGGTGCTATGCAGCACAGATGAAAAGTCAAAAACCAAAACGAAGAATACTTTTTATAAATTATCCAACATGTGCCATTTGCTCAAAACTTTGAAAACTATTTGTCAACACAGAGCCCAGTTGCGAGATTACAGGTACATTCACCACTACGCCTTCATACCTCCATACTTCACGCAAATTCAAACGCTATTAACTCGATCACAATAATAAAGCCTTCGCCTCATACCATTATGTACACAAGCTCGATAGGACTCTTCACACAACTCGTTTTCTCGACTGCACTACGTTTCATGTTCTGGTCCCATTAAAATAAAAAGCCAGCAAACCACCGAAATACTATAAATTCGATCAAATCGAGCATAGAGCTTTCTAGGTAAAAAAATGAGGGGACGCAAATCGGCCTCTGTTATAGATCATAAACTCGAATAGATGCGAGGAAGCTCGTAATTATACGGCACTTCAACTCACAGCTTCAAAAGAAAAGTGAGCTTTTCTTCAATGCGCCAGATGTGATCGCTCATGTAACGGTAAACGCACTTCTCAACATTAAATTCCAATTTGCTACTTTACGTTATCGATTCGGTCTCTAACAATAATTGGTTAAACATTAATGACAGAACAACAGCCGCAGCGAGTCTTTTAACTAACATGACATTGAACAAATTCGCAGAAAGCTAAAAACAAGGGCTCCGTTATTAGACTTAGATCCAATATAGAGCTCAAGTAAAATCGTGCACTCATAAGATCAAATGTTCACAACAGATTACTATTATTATTATAATATATGAAAGTTTTAGCCTCCCTTAATTGCACGACAAAGATGTTTTAAGAGAGGAAGGCACCATTTAGTGTGGAGTTGAGGGAACGCGGAATCTATGCACAAGGTGCACAGAAACAGGAAGCTAAGAAAGAAGTTCATGAAACGAGAAAAGGTTGAAGAAAGTAGTAGGTGCTGAAAAACAGGACAGCAGTGAACCGAAAATAGATGGTCTGTAACAAAACAAAAACCTACTCTATTTCAACAAAAGGAAGCCTACCTAACCTTGAGCTCAGGCCCCCACATAGTATCCCCTGGGAGTGCTAATTCCCATTGATACAATACCTGTATCCCCTGAGGGGTGTTCACAACAGATCGCGAAAAAAAAAACGCTATGAACGTGGCAAGGATCAGCAGAAACGAAGAAGAATCACTAGAATTTCCAAGTACGTCGAATGGAGACCAAGGAACCTACCGTTTAGATTCTACATTTTATCGAGTCAGTGTCATGTTTTCACCAATTTAAAATTTTCATAATTTCCACATGCATTCAGCTCATTTTCTCAACAAAATTCCAAAATCATAAATACTATCAACACTTTCTGAAGCACTTCACGGCGTCTAATGGCAACACTCACCGTATCTCAGCTCGCAGATTTGAGCGTCCTTCTTCTTGAGCTTCTCGCACACCTTGACGGCAGGCATGCCCCACGACACTGGCTTCGACATCTCACCAAGGATGCCAGTCGCGGATTCCTCGAGCCCTCCCACATAGTAACAGAAGCGATTTTCTCGACCTGCGGAACCAGCGTGGATATTGAACGAGTGTCTGTACAAGCACAGGGAATGCGCCACTATTTAGAGGGTTTTGATGCACCAAGTAACTACAATGAAACCTCATGAAAAATTTATTTTTAAAACGCCCTAGGCTGAATTAAGCTTACTGAAGCACTACGACACCGTCAGTGATTCTTCGATCGGAGCTGAAGTTTTAATCAGAACTTCAAAGCTTAACATTAAATATCCTATACTAGTTTCTTATGAACTTACAAACATTGGTACACTCGCTACATATTAGGCATACTTGATCCAGAAGTTTGACAAATAATCAGACATTTGAGTTTGTGTTCACTTTTCGAAAATGGGAACTACGTCGTCTCATCTGTTCAGGAGGTGCTATCTAATGGGCCTGAGAAGATGACAAAAATCGATTCATGAAATGAAAGGTTATAAAATTTAATGATGTACTTTTGTTTGAACGAAAGGACGCATATTTGAAGTTGTTGAATCACTTAGGCTTCATGGAAAACGTGTATACTTAAATTTCCTGGAACTCCTTACATGCTTCAACAAAACGGTACATGTGAGCGAAAATCTATTTCGACAACACGGGTGTTAAATAGTTGGAGAGGCGTATCCACATTGGGCGCCAAAAGTTAGATAGTTTCCCTATTTTAGGGTTCTGAGGGCCGTAAGTTCCAAGGCTTTTATTCCGGAGAATCTTCCTGATTTTTCAGGGATATGAGAGAAGTCAGTTGCTGAGTATTTATTTTATCAAGGCGAGGGCTTTTCAGCAGTTTCCAAGTTGCGAATATTATTCAGTAATTTTCGGAGTCCGATCTGGTTACAAGGTTTGAAGATTTGAGCTGGTTTTTCAAGCTTTCGAAATTTGAGTCGAGACGAATCAAGCTAAGTTTTTCGCGCTGGTAATACAGGCTTAGAAAGTTAGAGCCGAAAAGAAATTCGAGCTGCGAAATTTGAGCCGATATAAAAATCAAGCTTCAGAGTTTTGGCGCTGATAATACAGGCTTCGAAATTTTGAGCCGAAATTAATTCAAGCTAGGGAATTTTCAAATCTGAGACGGATATATGGTTCGCAAGTATCTGTGATACGCCAGTTCGATTATTCGCGAGAGAATTATTTTTTCTCCCGCGAAATTACAAAGCACTAGTCGGCATCTCTGACAATAGCCTGACAATGGGCTACTGTACCCCGAGGCTAAAAATATCTAGAACTTAAGAGCAGAGTCAAACACAAGCACTGATCAAAGAATTATGCTGACTACAGAATCACGTCAGTTACTCGCTACTTTACTTCAAGATCACTCCAGGTAAAACTTTGAACCCGCTGAAGTAAATTATACTTTTGAATTTCTTTTAGTGATCAGTTGTGAAGGGTTAAAAAAAGTAGATTTTCAGCCGATTCGGTCACGAGCGTAAAAATAACAGAACTCTCAGAAAACCCGAATAAGAAAAAATGCAAGTAATACTTTCAAGCATTAATATACTTCAAGAGAAAATGAAAATAGAACACTAGACTTACTTAACTGGAACTCAAACCTTCCCAAAATTCGCTGGAAAATGTGATGTTAAAGTCAACTACACATGTACACGGTACAACAAATTACAAATCTACTTACAAAAAATATTGTCCCCAAATCATCAGAGTGGAACCCTAGGAAATTCTGTTACCACGTACAAACTTCAGGAACAATATGTACGCTACAAATCACCGATTTAGCGCAAGAAGAAAAATTGAGCATTTTCATTCTGCAATGCGATCGCTGATTTCAAGCCCTGAAATTCTACCACAGGAAATTGGTTAATTTATTTAGTAATACGATTTTCATACATCATGAGAAAAATTCAAACCATAGCAGTTCTACACTAATAATATTGGGCCAACCAGCAGCTGCTTTAATCTGATTCTGATGCCAGAGCTTACTTTGCTAGACGAGGGAAAGTTCACCACATGAGTTCTAATTACTGAAAATAAAGTCATGGCGCTCTGTTGGTTTTGACAATGTGTTGGCACACGGCGCAATAGCGAATAATGTTACCGTAGCCAGGGTGTTGATAAAATCAACATTAACGCACGGAGACGAGTCCTTCACTTCATTCGACAATAAGCAAGCAAATGGACTGCAGCAACCCAGATTTACAGGTTGAAGCGTACACATCACCCCTTACAAACTCACAATGATTGGTATTTTCGTCATTAGTTAAAAAATACTGAAACGTTTCTCATTGATCAAAATAAATGTTACGTCATTTATACAGCTACTCACTCTTGGCAGTACTGCAGGTTTCTTTGAACTTCTTCTCTATTAACGCTGGGTCTTTCTTTTCGGCGTCTGTCAGTGTGTCGATAAACTTTCCAAGGAATCCAACACACACTGAAAGAGAAATAAATTATATCATTTGTAGGAAAAAATGGAAATTAATAGGCATAAATTGGCCCACAATAACTCGGGACTATAAATGCAACAACTTGATACCATGAAATGTTGACAAGTCTAGGAAACCATTGGAAAATCTAATACATATTTTATTAAACATTTACCAGGTGTAGAAAACAATTTTGTTTGTACGAGAAGCTCTCAGTTCGTGAAAACTGGTAAACACAAAAATTTGCAAACTTAATACAACGAAGTATTTAGCTAATTTGATTTCTATCATTACGAGTCATCTTTGTAAGGGTAAAGAAAGAACAGAACCAAGGAACAATGGTAAAATTCTCAATTAAACCATTGAGGTCTTCCCCTCAACATTTAGTTTGATGTCAATCAAAGAAATAAGTTTCTCAACAAATGCATTAGACAAAATAGCTGCCTAGAAGGAAACGGCATTCTCAATCTAACGGGATTACGCATTAGTTAGTGCTTACCTAAAAGGCGTTCCAAAGAGAGGAAGGCACTATTTAGTATTGAGTTGAGGAAATGCAGAATCTGTGCACAAGGTGCATAGAAACAGCAAGTCGAGAAAGAAGTTCATGAAAGAAGAACGTAGGTACCAAAAAATAAGACAACAGGAAATCAAAAAGAGGGTTTGTGAAACCGAACAAACCTATTCAATTTCATCCAATACAATGCCTACCTAGCCTTCTGCTTGGGACCTCGCATATTCCTACTGGGAGTGCTAATTCACAGATACATTGGTGATATTTCGCTCAGGGGTCTCGCTCAAACCAATTCAATCAAAATGCAAATCCTTTTTTCAATTTGTGTATGAACCGATCCTTTTCAACACATAGGACACATGATATCTTGGCTTATAGAACATGCACTGTACTACTGATTTATTGCTGCCTTAATTGCAACATTTCAGAACACAGAATTTTAAACTTTAATTGTTTCCATTTGAGCCACTATCAGTTTTGATTGAAATATGTCAGAAAGCAAAAACCTTTTCATGAAACCTAACTGTTGAGTCCACTTAAATTCCATTTCTGTGAAAACCAGAATATGTACAGATTATTTTTTAAGCCACTACTACATACTTCAATGTCTCCATATTTAC
The DNA here is from genome assembly GCA_030386875.1 of Morinoia aosen. NCBI lineage: Eukaryota > Metazoa > Arthropoda > Malacostraca > Amphipoda > Talitridae > Morinoia > Morinoia aosen. Next base: position 29,269,014 of record CM059561.1, on the reverse strand, counting down.
TGATCCAGGATCAAGATGGCTAGTGCTTCCACTTTAGGGCAACTAACCGAATTAAAAGGTAATTTCACTAAAGGAATATTTTGAAATAAATATCTACAAAATTAATAGCATTCATCGGTGTTTTTTCAAGCCATGTAGCCTTGCACAAGCAATTTGCTCTTTGTTTCTACTAAGCTCAAGTCATACTGTCCGTGCTACACATTCACGAACTTATTTACATTGCCAAGTCTTTTCTGCCCATTTGTTTGTTGGTAAGTTTAGGCAAGAAATTACCATCTATCTAACACTTTAATCGCCACTTGTACCACCGGTGATACACGAAGTGAATTCTCATAATGCTGCAGACCAACCTGTTGTCACGAACTAAATTTTTATAAATACGTTATCAAAGCTACATGAAGGCCCGATCCCCATGTTTGCTATTTATCAAAATTGCTTACTACAATTGACTTGAAACTTCAGTTGGATATTGAACTTGAGTTTAACCTGTGAACGTGTTAAAGAACTTTTTGACCTTGAAAATTATACTTGTAAATTATACATTTTGCAACTGCTTAGCTTTTTAATTCAAAATAAAGATGCACTCGCTCAACATATAAACTGCAGTGGGTTAAACTAAAGTTCAATATTCAAATCAAATTGAAAGTCAAAAGTTGTTAATTTTATAAAGAGCAAACATTATTTGGGTAAAATAAATACCATTCATTTAAAAACATTGTTAAAAATTTTTGAGTGACCCATCGATGGGTCTTTTGCAGCTGGAAAAACTTATACACAATAAATGTGGTGAGCTGAGAAGACCCTCACAAGGGCAGTTTTACTGATGTTTCACTGTACCACCAACATTTTTTCCTGACAACTTTTTCCTCAACTTTTAAGTTTGGGCACAAAAAACCTAGTAAATGCTCAGAACTACAAAAGCATTCCATCTAACACCTCACACCTTTACAACAAAAAAAGCCTAGTATTGTAAGCTCTATAGCTACCATGTTAAGGCATGATCAACCACAGGGCTCCCAAATGAAGACTTTCTTCAGGCCTCACCTTCACAGTCCTCCGCCAGAGCTGTGCCGCAGCCCATGAGACAGCACACCACCACCAGGCACCATGCCAACAGCAATCCAGAATTCATGCCTCTGAAAAATAAACGAAGCTCATAAACTTCTGATGATGAGGTGAAATTAAAACAATTCAGAAACTGGAACTTGGCTGCCTAAAAAATGAACTGTTCAGTTGAAAAACCTAGAAACATATTTAATGCATATAGGTAAAAAGTGAATAAATTAAATAGGAAAAACATTTATATGGATCCTGTTTCTTGTAGCAAAATAGTTCAAGTATTTCTATTGATGACACTGAGGATAAAACTAAGTACTTAATATGTGTTCAATATTTGGACATATCTAAAAGTTTCATTCACCAAACAAATAATCAATGAAAATCATAATAACTCCAACATATTTGTTTTCTGCTCAATGCATCTTTTGATTGAAAGAGGATAAATGTGCGTGATGAGCATATCTCTAAATCAAGCTTAAATATTATACCAATATTAATGTACTTCAACATGGTTCAAGTAATATTAGGGTAGAAACAGTTTTTTGCATCAAAATCAGATGAACTCAAAAGAAAAAAACCTGAGCAGCAAATGCTGTTCATACCATAGCCTAATTAAATGGTTTGCTTGCTTCATCTAACATCAAATCTAGTCATTTGGAATGAGTTGCATACACTAATTGACTACACAAAACATCTGTTATTTCAACTTAGAAGCTCGTAATTTATATGAAGAGGTTTTCCCTGGTTAATAGTTAATTCAATGTATTCAAGGAATTTACAAATTTTGTTCCCAAGTATCACTAAAGGAACACATTTAAGAACGTTTGACATAAATGACATTTTGTTTACTCATAGGTAATTTTTGAGTTATTCAACTATCAACTTGTAACAGTGAATAAATGGACACAAATATGCTATAATATGGTATTGGCATAACAATGGGTTATTGGATTATGTAATGTTAGGTTAGTTCAATTAACTAACCTAAAATAACTTAAATTAGCCATACCAAGATTGACTTTTTTTGCCAAGAAATGCATGCGTTTCAACATTTTGGCAATTATGCAACCAACTATATAATGTTATTCTTACCTGAATGTTGTTAATGTTTTATCTCGGAAATTATACATTGGCAAGTAAAATGTCATTTTAGCAAAACTATCTAAATGTGTTCCTCTAGTGATTCTTGTGAACCAAATTTCTAACTTTTGCAAGTGCATTAGAGTAAACATTGGCCAGTTTTTTGACAAAATGATTGTTACTTTCAATCAAAAATGTAACTAAATAATGAACATTTGAGATGGTTAGTCTAATGGTTTTCTTAGGATATTTAAAAATGCTTTAATGTTTCATGCATTATTTTGATAACCATTTTTTATTTAAAATGGTTATCACAAACTTCAAATAATTCAAATAATGAAGCACTGTCAAAAAAAAAAGATATTTAACCATCAATAATATCAAATTAAACCATTTAGCTTTTCTAACAAAAATAAAAATAAATGACCTATGAACAAAATTCAGCGTCGTTAGTGCACAATACAATTGTGATCCAGCCATGGTAGAGGAAACAAGGTAGGTTCAAACAAGTTTTTCTTGTTGACGTTTTTGCTGATGTCACGGCAAAAAACCAATAGTAGCGCTCATATTGCAACTTGTAGCACTGCTACCCCCAAATCTGGCTCCACTATTGGCCTAACCAGATGTTTTGGTGATGTCATAAAGTTTGTTTGAAATAAAGCCTTTTTATTGGCTAGCCAAACAAGATAGAAATGTCCCTACCTTGTTTCCTCTACTGTGGTTCCAGCTCATCAAAAGTCACCCCACTAGCATGAGAAGTAAAAATGTAAAAAATGGTCAGTATTGAGTTTAAGCCTACCACGGAAATTAGAAATTCTGTTCCAAAGAATCACTAAAGGAACGAATTTAAAAACGTTTCAAAGGAGTTGCATTCTGCTCGCTGATGCGTTATTTTAGTTTTTCAACTTTGAAGTTACAGGAACGGCGCTTATGAAATCGCTTTCCCGCACAAAAGGAGAGGGTGTTCCAACAATGCCGCAAGTGCGCGAAGCAGGTGAAAATTGTTTTTGCAATATATGGCGTAATTTATTATTTACCGACTCTGCAGAGCCTGAGCCCACTTTTAGGATGTTTTATAGTCAAGGACAGCGTGCCCCTTACGAATTAATGTTTTTGAGATTTCTTGAGAAACTGGGATTTTTGCTGCTATAAGAAGTGTCAGGGGTCAGGTACATCCTGTGAAAAAATGAGACTCGTACGTTCACTCGTTCGCCCGTTGCGGGGGTTTAAAGAATGGGGGAGGGGAGGGGGAAGTGGTATTTTATCATGCTGCACCTCCCCCATAGCACTTTCTTTACGGCGCGAAGTTGCTATGTCATCTCCTATGTCTCTGGATTACTCTATAATGATTTCAGGGGTCTAACTTGAGCGAAAAATTTGAAAAAAATTTTTCTTTGAATTGTTCACATTTCTTTGTTTTGCTTGTAATGTAAACAATGGCTTTTGAGGTTTCAAAGTATCATTGGATGCGGGAAGACACGGGCTTTTATGGAAGCTAAAATTTGTTTCTCAAATTTCCATTTTCAATATCAAAAAGTGTAAAAATTGGGGAAAAAAATCCTGTTTTGAAAATGTGCATCTTCATGACGTCATAACTTATGAACAATAAACAATTTTGGAATAAATTTTAGCTTCCATAAAGGCCCGTGTCTTTCCACATCCAATGATACCAAAACCACTGTAGTTAGCTTAAAAACTGTAGGAGGAGAAGATTTGGTAAATGTGTAGCGTTGGTCAGTAATCGATTTTCCACTTTTAGGTCTCTAATCGTAGTTAATTAGATATAAATAAACAAGTTTTCTTCTATGCACTTTCCGTCGTAAATGAATATTTTACAAGTTATAGCGGTAAATTACTGACCGCAACTCCAGTGTTTGAAGCGGGAACTAATTCAAACAGCACATCGGACGGCAACACTGCAATGCCGTCTCGCTTCTAGTTCGTTCGTCATCAAAGACGAAACCAAACCTTCCGCTATACCTCGTTAAATACTCATTTGAAGAAAAAAGTGTATAGAAGAAAAGTTCTTTATTTCGATGTTATTACCATGATTCAAGCAACAAAAATTTGAAAATCGATGAGTAGCTGTTTATTTGAGCGCATTCGTCGTCAAAGACGAAACTAAACTTACCACCATAACTCGTTAAATACTCATTTATGACGGAAAGTGCATAGAAGAAAACTTGTTTATTTTGATTTAATTAACTACGTTTAGGCACTGAAAACTCAAAAATCGATTACTGACCAACGCTTCACATTTACCGAAGATTTTTTTGAGTACTGCAATACAATATTCCACCTTAATGAACATGTAGTGGCTAGTATATAGTTGAGTCTTGAGCAATCTTAGGATTTCACTTTTCAATGGTAAATGTAGATAGAGGCGTTACAATACAATACAAAGAGTATTAGATACCAAATCATTGAATTTCTTATTGTACTCAGAATCGTGTGTAGTTACTACAAAAAAAACCAAGAATTTACAAGACAATGAAGTACTGTAAAAGGAAGACTTGCGTAATAGGAAACTTAAGAAGTGATAAATAAAAAGCAAACAAATATTTAAATTTCAGAAAATAATTTTGCATTGCATAGTTAGCACTAAAATGGTTAATTTACAATGATTCATTGATATAACTCACTCCACATTAAAAGTAGAGGCCAAGATTTTATCATTTATAAATAAATGCTATAAAAAATAAAGTCTAATCCGAGGCTGTAAATTGATTAATATCTACAATTTGCACTAAATATCTTGACTTATTTACATAATGAAGTCCAAGCAAAACTTCAGTTTCCCCAGTGATGGTTAATTGTCATCAATACCAAGCTATCTCCATCCCCTTCCCCCTTTCGGTCAATGTGAAGTTTAATGCAACCACGGAAAATAATAATTTCATTACAAAGAATCACTAAAGGAACTCATTTAAAAATGGTTTACATGAATGACATTCTGCTTGCTGATGCATTATTTTTGAGTTATTCCACTTTGAAGTTGGCTTCCGCGCGCCAAGGAAGCAAGCACGCCAAGCAGAATTTAATTAATAACGGAAGCTATCCCCCTACTACAAACGTAAAGAGGTTGGGTCGTGAGGGGGAGCCACAGTTCTTCTAGTGAAAATTACAAATAAAGGTTTCTAGTGACGTCCGTTTACATCATCTCCAACGGCGGCCACCCGGTACTCAAGATGGCAGCCGCCGTCTTGGAGCTGATGTAAACAATTGTTGACGTTACCCTAATGGGTGGGTTTGAACCTTTATATATAATTTTCACTAGAAGAACTGTGGCTCCCCCTCACGACCCAACCTCTTTACGTTTGTAGTAGAGGGTTAGCTTCTGTTATTTAAATTCTGCTTGGCGTGCTCGCTTCCTTTGGCGAGCGAAAGCCAACTTCGAAGTTTAATAATTCAAAAATAATGCATCAACGAGCAGAATGTCATTCGTGCAAAACATTCTGAAATGTGTTCCTTTAATGATTCCTCGGATCGGAATTATTATTTTTCGTGATTGCATTAAACTTCACATTGACCCCCCTTTCAAAAGGGACAAATCTAACTCAACAAAATCTATTGCCAATCATATCACCCTGAGAAAGAGCATATTCAAGAAGAAACCCCAATGCAAAATTAGCTAAACAACAAATATTTACTTTCATTGAGCATTCAATTAGGATTACCTAATGTAATATTTTATAAAAATTATTCATGTACAAATACTATAATATGCAAGCAAATCTTTATGAAAAGATAGATGTAACCTTTTCAGAATTGAAAAATGCAGTAAAACTTACAAAACATTGTAAGGATTTGAAAGGAATAGAAAATGATATGAAATTGAACTTTTTCCAATCAGATTTTAATAATAGTAAACGTTATTTAGTTAGAATCCTATTTCAAGGTAGCAACAAGACCATGGGTTCCCTCCTCGCCCAACTAAATCCTTAAAAACACTATGGGTTAACGTTAGTTTAAAAACTACCATTGTAGTTTGTATTATGAATAAAGTAAAAATGGTAACTTCTCGTTTTCTGCCACGAGATATTTCTAAACATCAGTTCCGTATAACCTCTCGAGTTAACTTTAGTGGCAGAAATTCAAGATTGACACACTGTAACATTTCCGGCCAAACATGGTATATCTTCAAGGAATATTAACCACAGATCGTACCATCAACTTCAAATCATTATTAACTCACCCAACAGCAAACGCAGTTTACAATAAGGAAGTTCAGTGAGTAAGATCCACAGCTGTAATGAATGCACACTCCTCACGCCAACACAAGTAATGCTCAACTACAACGTGTCGTACTGATACACTGACGTTGTCATCCTGTTGGCGAACTGTGATTGGTGCTCTCGCCGGCCACATTGTTCGAATCGCTGTTACACATGAACTTTCATGAGCGTTCGATCTTCTAGAAAACATAATTGTTAATGAAATGTTTATAAAACATCAGCAAATAATCTAAATCACGTCATTGAATATTACCTAATGCATCGAAAATTACCATTTTTTCATTATGATTAATAATGTTGAAATTTGTGGAGCGCTCACGCTCGAGAACACCTCAGCAATAAACAATGTGAATTCAACATGCAACAAGAAGCAAAAAAGTAGCGCGTTCCGGAAGGTATTGTAAATACGTGTTAAAAAATGGAGAAATAAATTTTTAATTTGCTTGACTCTCATATATGCATTATACCAAATCAGGTGAAAAAGTATGAGTAAACATTACGTCATGATACTCTGCGTCTCAACACGTCCACGGTAAACATTCCGTATGCCGTGGACATGTAAATGCAGATTGGGATGTTTTTGCAGTTCGACAACAAATGTTCTCATCAAGTTTGACGCTATTTTTTTGGCAATGTATTAGTGCATGAAAATCCCAGAGGTGTATACTATTCATTGATTTCTTAAGGAGATCGTCCCAGGCCCCTGCCGCTCAGGTGGTCATTTTTCATGTTATTGTTGGACAAGGACCCCTAGGTGGTGGACTATTCGATCCTAAAATTTTATGGCGCTACGGAAAATAGATCCCCCCAGGGGGGGGGGGGGTAAGTGGGCAAAAATCTTTAACTTTGAGCCCATTTCAACACCATATAAAAAAAGAACAAATGGGAATTGGAAAAAAGCCCATGTGAGTTTGTTTGAAATGTTTCAAGGATTCTAAAACTGTCTTTGTTTTTGTTCTAGCATCAAAACTCGATGACGAGTCCCATTTTGAAATATCAATACCAGTGAAATATCAATACCTAACAACCAATGTCACGATACAATGCTGGTCAAGCACGTAACGTATGAGGAATTGCAACCTCCACAAATGTATATATATGTACACCTTTGTGCTCGCGTGAATACTACATAAAAGCATGGACAATTAAAGATTCAAGATTAAAATTGGTTTATTTTTACGATCACGTGGATTGAAATACGAGCACACAAAATATTTCAATGCAATGATTAAAGCACAGGGAAATGTTAAAGCAACATGAGCATAAAATGAGCGGGTTAACATGAGCAACATAATGAGACACACACAAAAAAACGAGAAGTTTGCTCTCCTTATCACAATGAACGCTAGCCCAACAACTTCAGGATTACGACAAAAATAACTTTCCGCACTGTGCAAAAATCAGGAAACATAGTCGATGAATGGGCTAGCATGAACACAAAACATTCGGAAATAATGCAATATAAAATCAAAGAACTTTGCTTACCACAAGGTGTTCAAAAATTAGTAAACACTTCGCATCATGTACCATCTGGACTCTTGATTTGTGACCGAAACACATCCTCCTGCTAAGTGCACAACATCATGCCAAACACAATTTAATTCCATAATTAGCACGCCCAACAATAACTCGACACCTAATACAGAAAAGGGGCCATTTACGAAATTTAGCGCGTTGAATTTGAGCACACTGCTTTCGCCTATTACTTGACTGGCAGTTCACGGCATGGATAATTTTCAGAGTCCTATAAACCAATTATTTCGTGCTACACTTTCTTGCAGCATGTAGATTTCGATGACCTAATATGTTTCCAATACTGCCTGAAGAATACACGTAGAGTTGATCTGATGCCGACCATCTTCACCGGTCTGCTGCCTCAGTGTTGTTACTCCTGCCCAGCGCTCTAAATTGAGCACCGCCTGCCGCCTCAGTGGTGTTGCTCTCGTCCAGCGCTCCAAATCGAGCACCTCTCGTTTGAGGGCCAAAGAAGATTGAACTCTGAAGATCTCGTTGCTGGGTAGCATCGTTGCAAACTTCGTCATTGAGCAGTTATTGCTTGCATGTGGGAGTTATGACGATCTTGGTGTTGAAGTCGAAACATTTCTTGAATATCCCTCCGTGGAATCGTTGTTGAGCGGTCATTAACGAACATCGCCGAGACGCTAATATGCTTCAAGGAGATTATTTGTCCTGGAAACTTCGACGTTAACTTTACTCCGATGTAAATTTGCTGTTTGCGTGAAATGCATATCGGCGGCGGGCCGACATGCCACGTTCGCCTGCCCTCAGATCACGTGTACTTCTCTCGCGCCCTCGAAACAAAAAGACCTCCCGACTTCTCCTCTCCGCTGCTTATATCTCCCACGCTTGTTTCCTTCCAGACTCTTCTCGAACCTCCCAGCTACAGCGAGAGTCACTCAATTCTAATTCGTTGGACGCTTGCCGGTTGTGAAGTTTCTATCTCTGATTGGTTCGCGCTCGACACCCCAAACACGTGATTCCTTAGACGGCACACCATTGGTGTAGCAGGTGCCGCTCTCTGCTAAGCCTTACTCCTTCTTCTTTCGAATCTGCCCTCGCGCTCCCCCCAGCTCAGCCAACACCTCTGTCTTCTGATCCAAAGCCTACGTCTGTGTGTATGTGTGGGTGTGCGTGTATCGATGTGCGTGTGTGTGACTGCGTGCGTTTCGTAGTTGCCCCCTCGCCTGTGCTGGCCCTCTCGTCGAAACGCTACCCACTTGAGCTCGACATATTTATAGCCAGACTCATGTCGAAACCTGAGAACAACGCCGTTCTTGTAGAGTTCTGCGGTTACAACATCCTGTCCACTGTCCCTAGCTCAACAAGATATTGTATTTCCCCAAGTAAAGTATTTTGAAGTGATGTCTTTCCTCAAATAAAGTATTTCCCAAATTTCCCCGAGTAAAGTATTTCCCAACAAAGGTGAATTATCTCCTGACGTAAAGTATTTCCCAAATTTTCATACTTCCTCGAATAAAGTATTTCCCAAATCTCCCCGAGTGAAGTATTTCCCCACAATACCCGGCCCCAACGAGAGAAAATTTGAGGCAAATTGTAAATTTGACGCAAATTTTCAACCGGTAATTATATATATATATATATATATATATATATATATATATATATATATATATATATATATATATATATATATATATATATATATATATATATATATATATATATATATATATATATATATATATTCCCATAAGAAGTTGTTCAGTAGACGGATGTGTTACACAGGGACATCATTTCCGCATCCTCGTTTGCAATCCACATGACAAAATATCAAAGATGGAGGTGATTTTCACACCTCAAATATTTCTTCAATTCATTTTCAGTTCAGTTTACGTGCACATAGTCATCAAAGTGGGCCCTACTGAGAATGGGTTTTTTATTTTGAAAATACATAAGCTTTTTCAACTGAATCCATCCTGTGTCGCGTATATCTCGTAGAAAATTTGTAGTATATCCATCCTTGTTTTCAATACGTATCTATATGAATATGTGTGTTGGTGTGTGCGTGAGTATGTACGTGTGCGCACGCAAACATAAATGTTTATGTATCAGTGTAAACATGCACACGTTTCGCACACATATATGCGCACATGTACATATATCGGTTTCTATTTCTACTTTTTGCATAAAAAGCAAAACCTCAAGACACATTACATTTTACCTAAAGCTCTGCGATCAGTTAACACTGCACCAAATTTCAGAAATAAACAAATTGATTGCGCTTGCTTTATGATTTATAAATCGATCTATCACGACCCCGAAGGGCATTTCTGTGAACAGAAGAAATTAAAAAGTATAAACAGACAAAGGAAATAAAGCACTCGTGCAAAAATTATCTCTATATTTGTATGCCGAACAAGCCATGCATTTCAATTTTGAGTGTAAGTTTGTTTACGCATTCCTAGATGTGCGTGCTGTGTTGCGCGATGTTCTTTACAAATTATTTCGAGACTATCTTTTTCTCAATACTTGATTGTCATTTACGGTGTTGTTTCAATCTAGTACGGTGTAGCGTTTTTTTTTATTTTTCCTACTTCGATGATCTTATAAATAATTCGAAAAATACTAAAGAATTCTTCGAAACTGCCAAGTTCTTAGTTGAAATTATCGAAGTAGGAAAAAGGCAAGAAGCGCTGTACCGGAATCTCTTGGAATATAAAATATCCAAGAGATAATATTTCTCATTTCTCATTCAACTACCCTTGACAGAGTTTTAAACTATTAGCACGACCCGTATGGTTTGTCTATTAGTACGCCTCGTATATTTTTTCTATTAATATGCCTCGTATGGTCTATCTATCTGTACACCTATGATAGTATTGTCTAATATTACATCTCGTATAGTTTGTCTATTATTATGCCTCGTACGGCTTATCTATTTGTACACCTCGTATGGTTTGTCAATTAGTATTCCTCGTATGGAACTTTGTTAGACTATTAGCACACCACGTGTGGTTTGTCTATTATAGTACGCCTCGTATATTATGTCTATTAATATGCCTCGTATGGTCTATCTATTCGTACACCTCTGATAGTTTATCTATTAGCACACCTCATATAGTTCGTCGATTATTATGCCTCGTATGGCTTATCTATTTTTACACCTCGGATGGTTTGTCAATTAATACTCCTCGTATGGATCTTTTGTTTTAGGACGTCTTATATTAAGGAACTTTTAAAAGCCAATATGTTGGCATATGTATCTCATGTGACAACTTGGAAATAAACGGTTTTGTTTTTTGCGTCGCGTACATTCGCGGAAAATTCAGTAGGTTTCCATCGTCGGGCTCGTCAGCCGTTTCATACTAATTGAACAAGGTGAAGCATATTTGTTTACGAAGACCATCAGGTTAGGTTCCCTATTTACTCGTCGAATAGTAAAATTAACCCCTGAGGTTCGCATAAATATTGCTAATGATTAACTTCCGTAAATACGCGTTTAATTGTCTAACATGGTTACTTTGTAATCGAGAGACAGCGCATTACATGGTCGATCAACGTAAGAATGGTTCCTCGGTTTCTTTCAAAATCTGCCTTGAGTGAGGCGGACGTGAGCTACGCGAAGAATTCCTACATACACACATAAAATATTTAATTTCCGGTATCCTCAACCGACTCTAGACAAAAGCCGAAATTCGTTCGACGGTGTCACTAATCAGTTGAATCACCTAAATGTTTCGAATAAAATGAAACATTCTTGCTCATGACGTACGAACTAGCAGGAGAATTGCCAGGTAGGCCAAAATCCCTAATACGCAGCATATAATAAAAATGCACATATACATTGGGTATTGTCAAGGCGTCGAATTTACGTCATACTCTGCCGCGAAGGCTTTTCTAACGATCCGACATTCTGAAAACACCGACACACAAAATAAAATGCAGAAATAGACAAAATGTAGTGTTAACAACCCGTCAGACTTCACGTCGTACTATGCCGACAAGGCTCTTCTGACGATCTGACTTTGCGTTAACACTGACACACAAAAAGTAAAAAAAAAATAGATGTGACATAAAATTTTACCTGATTCTCAGCCTTTGAGACATTGCACAATTGTTGTTCAATGATGTTATTTTCTTCGTTGTCCTTCAATTTCAACGCATTTAATTCAATGCTTCTGATAACATCTCAAAACCTTTATTTCGTATTCTCACAACATCCTACATTCTTGCGTTCCGTAATACCACACTAGAGTTTTAACCACATCAGCTTGAACGTACCGACAAATTTCTTAATTGCGCGTGCTATCCACAAAGCAATAAAATTCCGGCAGAGGCTCTCTGCTGCGCGGTCTATCTCGCTTACATACATCCTCGATGAAGATTACACTTGTACAATCCAGTCGCTATGCATTTTCAATTTTTTAACGCCATACATCAATTCGTTTGCAGCCATTACACTCCCTCTTGAATATTGAGCATTTTCGTAGTAGAAAATAAACATATCCCAATGAAGTTGATAAATACATTCCAATTATGCAAACACACTCTCGCCATCAATTAAAGCTAGAATTTCAATTATTGACGAAACGGTTCACACAATTTGATTAAAGTTACAACTTAACCATGTTAAATTCAAAGCATTGTCGAATGTTTCCGCTCATCCCATCTTACGCTCAAACATTAGAAGGCACGCCAGAGCTACTTTTGTTGATCAGGCAAAACCGACTCCAACGAACCTGTCCAAAATCCGCGCACGAACGAGAGAGAATGCGTAGACAAACACGAAGAATGCATTAAAAAAACAAAAATTATTCTGAAGAATTCTTGGGGATATTCCGTTCCACCGATATAAATTTATATTTAAACACCAGGCAAATTACCTTTATACGACAAGTAAATCTTCCTGTTTAGGGAGACAATAATCCCAGGCGTACGCAGGAAATATACATCTCTCACACGAGGCAATACTTTTACTTTGCGATAAAATGCGAGGTCGAATCCCACTCGAGAAATGGCGTAGTATTTCTTGAAAATCTACACAACTCTATCTCTTTCGCTGTAGTAGAATTCAGTTTCAGTCAGACATAATTTGCACCTCTCACATGAGTATAATCTGAAAGTTTCCTTGGACACCGAACAACTTGGAAGGAAAAATACACAATCTTTGAACCAACGTACGCTTCAGATAATAAAAATGTATTCATTGGCGACATGTAACTGATTAGACAAAAATTGTGTTTAAAAAAATCCACGTGTTTTCTAATACTAATTATACTTAATACATTAAAGTTTCATCCTACCTATAGAAGCTGAGATTGAACACACTAAAATTTATCCGCCAGACGCTCGACAAAATGCAAAAAAATTATATTTCCCAGGAATTTATATTGATAGCTGTATGACGCAATAAAGATTTTATGCCCAAGGAAATTGAGAAGAAGAACAAAACAAATCAGTTTGAGTCAATGGATTGAGCAACAGATAAAAAAAAATTCACTTCTCTTTCTTGAACACTGCAGCTTAGCATGAGGTTTTTGTGAATACAGAAATTTTTGACAATTAAAGTTTACTTTACTGATTACGTGTGCAGGCGTTATTTTATCTCTAAGTAACTAAGTTTATCCAAGAATTGGCTGAGTGGCATTGTAGATGATGCAACACATTCTCACCGAGGAAAGAGTACACTAAATTAAAACTTATTGTTCTAGGCAACGTCACTTCGTCAGTTTCAATTCGACACCGGCAAGAAAAATTTAATTTACTCTGCATTTGACAGCCAGGAACAAAATTCGTTGTCAAAAAAAACGTTCAAATGATTATTTGGCTGAAGATCTCGACCATTATACTTGAAATGCTCTCACTTTAAAGAAAATGATGTGTTCCTGAGCTTGTTAGAGCAAAATTACATTCATACTAAACTGCAAGAAAACTCTCAAATTAAATTCAATCGAGGTATCATAATAACATTAAACTTGCTCAGTCATTCAATATATCTGAACACCCAAAAAAAAATTGTTTCAAATTTTCAAGTGATGTAAGGCGGTTTCACTTTAAAAATATAGGCATACATCCGGGGCCATCGTTCTACGCATAAAATCAATGAACATTAAAAGGTTATAAATCCTGGAAACATTCAATAAGAAAAGCAGCATCATGAAATTTGTTTTTATGAAACACATATTCAAGACAAAGCTCAGCACGATTACTCGCTTAGCAAATGCATCGGATCTCGTTAGTTCAATTCATGCTGATTATATTCTCATCACAATGGCATTGAACTGTTATTTTCTAACTGCAGCATAAAAGAACCAGAGAAAATCAATTGCGAATGTAGCACCTCAGAACATGACAATTTATGTGGGCTTAACATGTTTAAAATTTGAATATGTTCCAGCTCAAGATTTTTACTCAAATTTAGGGAGAAAATTCAACAAGATTAATAAGCTGCTCAGAGACGTCTTTTTGCAGCCATGAGGGCTTCATTTTTATGACTCTGAGAGCTGGCCCGAACAGCCGCACCGGCGATCTAAGCATTTAGGCCCGAATTTTACTTTGGAAATAGAATTGTACTTCAAACCATCCCGGAAATGGCACATAAAGACACATACATTCAATATGGAGCACCTGTTCGAACGAATTTAATGTTTAAGAGAGCGTTACACACAAAAAAAATTTAGATAAGGAATGATTACTCATGTTCTTCGTACTGCAATTTCAGCTGAAGAATGTAAATTTAATTATGATAACTCACTTCAGTATTTGACAAGATTGTGATGGTTCTTGCAAGTCCAAGAAAATACAACACACTTCAGCAATATCAAACTCTACCACATAACTTGAAGTGCAAATTCAACAAGAAGAAATATTTTAACTGATGCAATCAACGTTATGACAAAATTTTAACCAACAATATAACGCTGCTGACTGAATCTTCATCGCATTAAAAACTTTTGATGGCAATGCATCCTTCAAATTCACTTGACTTAGCAAGCACTTTTTGAGTTAGACATTCCAGAGAATGGTTTGGTCGCAGCCGCAAGCTTTCATTTTTATTACCCTACAGCAGGCTCTCAAGCTTCTAACGGCCGGCTTTCCTTCTAGGCGGTAAATTTAAAGTTTAAAATTGTGCAGCATTTAAAGTAACACAAGGAAATGGCACAGGAAGAAATTGCTGTTTAATAGCGAGCACTTGTTATAATGAATTTAATGGTTAATGATTTTCTCGAAGGGTATGGGACGTAAACAAAATTTTAAAGCACTGTGAATGTTTTAACGAAATTCCATGCCAATATGCAGGTATCAGGCTCACAAAGTGTACGTTCATTTCTGCTGTCACGATACAATGCTGGTCAAGCACGTAACGTATGAGGAATTGCAACCTCCACAAATATATATATATGTACACCTTTGTGCTCGCATGAATACTACATAAAAGCATGGACAATGAAAGATTCAAGATTAAAATTAGTTTATTTTTACGATCACGTGGATTAAAATACGAGCACACAAAATATTTCAATGCAATGATTAAAGCACAGGGAAATGTTAAAGCAACATGAGCATAAAATGAGCGGGTTAACATGAGCAACATAATGAGACACACAAAAAAAAACGAGAAGTTTGCTCTCCTTATCACAATGAATGCTAGCCCAACAACTTCAGTATTACGACAAAAATAACTTTCCGCACTGTGCAAAAATCAGGAAACATAGTCGATGAATGGGCTAGCATGAACACGAAACATTCGGAAATAATGCAATATAAAATCAAAGAACTTTGCTTACCACAAGGTGTTCAAAAATTAGTAAACACTTCGCATCATGTACCATCTGGACTCTTGCTTTGTGACCGAAACACATCCTCCTGCTAAGTGCACAACCTCATGACAAACACAATTTAATTCCATAATTAGCACGCCCAACAATAACTCGACACCTAATACAGAAAAGGGGCCATTTACGAAATTTAGCGCGTTGAATTTGAGCACACTGCTTTCGCCTATTACTTGACTGGCAATTCACTGCATGGATAATTTTCAGAGTCCTATAAACCAATTATTTCGTGCTACACTTTCTTGCAGCATGTAGATTTCGATGACCTAATATGTTTCCAATACTGCCTGAAGAATACACGTAGAGTTGATCTGATGCCGACCATCTTCACCGGTCTGCTGCCTCAGTGTTGTTACTCCTGCCCAGCGCTCTAAATTGAGCACCGCCTGCCGCCTCAGTGGTGTTGCTCTCGTCCAGCGCTCCAAATCGAGCACCTCTCGTTTGAGGGCCAAAGAAGATTGAACTCTGAAGATCTCGTTGCTGGGTAGCATCGTTGCAAACTTCGTCATTGAGCAGTTATTGCTTGCATGTGGGAGTTATGACGATCTTGGTGTTGAAGTCGAAACATTTCTTGAATATCCCTCCGTGGAATCGTTGCTGAGCGGTCGTTAACGAACATCGTCGAGACGCTAATATGCTTCAAGGAGATTATTTGTTCTGGAAACTTCGACGTTAACTTTACTCCGATGTAAATTTGCTGTTTGCGTGAAATGCATATCGGCGGCGGGCCGACATGCCACGTTCGCCTGCTCTCAGATCACGTGTACTTCTCTCGCGCCCTCGAAACAAAAAGACCTCCCGACTTCTCCTCTCCGCTGCTTATATCTCCCACGCTTGTTTCCTTCCAGACTCTTCTCGAACCTCCCAGCTACAGCGAGAGTCACTCAATTCTAATTCGTTGGACGCTTGCCGGTTGTGAAGTTTCTATCTCTGATTGGTTCGCGCTCGACACCCCAAACACGTGATTCCTTAGAGGGCACACCATTGGTGTAGCAGGTGCCGCTCTCTGCTAAGCCTTACTCCTTCTTCTTTCGAATCTGCCCTCGCGCTCCCCCCAGCTCAGCCAACACCTCTGCCTTCTGATCCAAAGCCTACGTCTGTGTGTATGTGGGGGTGTGCGTGTATCGATGTGCGTGTGTGTGACTGCGTGCGTTTCGTAGTTGCCCCCTCGCCTGTGCTGGCCCTCTCGTCGAAACGCTACCCTCTTGAGCTCGACATATTTATAGCCAGACTCATGTCGAAACCTGAGAACAACGCCGTTCTTGTAGAGTTCTGCGGTTACAACATCCTGTCCACTGTCCCTAGCTCAACAAGATATTGTATTTCCCCAAGTAAAGTATTTTGAAGTGAAGTCTTTCCTCAAATAAAGTATTTCCCAAATTTCCCCGAGTAAAGTATTTCCCAACAAAGGTGAATTATCTCCTGACATAAAGTATTTCCCAAATTTTCATACTTCCTCGAATAAAGTATTTCCCAAATCTCCCCGAGTGAAGTATTTCCCCACACCAACATGTCAATTTTTTGAAAACTAAGGCCTAAATCAAAAAAATTTATTGAATAAATTGTGTTTCTCTTCAAAGGTTATATAGCATAGTCAAATTTCATAAGAATTAGACTGCGAATGAAAAATTTAAAAAATTTTTTTTTGGGGGGGGAGGTTTGGAAATCACAATTCACACTGTGAATATGAAGTTATGTATGGAAATTTTCGAAATGAAATTAAAACTGAATTCAATAACATTAATTGTTCATTATATTATTCTTCAACAAAAAATTTCGTTTTTTGCTTATACCCAACACTTCTAACTTTCAACATTCAAAATGGAACTAGTCCTCGAGTTTTGAAGCTAGAACAAAACCAAAAACAGGGTTAAAATCCTTCGAGCATTTCTTACAAACTCACACGGTTTTTTCCAAATTCAAATTTTTCGAAAAAATCTATGGCTCTAAACCCAAAAAATTACTGTTGTTTTTAGAAATTTTAAAAAATTTGAAAAAATTTGAATATGAAAAAAAGCCCGTGAGGGTTTATTAGAAATGTTTCAAGGATTCTAAATTTGTCTTTGGTTTTGTTCTAGCATCAAAACTCGATGACGAGTTCTGTTTTGAAATATCCATAAAATATACCAAAAAACTAATTTTTCTTGAAATAAAAATAAATTAAGGCCTAAATCGAAAAAATGACACGAGTAAAAAATGTTTACTTTTACAAAATACATATACAGGCAAATTTTCAAACGAATCGGACGAAAAAAGTTGAAAAAGTGGGACGATCTCCTTAAGTTCTCATGTCCAAAATACGGCTACGGTCAGTTTAATATATTACTGGTATACAAAATACTCTGAAAATCCGTGGCAAGAAATTCTTCACCAGTTAGACAAAAATTCGACTAATCAATGTAAGACCACACAAGAGGTTACAAACTTCATCAAAAGTGAAAATTTAGTCAACTGGAATAAATTCAGAAGCGTATTTTCGAATCGGAGGACTAGAACTGGCACAAATGAATATCCATAAGCATCTCAATAGTTAAATCCTCACTTATTATTGACAAAAACCTTCCTAAGAATTAAATACCCAGCGCCTGAGGCTTGGACCTATAATTTCTCAAGAATGACATAAACGAATGCTGAGAAAAAATACTGCATAGAGACCGAGCTATGTATTTTTAATCGTAAACATCTGCAATGAAAATGTTAATTAATGCTACGTTGCTTAATAGGATGAATAAAAATCTTGGTTGGTCTCCCAAATATCTTCAGATTTCTTTCCATTTCCCTGCGTCACAATAATTATATAATTATTCTTGTAAACCCTCATTGACCTATACAAGGTGTAAAAAAAAACGATCTTCAAATTATTATAGCTCTGAGGTTATTGTTTATAATTGAGTTCTGCAAAAACCAGAGTGTTTACTAAATATTTCTCTCGTCACAAAAAATTGCATTTAGTTAACGTAATTTAAATGTTAACATTTAGTTAACATTTAGTTGCTAAATGTTAACATTTAGTTAACATTTAGTTAACGTAAGAACAATAACCGAACTTTAAATCATAAGTTAAAGTTAACTTCAAATTATAATTTAAATTTCGGTTCGTTTTTTGGGACACCCTCTATAGATTCAGTATTTATAATACTGAGCAAAATGCAGGCTGTTTTATTTCTGCCATAGTGAGATATCATAGTGATGGTCATAGTGATGTAATGACACTGTTTTCAGAAGTCGATAGACTAATGTTCCCCTCCCGTCCAGGGTTAAAAATGGAAAAAACAGAAACCCATTTTAAAAATGCCTAAGAAGGGATGGGAATTGTTGTCTTCTTTTTCTTGAAGGGAAGGAACACAAGGCTCGCAGGGCGCGATTTCAAACTCGCGAACTATCTCAGCGAGCGCTGTTAGCCACTTCACAATAATGACCACAATCAATGAGAACGTTCTAAAAGTGCATTCAGATCAATAGGGTTAATGGTTAGTACAAAATTAGCGTAAGAGCAGTAAATGTGTTGTTTTCTCTGTAATTATATTCATATCCTTCTAATTCGCTACATTGATGCGAAATAACTTTTAATCAAATTATATGCAATTCTCCTGTAAACAAAAATGTGTCTCGTACGTCCTTTCAAATAGTTAACGGTCAAAATGAGGAAATTAATTCATCCATAGTTTTAGCAGTTATCACACATAAAATTATTGATTTATAAAACGTAAATTTGCTATCATGGTACTAAGCCATTGAAATTCATTGAAGTTCTCAACAGAGCTGAAAATATCTTAACTGAAGGAATTCCAAAAACATTACCTATCCATTTCGACAACAGTCCACCCAGTCTTGAAATATGGAATAGAAAAGTAGGGTTGAACTGAAAAAATAGTCTAAAAATATATTTTGCGCTTCACAGGAGAACCATCAGATCAATATGAAAACTGGAAAACAAAGCCCGCCTAAATGGTTCATTCAAATAACAATTTTTTAAATTTTAAACCTCTACAAGTTTTCGTCGTAAAATTTCATGAGTAAACCTTTCTACAATGAGGACGATAAAAAATAGAAGGCAAAAAATATCTGCTCCAACTTGCTAACGTGATGATTTCACAAGAAGCCGAAATAAATTCGTGAAAGCAGTTTTCATTTTTCATTACATTCGAGTTGAGGCTTGGAACTTGCCTTCTAAAATCCGTGAGGAAAAATCTCACAGAGCATTAAAAAGTTTTGAATATTATCCCATGGCTAGGTGTTTATGAAGGCACGTAGCTGTTGAGAGCTAATGCACCTGTTTCGCCTACACTAGAAAATTCTAAACGATAGATCAACAGTTCTAAGAAGAAACTCAAAATGCAATAATTCTAGGATGCACTGGTCTCGCTCGAATCTTTATCATAAAGTTATAAATTAAAATTTCTTTTTCCATTCTTTCTTATTATACGGTACAACAACTCGATCAGCCTCGTGTACGAGTAAGGAAAGTGTTTTAAATAAAAATAATTAAGGTATGGTTTCCCATTTGTTGCGCTTGAAATCACTGAACATAGCATTCTAGGTATCAATGTTACTGATAAATTGCTTGAGGAAAATTACGTAAATGCTTAAATTTCCTAGGGTCAAGCGAGCGACAGCAAGCATAGTCAATTTTGATCAAAGAATTGAATGCACTTCAAGCTCATCTAATTTCACATATCCAGCTTGGCTCGTTACAAGATTTGAGGTCCTTCTCTATCGCTGGTCCAAACCTACGACGCAAGGCGTTTACAAGTGTAGTTTCTCGCTTGAAATTATTTCACTCAGTGTACCACCAAACCTCTCACCTCTGACACCGTAGACGAAACTTCAAAGAGCGTGTGGAAGAACTAAACGGCACCTTAAGAATAAAACGTAATACAGAGCAATGACATATCCAACATGCATAAAAATATGTAGAAGTACATACTTACCATTGAATAATCATCAAATTAAATAACATCTATAACAGTTTACGGTTTTCATAGCTTAAAATTAAAAAAATCATGTTGAATCAACAAAGTGTACTCTAGAGCTCACAGCCTGCAGGTCTTCCTCGTTCTTTCTTTTCTAGCGCGGCTGCTGCAATTCGTAAATTATTGTAGCTCAAGTGCGGCACGTTGCTCTTCAATGACCCCCAACTCCTCAAGGCTCACATTGCGGAGGTTAGACGTCTTTATCCGCAAGATATTTCCCAAGGAGTTGAACAGTCTCTCCTCGGCACCATAGTTCTAGGATAGGGGTATTGCTTCTACTGAACAGGTTCAGGCAGGCATTTTTTAATCTTTTTTGTTCTTTCATCTAAGCCAGAATCAGATTTCTTTATTAAACAATAAAATTTACGTAATAGATGATGAAGTAGTGACGTTTTTCTTTATTTCGGGCCAAGGGCGAAGAGTTGCACCTCCCTTTCAAAAAGTGGAGCCATGGAATAGTTGTACTGTTTAACAAGGAAGCCCATCATCAAAGTTTAACAAGGAAGCTATATGACAAGTGCGAAGCTTGTCTCCTGGGCTCAGATGGTCAGCGGTTGTGCTCTGAAGACGCTAACATGCCAAGCGCACACCGATGTTTATATAGTTAATATTATTCACTTACTTGTTATTCTCTACTTGTAGAACAAAACTGCATTTTTGAAATGTTATCCACTGCTAGTTTCTTGTCAGTATTCAAGTACAGTAACGTTGTGCTTGTCGCTTATTCATCTCTAGTCCAGAGCATCTAACTGCAAGTTGTTCTCAATCTCAATTGGTTCTGAAGAGTCAGATTTCTTTCTCTTGTTCACAGAACGCCTCGAACAAACTTAGTTGCTCGCCCCTGTTAAGTTTTGATTACTAGCATTAATGATTACTTCTTAGCATTAATAAATGAAGCTGGAGAGAGAAACTTCCTTCCTTGCGTGGTTAACTACTTTTTCAATCGCGTATGTAAGTATTCAGAGCGAATGTTTTCGAGCTGATTTTTCCCTTGAACTGAGGAATTTTCCCATAATTTAGTCAACTTTTGAAGAATTTTTCATAACTCAAAAGTATAATGAGAAAAATCAATTGGTACATTAATTAATTTCATTCATTTATATCACCATTTCGTCACTGAATATTATTGAAATAAAAAGGTAATTGGAATGGTTTTGCCACCTATAAGCAATTTTTTCAACATGAATTACAGACGTCTTTTACACTCAGTACAATGTATGCATAACATGATTGGAACCAATTGGAGTTTTTAAGATGATCTTCAAATTTAAAATGCTTAACCAGTGTGTAATTGATGTTCCTTAACTGTTAGAATTGAATAAATACCCTAAAGCATTTCATAGGATCAGAATTTTTTGCATGCAGTTCCAAGGCATAACTTACAAGTTCCCATCTCATCTTAGAAGATGAATTCAATGCAATTGAGTGCGTATTGTTTTCTCTGGGGATCGATTTACTCGAGACTCCTGACAGTCTTGAATCTGGCTGACACTAAGACACAATTTAAACAATTTAAACAATATAAACAATTTAAACAATTTATTTACCACAGGTGATACAGAGGTAGAATGTTTCTTAAGTCTAATACAATGGTCAAAATTGAGTATAGCTACCTGTGGACCCGAATAAGTTCAGCGACTTCTAGGGCATCCTACTGTTAGGATTTATTGGCGAGAATAAGGTAGCTCCAAAATACCTTCGACATCTCGAGGTAAATCCCTCGGTCTACGTCACCTTAGTTTGTAGCCGAGCGGCGTGTGACGGTCACTCTGTGCCTGTGATGTCCATGCTGCTGGTAAGCCTTACCCAATGTGATTATTTCTTTATTTTGTGTGCTTCTTAATAATTTTGTGTAAATTTGTGTGATCAGTATATGAAGTGTTAACGTTTATTTTGTGTTGATGGTGTTCAGTGCGACAGTTAGCGTTCCGTTTGTAAATGTATTTCTTTTTTTTGTTCTAGGTATCGTTACTCTCACGACTCCTCCTTACCCTTACCTGTAACCCTGTGCCCGAACGACCGAATTTCATGTTAATGGTTTCGTTCATTAATCTTTAACGTTTCTGTTATTTCAACCCGTAGACTTAATAGGTCTGACTTGCGCATTCTAGTGGGAACTGTTTTGTAAACCCAACTGGCTTTAATATTTAATTTGCTTGTTAATTTGCTATTTATTATCCTTACTGAGGCTAGAATCCTCCCATCGAACGTAAGACGAGGTAAAGTCTTAACATTTGGTGGCCAGTATGGGGAGGATTCTCTAAAAAGCCTTGGTATTTAAATTCATTTTCTTATAACTTGAGCCCGTATGGCACTTCATCGTTATCATTGTTCGTTAGTACCGTCAATTTGCCTAGTTTTACAGTAATATGGATGAATCTAAGTTTATCACTGATGGTCGTGAGTTAAGCTATTCCGGGCAAGCTTTGCAAAAGTATGTATCAGAAAGGGTCAGGAGGGAGGAGGAGCGTGTTGAGCGGGAGGAGAGGAGACGTAGAGAGGACTTGGAGCGTGAAGCAAGAGTGCAAGCTCGGGAGGAGAGGAAAGAGGAGCATGAAAGGAAGATGCTAGAGGCTCAAATCGAAAGAGCACGCATCGAGGCTAACTCTCCCCAAGTTCCTTCTATCACAAAGTCCCTCATCAAACCTAGTCCTTACAAAG
The DNA here is from genome assembly GCA_030386875.1 of Morinoia aosen. Taxonomy (NCBI): domain Eukaryota; kingdom Metazoa; phylum Arthropoda; class Malacostraca; order Amphipoda; family Talitridae; genus Morinoia; species Morinoia aosen. The sequence goes on along the minus strand of CM059561.1, from coordinate 29,245,689 downwards.
AGGGTGAAGATGTGGCAGTGTATTTAAGAACGTTCGACAAGGTTAAAGAGGCAAATTGTTGGCCAGACAATATTGCCATACCAGCTTTGATGAATGGCTTTGCGAACACCAAAGTTGGTTTATTTCTAGATACAGTTCCGTCAGACCTCCCCTACAACGAAGTGAAAGAGCTCATCATCCGTAGCTTCGGATTCACCGTTTATGATGACCAACGCAGATTCCACGACGCCAGGCAGGGAAATGAGTCATTTTCCCAGTATGTTCTTTTTCTGAAAGAAAGTTTGACGAAGATGCAGTCAATGGCTGGTGTGCAGCAATCGTACGAAAAATTGGAAGAAATGATTTTAAAAGACCAGATTTTGCATAGTGTTGGCAGATGTCTGGCAGAGTATTTGAAAGAAAGAAATATTTTCACACTTAGTCTCAACGAAGTCGTCGCGTTGGCAGATAACTACTAAGCTATCCACGGAAAGCAGCTTAAGCCAAGAGGTCAAGCGAACACTACGCTTGCTTACTCTAGCTCAATGAAGTCTTCAGGCGAGCGGTCTTGTTTCTTGTGTGGGAACACGGGGCACATAGCGAAGATGTGTGATTTGAAGGTGAGCAACTTCGCTGAAGAATCTAAACTACGTGCGCCCAAATCGTCCACCAGTGAAACCGACAAGTCGAAGATCAGTTGCTTCCAGTGTCGAGGAATGGGTCATTTCGCTAAAGAATGTCCTTCGAAGCTTCAGGTACGCGAAAGGAGAGCTGCAACGGAAGGGAAGAGAAGTTCATCCTCTGCGAGCGTGAATTTTGCTTTAAATTCCAGCTGTGAATACAGTGGTAACTTACCTGTTGTGCTCGGTAAATGTAATGGTAAGGATGTGAAGGTCCTGCGTGACACAGGTTCGACAGCAGTCTTGGTACGGTCGGAATTGGTAAATCCTGGTCAAAGGACTGGTGTATTGAAAACGTGGCTTAAATTTGCTGATGGCAGCAAGATTTTAGCAGATAAGGTAAAAATTGACCTTGACAGTGTATTCCTTTCAGGATGTGTAGAAGCAGTGTGTCTTCCCAACTTACCTTTTGATGTTCTTGTGGGTAATGTTAAAGGTGCAGTTTGTGCCTGTACTGAGAATAAGAAACTTGTAAGGGTTGGGGAAACTGTTACACAATCTAATGGGTCTAGTCAGTGGGCTTGTGCTGTGCAGACTCGAGCTCAATCTCGGAGAGAATTTGAGAATCCAGCTCAGACGGCTGTTAATCAGAAACCTGTCTTAATAAATGTAGAAGATTTGACTACTAATGAAATCATTCGTATGCAAAGGTGCGACTCAAAACTAAAGCAATGTTTCCGTAAATTGAACAAAGTTTCGCCTAATTTTCCAAAATTTCAGCTTCGAAACGAAGTTCTGGTTCGAATAACCAACAAAAGTAAATCATTCAGAGACTTGACAGAGCAAATTGTGTTACCTACATGTCCAGTGACCAAAGTTTTAACCTTGGCCCACGATACCGTTTTATCTGGTCATTTAGGTATTTGCAAAACGCAGGCGCGTGTACTTAATCACTTCTATTGGCCTGGTGTTCATGCTGACATAGCTCGTTTTTGTAAATCTTGTCAGATTTGTCAAGTTAACTACGCGGTTAAACCTCCAAAAGTTCCTCTGGTTAATTTACCTGTAATTAGTGTTCCTTTTCGCCGTGTCGCAGTAGACTTGATTGGTCCTTTACCCAAGTCAACAAAAGGAAACAGATTTGCATTGGTGTTGGTAGATCTTGCAACCAAATATCCCGACGCTGTTCCATTGAAAAGAATTGATAGCGTAACAGTAGCGGAAGCGCTGTTAGAAATATTTTCTCGTGTTGGTCTTCCGAGTGAGATATTGCATGATCAGGGAACGCAATTCATGTCGACCGTAATGCAGAGATTTAATCAGTTGTTGCAAATTAAAAGTATCCATACTACTCCATATAACCCAAAATGTAATGGTAGTTGTGAAAACTTCAATAAATGTCTTAAGCTTATGTTGAAAAAACTGACTGAAGAACAGCCGGAGATATGGGATCGGTATCTGCAACCACTGCTCTTTGCCTACCGTGAAGTTCCTCAAACTTCAACGGGTTTTTCACCGTTCGAGTTGCTGTTTGGTCACGAGGTACGCGGTCCACTCTTTCTCATCAAGGAAAGAATCCTCGAAGACTCGACTGACGAAGGTGAAGTATCGATGACTCAATATGTCATGGAAATGAGAGAAGCAGTGAGAAAATTCATGGAGATCGCTAATCAAAATGAAGACGTGTCGAAGAAAAAGGGGAAAACGTACTACGATCGATCTTCCAGGAAAAGGACATTCAATGTTGGTGACGAAGTGTTACTACTCTTGCCCACTAGCAAAAGCAAGCTGCTAGCGGAGTGGAAAGGGCCTTTTTCGGTTGTGCGTAAAATTAATAACGTAGATTTTGTAATTAGGGTGAACGACATGGAGAAGACCTTCCATGTGAACATGCTCAAAAAGTTCAACAGAAGAAAACCTGTCGAAGAGGCGGCTGTGGAATTGTGTCAGCTGGCTGAAAATGCCGACCAGTCTAGTCCTGTTACGAAGACTCCAGTTTTTAACGAAATGTTGTCCTCTGAGCAGAAGTCCCAGCTACGCGATGCATTGGTAAATAATATGTCCTGTTTCAATGCTGTGCCGGGGCAGATTTCAGGTCTTGAGTATGCTATTGATGTTGATAACGTTAAGCCTATTTCTAGTCTACCATATAAAGTGCCATTCCATCTCAAAACCGCGGTGCGTCAAGAATTAGATAAATGGCTAGAGCAAGGAATCATTAGGAAGTCGAATAGTGAATGGACTTCACCAATAGTTGTAGTTCGTAATGCTGACGAGACTTTGCGCATTACAGTAGATTTTCGAAAGTTAAACCCTCATGTAAATGTTGACAACTATCCTATGCCTAATAGAGATGTAGTCATTGAGAAGCTCCATAGTGCGAAATTTCTTACAAAGTTAGATTTAACGAAAGCTTATTTTCAGATAGCTTTGAATGAAGATTCAAAGAAATACACCTCGTTTGTGACTGAATTTGGTCAGTTCGAATTTAATTGTGTACCTTTCGGTATCCGTTTTGCAAGTGGCCTTTGTAATCGAATTATCAAAGAGATATTAGGAGATTTTGACAATTTCACGACTAGCTTTGTGGATGATGTAATAATTTACAGCGAAAATTTTGAGAGCCATCTGTCGCATGTAGCCAAAGTGTTAGAAAAACTAAACGAAGTAGGTATTACTCTTAATTTGAACAAATGTGTTTTCGCCGAATCGAGAGTAAAATTTCTTGGTTTCATTGTAGGTGAAGGCGAGATTAAGCCCGATCCAAAGAAGATAGAAGCAATTAGAACTTTTCCCAGACCTACTAATAAGAAAAGTTTGAGGTCATTTTTAGGATTATTGAATTTTTACAGATGTTTCTTACCTCACTTAGCTCACCATGTTGCTACTTTAACGGAAAGGTTGAAGAAAAATTTTCCTGATGTAATAAAATGGTCCTCTGCTCTCGACCTTAGTTACAGAGAAGCTGTAGAACTAATGTCAGCTGACCTCGCGTTAACTATTCCCAAGCCGGAATTACCGTTCATTCTTCAGACAGATGCGAGTAATGTAGGAATTGCTGCTGTCCTAGGACAGGAAATAGACAAAGTTTTCCGTCCTATTTCTTTCATTAGTAGGAAGTTAACGAACGCAGAGCAAAATTACTCTGTGATAGAACTGGAATGTTTAGCGATTAAGTGGAGTATTGAGTACTCCTACCAGTATCTTTACGGGAAAAAATTTGTAGTGAGAACGGATCATGCCCCGCTTCAGTGGTTGCAACAAAATAAAATTAAGAATTCTCGACTGATGAGATGGGCTCTTGCTTTGCAAGGATACGATTTTCATATTGAAAATATCAGAGGAGCTGATAACTTTTTGGCTGATCTGTTTTCTAGGAGTTTTGGTGTGTCAAATTGAATCTTGATGTCTGTATTTTGAAGTTTGGGTGGAGTTGTGTTAGGATTTATTGGCGAGAATAAGGTAGCTCCAAAATACCTTCGACATCTCGAGGTAAATCCCTCGGTCTACGTCACCTTAGTTTGTAGCCGAGCGGCGTGTGACGGTCACTCTGTGCCTGTGACGTCCATGCTGCTGGTAAGCCTTACCCAATGTGATTATTTCTTTATTTTGTGTGCTTCTTAATAATTTTGTGTAAATTTGTGTGATCAGTATATGAAGTGTTAACGTTTATTTTGTGTTGATGGTGTTCAGTGCGACAGTTAGCGTTCCGTTTGTAAATGTATTTCTTTTTTTTGTTCTAGGTATCGTTACTCTCACGACTCCTCCTTACCCTTACCTGTAACCCTGTGCCCGAACGACCGAATTTCATGTTAATTGTTTCGTTCATTAATCTTAAACGTTTCTGTTATTTCAACCCGTAGACTTAATAGGTCTGACTTGCGCATTCTAGTGGGAACTGTTTTGTAAACCCAACTGGCTTTAATATTTAATTTGCTTGTTAATTTGCTATTTATTATCCTTACTGAGGCTAGAATCCTCCCATCGAACGTAAGACGAGGTAAAGTCTTAACACCTACCTTTACATTATTCTAGGGCGTACAAGAAAGTTCAACCTAATTCACTTAGCCTAGTTTCGCATTAGACTGATCAACAATATAATGAAGTCGATATTGATGTTTAATTTTACAATATAGGTCATATGGACCATAATTAACAGTATATTCGATAACGATTTAGGAGCAGACTGAAAATCGGCGATATTACTCATGGCAAATTGCATTATTAGGACCAGACATGCAAGAGGCAGGGTTTGACTTGGTGATCTTACACGACTACTATTCTGATAAATTTGAGACTCAAGGTTTCTTTTAAATACCTTGTAAGAATTACTTTCAAGGATCTCCGCAGGTATTGAGTTCAAAGTTTTAGTTCCAACGAATAGTATACTGTGTTGCGAGCGGGCCTTTGAATAATAAGGAAGCATGAATTTACTTCTATTTCGCGTTAAATGGTCGTGATGACCAGTTTGAGCAGTTAATAACTGTTGTAGGCTATTGTCGCCATCATTAGTTAATGTTTTGTAAATGAAATTGCAGATGGAGATTTTGTAGAGATCCGAGAGTTTAAGTATTTGTAAATTTTTGAAAGAATCATTTGTGTGAGCATTATATTTTAGGTTCTTTACCGCTCTGATGGCTCTTTTTTGCAGAGTAAAAATTATATTGGTTTTATTTTTATCAGCTCCATGCCATGCTTCTATTCCGTATTGCAAGTATGGTGAAATGAGCGTTCGATAAAGCATTAGTAAGGCTGTTTCAGGCAGGAAACTTTTAACTTTATTCAGGATTCCGATGGATTTTGATAATTATAATTTAGAACTAATATGAGCGATGTGCTCTTTGAAGGTCAGATGTTTATCTATTATGATGCCCAGAAATTTGCATGGGCTGGTTTCTTTGATTTCACCTTCGCCAATTTCAATGCATGGTAGAGATATGTTTTTCTTGTATGAGAATGTAATATAATTTGTTTTTTAGATATTAAGGCTTATTTTATTAGCTTTAAGCCACAGTGAAACCTTATGGAGTTCATTATTTATACTCTCCGCAATCGTAGTGGGATTTTGGTTCGGAAGGACTGCAGAAAGCGTACTATCATGGGCAAAAAGTATGAATTTAAAAAATGATGTAGATTTAATGATATCATTGATAAAAATCAGAAAAAGGAGAGGCCCAAGAACAGATCCTAGTGGAACTCCATGGCTAATTTTCTGTGGGTCCGATTTTGCGTCGTCAATGACAACGTATTGCTTCCGATTTGTTAGGTATGATCTGAACCAGTCATGGGCAACCCCACGAATGCCATAACAGTGTAGTTTCGAGAGTAATATGTTATGGTCCACACAATCGAATGCTTTTCGAAAGTCAAGAAAAACAGAGAAGACAGGCTTTCCTTCATCTATATTAGAATAAAGGAATTGTAAATGATTTAATAAAGCCTGTGTTGTTGATTTTTTAGAACGAAAGCCGTATTGTTTATCGTAAAGAAATGATTTTTGTTCAAAATAAGAGTACCCTTTTTATACACAATGTTTTCGAATACTTTGCTAATAATTGGTAGTACGGAGATAGGTCGATAATTGTTTACACAGGTTTTTTCACCACTCTTAAAGATAGGGGTTACTCTAGCAACTTTGAGGGAGTTCGGGAAAGTGCCTAGTAAGAGAGACTGGTTAATAATATTTGTTATCAGCGCCAGCTCAAACGAAAAAGTTTGGTAAACTCAAAGAACAATTGGTTCAATTCTATCTGAAGTTAGTTGTGTATAATACAGTGTATTTTGTCTTTCGGTATCATCAACCTGTGGTAGTTTACGCGTACATTGACAAAATAATGTGAGACAAAAGCTTCAAGAATACCTACTTCATTATCGCGTTCGAGATTCCCATGGGAGTTAGCATCTCAGGCGCCACCATCACTGCTTGCGGTTGGTAAATCATTGTTCAGTTTACCTGGGAGAGGCATTTCCTGGATTGTGCTGCATTCTTGTAAAGGATGCTGCACGTTATCTTCTCGTTGGTTCTCTGGACGCAATGGATTTCATTCGTGTTGATGTATTTTTATTCTATACCTATCTGAATAGAAAGCAAAAAGTTCTCACTCTGATTTTCGAAGAACCGATGAGCTTCTTATCATTAGTGAGATAATACATGAGAAGAGTGAGCAGAGAATTGTTTTATCGTGTTGCAGGTTGCTATGACCAGTCAATAGGCAGCGGTGACCGTGTTCAGTGAATTGCATTTCCACTCATCGTACGGATGTGAGGAACTTGTGGAAATAGAACCATTTTTTGACTCCGAATTATTCATTAGGTTATGAAATTTATAAATTACTGGATTTTAGCTAACAGTTCCGGTATAACCCGCAATCAGATGGCAATATGCTCTCCTGAATTTACTGTGTGGCCTTATTATTATGCTAATTTTTTCCTCGGATTGATAGTACTTAGCCTTTCCTGCAGTCTGATAACGTATCAAGATTCTGGTGGACAATGAATAAGATAGCTTCATGGTGCTCAATTGTGGTCGCTACGTACAACTTGGGACACCAATTGTGCTTCAAGCTCAAAATAAATTAGCTGCCATTCCTATGACCTTTGCTGGTCAAGGAGACGAGTTTTTAGCTCAATATGATATTTCACTTTTCTCTTTCTTTGTTTAAATATTTTCTGCGAGTAATTAAAAAGGTTTTTTAATAGCAGACCCTAGGAATTAGCGTCACATCAAGATTTAAACTCTTAAGGGCTTTGCTGCTTCATAAAACACGTTGAACAACTCGGAAAAAATTGAAATGACCACAAAGAAATCCGGTGGAACGCACTTAGTGTAAAGTAGTCACCTTATCATATACTCTTATGTAAATTCAACCACTTCGAATTGAATGAAGATGATTAAGACTCCACACCCAGGGACAGAAAGAAAGGGCTGGATGAACTACCTCTTTCCAGTCGAAAAATAAAGCTTAACTTGAAAGCGTACGATAAATAAACAGGTTCTCTTCTATATTCTTTGACCTCTTTTAGCGCTGTCTTATTATTTACATCTTGCAGATGTGTTTTTCTCTGACCACCTCTGTAAATCTCTCACAGTCGTGTTGCGAGTTTGATTTGATGATAATGTAGGTATGGAAAATATGCGAGATTTACTGATGCAAGCTCCATCGATTTATTTGAAGAATAGATAATTATAAACATATAAAAATTCTGCATGTTTCTTCCTTAATTTCTTAGTTAGTCCGTCCGTTACGCTTTCATCCGAGTTTGCCAGGATATGTATGCCATTTTGCCAGGATAGGTTCGGTTAGGATAGATTGCGATAGGATAGGTTAGGATATGTTAGTGTAGGACAGGTTAGGTAATCCTGATTGAATTTTCTCACGGGTCCACCTAGCTTACCGATGACATTGTCCGTGGAATTTCTACTAGTCCTGCTAGTTATAGAATATTGCGCTAAGGCCGTCTGAAAATATTGAATTACTTATTATTAATTTTCCGTTAACGACAGTACCAATTCCATCAAATTCTAAACCGTGATCTGCATGTGGCATGGCTCTGGGCTTCATGAAGACTGTCAGTTAGACATTGATATACAGTGGGGGCAAAATAATGCAATACGTTGATTAAATCACTAGATTCCACATTTCTAAACCACGGGCAATACGAAAATTGGACTATATATAAACAATAGTATAAAACGTTTTATAATATACTTAAAACCCACACATGATTATTAGAAAAAATATATAAGAATATGTATGGTAAATAGGTGAACAACACAACATGTGTTTACAACATATTTCAAGATACACGTACATAGTACTTCGTTATTTAGCCGTTATTATCAATTACTAGTGTGCACGGCCCGCCAAAAATGACGGGATCCAATACCTATCTTGAACAAACTTCCAGATGTGGATGACAAATATATCCATCCTAACAGCACCCGTGAAAAAAAATATTAGTGTACTTGTGCACTGGTAAAATTTGTATCACAGATACGGTTATTATGGCTCTCTTTATGAGCGTGACAGAGAAAGGGAAGAAGCGGACTCCAAACAAATAAACCAAGGGTATTATTAGGTACCAGCAGGACTCGTGGAAATTCCACGGACAATGTCATCGTTAAGGTAGGTGGATTCGTTAAAAAATTCTGTCAATTTTGCATAACCTATGCTAACCTTCCCTATCCTAACCTAAACAAACTTATCCTAACCGAACTTATTCTGATAAAATACCAAACATATTGATGCATTTAAGGGCCATCTTTTAATGTTAAACCGATAAATTCGTTATCCATGATACCCCACACTCAGACATCTTGCAGACACCAAACAAATATATAAATAAATACACAACGAGTATTATTAGGTTAAATGACATCAAGACGTTTAGCGTAGTTCACTACCAGCCTTTTACAAGTTTCGGGTGTAATCTTATTCCATTCTGCAATGTAAATTTCTGCGAGTTCAGTGATGTTATTGAGATCTCTCTTCTATATTTTCAATTTCGACTCCCTCCACTAGTTTTCGATCGGATTCATGTCCGGGGATTGATTTGGCCATTCTAAAATGTTTATCTTCTTCATCATCAACCATTCCTTGGTTTCGTTTGCAGTATGTTTGGGATCGTTGTCTTGTTAGAAGGTCCATCCACGTTTCAATTTTAACAAGCGAGCTGGAGGTAGGAGTTGCTCTTCCAATATTTCACGATATTTCCTGCCATTTATGGTTCCTTCAATGATATGAAGTTTACCTAAAGATAAGCTAAAACATCCCCACACCATGATTGAGCCATCTCCAAACTAAACAATGAGTGTGGTGCACTTTGGTTTGTGCTCTTCGTTTTGTTGCCTCCAAACATGGTTTGTACTGTTTTTCTTAAATAGTTCGATTTGCGTTTCACCTGACCACAGTACTGAGTTCCAAAACGCTGGTGGCTTGTTCAAATGGTCGTTGGCATACTTCAACCTGGCCTTGCCGTGACGTTTCTGGAGAAGAGGTGTCCTACGAGGGATGCGGGAGCGAAGACCTTCAGGGCGTAGTGCCCTGCTGATCGTGTGTTTGCTGGCTTCGATATCAGATGCCTTGAGATCATTTTTCAATTTTTTGCAAGAAGTTTGAGGTCTCTGCACTACTGTTCGGACCAATTTTCGAACATTACGGTCGTGGACGGCCAGTTCGAGGCTTGCTGAGGGTCGTATTCCGGCATTTCGACTTACGTATTATGGTTCCAACCGAGGCTATATGAACACATATTTGAGCACATACCTTCCGATATCCCAAACCTTCATTATGGAGCTTCAAAATACGTTCGCGAAGGTCTTGGCTGATGTCCTTATTCTTACCCATGCTTACGACTTATCAGAATAAGAGCTGCTGTACCAATGACACGTTATTGGAGACGAATGCTTACGAAAGTTCAGTTGCCAAATAGTAGAATGTATTAGAACATTTTGGAATAATCCTAAAATAATTTTGTTGTATAATATAGGGAAAAAGTCGGGTATTGTAATTTTGTAAACTTTTGTTCACCTACTTATTATACATATTCCTATGTATATTCGATCTATTAATTATTAGTGAGTTCTATACATGATTCTTAACCTATTTATACTATGGTTTATTTTTAGTCCAACTTTTGTAGTCATACGTGATTTTGAAATGTGGAATCTGGCCATTTAATCAATGTGTTGTTTAATTTTGCCGCCACTGTATGTACGACGAGAGCGTAGGATTCATCATGGCATTCAGTATCCAGTTACTGGGTAACATGTCTGAAGGTATTTTCATTTAGCTCACTTTGTCCGATGTGTTCGTTGACAACTTAATCTACTCATAGGCAAGAGGGAAGAGAAATGTAATGTTTTATATTTATGTGCATGATAACATATAGTACGTACTAAATCTATGATTTAGGGATTAAAGTAATTTTTTTGGTAGTATATGCGAAATTAATTGAAAATACTCAGTTCAATGATTTATCAACGTTCTTTGATGAAATAGTATTCATTTTGCATTGCGATGCATTGCAATTAGGTCAAGACATCTTGAAAATGGGCAACCCTTCTTACTGGGTCAAGAAAAATTTAATCTAAAAAAATTTGATTTAGACGCGACTCCAATAAGACAAACAAACCTTATACATAGTGTGTTCACAGATTATTATAGACGAACACAAGAAAAACGAAAGTAAGTGGCATTATCAATGCGTGTTGCATCTGAACCTTGAATACTAAATTTTCTTGTGAACAAGATGACAAATTCCACAAGCGAAGAGCCACGAAAGAAACAATGAGACACTGAAGCAGAAAACACAAAGAAAAAGAAAGAAAAAAGAAAAAATGTTTATTTCCAAGTTGTCACATGATATATATGCCAACATATTGGCTTTTAAAATTTTCTTAAATATAGGGCATCCTAAAACAAATGTTCCATACGAGGAGTACTAATTGACAAACCATCCGAGGTGTGCAAGTAGATAAACTATACGAGGCATAATAAGAGACAAACTATACGAGGTTTACTAATAGACAAACTGTCAGAGGTGTACAAGTAGATAGACCATACGAGGCTTATTAATTGACAAAATATACGAGGCGTACTAACAGACAAACCATTCGTGGTGTGCTAGTAGTCTAACAAAAGTTCTATACTAGGAGTACTAATTGACAAACCATCCGAGGTGTACAAATAGATAAGCCATACGAGGCATAATAATAATAGGCAAACTATACGAGGTGTTCTAATAGACAAGCTATCAGAGGTGTACAAAATAGATAGACCATACGAGCCATATTAATAGACAAAATATACGAGGCGTACTAATAGACAAACCACACGTGGCTTGCCAATACTCTATCTCTGTCAAGGGTAGTTGAATGAGAAATGAAAATATGCCCTAAAAATATGCAAAGCCCTATCACCACCAAAAACATATTTCGTATCTTCTCGATATTCACCACATCATGCGGACATGGGTACATGGGATAGAATAGAGATACAGTGTAAGCCGGTTACCACTCATGATTGACAAATATCTACAAAATATTGGTAGAAATGGGTAAACAAACATATAATCAATATCAAAATTCATAGCTTGTACAGCATACGGACAGAAAGATAATTTTACTACGATTCATATGCTCAAATTGCACTTTATTTCATTAATTATATATGACATTAATCCGATTCACAGAAACGCCCTCTGGGGAAGTGATAGATCTATTTTTGAATCATTTCGCTATTGCAATAAAATTTATTAACCGAATGTTTTTTGCGTAAAGAAATGAAATAGAAACATGTATATCTATTTATGTAGATACATATATATACCTACACACGTACACACACATATTAATATATATACTTATTGAAAATAAAATATTAGAAAAAAATACATATAGAAGATAAAAGATAGAAGCAACCTACCATCTACTACACAGAAAATGACAGCTGAGCTCACTGTAATCCTAAGAAATTTTTCGCATAAAAAAAAACTAAAAAGAAGAGAAGACTTCGAAAAACCTAAAAATGAGCTGATGAGCTGGTTTTTAATTTCTTCACAGAAATTTTTAAGAAAAATCAGGTTATAGTCAAGAAGCAACACAACTCTTCAGCATTATACGGACATGTGTACGTGGGATAAAATGGAGTAACATTGTGGCCGGATATCACATCTGAGTGGAGAATATTCACAAAATTGGCACGTATAGGAAGATTAGGCCTTGATCCAAAATGATAATTTTAATTACAGAAATTTAGAGTTTTTTCCGATTTGAAAGTTCAGTGCTAGTGTGCGCTGAACGCACGGAAAAAATAAAAAGACTAAATGCAATGCTTAAATTACCCCTTTCCCTCCAGCTCGGCCGAAAATCGATTGAAAACATCTTCGAGAATGATTTTGAAATAGCGAGACAACGTTAGCCAAAAATTTAATTCATTATAAACTTTGCACAACCCTCATATCTATTAACCTGTGTATTGGTGTACACACAAAATGTATTTCATGGTATATTTGTCATACGGACGTTAAATATTATTACAGAAAAGAGAAAGCTCCTTGCGAGGAAATAATTTATGAAATCATTGCACTAATTTACCAGTATGTTTCTTGCTAAATATTCATATTAACTTTATTTTTCCATCTTAATCATTATAAATGAATTAAAATTAATTACATTAGAGGAATCCCTTCAAAAATAATTTTTAAAAACGTATATCTTGCTCGTCTCACTCACTACTCGTTAAGAAAGTCCTGCTGTTGCCTTGTAACTCTCGCATTTGACAGCTTTTGAAGAAATCTTGTTGTGTTGCCAATCAAGTTGATTTGCTTGCCGTGATCTTTCCGCTGTTGAATTTCCAAAATTCTTGCGCGTATGTAATGTTTTAGTTTAGGATGATATATTACATTTAGTCTAGGGTGATATTTAGGATGTAAGAGTTTTCTGAGAGATTTCAAGCTCAATGTAACTTAGTCTCGTACATTGGAATTGAAATTAAATAGACCGATTCATGTTATTTTTGGAATAATTTCAATAGTATATTTGGTATCCGCTACAACCAGCCTTTAATGAGACAAATTCATTGCGCTTTCGCTTGAATGATTCACTTCGGATATCATGATCAAATAAATTATCCTGGGTAAGTATGTGTCGAGGGTATCATTGTTTTTTCAGGGCTATTTCATTTTTGGATTTCGTCTCGTCTCACCTATTCCCCCTACATTCTCATTCTTTCTAACTTTCAAAGGGAATTACAAACATGGAAGATCACTTATTTCACTATTGAACGCTACCACGAGGCTGTTATGAGAGAAGCTGGTTAGACATGATAGTAATAATGGAGACTTATCTTAGGAATCCAGTTTTTGGCGTTGGTAAGAATTGAACGAGGAGGTTGATTATTTTTGAATTGAAGTTGATGGCTGTGATCGAAGTAAGATGTTCGTTTTATAAATATTTTTTTATAACGAAATTACACTCGACGTCAGGGTTTTAAGTCACTCCGGTATAAAGCGGGTTCATTGCCAAAGGCGATCAACCGTAAAGAAAGGAACACCAGGAGTTGTGATTAGCACATATTTGAGATCTCCAACCGTCAACATCTCCTGTCGTCTCAGAAGTCTCTCTAGAGTCTGCCCACTCTGCTCTGTATAGTGTATAACCAGTAGGGTGGCCAGTACTCATAGGGTAGATTTTTTTCACAGAATTTTCTTGACGGGACCCCCTAAAAAGGTGAGGTTGATAGAAAAATGATACTGGTAAAGTTTCAGACCAATTGAACATCGTTAACCCGTGCCCCAACGGCCTCAAAGTTCTGAAAAATAGCGAAAAATGCCATTTTTCAGAACTTTGAGGCCGTTGGGGCACGGGTTAACGAAGTTCAAATGGTCTGAAACTTTACCAGTATTATTTTTTCTATCAACCTCACCTTTTTAGGGGGTCCCGTCAAGAAAATTCTGTGAAAAAAATCTTCCCTATGAGTACTCGCCACCCTAATAACCAGTAGCATATGTTCAAATAAGTTCTCGGAACATGTAACGACAATGGTTAATAGTTAACTAGTGGAGAAATCCACAATTTTGATTATTCAATAAAAAAATGAATCCTATTCTCAATGTATATAAAATGAATGCGATGCGTCGCGTGACTGTGACTAAAATTATATAAGCATGAAAATATATTTCTCGAAGAGGAAAAGAGTAGCTGGTAACTCCATGGCGTCTAGCTCTCGCAGCGAAATACATAGTGATGATGAGGAGGAGAGAGCGCGTGTAGAGAGTAAGGTGGTGAGGATAATTAACTCCTGCTGGCGTTGTAACGGTTATTCGTGGTAGCTTGGGCGAGAATCGTGGGATATCCAAATGCTGGATATATCCACGAGAACGCATTTTTCAATAGATGACTGTTCTTTTTGAGGCACTATAAGGGAAGTCCTTAGCCAGACGCACTTCTTCCTCGTTTATCTGGTAACCATACGAAAGATGTTTGGAACACAACATTGCATTCGTTTCATCTTGAAAGGCGCAAGGCGCGGAGGTTGGTCTGGGGTTTTCTAGATGCACCAACAAGATAATTGCAGGATTAGTGAATCGATTACGGAGGCTTCGGCTGATTTCTATTTCGGTCTTACTGAATGTGGGATAAGCATCAAAACTGTTGGGTGCACCTAATTCGAACGTACTCAAGTTTGTTTCAGAGAAGCCATTTTGAGTGAATCGTCTTGAGCAATTCATTTTCAGATCATTTTCGTCGCCCAAATTAGTAACTCGTTACATGCTTAATGCGAAAGTGTTGAAGCTAGCCGCAAGAATGCTGTTTTCACGATTGATGATCGATCTCATGCCGGCGTTGCTCCCGTAATCTAAATTTGTGCCTTTAACGTTGGCACATCAGCTACAAGTCAATTACGGCGAACAGCCGAGCATTTCACTACGTTTGGATGTGGGATGAAAATCTGTTGCGCTGCAGAGGGAAATTTCTTTATTACTTCAATCCTACGAAAATAGTATCTAATTTCTCTACAAAATTTAAATTATTTATTACCCTTCGAACTAATTTCTTGCATAAAACACGATCAATCAGTGTAAAAAAAGAGTTTAAAAGCAACACCTGCCTGTCCTGATCAAAAAATTTCACAAAGAATTTGTCTGGAATTGCAATCTCGTACTTACGTTTTGCAGGATGATTTTCACAAACATTGTTGAGTCTAGAAAGTTCACTCGTGAAATCGTATTTTTTTAGAAAAAATTCAGGATTATATGCAGTATGCAGTTATACCCCTCGCTTAAATTTGAACGCCAGTTCATACTGGCGAATGATGTAGTGATGAAGACGTAAAGAGGATAAGGGTTGAGGGTAAGGAGGAGCATTCAAACGATCCCTGTTGGCTTTGTAACTGTTATTCGTAATAGATTGGGCAACGACCATAGTATTCTACAAATGCTGGTAACACACCTCTCACGAGGTGGCGGCTCTTTTCGAAGTACACCTCAATATTGTTCATTCATATTGACACTGATAAATTGACCCTTCCTTAAAATTATTTATACTGACTCATAAACATTGAGCTGTCTTTTTAGATCATTAAAACAAATAAAACTTGATAAAAATATGTAAGTTTACAATTATAGACAGACACCTCACAGTATAGATGTTTTTAGGTCGTGGTTTCCACTCATAAAATAAAGTTCTAAACGTAGGTTATAAGCACAGCTAAATCTCTTACTCCCGCTCATCTGCAATGAAAAAATGTAATTATATTACATCAAATATGTCTAATGAAGCTTACCTTCCACCTAAAATCGTTTAGTACAGGAAATCACATTTCAATAGGTAGACATTGAACAATAAATATGGCCCACGTAGAGCCGTGACTTCTGTGTGACTTGCAACGTCCATAAAGCCCTTTTATTCAAGCCCAGCCTCGAGTATCTCGCCAGTCATTCGTTCTAGGTCTGCGATGCCCAGTTTCTGCCAAATGTCCAGCCTTTGAGAAGCTCTAAACTTTCCACCGCGTGAACATGCGTATTCTCATTTCCCATGTCCCATAGCGTCATTGCCCCCTGCCCTTCTTTATCTAATGTTGAATTTTAAATTGTTCATATTTCGGATTCCAATTATGCCTTCAAATTGTACACTTCGTGAACCATAAGGATGCGTCCCCAAGCTTCACCTCCTGTTTACCCGAGCCTTCTTCTTCCCCCACCGTAGTACAGTTCTCATTTCTTCTCTAGCTCCCTGTGTAGCAATGTCCTCGATCGCGCTCTTTCCCATGCAAGCGTCGCCGTTTTCCCCAGATTTTTTATAATACAAAGAATGCCTAATGAGAACTACGTAATTTTTCTTTAGACCTTAAATGGAATAAATCGTTTCTTCGAAAAATTCAAAGCATTCAGGTTAAAAAATGAGCAGAGAATCGACAGAATGCAGATGCACGTTACCGTTTCGAAGAAAGTCCAACAAAGAGTCTCCCTCCAAATTCGCGAAACACTGCTCAATTGTACAGAAATAAAATTTGAGGGCCTGAATTCCAGAGAGCTATTAGCCTTCATGACTTCAACTACAACAGTAGTCATGGGCCCCCGATGCTATACTATGCCCAACCTCCTAGGCAGGTAGCGCGAGCAGCTTCACTTTTAACCCGGCAGATGGTCCGACTAAGTGTAGAATCGTTTAGCGCACTCGAGGTAGAACAATAAAGAAAGGATGAAATCGAAGTCTCAGGTGTTGACCATACAAAAAGTATAATTTATGAAAAACCTTGCTGGCCTTGTGGGAGGGTCTAACGGAACTGTTTATGCGCTGTAATTTAGAAAAGTGCGAGAAAATGTAACCAGCTAAAATTCTTTAGTCTCCTTTATTGATTTATATGACAAAAAATATATCAACCCAAGTTTTCTGATTTATAATTCGAAATATGCGTTACTGTCCTGCGTCTCTTGTATAATTTTCGAGACAACTGTTGGGCGGTCAATCTCGAGAATATCTCATTTGGGAAACTGCACACAGACGATGTGAATAACATCAGACCTCCTGCATAATGAATGGTAGGGCTTTTCATAAATACTCGTATACTATATACTGTATATACTTGTAAACCCGATCCGTCATAAATGACGGGATACGATATTTTCTTAAGGTAAATCTAGCAGAGGTGGATGACAAACAACTATGTATGTATATCCATCCTAATAGTACCCACAATTAAAATTTTCTTGTATATATGCACTGGTGAGACTCGAATCACAGATACGGTCATTAAGCATCCTCAAGAGCGCAGAAGAAAAACGGACTAAACTAATTTAATGTGTTCAATGAGATTCTCTTTGTAATAACATTGGAGAAATTACGCCAAAAAGCACATACATTTATTGATCTAAAAATTTATGGAGACACCTGGCGTTTTATTATATACAGGGTGTTTTTTAAATACGGGACCCGAAGAAATCTTTAATAACTTCTGATGCAATGAATGGACTTTTGAAAACAAAACGACAGTAGAATCCTGAAATTTACATTTATATTTAGTACCTACGTATTCATGGTACAACAGTCAGGATAAGTTTTACTTCGTCCTCTGATTCTTATGTTGACTTTTGTATCATGAGTACGTAGGTAGGTATCAAATAAAAGGTGTAAATCTCAGGAGTCTACTGTAGTTTTGTTTTCAAAAATTCGTTCATTGTATCAAAAGTTATTAAAGATTTTTTCGGGTCCCGTACTTGAAAAACACCCTTTAATATAGTATTGCTTGGTTCTTATCAAGAGGGAAAACACATTTCAGATATAAATTATTATAAAAGCAACTTCCACTTGGATACGAACTTCAATTTAAGCTCTTCTTTCCTATCGTTCACGTATCCCCAATTGCTTTTCGTTTATTGATGCTCTCTGAACGGAGCGCTGTGCACGGCCTGTCAAAAATGACAGGGTTCGACATTTGTATTGTCTCCAAAGGCGAGACAAAGGCTCACTGGTTTGAGAGGAGGCTCTGAAGGGCGTGATGATAAGGTGCGAAGTGCGGGACACAAAAAATATAAATTTATTTATTTAAGGGGACACCTGGTGTTTCATTAAATACGTTTGAAAAGTTTGCATTGTAAGTTTTTTGTGGTCTGGTTGTTGAATATTTCCATCAAGTCATCATAAATTTTTGATGAGGGGTAAATTGCTTGAATCAACTTCACTGAACATAAAACTGTTTTCTTCTTATTAACCTCGTGAGGTAATTTATCGTTCTCGTGCTTGGGAGTACATCATGACTGCGTTATTTAAGGTGGTCAATTTCACGAATTGTTGCATTCGTGCTGGAAAACGTTTGGTTAGTATTATGAAACAATCATTTTCTTGTTTCTGGCTCCGGTGAACTTTTTGCGCAGACATTATTTATGATAGAAATTTCATAAATTTGTGGTGTGGTAAAACTCTTTCTCCTAGATAGTTATTTGGTATACTAATTAAAACAAAAGCTCGAAAAGATAGTTCTGATCGTCAAATTTTTAGTTTTAGACGCTGAATTATAATATTTTAAGTCACTTATTCGGTTTATAATGTTATTCCCTAAAATCGTAAATTCGTAAGCTGATATTTCGATGTGATCGAGCACGAACAAGAGCGTTTTTGATTCATGCGTTATTGGTATTATATGTTTATTTTTGTTTTCTATTATTTGTAGTCACCTGTATTATCAAACTTAGAAAAACTTGGCAAGCGGAATACATTTTCATGTTTGACTCATTAATTTGTTCGGCAATTTACAAGGGTATCACGACACCCATGTATTTCAACTAATTAAGGATTTTCAAGTTGAGACATTTGAAAAATCAATAATTATATTTGTATCGTATTTATTGGAAATAAACTATTTTTTCTCTTTTTTCTTCAATGACAAGACCTGTTTATAAAGTACGTTTGCTTGTTGTAATTATGTTTCTCCCTTCCTTTACTGACAGTGTAACAATGGCCGGCCACCCCGTAAGTATTGTCTACAAAGACGAGACGAATGCTTACCAGTTTGACGAGGAGGCGCTGAGCAGCGTGCTGATGAGGTGCGACGTGCGGGACAAGCCCGTCTGTGTGGTCGGGGTTGTGGGGGAGCACAAGTCTGGCAAGAGCTTCCTGCTCAACTTCATCCTCCGGTACTGCCACAGCAAAGTGAGTGTTTACCTCCATATTGAATGCTGCTTTTGTGTTCTGCGTAGCATCATTAGCATGTGAAAAAATGCTTTCCACTCCACTGCTTAATAAGAAGAGTGAGCAAACATACATGTTGCACGTGTAGATGTCTTGTGATTCTGCTAGCACTTGAGTTTTGCTTTCTACTACTGGTCGTACCAGTACAGTGCAGCGAATTTTCTTTCACTAAAAAGCTCACCTCGCAGGTCAAGGTAAATTAAATCCAGGAAAGTTAGAAGTTGAATGAACTACTCATACAAAGGAAGAAATGTAATTTGAGCCAACTGCTAACTCGAGGGTAACAATTTTCTTTAGCAATTGGTGCAATACATTGAAATATTGATCAAATGTCCCGTAATATTTTCATCCCTGGTACAATTACACTTTACCCATTACACCGGTACGTACTCGTATTCCTAAATTCGCATTTACTTCAATTCTGCATTCTCCCCCAGTTTGTGTGAACGTGGTGCATCATTTGAATCCTAAATGCAAAGGTTTTTCACACAATTCACATAACCTGTCTTCGTTTTCCTGTGGTATCTGCTCGTTCTTTATTTCAAATCTGATTCTGTTCTATGAAGTGTCTCACATTTCCAGGTGTCTTACCACTCATTTTAGTACCTAGTCACTCAGTGTGATTCTACGTGAAAAAATCATTTGGGACTGCTCCAAAAACCCAGTTGCGAAATCTGTTTGTGCACTGAAAAAAGTAATAGCCCTATTTTGAAACACTTTGGTGCATCTGACGTTTGTCCCAAAACAGAGACACGCAGATGCAACATCAATGAGACCCTTAAGATTTGGATGCATACTAGTGTTTCCAGTCCTGATTTAGAGATGCTCCAGTGTCTCATTAAAAATACTTGTGTCTCATCGATGAGACACTTAGGCTCCAGTTTGATGCATTTATAACTGGTGTCTCACAGAAAGTTTTACGGATATTAAGGGTAGCATTGCACTGCCTTGCATGGTTGACGCTCCCATAGCCTGCAGTTTCAATGTTAATTAGAAACGTTCTCTAATGTTCTGGAGAGCAGTGGCAGATGCTGCTGGGGACACCAGATGTAGGTGAACCTGCTCGAGAGCAGCAGCAGAAGATGCTGTGCTCACCAGTTCTAAGACCTGCTGATACTACTTGCTCCATTGCAATCCCTTCGGCTGAGTGCGGAACCGATCTTTCATTAGCCTCAACTGTAATCTCTAAGGATGAAAATTTTAGTAGAAGTCGAAGCCAGGGCTGCCAATGAGACGTTTACCAAAACCCAAGCACTAAAAATAAAACCCAAGATTACCAAAATACAAAAAAATACATGATATATAAAGTGTTTTTTCTTTCTCTGCGGACAAATTTCAACCATAGGTGGAAAAACTTGAAATAAATGGATTCTTACGAATGATAAAATGTCAAAAACACGTTAGTTTTCGAGTTATAAGGACTTGAAGAAACTTTAAAACGTAAAGGATACTACTTGCGTGCTAATGTTAGCGCTAGTCTTAATAGTTACGGCCTGACTAAAGCAGGTTGTTGCTATTTTAACAATGAAAACTTCAAGCATTTTACGGTTAGAAGAAATATCTGCAGTTTCAAGCTCTCAAGCATTAAATAATGCTTGTACGTTATTGGAACACACGAGTTCGACGCGTCGAGGTTAATGGAGGCCATTTAAATTTCAACACCTTCTGTAATAAGACTAGTTTGTTGAATAAAAGTTGAGCATTTATTTATGGCTTGTTATTAATATCCTACAATACCTCTGACAAAAAGTTCCTTACAAATTGTAAAAATGGGGCTTTTATCAATTTAATAAAATATCTACTGAAGTTTATCATGGATGGTTTGGCGTTAGTTTCCAACCAAAAATAAAATTGCGGACACTTTTCTCAACTGTACAATACGTGCTGGCTTTATTGCAAAAATAACAAAAGCCCGCTATCTATAGTGGGGTCGAAATTATAGAGAATAGAGTTAACATTGGCATCCACTTAGTATCATACTTTAAGTTTTAAAGTTTCTTTAAGTCATTTTAACTCGAAAACTAGGGAGTTTTGGGCAAATTATTATTCGTGAAAATCGATTTATTTTGAGTTTTTCTCCATAAGTTGAAATTTGTTCGCACATAAACACCCTATATGATACAAAAAATATATATACTCACGTTACGTTTGCGAGATTCATCATAAGCTGTACCATCTAGAATTACCTATTATATAGGTAAGTTTCGTTCGCTTCATCGACAGATTTTCGGCTATTTTACTATCAGGAAATGCAAGCTCATAGACCTCAATGTTGGCGAAGGGTAGATTATGTGCTACAAAATAGGCTGCAAACCTTATCTCACTCCTCGCTATTTGTTGGCTTTCAGTCGCTGTCGCTTTTTCAAGATATTGAGTGATACTTGTGCTTCCTTTAGCAACTGTAAATTCTTTCATGACTAAAAGAATCTTTATGCTTCGATAATCTGGACTTATTTTCATTTTTGTCACTTAGCGTGCCTTGCAGTAACTGGAGTCTTCGTCGTTGCAGTCCGGCTCAAACCACTCTTTAAATTCCGTATCACAGAGCTATTCTTCCTTGAAGCACAGAGCATACCATTTTCTCTTCTTTGCTGGCATAATTTCTTCAGTCACTTTTCAATTTAAATGAACAGAGTTCATAGAACGACAATCACCTTAAAATTTGAGTTCAATTAAAAAATGCACACAGATTTTCGTATCACCGAAATACGATTTTCAAAAGCCACCGTGAAGTCGTTGCTATATTTATTTTCAAGGTTAAATCTACATATCGTCCAATGGTAATCTTTCGTAGTTGCATGCATATAAGATTTTATATATATGTGATAAAGTGGAATTTCACGTATATAAATCTCCATATGAGTGTAAATAAATCCTCGATACTACTATGTGTATGTGTAACATAAAATTACCTTTGAACATAAGAATTTGAATGGATGCATACTGCCATGTAGAATTGTAAAACAACTTTAATGTGCAGTACAATACGAAGTTTTTATAATTGATTTCTATGTGTTACTCCGCTCAAAGATCTGAATCACACGCTGCCTCCTGATGCTGGATACTTACCACATTTTACAACAGCTTGTTTTAACATTGCAAAAATTTTATGCATTCCTTGCTAAAAGGAAAAACGTTTTTCTTGCTCATCGCATCCGATAGATACATATTTAACGCACAAAAGCTAAAATTAACCAATGATTGTGTCAATTTTTAACTCAACTTAGGGTTGGATTAATATGAATTTGACTTGGATTAATTTGAACTTGAATTGGATTAATTTGAACTTGAATTGGATTAATTTGAACTTGACTTGGATTAATTTGAACTTGATTCTGATTAATTTGATCTCGACTTGGATTAATTTGAAGTGAAAAGGTGTAGTCCAGACACTGGACGAGATGAGTAGCGAAGTACTTATTAATTCTGTTCAACCAGACCTTGGGGCGCGAACTGATCAAAATTAAGGAAATAGAACGGATCATCAGAACAATTGTTCTTCATAACTCTTTAGTAAGGATACATTGGACTTTACTTATAACTTCTTCACGTCATAAAAATAAAAAGACGTTCCTAAGCCGAAATGCTACGTTCGTCACTAAAACTATCAAAATATTGAACGTATCTCAGAGCTCATTTTAGTATTTTCTTGAGACTTTTCCTTTCCTTTTAGAATCTTGAGTTCTCGAAGTAGAAGGTGGTATTCTCTACACTCTTCTTGACAAGAGTTCAGGGGATGAACAGCAGTATGAAGTCCGGTACAGTAATTAAATCGAAATTGATTGCAGCCCGAATCTCACAACATCACCTGATTAGTCATTATCAATTGTACGGATCCCTCTCCCGTCGAGACCTGTAGTGTTGGGTGCGAACACATACAGCTAGGGTTAGCCTGCCAATTGCATCCTGCTTACGCTTTGAAAAAGCACCGTATGTGAACGCTGCCTTAGTTGCTAACAAGACTGACTTAAATGCATTACATTGCATAGAGCTGATATACCTGGTGAAAATATGGTTCATGAAACAAATGGAATAGAATCGCTGCAATGTCCTATTATTTTCACGCGGGTATTGTTACCCAGGGCAGCAAAGATTGGCTGGGCGACGCGACAGCTGCCCTGCAAGGCTTCAAGTGGAGCAACGGCTTCAGGCGGCAGACGAGAGGCGTGCAGATCTGGAGCGAGCCTTTGTTTCTCAACTGTGCGAGCGGGGAGCAGGTGAGTGGATGCCATATGCAATTAGTAGTAAGTGAAGAGGTGAAAAATCAGGACTAGAATGGATCTAAGAGTAACTGTTATCCGTGTTTTAAGTCAGTCTTTTACTCGGAATTCAAGTTCTTTTCCAGAAATAAAGAAACCTTGCATAATTATGTGGGAATGATTTTACAATTTTGACAGCTTAAGTTCACTTTGTTTTGCCAAATATTTATAAATATTTTTGTTTTGCCAAAATATAGTTGAACTATTTCACGAATCGAGATAGCGGAAGTCGAGAGTTTTACGAACGCTGTGATACAAGTCAGGAGCGTGTATATTTATCGAGCACAGATTTGGAAGTCAGCAAAAGTTTATGAATACTTGATTCTGCAAGTATTCATACTGCATACTGCAAATATTTATACTGCATGATTATGTAACGATTACTTTACAATTTTGATTGCTTCGGTTTACTTTGTTTCGCCAAATCTTTCGAGTTGAACTATTTTACGAATCGAAATAGCGGAAGTCGAGCAGTTTTATGAACGCTGTGATACAAGTCAGGAGTGTGTAACAGGTATTAGAGTCCGAATCGAAAATATTTTTTCAGCAGAGAAATAGAAATCCACAAAGGATTATGAATACTGGAGCAGAAATAAGAACTAGTTTTTGAAAGTGGATGATATACCAAGTGGGGTTTCCAGGGATTCTCGCACGAATGAGATCTCAGTTCACTCACTGAACGTGCCTCGATGTGAAATTGGTATTTCATAAGTTCAGGAATATATTATTTTGAAGTAAACGCTGAAAGCATAAAGATAAAATCAGGCTGTTTTTTCCATGATGCCTAACCGTATAGAGGATGACGTCTACAATTTTCATTGCATGCCGTCATCCTCTCTTTAAAGACCTTTCGTTGTATTTATCAGATACGATATTGCAAAGTTGTGTGAGACACAACAGAATTTCCATATCCTAAGAAAAAATAAATATGACAATTATATGTAAAAACTCAAGAGGGAAACCTGTCAGAGGTTAAACTCCTTCGCGAAGTGCGCGTGATTTCTTATTGTCCTAATAAATGTCCGTTGAGTTGAAATGAGAGAGCAGGGAATGGTTTTCAAGTTGACTGTTTTACCAAATAAGTCTTGAGTAAGATCGAACTTGGACACGAATTTAATAAAAGCCTAACGGGCCTTAAATTTTTCTAGAAGGCTGCAACTGTGTATGCTTCTAATTTTTCTACATGATTCAAGTGCGTTTCTGTTTGCTTTGCTGATGAATTTTAACATAAGCCACTGCATAAGTATGTCGTTTTAGAAACACCTGAAGCACCTGAAGTGATGATGCCATACGCAAAGGCTGTTGAACTAATCTTTGCTTCAAATGTACATTATGTAATTGTTGAAATAGTTTTGATATTTGTTAATGTGCATTCCAATTTTGTCTTACTAGTCTGTAGTTAGCAAAGATATTGCTCCTGGTGTAAGTTTTTCCTCTACATTTGCTCGATGGTTTCACGCTGTTCAGGCGTGCTTTGTTTGAGACGATGTGACTGACGTACTGGAGACGGTGTGGCGTGCTGGAGACGGTGTGGCGTGCTGGAGGCGGTGTGGCGTGCTGGAGACGGTGTGGCGTGCTGGAGACGGTGTGGCGTGCTGGAGACGATGTGGCGTGCTGGAGACGGTGTGGCGTGCTGGAGACGGTGTGGCGTGCTGGAGACGGTGTGGCGTGCTGGAGACGGTGTGGCGTGCTGGAGACGGTGTGGCGTGCTGGAGACGGTGTGGCGTGCTGGAGACGATGTGGCGTGCTGGAGACGGTGTGGCGTGCTGGAGACGGTGTGGCGTGCTGGAGACGGTGTGGCGTGCTGGAGACGGTGTGGCGTGCTGGAGACGGTGTGGCGTGCTGGAGACGGTGTGGCGTGCTGGAGGCGGTGTGGCGTGCTGGAGACGGTGTGGCGTGCTGGAGACGGTGTGGCGTGCTGGAGACGGTGTGGCGTGCTGGAGACGATATGGCTTGCTGGAGACGATGTGGCGTGCTGGAGACGGTGTGGCGTGCTGGAGACAGTGTGGCGTGCTGGAGAAGGTGTGGTGTGCTGGAAACGATGTGTCTCACAATTTAAATGCCACTTGCAAACCATAGCCTTCACAGTTACTTAGCGGCAAGTGGTACTGATAACATGCGATTCTCTGTTAAAATCTAATTCACGTATGTGAAAACTTGATTCATGATAAAACTTAGTTGTTCCTCACAAACAGCGTTACTATGGAGTAAAACATAATAATGTGAATGTGCTGGCTGCAGAGCACTTACAGTATGTGTAGGGATGTTAGTCTAACACATTTGAAAAATGATGATGATGTAGCGTGACTCTTCCTCAGGAGGCATTAGCGTGCGAACGGATCAAAAATCTATACCTTTTTAGTACACGAGTTCATCATTGTGCATTACAGGTTGCTGTTCTCCTCGTCGACACGGAAGGCGTGTTTTGTCGAGGAACATCGCACGAGGTAATTAACATCATTGAAAAAATTACAGGGTATTTTGTGCGAGATTTTGCCAATAACGCTACTTAATTTTTGCGTATGGTAGATTGGCTTGAGCATTGATGCTGAGCGGTGTAGACTGAGGAATTGATACCAGAGTGCTGAATAATTCAAAGAACGTTTGTGCTTGCCGTGAAAGAATTCATGAAACTTATAGAAACAACGAGGTTGAGGCTTCACTGAGCAATTTTGGTTGTCAAAATCTTTTTCTTTCTTAGAGTGCCTCACAGATTATGTGTTTGACACAGCCAGTATACGAAATAGCTCTACATGAATATGACAATAGACTTTCCACGCCGGGCAGAAGCCTTATTTCTGCATGTGAGATTTAGTAGGTACGATGAGAATGTCAACAACAAGCACCTTTAACACTTAAATGTAAGGTAATCATTTTTGTAATCATAGAACTGTTAGCACAACCACCGTCATTACTCTGCAGCACAAACATCAGGCTTTCATCGGCATCAGAAGGTGAAAGGAACAGACACACCACTGAGAAATTAAAAAAAAACATCTCAGGGATCCAATTTAACAAAAATTACGAAAGATGAAGCCTAAGGCTATGGATCGAAGTCTCCTTTGTGGACCGAGGAATCCTTTGCGACGTTAAGGAGTTAAGATATATTTACTAAAACCTGAAATATTCAAAAACAGAATTTCATGAACGTTTTTTCTCCCTTGTACTACGTACATTTTGTTCATTTTCATTTTGAAAATTTCCATGATAAATTCTTCATTAATCTCATTTCACAACCGGTTATTTTTACAGCGATATTTGTTTCATTTTGAAAGAACATATACATTGAAACCATAGTTTTATCCTCAACTCAGTTAATGAAAACCCTTACATTCTCATAACATAATACATATTTATTCTCGCAACATAATACATTCTCGCAACATAATATATATTTATTCTCGCGACATAATACATTCTCGCAACATAATACATATTTAATTATTTATTCTCACAACATAATACATTCTTGTATCATAATACATATTTATTCCCGTAACATAATACATTCTCGCAACATAATACATTCTTGCAGCATAATACAAATTTATTCTCGCAACATGATACATTCTCGCAACATAATACATTTTCGCAACATAATACAAATTTATTCTCGCAACATAATACATTCTCGCAACATCATACAGTCTCGCAACATAATACATATAGTTACGTTGCTTGTACTTTCGACAATCTAACACTCATTGCTGCTATTTGAATTTGGCGTAGGATCAAAAATTTCCTCCTCTTAATTACCTATGTACATTATGTTGTAATGAAAATCCGTCGCTCTAAATTCCAGTTGTTTTAACCTTTCTATTGAGAAATCTCTTATATTTCGGTAAGATAGGTGGGAGGTATTGGGTCTAGCATAATTTGAACATTGTTTGTTGCTTACCTGGCCTACGATTACCAGGACTCTGTGTTGCTGCTTGGGGTGTCCCTTTTCTTGTCCTCGGTTCTCGTTTACAACGTCAGAGGAGAGATCCAGGATGATGACCTCATGAATCTGCAGTATTTCGTCGAATGCATCAAAAAAGCTGAAAACTTTGACAACTCTTCACTTTTCCAGGTAATGTTTTTACTGATATGTAAGTATGAAATTACAGAAAATGTCGTTCGTTTGAAGCTTAAGTTTCTGGCCTCGAAATTGAACTGATATGTTCTCTAATTCATGCATGGGACAGTTTACAACAAAACTTACCGAGTTCTTCAGTTTAGCAATTGCTCGACTGAAGACCGCTTGTACGTGTCTTAGCTTCGTACAGTATGCGTGAATGCATACCAGTACTAATAAGGTTTAATATTTTTCTAATTTTTGTTGGATACATTTTCTTTGCAACCCTTTCATTTGATTGAGTAGAAATCTTTACTTGGTTATTTCTTATGAGATCACAATACTTTACCATCTACTAATTTCTGAGCCCGGCCTGGTTCTGCCTACTTCTAATCATCTACCAAGTAAGTAGAATATGAACCCTCTGTTCCATTTTACTTTGTATTTGTGCACTCGTATGTCGAACTCCACTCTTTGTGGTCACCTTTTAGGGTGACCGATAGCGCAGTCGATAGCGTGTTGGCACGGTGATCTCTAGTCCTGAGTTCGAGCCCACGAACTCCTCGTACATTTATTCCACTCTTTCTTTGAGAATAAAAATTTTTTCTTTGTTAAACAGTCTGGCTCTATCTAGAGCTAAAAAATCCACAACGCAGGCCATCCCAAATCATGTGTAATATCTTACTCTAAAATTCAGGAAAGGAATATTGTTTTCTCCAAGGTTCTCGACTTTCGCGGAGTATTTGATTTCAAATGTCTCATTCCAAAAATTTAATCTTTTCACTGATAATAAAAGTTACATTCTCTGTGACCATTCCTTTTGAAAACTCTAATACAATGACAAACAGAATAAATCTCGAGCTAGAAAAGTTTTCAATGATGCTCTAAGCAAATGAAAAAACGTATCAATGTCGAAGAAACTAATTGTTTTATATTATCTTCAAAGCGAAATACATCTCAAACAAAGTACAAAATCGGCGATGGTCAGATTGAAAATTTTCATTCATCTAAATTCCTAGGATTTTTTATTAATAAAATTTTGACTTTCAAAGAACGGATCTCGTATATTAGCATCAAAATATCTAAATAAATTGGAATTTATAATAGAGTTGAAGAGTATTTCATTTGAAGGAGCCCTAAAAATATTGCATGAAACATTAGTCCACCAATTTTAGTCTAGTCCAAAGAATTGAAGCTAGTCATTAGTCCAGATCTGTGACAGGGTGCAATTCCGTTTTAAACACCAAGTACAGATAGATCGGTGTAAAATAAACAACTTTTAGTGCTTCTTTCGGATAGATGGGGCTGACTTTATGGAAAATTTTGATGAATTCAATAGATTTGTACGCAAACTATTCATGTGATTTTTGAAGGTCAAATCTTCCTCTAGTTTTATTTACTGAAATTTCAGATGTCAGTCTCTAAAATATTTTATCGCTAATCTTAATGCCACTGAGTGATGCTATTCCTCATAAGAGGAGAGTATTTATTTAGTCATGTTAGCATTTATACAAATTTTATCTGTTCGAAGCCAGATCAAAATTTCAGTCTCTCTTCTTAGGCATTTTTTTCCGAACTCCCTCAAAGTTGCTAGAGCAACACCTGTTTTTAAAAGTGGTAAAAAAATCTGCGTAAAAATTATTGACCGATCTCTGTGCTACCAATTATTAGCAAAATATTCGAGAAGATTGTGTATAAAAAAGTATTATTGCTTGAACAAATATCATTTCTCTACGATAAACAATTTGGTTTCTGCTTTAAAAAATCGACAACACAGGCTGTATTAAATCATTCACATTACCTTTATTCTAATATAGATGAATGAAAGCTTGTTTTCTCCGTATTTCTTGACTTTTGGAAAACATCCGATTGTGTGGACTATAACATCTTACTATCAAGACTTCACTATAATGGGATTCGAGGAGTTGCTCGTGATTGGTTCAGATCATACCTAACAAATCGGAAACAATACGTTGTCATTGACGATGCAAAATGGGATCTACGAATAGGAAGCCATGGAGCTCCCAAGGATCTGTCCTTGGGCCTCTCCTATTTTTAATTTTTATCAACGATATTATTAAATCGACATCATTTTTCAAGTTCTAAATTTTTGCCGATGACAGCACGCTTTCTACGGTCCTTCCAAACTAAAATCCCGCTCTAATTACTGAGAGTATAAATAACGAACTCCATTAGGTTTTGTAGTATCTCAATATAGGCCTTTCAGGCATGATGTCCTTATCACACTTGGTTTGGGATATCGCGGCACCGGCGGAAGCGTCTTAACCGCAAGATGGAGCCGACGGAAGCGCTTGTTGCGGATTGCCCTATGTCTATATCGTACTTGGGTTCAAATGGGTCGGAAGCGCCTTGACCGCACGCGCCGGAAACCGTGCCTTGGGAGCGCATCGCATTGGTATGCACCGGAAGAGCATTGTTTAACTTCCGAGCGCTATAGCTTATAAGCAGTGTCGGTGTTTGGATGATTCAGTACAAGAATAGGAACCTAGCTAAGAGTTTCCTTTTCATACTCCTGAAGTTAACGCTTCAGTTACGGTAGTTACAGCTACCGATACTGTAGTTTGCAGCTACAATTACTTATCCTCATATCGTGATGAAAAACGAAGATATTACAAATGGCGACGACTCTTCGAATCTCCAAAGTAAATTTGAACGTTACAAGTGCTCCGAAATTAAGATGGCGCATTCTGCAGTTTGCTGTCCTCCATTCGACGTTAAAGTGGAAACAGTGAGTAATATCTACACCAACGATTCAAGTACAGTGTGCAGACGTTCTTCAGAAGGCGGGAAACAATGGTGGTAACAAAGCTAGTATTATAGTTGAAGCTTCGCCTGTAAACATCATTACTGATCTACAACGAAGAATTTAACCTACGTTACTCACTGATGCTACATATGAGGAACTTGAAGGAAAGTTCATACAACAATTTAAAATCAAGAAATCCACTGTTGGCGCATCTGTTACATTTCTAAACAGAGAGCAAAGTGTTAATGAATCTAAACAAAGTTATGCTAAAACGTTAAATGACTTAGCATCTTCGTGCAACTTCGGAAATTGCGGTCGCGATCGTCTCTTAAGAGATGCTCTTGTGGCTGGTCTACATTCAGCGCAAATTCTCAGCGCGGTTCTACAGAAGTGTGACAGCAAGTCCTTCAACGAATGCGTTGAACATGCAAAACTCATTGAACAGTAAAGCTTCGACGCTCCAGATATTATTCGTGAGGATTCATCTTCATCGTTTTTCACTACAGAAAAACTACAGCCGAATTACATATGTATTCCCTGCGGAACTAGGCAGAAGCACCTTACAAAGAATTGCTATGCCCTAAAATTAAATTAATAAAATGCAAAAAATGTGGAAAATAGGCCACATTTCTAAAGTTTGCAATTTACGACTGCAGCACGACCTCCTCCTGTTAAGCCTACACGAAGGGGACCTACACGAGAAGAATTTGACGCAGCTCGCACTTACATAGTGCAGCTGGAAAGGATCGGTACTCAGTGCAACGTCAGAAGAGAAGATGTGTCAATGAAGAGTTCAAGTAAGCCTCTACAGCGGAAGAATGAAGTTATTCTACAAAAGCCTAGGAACGATACTTGTGTCGGTAACTATGTTCATAATTTCTCTGATGTACAAAATAATTACGCGTTATTTCAGTCGCATTGTATTCCTCAAAATGTCACAAAACTTGCTCCCTCTGTTGCGCTAAACAATCGTAAATATGTTACTTCTAGAGATAGAGTTCATCCTAAACATTCTGTGTCCAGGTCTAAGCCTATGTATGTAACTCAATTTGATGTCGGTGATCATGTTCTTGCTCTGAATTTAAGAAGTGGTCCCAAGTGGCTGAAGGGAATTATTGTTAGTAAAGTAGCTGTTAATGTCTTTCATGTTCTAATATTAGCATTAAATGTAATCTTGAAGAGACATTCAAATCAGTTGTTGCACAGTAGTTTGGGATCTATCCGTAGTGGGGAAACAGAGACTCCTGCTTTGCAACCTGTTAGCAGTTCACCTGTACAAAATGAACCTCGTAAATCAAGTAGAATAACTAAACCTGTAATGTGAATAGGTTGCTGAGTCTTCCTTCCTTGTGTTAAATATTCATCTAAAGGGAGGGAAATTGTAGTATCTCAATATAGGCCTTTCAGGCATGATGTCATTATCACACTTGGTTTGGGATATCGCGGCACCGGCGGAAGCGTCTTAACCGCAAGACGGAGCCGACGGAAGCGCTTGTTGCGGATTGCCCTATGTCTATATCGTACTTGGGTTCAAATGGGTCGGAAGCGCCTTGACCGCACGCGCCGGAAACCGTGCCTTGGGAGCGCATCGCATTGGTATGCACCGGAAGAGCATTGTTTAACTTCCGAGCGCTATAGCTTATAAGCAGTGTCGGTGTTTGGATGATTCAGTACAAGAATAGGAACCTAGCTAAGAGTTTCTTTTTCATACTCCTGAAGTTAACGCTTCAGTTACGGTAGTTACAGCTACCGATACTGTTGCAGCTACAATTAATTATCCTCATATCGTGATGAAAAACGAAGATATTACAGGTTTCATTGTGGCTTAAAGCTAATAAAATAAGCCTTAATATCGATTAAACAAAATATATTATTCTCTCATACAAGAAAAATATATCTCTTCCGCGCATTAAAATTGGCGAAGGTGAAATCGAAGAAATCAACTCATGTAAGTTCCTGGGCATCATTAAAGATAAACATCTGACCTTCAAAGAGCACATGCGTATTAGTAGTAAGTTATCAATATCTGTCGGAATCCTCCATAAAGTGAAAAATTTCCTGCCTGAAGAAGCTTGCAAATACTTTACCGAACGCTCATTTCACCATTCCTACAATACGGAAAAGAAGCATGGCACAGAGCTGATGAAAAAAACAATATACTTCTTTCTCTGCAAAAAGGAGCCACCAAAGCCTTAAAGAAACTAGAATATAATGTTCGCACAAATGATTCATTCTAAAGTTTAAAAATACTTAAACTTTCGGATGTCTGCAAACTCTCCATATGTAATTTCATGTATAAAACATTGACCAATGATGGTGACAAAAACCTGAAACCATTATTGACTGTACAAACTGGTCATCACAACATTTTAACCCGTAATAGGGGTAACTTCATGCTTCCTTATTTTTCAAAAAGGTCGGTCACAACACAGTATCATCTTCGTTGGGACTAAAACTTGGAACTCAATCCCTGCGGAGATCCGTAAAAGTAATTCTTACAAAGCATTCAAAATAAATCTTGAATCTCATTTTCTATCGGAGTATTAATCATGTAAGATAACCAAGTCAAATCTTTACTCCTAAATGACTAATCTTGATAGGGTAATTTGCCATGCTTAATCTCGTGATCTTCAGTCTGTTATTAAATCGTTTCTAGAATATACTGTTAACAACTAGCCCATATGAACTATTTTATAGAATGAAGCATCGAATATGGAGTTAACTCATTCATTGATCAGTCTAACGCGTTACTAGGTTAAGTGAATTAGGATAAACATTATTTTACACCTTAGAATAGCGTTGGTGGTAGGATGCCCTAGAAGTCGTTGAACTTATTCGGGCCCACCAATGGCTATTCTCAAATTTTACCATTGTACTAGACTTAAGAAACAATCTACTGCTGTTCCGCTTGTGGTAAATAAATTGTTTAAATTGTTTGAAATTTTCGATGTATTTAATTGGATTTGGTTAGCCGTGTTCACGTTGTAATCCGACGTGAAACTTGATGAGAATGTGCGGTCATCATTGGGGGAAAGATTGAATTCGAGAAATGTTGATCATTCTACAATTTATTAATAAAATACGAGATATAAGAAGCCATTTTTATTTTATGTCATTCAGTGAATGTAGCGTTACGTGTATACTTCGTATTTTCTACAACATTTACTTGGTTTGGAAAGAAATATGAATCCAACTCTTGGTCTCCCAGGGGCACTATGTGAGGGCCCGAGCTAATGGTTAGGTAGGCTTTCTTTTTGCTAAAATTGAATAGGTTTTTGTTTTTTTTACGGACCATCTTTTTTCCGTTCACTGCTGTCCTGTTTTTTCAGCACCTACTACTTTCTTCTTCAACTTTTTCTTGTTTCATGAACTTCTTTCTTAGCTTACTGTTTCTATGCACCTTGAGCATAGATTCCACGTTCCCTCAACTCCATACTTCATCCTTCCTCTCATTGAACATCTTTGTCGTGGTAAAGGGAGGCTAAAACTTTCTTATATAATAATAATTATAATCCAACTCTTGGTCCTAATTCAGTTCCATTTCAGGAGCTATTGTTCCTCGTCCGCGATTGGTCCTCCATCGCGCAACATCCATACGGCCACGAAGGAGGCCGGCAGCTGCTCACTAAGGTAAGAACTTCTTCATACTTCACCATTTTACCGGACGTGTTTGCATGCTGTAAATTAAGCTCGAGGTTTAAATATTATTATTGTGGTTCATCGTAGATTTTTGTTATGCTGTTCTCATAAGTTCGTGATGTACGATGATTTTGTAATTGATTTGTACATTACTTTATTTCATGTAAATTCCTCAATACGCCATGGATTTCTGTGAGAATGCATTTGTTAGACTTGGTCAACCTATCAACACTTATCTTTGGTTGGCGTACACTGATCAGTAATTGTTTGTATGTGTGCGTGAAGAGGCTTAAATTTGTTGCACACAAAAATATAATTTTTTTTGTTACAGTTTGAACTGAATAGTATTTTTATCATCTGTTTATCTAGATTCATTTTTCTTTAATGAAAAATCTTTCCTACTATTTTTATTTTGTTGGAAATTTTTAAGGAATTGACCAGATTGTAAACCTATTTTCTGTGATTAGTACACACTTAACATACACGAAGTGTAATTTCAAATTTCTCTTCAGCTGACCTTTTTTATTTACATTCGCTATCATTATCTAAATCCATTAAACTGTTAACATCAATAGCATCTACCTCACAATGAAGCCCCCCAATGGGACGCCTGCTCGTGTTGGGGGCGCCAGTTCGTCGAACTGCGAAAGGTCCCAACCCTTCCTTGTTCTCGGGGGGCCGCCCCGGCGGCCTTCTCGGGGACGCGGCCAGAGTGCTGCCCTGGGCTTTGCCCGGCCTCCAAAGGAGGTACACCCTCCCCACACCACCCCAGAGTTTTTTCCCTAGGGGGCAGTAGCGGCCCGGCGCTGCTGCCCAGTCTCCTACTCCTCCTTTCCGGAGACATAGAAACAAACCCCGGCCCCGACTATCCCTGTCCGACCTGCACCCGCCCATACCAACGGCGCATGGGTGCCATCCAGTGCCCACGGTGCAGCTCTTGGACCCACTACAATAAACGATGCTCTGGGGTGAGACAACACCAACATATACCGCCCGGGTGGTTGTGCCTGCACTGCCACCCAACCCATAACATGACACAATCCCCCACGCCCGCCCCCCAGTCGCCTGGGTGTCTCCCTCCTGCCCCTCACCCTCTCCCTGACCCCAATGACAACCCACCCCAAGACAGCTCCCCCGACGCAGCTTCTAACACCCGGACTCCTCACCGTCCCCGCCTTCGGGCACGTCCTCCCCGCAGAGACTCCCCCCCCAGACGAGACGATACCCCCCCAGCCCTCCTCCCCCTCCTCTTGACTCTCCGCCCCCCACGCCCCCTCCCGCACAAACAATTGACATAATGCCGCCCTCCCATCAACTTAACATACTACAACTAAACATAGACGGCATCACAAACAAACAGATGGAACTTAAACACACACTCACTACCCACAACATACACATAGCCGCCATCCAGGAAACAAAACTTAGGAACACTTCACTTACACCAAAGTTTCCTGGTTACACGACACTTAGACTCGACAGACAAAGAGCCGGCGGCGGCGGCCTTATCACCCTGATACACAAGACAATCCCATTCACAAACACAACAGCCCACACACTCGCAGACATGCCCCAAGACAACACTCTAGAAATACAGACTGTAAGAATTAGGGTACACAAACACGACATCAACATTGCAAACATTTACATCCCTCCGACCTCCTCATGCCCCCCAGGATACTCCCCAAACACATCATACGTAGAAACCCTACCTGACATCTACGTCCTGGGGGACCTCAACGCTCACCACACTACATGGCTCACCTCCCAAACAAACGATACCCGTGGACACCTCATCTTCCAACAGTTAGACTCCCTGGTCATCCTCAATGACCCCGACACACCCACCCGGAAGCCCTATAACATTAACACCGCCCCCACCTCCCCTGACATATCCCTGGCTTCACCATCACTTGCCCTCAGATGCTCGTGGCATGCGCTCCACGAACTTCCCTCCGATCACCTCCCTCTTCTCATTACACTCTCATTTCACAGACCACTCCCCTCACAACACTCACGCTCATTCACAAATTACAAACACGCAGATTGGCACTCCTTCACCGCATCAATCGAAGACTCTCTACACAATTTCACTTTAAACAACTACACCAGCATTGATGCGGCAGTACAACACTTTAACACAGCCATCACGAACGCAAACAAACACCATATTCCAACAGGACACAGAAGACACTTTAATCCAAAATTCAACCGCGACACAAAACTCAAACTTCAAACTAGGAACCATCTTCGCTCACTTCCCCTCACACCCAACACCCTGGCTCGAATACAAGAACTCAATGTAGAAATAGACAACAACATCAAAGACGAACAACGGGCCAGGTGGAAACAAACACTAGACACGATCACTTTTGACACTGACCCAAGTAGACTATGGAAACTTCTGAGGGGCCTCAATAACAAATATACCGACAACACTACCACGCACGAGGCCATCCTCTCTCACCACACAAACATCCCCACAGACAAGCAGCAGGCGGACACACTCATTAAACTCTACTCAAACATTAGTCGACTCCCGCACAAACACGAGAATAGGATCATACTGCGCCGCCTGCATGCTCTACAGATCGACAACACGTACACGCCCTTTACACCTCACATGACGGCGGTGGCCGTCTCCAACACTAAACATACAGGTAGCACCGGACCTGATGGCATCTCATACATTCACCTCCAACACTTAGGACCACAAGCCATCAGGGCCCTCACAGACATCTTCAACCACTCAGTCGCAAACAACAGCATACCCAACATCTGGAAGACAGCCAAGATCCTACCCATCCTGAAGCCCAACAAATCACCCACAGATCCAGCCTCTTACAGACCTATATCACTTTTGTGCAACCCTTCAAAGATACTAGAGAGGCTGGTTCTTCACAACATCTCACCACACGTCCCACTCTCACCCTCACAACACGGCTTCAGGCAACAACACTCCACTAACACTCTCCTCACGCACATGACACAAACAATTCTCGAAGGCCTTAACTCTCCCAAACCTGCTCCACGCACACTGTTAGCTGCCATTGACATAAGCAAGGCCTTCGACACAGTTCCACGTCACTCACTTATTAACAAAATACTCAACACACACATCCACCATAACCTTCAGAAATGGCTCGCCAATTTTCTTTCGGGCCGCCATGGCTACACAACATACAACGGCAAGTCCTCCATAACAAAACACTTCACCAACGGAGTACCGCAGGGCTCCGTGCTCTCACCTACACTATTCAACTTATTCCTCCACGACATACCGGCCCCTACACACCCACAAACACACCTCCTCACATACGCAGACGACTTAACCATCTTCTCCTTACACTCTAAACACGAGACCGCCGCCACTCAACTACAAGATTACATTCACATAATAGAGAACTGGCTAGAAACAAACAGACTCAAGGTCTCCGCAAACAAATCCTCACTCACACTCATCACACCTTATAATAGAGAATACAACATCCATCCCCACGTCACATTAAACAACACCCCCATCCCCTACACAGACACACCCAAAATCCTTGGAGTTACATATGACAGAGGTTTTACGTTCAGCCCACACACTAACAATATCAACACTAAATGCAACACTAGGCTGAACGTCCTCCGAGCACTAACACATACTACATACGGCCACTCCAAGGAAGACATAACAACAGTATACAAACAGTTCATCAGACCCATCCTCACTTACGCACACACATCTTGGTACGCAGACACTGCTCGCACACACTTACAGAAACTACAGTCCACACAAAACACAGCGTTGCGCATTGCCACGGGCTGTACACGATCGACCCCTATAGCACACCTACACGAAGAAGCCCTTGTCCTCCCCCTTCTTGACCACATGAACACGCTAGGGACAAACTTCTACACCTCCACACAAGACCCTGCCCACCCGCTACACTACATGCAACAACCCCGGCCAACCCAACGAACATTACACACCACCCCGGCCACACACCTCAAAACACTATACGACTCCCTCCCTCCCTGCCCCCCTGACACCTCACTACGCACACACATACACACACAGTTCACCTCACGCGCCCTCGCTGCCCTACCCCCTAACTCCCTCCTCGGAGTGAGACCTCCCCCCGTCCCCCCGACGGAGCGATCCCTCCCCCGGCAGGATCGAGTCCACCTGGCGCGGCTGCGGTGCGGGCACCACACTTCACTCCCCTCATACATGCACAGAATAGGACTTGCGGAGGACGACAGCTGCGTCTGGTGTCATGCCAACGTGGGCGATCTTCCGCATGTCCTCCTACACTGTCCCGCCCTACACGCACACCGACACACACACCAGATACATGCACTGGAGCACCTCTGGACTCGCCCCGCGGACGTCGTGAGGTTTCTGCACGACGCGGGCGTCTTCCAGAGGCCC
Organism: Morinoia aosen; assembly: GCA_030386875.1. NCBI lineage: Eukaryota > Metazoa > Arthropoda > Malacostraca > Amphipoda > Talitridae > Morinoia > Morinoia aosen. The sequence continues at coordinate 29,207,257 of CM059561.1, read as the reverse complement.
ATATAACCACACCCCTCTTCGCCTCGGGCCGGGCCCAGTCTGGGGCGGCCCTGGCCGCGGCGGACCCCTTCGAGCGGCCGTCGGGGCAAAACAACAACAACAACCTCACAATGAAAAACTAATGAGGGAATGTAAATAGAAATTGTGTTCTTGAAAGCGTTCTATCGAACGTGTTACCAATAGTTCGTATATATTAAAAAATTTCCCGACTTAGCGTAAAGTAATGCAGCAAATTCATGTACATGTTTGGTCTCATTTTTCGAATAGTTGATACGGCTTTCTCTGGGAGACATTTCTCCCTTATACTGAGATATTTTTAAGAACTGATACCATACTACCTTTTTTGTATCCATGGTATTGAAAATGACTGTATTTCTTCATTATTAAAATACAGGTGCACGGGGATTTGATGAGCGACATACAGAAGTGTTTCCAGGATATTAATTGCTACCTCATGCCGTACCCTGGTCGTGTGACGATGGGAAGAGAATTTCAGGGACGACTTACGGGTGAGTTCCTAAGCATAACATTAACGGAGCTGAAATAACTGCTACTGGTAGACGAAGAAGTAGAGAGGCATGCTTTCATCACACGGACAAATTTTGACACACCTGTGTGTGTCAAGCAGTTATTCAAGGAAATCTTGGTAGATCTGAGTGCATAACCTTTTATCACTTGTGCATGCGTTTGGGAAAGTTTAATCGCATTATTACGATTCAAGTTTTTAAAAAATTGTCTTTAAAATGTTCAGTCTTTGGGAATGGAGTATAATTAATTCTCTTTGGAAGCCTGACGATGTTTGCTATTTGTTTCTTGAAATCATACATTACTGCATCCACCCTGTAACTGTTGGAACCAGATCAGAATAACAAAATTGAGTTGAAATTAATTAATTTGAGTTATTCCTCGGCAGTATGGCGCATCGCAGGTCTTCAGAAAAAATGTGAACGAGAAGAAAAAAATACTTACGAACACGAATGCATCAACACAACCGATGTACGAAGCTACTAATTAAGTAAACATCTTCGCTTAAACTTGTTTTAATTGTTTACTTGAAGTATAATTTCATAGATATCATTCGTTAGACTAGAGCCCAAAATCCTACCCAGCACAACGAAACCGAAGGCTCAAACTACATTTTATTCACACTTCTTGGAACTAGGCTGACGTTTTAAACTAGAATATTCCCGGATATTGTAGCTGGCGCACTATCGATGATTGAGATTCTTCCGAAGGAAGAGTGAAACATATCTATTTAATGAAATCCACGAAGTGTACATCATGCTCCAGAATAATAGTTTATAGTGCAAAGGAAACTTCAGCAAATTCAATAATAGTTACTCAATTTGTTTCAAGCTGAAGAAAAGCCTCATTGATTTAAGAACTCAAGAGGATTTCAGTGAGAGGCTCCGGTCCAGCTTGAGCGAAGTAACTAAAATTAAGTAACTAATCGCTCAGTAGCATACAATTTTTAGGGATTAAACTACGCACTTACGAGCAAACTAATTCAGTAGTCAATAGCCCTAAGGCGAGGCAACTGGGTAAGTAATTGTTACGCAAATAAAAGAGTTGGGTAGCCCCTTGGCAAAGCATCGAGGGAAGTAGCCCTTAGGCGAGTTATCGCTCCTTGAGGGGCAAACCCGTGGTCATATAGCTGGTAGTAACTAGCACTGTAATTACTGGACGGGATAGAAACTCGAAAATACACAGTCAACAATAATCAAAATGATAAAAATGGTACCTTGTAAACAAAACAATTAAGTGAAAAACAAAAAGCTTAATAATCGAGGTACCCAAGTAGTCCCGTGGAGTGCTCTGCCAGCTTTTTTAGATTCACTTCACAGCCTCCAAGAACAAGTTCATGAGTCACTGATGTCATCCTGAAGCCCTCCATATTTTCTTTCGTAACATAATTGTTCAGGGGTTAACTTGGAGGATGAATGTAGCTATAAAAAGAAATTAAACAACACTCCAGAGTTTGGGAGTGAAGTGTTATGTATATGAGCAACCCATTTAATATTGATTGATATCTTTTAAAACTGAAACGTAAAAAAACGCAGTAGCGTTATTCCTTATTTTTTTTAAACTACTGCAATTTACTTATCGTTCATTTAAATCGTTTGTTTCGCATGCAGATCATTGAAGTAAGAAAAATTTTAATTCATTTTGTACTATTAAGTTGAATAAAATGAATCCATCAACCATGAAAATAATTCTTAATAATAATTCTTTTCTCACGATCAAAGTTCACACCATTGGCTTGGATGAACTGAATTCTTAATAGAGAAATACTCGACTTCTATTTATGATTTCAAAAATTTAAAATTCAAAGTTATAGCTAGTAGTTTTCACGACGAATAAGAAAGTAATTTCAAAACGCGCTTCTGTGTTGACCACAGAAATACGTGAATCGAGTTCTTTGCATCCGTTCTTTTAAATTAGAAGCGAACAAAGAAAGAGTCGTTACGCATTATTTAACAAACTGTGCTCCTTGTTCTTGTAAAGTGCCATAAGTGCTTGAGCAAATGGAGTTTTTGTACTGTAATTTGAAAAAATTTCGTACGTACTTCGATAAAACTTTTCGTTCCCCTTGTGATGTTAATGATTTTCAATAAAATGTTCATAGATCTGCCCTATTCCTTGACTGGATGCACATAGTAACATCTCATCACCTCTTGTCGGGAATGCTCATGAATTTGCCGCGAACCATAGCTTAATAAAAGTAAGAGGTTTATTAAAAGCCTTACAAATATTGCTCATTTTCCAGAGCTGAGTGGGGCGTTCATGGACCACCTCGAGGTGCTAGTGCCCGAACTGTTGGCGCCGCCGAATCTGACGCCAAAACAGTTCGCAGGGCAGACTGTCAGCGCCCACTACCTCTTCGAGTCCTTTAAAAGCTTCTTCAATTCTGTCAAGAACACGGATTGGATGATCCCCTCCAACGTGTTGAAGGTTGGTTATAGTCCGAAAGCTGAAGATTTTCAGAACGTTGTCAAAAATAATACAAAAATAAGAGTATGTAGAATTTTTATTGTATTATTACTGCAGTTTTGGCTTTCAGCTTCTCACTTTCATCTTTTTTAACGCTAAAATTACTTACAAATCACAGTGTGATTATTCGATCTTAAAGTGCATCCCTGCTTAGATGGACAGTGCTTTATTTATTGTACATTGTATGATTACTACTGGACCAATTTGTTTCCTTTTTAGACGAGACGGAAGCCCAGCTAAAATTTATATTTTAATTGTTTTCTGTATTTGCTTTCGTGGCTGTAAAAAGAGAAGAATATTTCTTCTATTTACTGATCTACTTGATTGTTTTCGTTATAGGAAGAGCTGATGATTCATTGTTTAATCATAGCTTGGCTCTTTAGCTTCCGTTACAAGGAAACCAGCGAATTTAAATATTTTTCAACTGTTCTAAGCTTTGTTTTCATTATAGGCTGAAATACCGTGTCTTGCTCTCTTCTATGTTTATTCTGCACGACTCACAGGCAAGTATAATACTATTGACGTCCTCATTTTATAATGTTGATAATTCTGATCTTACATAAGAGATCTAGGCCTTTGTGATAAAACAATAGAACTTTTCTTCGATAGTTCTAACTAGTTTGGTTTTGAATTTCAAGAATTATAAATATTTATTGAATATAATATTTCAAGAATTCCACGAATATTGTTTAATACAGAACAGTGTTGTTTAAAAATTTCCTTCATGATGCTGGATAAACAGCGTCAAGGCAATTATGAGCACTAGTTGGAATGTCCTACTATCACAATCTTTATTTTAAAAGTATAAAGAATTTATTTTAATCTTTGTCGATACCGTCGTGCGGGTCGACGTGTGGGTTCGAGAAAAAGGCTGTCTTCTGTGCAGCTACTTTTCCGGGGAGCTTGCTTTTTCGCTGAGCTGCCCTTTCTGAGGTTCGTGAGGGTGCCGCCTACGCCGTAATCAGTCCGTTAGAGCAACAGAAAGAATTTCTGTTTGTGCTGAACTACAATGGCACCGCTAGGAAGACGTACAACTATCTACGCCGTTTGATCCCGTTAGAGCTTTTCAAGGTAATCTCTGATTCGCCGGATTACGTCAGCTATCTTCTTTTGCGACAAACGACTATACAATATAGATTGTCCTCTCAAGGTGACCTCTTTATCCCTTCTAAGGCGAGGTGTCTCTTTGGATTAAATCCTGTATAAAAAGGAGAAAGGAAACTTTTCGCCCTAACCCTGTGGTGTCAAATGCGGTATCTGATTGCAATGCTTCTTAAATACAAGGATAAATTTCAGCAAAGACTGATCTATTTCCTTTTGGAAAAATAGCTAGTACGAACATGAGCAACTGCATAAAACAACAAAGACATGTAGGATATTCGTGCTGTATCATTCTATTATTAGGCAATCAAACTAATGTTGGAATATTGAAATAAAATACATATCTAACTTAAGGGCTAACTAAAGTAAATGTACGCGCAAACCATTACCATAGGCACATTGATCGAGGGTGGTAACTCGTCTATATTTCACTATGCCAAAGGCCAAACATTCGAAAAAAAACATTGAACCATTATGGGAAGCTATTGAATAATGGATTCGACAATCACATGCGTTGCCAGAGAATCCTCAAATTGCTTTTCCGCATTTTACTGCACTTCAAAGTCCCGTTTCGGTCGTGCATCTTGAAAATGCAAATAATTGACTGTGTTAGGAGGTACCTCTAAGCTCGGAAGCAGCAGACCTTGATGAAAATGGAACAGCGTCCTTTTTACTTCAAGCCAATGCTGAAGCGCTGCCTTGGTCTAATGATGGGAAACCTTGGATAATACTACGCATTGTATTGCTGTGGGGACCAGAATTTCATCACTGCACTTTCAAATGAAAAGTGCGTGTAACACTTGCAAATTTTATATATTTCAGGTCTGTGTACCGTTGACACTTTTTTTTGTTGCTTAGTGGTAATGCATTTTCCACTTGCAAGGATAAGAGTCGTATTAACGATCGGTCTACGAGCTCGTTTAAATTTCTGTCGTTAACAAAACGGAATGCAGAGTCGCATGACGAAATTCACAAATCAATGAGAGACGTTTCTGAAAAAAGTTCGATGCTTTCGATCTACTCTGGACCACGTTACACCTCATAGGCGTCGGTTCGGTATGTGATGGATGCAGGTGTCTAGTAGACTTTAGAAGACATGATGTCAGTATGATGTTGGTTCGTTTCACGCGAGAGGTCATTGCTTTAAATGATAAATGTTAGTGCAATGACTTATATCTGACAGATATTGGTGTTATATATCGTGAAAAGGAGTTACAGGTACTAAATTAACAGAGTCATGCTCACGTCCTGCCTGTGTCAAGTAAATAGTAAAAAACTTGTAAGTAAATATGTCTTGCGTCAAGTAAATATCAGGAACATATTCAGGACTTCTCTACTTAATCAGTTTACCTTACCATGTGTAGTGTGTGTACCTGCTAGTATATCTTGTGAAATCGACTCCAATTGTCGAGAACCTTACGATACTTTGCTGCTAGGTGATAATATCCTAAGCACGATCAGAAGAAAGGACATCGATCGCTCGTGCTGGATCAAAACTGTTCCATCAGGGCGCTTCGATGACCTTCTCCACACTGTAAATTGCATGCCTAGATTTAAAAATTATATACTAAGTTTTGATGGTCTCTGCCACTCGCCCTCAGACCTTGCTCGAATCAAACAACAAATTGTAAGAAAGTACGCACTTTCTCGTATTTATATTGCCAATGCTTGCAGTGCAAACGAATTCAACAAAGCGAGGCTTTTTTGCAAAAACCTGGGTTTAAACTTGATTCAATTTCAAACTTACCCAGAAAATGAAAATGGTGATGCACTCAATAACTTTCAATGGCCTCGGACCCAGGAAGGGAACTTCTGTTTTCTTCAACAACTTGCAATGAAATCAACATTGCGAATCACCGTGCCATATTGTCCTCGTTTCAACAAATGTCAAGCAATAAATGGAATTGTAGATCATTCCAATGAATCGAAAAATTCACGGAATGAGACAAATAGTCTCACATTAGACTTTCAAAAAGAATATAAGCCTATGCACATCACTGCACATGGTACACCAAATCCTTCAAAATTGATTGCGTCATCAAGCAGAGATCTGAGTAACTCACTCACCCACAGCATGAGGAACGTGAATAAGCCTGAGCCTTTCCCTGATTCGATCTCAGACAAATATAATGTCAGTACGAAAAATAAATTTGCGTTACTTGCAACGGACACAAATAGTGATTGCGACATGCCCTCCTTTTCAACCAATTCTCAACTTTCCAGTGAGTACGCAGGAACCAAGGAAAGTCAAGCGAATACCGATATTCAAAACTATTCCAAAGAAAATCAAATTATTCGAAAAAAATCTGATGCCTCTGCCGGGCCTCCGTCGAACGACCAAACTAATACTGCTACCGAAAAATCAACAGTGAATCAAATCTGCACACGCGTTGCACACACACTGGACGACTTGAAACGATCGCTCAAATTGGAGCCTGCTTACACTGTAGGTGACGGACACTGTCTCCTCCACGCCGTAACGACGCAGCTTGCTTCACAACAAAAATCGAAATGGAATTATATATCTCTGAAAAAAGCCATCAAAACTGAGAGCTCCAGAAACAAGGACCAGTATGCAAAATTCGTTGACAAGAACAGTGGCAGTTTCGAACAACTCATCGATAAATACATCGATAGAAAAGTCTTCGATCACGCAGTAGGAGACCTCATACCCCAAATACTTTCTAATGTAACGAGAACACCAATTCACGTATTTGATGAAAGAGACAATGGGATTTGGAAGACGACAATCTCCCCTACATCAAATGCTCTGATAAACTGTCCTCCGGTAAACATACACCGGAAACAGGACCACTATAGCGCCCTCTTGAAAATGCGTGATGAAAATCGTGTTGCTCCCTCCCCCATTTTGTGACTAAATAACAGTGATCAAATTGAATATGAAGCTGAAATCAAAAACAATGAACGCGGCAATAAAGACCTAGAGACGGATACTAAATGCCCTGCTAGACCTAAAAAATGCAATAACTCCACTAAAGATCTGCCTATTGAGGTAAATAATATCAAAATATTGCACATAAATGCTCGCAGCCTCAATGGTAAAATGGATGACGTACGAGTAATGTTGATCACTAACGATATCGATATTTTATGCGTATCTGAAACATGGTTCGATTCACGAGTCGACAGCTCATATCTCAGCATTACCGGGTACAAATTGTACCGTTATGACGGAGTCAAGAGTAAGAGAGGTAGCGGTTCATGCATTTTCATCAAAGATGTCTACTCTACATCCTTAGTTCCGATAAAAGAAAAATGCGAAGACATAGAAATGGTTTGGCTCAATGTTCAAGTAAACAAACACAAGTCTTTCATTATCGGCAGTCTTTACAGACATCCGTCAGCATCTCTTCGTCCAACATTAGATTTCATTGAAAATACGCTTAGATCAATCTCTGCAGCCAAAAAGTCTTTCTATGTTTTCGGAGATTTTAGCGTGGATCTGACAAATAAAAACAATCAGCTAAGCAAGATGCTGCACAGGCTTAATCTTTCTCAAATGGTCCAAGAACCAACGCGAATTACCAACACTTCTAAAACTCTTCTTGACCTAGCAATTACCAACAATCTCCAAGCAGTACTCAGCACAGAAATCTTACCGTCCTTTTCTGATCACCATTCGGTAGAATGCCAAATCAATATTGCAAAAGAGAAACAGAAATCTAGTTACATTACATATCGCATGAAAAACCACTACTCCCCTGAAATATTTCAAGAAAAGCTATTAGACAGATGGAGTGAATTTCAAGGCATGGAAAACACCGATGATGTCAATCTACAAGTTTCGCTTTTCAACGAAAATTTCGTATCAGCTCTTAACGAATGCGCACCTTTCACTACGAAGAAAGTTAAGCCAAGAATTTCTAAATGGATAACAGATGAGATAAAACATTTGAGCAGAGCTAAAAGAAATTTGCAGCGTGAGTACAAACTGAATAAATCAGACAGTACGCGTCGAAAATTATATAAAGATCATGAGAAGGTCCTACGAAGAAAAGTTAAGGAAGCAAAACGGGACTACTTCCACAAAGAACTCTTGGCGGCAAAACAAAACCCTAAAAGAACTTGGGAAATCATTAGAGAAGCTGCTCAGTATAAAAATTCAGACTGCAAAAGCACTTTTGACAACCCCTCAGAAATGGCGAATGACTTTAACACTTTCTTCTCAAAAGTTGGCGAAGATGTTTTCAATGAAGTATCCAGGACAGTTTCAGACACATCTACAGAGGCAAATCTGAGCGATGTTTCATCCCCAAATAGTAGCAACAAGTGGAGACCAAAGCCAGTTAGCGTCATAGAGATACGAAAAATCTTATACTCACTAAAGAATACTAAAGCGACTGGACATGATGGCATAAGCCTCCAACATATAAAAGACAGCTTCCCTATCACAGCACCCTTTATTCGCTTGATAATAAATACATCTATAGCACAAACAAGTTTCCCGATCAATGGAAACTATCCATAATTAAGCCATTACATAAATCTGGTGATATCGACATAGCGTCAAACTACAGACCAATCAGTCTCCTGCCTGTTATGTCCAAAATATTAGAAAAAGTAATAACAAACCAGCTCTCGTCTTACATAGACGAGTCACATCTACTGCATCGCAATCAATATGCTTACAGGAGGAATACCAGTACTCAGGACGCCCTGTTAAACATAACAGAAAAAATTTACAAGGATATTGACCAAAAAAAATTAACTCTCTTACTATTGCTTGATCTCTCCAAAGCTTTCGACAGTGTTGAGCATAAGAAACTTCTACAAAAAATTTCAAACCTCAGAATAGACACTCAGTGGTTTGAAAGCTACCTACGAAACCGCTCTCATGCAGTGTGCTTGAATAACAAAATGTCATCATTCATACCAAATAACTTTGGCGTTCCTCAAGGTTCAATCATCGGCCCACTCCTATTTTCAATTTTCATCAACGATTTCCCCACCATGCCGGCAAACACAAAAATCTCATTGTATGCTGATGACGTACAAATTGCCATGACAAGCTCAACAGCGGATTTAACAGAAATACAAGCCAACGCTGAAAACCTTCTGAGAAATCTGAAATTGTGGTATGACCATAACGGCCTCAAACTTAACGCAAGTAAAACGCAATGCATTATTTTTGGATCACAGAATGCGACTGAAAATTTACCACCATTCAAGCTAACATTTGGAGACGATACAATTAAACCAGTCGATAAGGTTAAAAATCTGGGTGTTTGGTTTGACAAAAATATGACTTTCAATTCACACGTCGAAACAATGTGCAACAAAATTAACGGAACTTTAATGTTCTTTCATCGTATAAAGAACACACTTGACGAAAAATCTAGATTATTAGTGATTCAGTCTTTAGTTTTATCGCGTCTGGACTACTGCAGTCTTGTGTGGGGAGACTTACCTAAATGTCGTCAGGAAGAGTTGCAAAAATGTGTAAACTTCGCCGCCAAAGTGGTATGCAAAGGAAATTTCAATAAATACGATCATGTCACCCCTCTTTTAAGAAAACTCGACTGGATCCCAATACCGAACAGATTCATGATCCAGAAAGCTCGACGAGTATTCTCCTCTCTGTACCTCCCCCAAAGTAATGCAGAGGTGGTAAAATTTTTTCCATCTAATATCCCAAACGAAAGACCAAACCGGAGGAACGATGTTTTAGTCAGTTACCGTTCATCTAACGTGGGACAAAAAGCTCTCTCAGTTTCTGGAGCTTTTTTGTGGAACAAGCTTCCCCAGCAAATCAAAAACTCTAAAACTGGAAAAGAATTTAGAGTAAATGTGTCACGTCATTTTGCATCTCTGTCATAGCATAGCTCCGTGCAGCATCTCGGTGTGAACTTCCCATCTATCAGAAATTTTAATTTTTCCTGAAATTTCTGTTAGAAATTTAGAAACTATTTCATTTTACGTTTACTGAGCGATTCGCATATTAAACTTACTTATTTCTGTCGACAACAATGAGCACCACAGCCGTCAGTTCAGTGCAGCAGAACGAACGTTCTTTCCATAATTAGGAGTATTTTCTCATATTTATTTTGTTATTTCTTTCTCTTTTCAGTATTAATATTTAACGTCCGTATGACAAATATACCATGAAATACATTTTGTGTGTACACCAATAAACAGGTTTATAGATGTGAGGGTTGTGCAAAGTTTATAATGAATTAAATTTTTGGCTAACGTTGTCTCGCTATTTCAAAATCATTCTCGAAGATGTTTTCAATCGATTTTCGGCTGAGCTGGGGGGAAAGGGGTAATTTAAGCATTGCATTTAGTCTTTTTATTTTTATTTTTTTTTTCGTGCGTTCAGCGCACACTAGCACTGAACTTTCAAATCGGAAAAAACTCTAAATTTCTGTAATCAAAATGATTATTTTGGATCAAGGCCTAATCTTCCTATATGTGCCAATTTTGTGAATATTCTCCACTCAGATGTGATATTCGGCCACAATGTTACTCCATTTTATCCCACGTACACATGTCCGTATACTGCTGAAGAGTTGTGTTGCTTCTTGACTATAACTTGATTTTTCTTAAAAATTTCTGTGAAGAAATTAAAAAACAGCTGATTTTTATGTTTTTCGAAGTCTTCTCTTCCTTTTAGTTATCTTTTGCGAAAAATTACTTAGGATTACAGTGAGCTCAGCTGTCATTTTCTGTGTAGTAGATGGTAGGTTGCTTCTTTCTTTTATCTTATATATGTATTTTTTTCTAATATTTTATTTTCAATAAGTATATATATATTAATTTGTGTGTGTACGTGTGTAGGTATATGTATGTATCTACATAAATAGACATACATGTTTCTATTTCATTTCTTTACGCAAGAACCATTCGGTTAATAAATTTTATTTCAATAGCGAAATGATTCAAAAATAGATCTAGCACTTCCCCAGAGGGCGTTTCTGTGAATCGGATTAATGTCACATATAATTTAAACAATTTAAACAATTTAAACAATTTATTTACCACAGGAGATACAGAGGTAGGTGATACAGAGGTAGAGTTTTACTTAAGTCTAGTACAATGGTCAAATTTGAGTATAGCTACCTGTGGGCCCGAATAAGTTCAGCGACTTCTAGGGCATCCTACCATCACGCTATTCTAGGGTGTACAAAAGTTTAACCTAGTTCACTTAACCTAGTTTCGCATTAGACTGATCATTGAGATGATTAACTCGATATTTTACAAGTCGGCTATATTTAACAGTATGTTCGATAAAACGATTCAAGAGCAGAGAGAAGATTGGTTATGGTACACAAGGCAAGTTACATTATGACATTATCATTAGTTACATGTAGGAGGCAAGATTTCGACACGGTGATCTTACACTACTAGTATACTGATAGGAAGTGAGACTCAAGATGTCTTTTGAATACTTTGTACGAATTACATTCACGGATCTCTGCAGGTATAGAGTTCCAAGTTTTGGTTCCAACGAAGAGAATACTGTGTTGCGACCTGGCCTTTGAATAATAAGGAAGCATGAATTTACTTCTATTTCGGGTTAAATGGTCGTGATGACCAGTTTGCGCAGTCAATAATTGTCTTACGCTATTGTCGCCATCATTTCTTAATGTTTTGTAAATGAAATTACAGATGGAGATTTTGTATAGATCCGAAAGTTTAAGTATTTGTAAATTTTTGAAAGAATCATTTGTGTGAGCATTATATTCTAGGTTCTTTACCGCTCTGACAGCCCTTTTCTGCAGAGTAAGAATTTTGTTGGTTTTATTTTTATCAGTTCCGTGCCATGCTTCTATTCCGTATTGCAAGTATGGAGAAATGAGCGTTCGGTAGAGCATTTGTAAAGCTGTTTCAGGCAGAAAATTTTTAACTTTATTTAGGATTCCGATGGATTTTGATAATTTAGAACTAATATGAGTGATGTGCTCTTTGAAGGTCAGATGTTTATCTATTATGATGCCCAGAAACTTACATGAGTTGGTTTCTTCGATTTCACCTTCGCCAATTTTAATGCATGGGAGAGATACATCTTTCTTGTATGAGAAAGTAATATAATTTGTTTTATCGATATTTAGGCTTATTTTATTAGCTTTGAGCCACGATGAAACCTTGTGAAGTTCAGTATTTATACTCTCCACAATCATAGCAGGATTTTGGTTCGGAAGGACCGCAGAAAGCGTACTGTCATCGGCAAAAAGTATGAATTTGAAGAATGATGTAGATTTTACAATATCATTGATAAAAATCAGAAACAAGAGAGGCCCGAGAACAGATCCTTGTGGAACTCCATGGCTAATTGTCTGTGGGTCTGATTTTGCGTCGTCAATGACAACGTATTGTTTCCGATTTGTTAGGTATGATCTGAACCAATCATGGGCAATCCCTCGAATGCCATAACAGTGTAGTTTCGATAATAGTATTTTATGGTCCACACAATCAAATGCTTTTCGGAAGTCAAGAAATACAGAGAAGACAGGCTTTCCTTCATCTATATTAGAATAGAGGAATTGTAAATGATTTAATATAGCCTGTGTTGTTGATTTTTTAGAGCGAAAACCGTATTGTTTATCGTAAAGAAATGATTTTTGTTCAAAATAAGAGTACACTTTTTTATACACAATCTTTTCGAATACTTTGCTAATAATTGGTAGAATGGAGATAGGTCGATAATTGTTTACACAGGTTTTTTCACCACTTTTAAAGATAGGGGTTACTCTAGCAACTTTGAGGGAGTTCGGGAAAGTGCCTAGTAAGAGAGACTGGTTAATAATATTTGATATCAGTGGGGCTACAATGTCAGCAATAACTTTAAGTACTTTAGTCGGAAACGTTTGTAACCCACTCGATTTATTTTTCATGTTGTTTATGCACGTAATTACATCGGAGGAGTTTGTAGGCGTAAAGAAAAAGGAGTTGGGTTCTCGAATATGATCCATAAATTCCAGGTGATCAGTAGGTTCACTTGGAATACCATCAGCTATTGTTTTCCCTACGTTTACGAAGAAGTTGTTAAAGAGATTAGCAATTTCTTTCTTCTCATGATATTTTACATTATCTTGAACAACATATTCAATTTTCTTTTTATCGGCATTATTCGGTTTACAGCAGGAGTTAAGGAGATGCCAAATCTTTTTAACGTCAGTTTTGAATTGAGTAAACTTGAGCGTAAAGTAGTTCTTTTTTGATGTTCTTATCTGGTTTGTTACATAGTTTCTAAATCGGTTATATGTTTCTCTAGATATTCGTCCTTCGCAAAGGAGGGCTAGGTACGCTTGACGTTTCTTTATATTTATCACGATGTCTCTGGTAATCCAGGGCTTATGTTTATTTTTCGGGGTAACTGTACGAGTTACAATTGGGCAACACTGATTGTATGCGGTCATTATAGTTTCAGTCAACTTTACTACTGCTTCATCAATGCTCGTAGTATTATTGTTTTGTTGAGAGATGTGCAATGTAGGCATTGATTCTTCTAGAACGGTGCGCATTTCTTCAAGATTTGATTCGTTTATTTTACGATATGAGTAAGTTTCAGCCCGTGCCTTGGTGCAAGCAATATAGACATTTTTCTTAATAAGAAAAACTGGGAAGTGATCTGATAAGTCAGAAGTAATTATTCCAGCAAGAAAATCACTAGGGTCTGTCATAAAGATATTGTCAAGCAGCGTAGCACACTCTGAGGTTATTCGTGTAGGCTTTGTAATGATCGGAAGGAAGGATTGAGACTGAAAGGTAGTTAGGAAATTAGAGATTGGTTCATGGCTTTCATGTTTCAGTAGATCATAATTGAAGTCACCGCATATTATTATGTCATTGTATAAGGGCCTGTTGAACTGAGAAATAATACGATTCAATTCATTCAGGAAGGATATAGGACAGGCTGTAGGAGGCCTATACACCGTTCCAAGCACAATGCGTTTACCATCTCTAAAAAGTTCTACGAAGAGTGATTCTATATGATCCTGATTCATGGTTGCACTTGCTATGGTTCTCGAGTCTATGTGGTTAGATATATATGTGCTGATGCCTCCGCCCCGCTGGTTTTTTCTTAGCGAATGGTAACTATGATAATTTTCAAATCGAATCATGTCTTTAGTCGAGTCATCTAGCCAGCTTTCGGTGAAGCTAATCACGTCTAGGTTATATTTAAGTTCAGTAATAGTACATTGTATCTCTTCCAATTTTGGATAGAGTGACCTACAGTTCCAACACAGGAGTGAGAAATCTCGGTCAGTTATTCGTATAGTTTCGTTGAATTCTGATATATTAGTATACCTACACTCTTGAGAGTCGTTTAGGTTTGGATATATTCTGTTCAAATGATTGAAATCTGGATCGATTTCCTCAAATATTACAGGGTGATCAGTCATGTAAAATAAGTAAAAGTAAGAATTAGGTACTATAGAGCTTAAGACGAAATACAGAGTCAAGCTTAAAGTGATATTTCAGTCTAAAAAGTAGCTTATTAAGTAAGAGAGAATAGAGTAAAAAAGAAAAATCTAGCGCGATTTCGTGAGTACACACAAACTCAGTCCATGAGCGAGTGATAATGGAGTTCAATATCACAACATTGGTGCAAACAGATTGCTAAGGGCGTTTTCGCAAGTTCACATACAACAGGTAATAAATTTCTAAAGATTATGACGACAATGATACAATCAGCTAATATGGTTTACGCGTAATAATAACTGTAGTGGTAAATAGAGAAGAATTCACAGTAACATTGGTTGGTGAAAAATTACTAATTGCGATGTTACAAAATGTGACACACAGTTGTCATAGATGTTTACACACACATCTATTATTTATTTGTTATAATATTGGAGTTCGATATCACTACATTGGTGCAAACAGATTGCTGAGGGCGTTTTCATAAGTTCACATACAAGAGGGAATAAGTTTTAAAGATTATGATGACAATGATACAATCAGCTAATATGGTTTACGCGTAATAATAACTGTAGTGGTAAATAAGGAAGAATTCACAGTAATATTGGTAAGTGAAAAATTGCTGATAGATTATAATGAAAATGATATAATCAGATTATAAGAAGATTACAACGACAATGATATAATCAGATTATAAGAAGATTACAACGACAATGATATAATCAGCTAATATGGTTGTACGATGGCAGTGGAGGGCAGAAGCGATTATCAGATTATAAGAAGATTACAACGACAATGATATAATCAGCTAATATGGTTTACGATGAAATTGATGAAATAAAGTGCAATTTGAACATATGAATCGTAGTAAAATTATCTTTCTGTCCGTATGTTGTACAAGCTATGAATTTTGATATTGAATATATGTTTGTTTACCCATTTCTACCAATATTTTTTAGATATTTGTCAATCATGAGTGGTAACCGACTTACACTGTATCTCTATTTTATCCCATGTACCCATGTCCGCATGATGTGGTGAATATCGAGAAGATATGAAATATGTTTTTGGTGGTGATAGGGCTTTGCATATTTTTAGGGCATATTTTTCATTTCTCATTCAACTACCCTTGACAGAGATAGACTATTGGCAAGCCACGTGTGGTTTATCTATTAGTACGCCTCGTATATTTTGTATATTAATATGCCTCGTATGGTCTATCTATTTTGTACACCTCTGATGGCTTGTCTATTAGTACTCCTCGTATAGTTTGCCTATTATTATCATGCCTCGTATGGCTTATCTATTTGTACACCTCGGATGGTTTGTCAATTAGTACTCCTAGTAAAGAACTTTTGTTAGACTACTAGCACACCACAAATGGTTTGTCTATTAGTACACCTCGTATATTTTGTCAATTAATATGCCTCGTATGGTCTATCTACTTGTACACCTCTGACAGTTTGTCTATTAGTACACCTCGTATAGTTTGTCCATTATTATGCCTCGTATGGCTCATCTACTTGTACACCTCGGATGGTTTGTCAATTAGTACTCCTCGTATGGAACATTTGTTTTAGGATGCCCTATATTTAAGAAACTTTTAAAAGCCAATATGTTGGCATGTATCTCATGTGAAAATTTGGAAATAAACGTTTTTTCTTTCTTTTTCTTTTTTCTTTTCTAGATGAATGAATAATAATCTCAAATTAGTAGTGAGTGGCAAATGATTGCATTTCGTGTTCCCTCTTACATCCTTCAAAGATATGGGGCCATGTATCGTACAATAAACATTTTTCCTCTTGCCCTCATAGTCGAAATTCTTTCCCTGCGAACATCATGACAAACCATACCCTCGTGTTATTTGGATTGTATACATCTGAAGTAACATACTGCGCGTTTACATACATACTGCGCGTTTTATCTCGTGCATCACTCGCGCTAACGCTCGTTATAATTGTGATGCTGCGCGCTACGTTAGTAATTCTCGTTATCTACGTAGTGGTTCTCATCTGCACGTTTTTATGGCTCATTATGATGTACGTAATGACTCTCAACAGCTCGTTATCTCCAGTCGTTATCTACCTAGTAGCTCTCGTCAGCTAATTTTTCCTATCGTTATCTACGTATTGTTACTCTTGATTTCACGATGCAGGAGCAGGTCGTGTTAATTTCGTAATGCAAATCAGTATTCCGAGTCTCCCACTATGGAAGAAGCCCAATTTTAAACACTTATGCTTAGGCAAATTACTCTTATGGATGGACTCCATTTAAGATCAAGGTGCACGAAACGACTGAACGATGGATTTTAGTAAATTTGTATTACTTTGAGTGATGATGATTGGGAATCATCTTCGGAAATTTTGTGTACATTTTCAATATTATTTTCGTCTCAATTTATTTTTAAGTGTTATTCCATATGGTTAATTTTGAAGGCGTTACTATTTTCATAAAAATGAATGAACGATGGCATTCGGTGAATGAACGAAACTATTCGAAAAATTTATTCTAGAACCAAATGTTGGTTAAAAAATGAACAAAATGCCACCACAAGTACCGAACTACAATTAATTGTCCATTAACTTACATTTAGTCTCATTTATTAATTAACTTTTTTGTAGGACTCGCTATTTTGCGCTCCACTGTTTACTGATCTTTACCGACGGAGTAACTGATATATCAGTAAACTCTGCCAAAAATGTTAGAGGTTTTTTAATTGAAATCTATAATTTATTTTGGGAAATTTAACGTCCGGACTATTTACATATGACTCTTTTATCTTCTCGATTCCTCTATTATTGTGTTCTGAAAAAAGTCGGAGAGAATTTCAATCAGCACAAAAAATGTTTTTCAAGAAAACAAAAAAATGGGAGTCATTACATAGATTTTGAATATGATAGATTTCTAGATACTAAGAACATTCTTGTGGGTCTTATTTGTAACAAAGTACGTGCTTGTGTAAATTAATTATATAAATCTCAAATACAGCAAGCTCTGGTTGGTTAACACGAGCCGTTTCATCCAACAGGCTCGCCTACGTTTGTCCAGACTTTCGCTCTGCTATGGACAGTTTTGCGAAGTCCTGAGTCAGTTCAAATTAGCTCCATAAACTCTGTGTCTTACTCGTGTTTTTTTTGCAATTAAGAATTTCCATTGTACACTGCATCGCACTGAAGCATTGTGCCTTTCATCAGAGCGTGGTGCTAGCGAGCGACCAGGCTGAGAAGCAAGTCAGCTTGAGATCTGCCCCGGGAGCCGTGGGCAACAACTTCAACTTGGATCAAATGATGTCAAGTAAGATTCTTTACTGTTGAGATATTAACAAACACTTAAAATACAGCATAAGCTTATGTGCAGAACATTTTTGTTCCATTATTTCTCGGTCACTACGGACAGAACATTTTTTCTCTGGTATTGTTCGGTTTGTACGTGCATAACGCTCTCGTTTTGCCCTTTTTGGCCATTAATTGGAAGTTAGTTAATCCTGATAAAGAAATCAAATAAATCATATGTCAGAATACCAGGTTCTCTATTTATTGGGGATCAAGGCAAAAGAAACAGAAGACTTCTATTATATAATTATTATGAAAGAAATAAATTGCTGTCGACAAATCAAAATGAATAAGTAAATAAGTAGTAACTAACCGGATGTAGAGGAAGAATTTTAGAAGAAAAACCGAGCATATAGGACATTAATGGGATTCACGAATAAAAGTTTGTTATAGATTCCTAGCTAGAAAAAAAACACAGTGTGGTACTAGGCAGGCCAGACCTAATAATCCAACCTGAAACAACAGAAAAAAAACATTGACAACTTTATGAAAGTAACCAGTGACAAAGTTTGTATAATTTCAGATCTCAAAAATTCATTAGGTACCAAAAATAAGTCAAATAAATATTCGAAAATGCTAGTAAATCACCATACTTACTGAATGGTACGGCAGACAAAACACAACTGTATTGAGTTTCACTCCCGCTCAAAGAAAATTACAATTTACGGATAAACGGGTCGCACCGAGATGTGATTTACAGACGTCCTAGAGAAATTTCCCTGACATCATTTGCGTTTTCTTCGTTTTCGGAACTAGTCTGAAAGCATGTTGGAGCATCAATAGGCACCACCAAAATATTATACTACTTCATCTTTGTTATTTTCGAATGATAGATCGGCTAGGACACAACGCTAAAAGGCTCAGCAGCTCTCGCTGGTTTGCCTCCGCGATATGGTGGTAGAAAGTCATCTCTTTGCACTGTGTACCATGAGCAGGATAAGGTTCATCTTATGGATTTCGTCAAGAATTTGAAACCTCTAATTATATCTCCTTAAGTCTTCTCAACAGGCGAGAAGAGGACCTCATTCAGAGATCCTCCAATTACGGTCTCTTGGCATGAAGTACTAATATCTCGGCTGCGTAGCCGGTCTGCTTTGTCGTTTGCGCGAAGAGGTATGCCGTATCAAAAGTAAAAAATATAATTGGTGACCGGTAACAAACCAAAACGAAAATTACTGATGTATATTTAAAATTGCTTTCAAAATATTTTGAAATAATTCAGCTTTACAAGCGGATTTCGTTCATCTGAGACTACCTAGCCTTCGTTCATTTCAGTCTCTTCTTCCTACTTCTGCCATACCCTCGGTATTGCTACTGTATCGCTTCTTCTCGTGTGGTAAAACATTGAAAAAATAAGTGTCCAGACAAAAGGTATAATTTACATGCACTTTTTTAAAAATCGGTATTTCTGCAAGATAGACCAAGATATTTATGGAATCACTAGTGATAGTGATTCTCGTACTCAAATCATGCAATTCTCTACTTTTTCATTTGCTCTGATAGCACACATTCTCAGACGTGGTCGGCCATCCAAGTTCATCCCGAGACTAGTTGAACAATCAAACGGGCTCTCCTCATTGATCTTGCGCCTACACAATTACCAGGCAACTAACTTTATTTGTTGCCTTACTGAGACAAATTCGATTTTTGTTATCATTTGTATTTATGCAGGCAAGTTAGCAATATTTTTGAACAACTTGACATAGTATTGAATCCGTATGCGACGCCGCTTCACTTCCAATCATTTGTCCCTGCCACACGTTTCTAGCGTTCAGATTTTTTCTTTGATGGAGGAATCTTGCCTCCAGCTACAACAAGGTTCTAAACCTGGAATTGAATAGAAAAATTTTGGCACAGTGCACGCATACAGTTCATTACTTTTCACATCGAACACATTTGCGAAATTTCCTATATATATATCATACAAAATTTCAACATAATTTGAATAATAGTTTTTTTCATTTTTGTTTTTGTTGAGAATATTTCACGGCAATTTTTCCACGCTGCATTCTCGGTTTATGTTGTCTACAGAGCAGTTAGTATAGGAAGAGGGACCTCGTTTACTTAGTTCAAAGTCTGTTTCTAGTAGTAACATATCAATTGAGATGAATTTTATGCGTATTTATGAGTTTTTAATACGCTTGATTGATAGAGCGATTAAAAGTGAAAAACACCTAATTTTTAGGTTTTAAATACATCGTGTCTGCGGCAAGCTGTTTCGAGTGAGGTGTAGAACTGTCCACCATATATAATTATACTTCTTCACTTTATTATTGATAACACAATTCGCTATTATTGATAACTTCACAAACCTATGGGGAACGTGTAACACAGAGTGTGTCATTAGTACAATTTTGTTGTTCGTGATCAGCAGCACGGGATACGTGTGGAAGGTTGCGTTGGGAAGTGTTTAAAATCCTCATCTTTGATCTCTCTGTGCTCGACTTCTTTCCTCAGTGAGGGTGCTGTACCTATGATCATTTCACCAATGACTTGTGGCTAGGAAATGTCCTTGATTTTCTTTGGTGAAATACAACATTGCTTTTCTTCAACATTCGTAGTAGCACTCACAAAGCAATGAACGCAAAAGCCGTGGTAAATGGCCTAAAATTTTTAAAAATATTTTGTCATCATACTCAGCTAAGGGCAACATATTCATTCTTAACTTCATGTGACTTACGTGAAAGTCTCTTTCCTGAGAAGAAATAACCGATCTTCTTCCAAGCCTAAATTTTTGAATTATATTTTTAGCAATTTCCTCCAAAAGACATAAATTTGGAAAATTGAACTGTGTCTAGTTGGTAATGAAAAGAGACTGGCCGATTTTCCTAAATTACGTATTTTTTATAATTGCAATGGACGCAGCAAAAGAAGTTATTTTACATTTTGTCATGACATTTGACGAAATTTGGTTCAACCAGTAGCAGGAAACGAATGTGCGTTTTGAAAGTAAACCAACGCATATCGAATTCTATTGAGGGTTGCCGTTTAGTTGAATAGCAATTCCTTATTCAGTATTCCGTTTGAAGCTCGTTTTTGATCTACTTTAGAGTGAAGAGGTGGGATCTTGTTGCAGGCGACCAACTTCCCCCTTGCGGGATGCTCAAAATATCTCTCGGCAGGAATTATTTTAGTTCAATACATGATTTTTGGTGTATGAAAGATTGCATTTTCAAAACATTAGCAGCAAGACATGTCGACATGTTGGAAAGTAACCAATGACGAACAGTGGCGCAGTTGCAGCGTATTGTTGAGCATTCGAAAGGTGTGAAAAACAATTTATTGCGTGGAGACTTATTGACCAATAATGAGCTTACACCTACTGTGGCAGCTCTGAAAGAATAATAGTCTTTTGAATACTCGATGCAAGGAGGTGTTTCGAATTTCCGGTACTTGTATTTATATTTGTAAACAGCTTCTGTCAAAGAGACCATTTTAGTACCTGTCGTAGATAGTGAAGTATTTATTCAAATTATATCAAACAGGTCTCCAGTCAAGTGGTGACAACACTGGTGCTCGAGCTCATCCGATCCAAGTTTTCCACTTCGGTGCAAACTCCACCGTGAACTTGAACATTGGTAGCACCGTGAACGAAGAAATTCACAACGAACGATTTACTCTACAACCTCATATCGAACGCTCCACAATCGTTGGAGGAGATTATACTAATAATCAACAGCGAAATGTTCACCTGACTAAACACGACGAACGTCCTATAAAATCATCACGCGACGTCCGCATTGAAGTCGGACCTTCTAAATGTTCACTTCAGTGATGAGCTCATTGTACAGGAGATGAGGCTTGACGTCGATGCGGGGTGGGGGGACTAGAGAATTGCAGGGGTCCAAATGACAGTGTTGGATGCGGTGGATTGGAAGACATAGAGAATAATACAGGCCAGTGTTTTTTGAAATGAATGTGGGAGTCACAGAAGACGTGCACTATATTTTACTTAAAACATTCAGTAGTAAGGTAGCAAGCCATTTCATGGGATTTTTCGTAATTTTATAATTTCGTTCTCACTCCTGATTTCTTATGAAAATCGCAATTTAAAATACGAAATTTCAAGTCCGCAACAATTTGCTGTTACTCAAGTCCTGTTTTTTGAGG
The DNA here is from genome assembly GCA_030386875.1 of Morinoia aosen. Lineage (NCBI taxonomy): Eukaryota > Metazoa > Arthropoda > Malacostraca > Amphipoda > Talitridae > Morinoia > Morinoia aosen. The sequence goes on along the minus strand of CM059561.1, from coordinate 29,185,337 downwards.
TATCAGTGAATTTAATTTTGTTCTAGCGTTGTCAATAACAGTTCTACTTAACGTTTATTGAAAGTTATGGAATTAATGAAGTCTTTAACGTGGAATTATCATTATCCTACTACTGCCTCAACCTCGGTATTGCTATCGTATCGCTTATTCTTGTGTGGTTATACATTGAAAAAACAAATCCAGATAAATGGTATAATTTACATACTCAATTTTTAAAATCTGCATTTCTCCAGATATCTACGGCATTACTTGTTTACTTTAATGATTATCGTACACAAATCGTGCACTTCTCTACTTCTTCATTTGCTCTAACAGCACACTCTCTCACAATTTGTCGGCCATCCAAGTTCATCCCAAGACACGTCATCAATCAAACTGGTGGTCCTTATCCATCTCGTGCGTGCACAATTATCAGGAAACTAACTCTTGTTGTTGCCTTACTGAGATAAATTTGGTTCTGTGCTGTCATTTCTCATCATACACTCATGGATGGAAGTCAGCCATATTTTTGTACAACTTGATATAACATTGAATTCATACGCAACGCCGCTACACTTGCTATAATTTCTCAGTGCCATACTTTCGTAGAGTTCAGATTTTCATTCCACTGACAGACAGATCTTGTCTAGCTACAACAGAGTTTCTAAAGCTGGAATCAATTAGCAAATTTTTGGCACAGTGCACGCATACAGTTCATTATTTTTCACTCCGAATAGATGGACGAAATTTCATATGTATCGCATAAGATTTGGACATTATTTGAATGATAATTTGTTAATTTTTTTTTATTCAGAATATTTCACGCCAACTTTTCCACGCTGTAACCTGAGTTCATGTTGTCTAAAAAGCAGTTAGTATAGGGAGAGGGACCTCGTTTACTTAGTTCAAAGTCTGCTTCCAGAAGTAACATTTAAATTGCTATGAATTTATGCTTATTTATGAGTTTTTAATTCGCCTGATTAGAGGAGCGATTGAAAGAGAAAAGCACCAAATTTTTTAAGTTTTACATATATAGTGTCTGCGGTATACAGCTTAGAGTGAGGTGTAGAACTGCCCACCACACATAATTTTACTCCATCACTTCATTATTGATAACATACTTGCATAAACTTCACAAACTTGAAAGAAACGAGTAAAACAGGCTGTCACTGGTACAATTTTCGTTGAACGTAATCAGCCCCACAGGATACGCGCGGCAAACCGTGTTAGGAAATATTTAGAGCTCGTATCTTTGAACTACCTTTCTTCGACTTCCTTCCTGAGTGAGGGTGCTGTACCAATGATCATTTCACCAATGACTTGTAGCAAGGAAAAGTTGTCACATCGCTGTAGTGAAACACAATATTGCTTTTCCTCAACATTCGTAGTAGCACTCACGGAGCATTGAATGCAAGAGCCGTGGTAAAATGGACGAAAAATTTGTGAAATATTTTGTCCCAAAAAACGGCATCGCACTCAATTTAAGCCAACATATTCATTCTTAACTTCATGTGACTTGAAAGTCTCTTTCCTAAGAAAAAATTTCAGATCTTTTTCCAAGCGCTCAATGTTTAAGTTCATTTTCAGCAATTCCTTCAAACGGCATAAATTTGGAAAATTTGAACTATCTTAGTGGTAGTGAAAAGATACCGGCCGATTTTCCTCAACTATGCATTTTTTGTAATTGCAATTAACACTGAAAAAGTGGTCATTTTTACATATTGTCATGTCTTTTGGCTGGATTTGGTCTAACCAGTAACAGGAAGTGAACGTGCGTTTCGAAAATAGACTAACGCTCATTGAATTCCATTTAATTGAGCCTTTCAATTACATAGCAATCCTTAATTCAGTATTCCGTTTCGCAGCTCGTTTTAGACCTACTTAAGAATGAGGAGGCGGGATCTTGCTGCCAGCGACTGACTTCCCCCTCGCAGGGTGCTCAAAATGTCTCTGGGCGGGAATGATTTTACTTGAATACAAGATAGTTGTGTATGTCTTCAACAGATATATTAGACTTGACGGGGTTTCGAATAATTTTAAAGGTGTTGAAGATGCGCATGTTCAAAACATCAGCAGAATGACATGTCGACATGCTGGAGAGTACACAATGACAAACTCTGACGCAGTGGTAGCGTATTGTTGGGCATGCGCAGGGTAGGAAAAACAATTTATTGCGTAGGGACCTCTTGACCGATAATCAGTTTCTGTGCGGCAGATCTGGAAGAATAATACGAGTATGCCTTCTGAATACTCGCTGTAAAGAGACATTTTGAATTTCATGTACATGTGCTTTTATTTATGAAGTGCAAGTGTTGAAGAGACCATTTTAGGAACTGCTGTAGCCAAATGTGAAATATTTATTAAAATTATATCAAACAGGTCTCCAGTCAAGTGGTGGCAACACAGGTGGTCGAGCTCTCCCGATGCAAGCTTTCCACTTCGGTCAGAACTCCACCGTGAACTTGAACATTGGTAGCACCGTGAACGAAAAAATTCACAATGAACGAATTACTCTACGACCTCATATCGAACGCTCCACATTCGTTAGAGGAGATCATACTAATAATCAACAGCGAAATGTTCACCTGACTAAACACGACGAGCATCCAGTGACCACAACGTACAAAGGCAGTCTCTCAGTCGGACCCACTAAATGTTCACTTCAGTGACGAGCGCATTGCACAGGAGATGAGGCTTGAAGTTGGATGGTGGGGATCTCCAGTATCGGGAGATAGTGAATGTAAAATTGCAGAAGTCCAAATGGCGGCGATAGATCGGTGGACCGGAAGGTATTGAGAGTAATACAGGCCAGTGTTTCTTGAAGTGAATGTTGGAGTCACAGAAGATGTGCACTATATTTTGCGTAACACATTGACTGCGATACGACCCAGAGATGGGTCGTGCCACAGAACATTGACTAGTATATGGTCTGTGGTCGTGCTAAGTTTTTCCTGCAGCGACCGACCCATCGATGGGTCGTTTGAAAAAGTTTAACAATCTGTTAAAATTGATGGTATTTAATGGACCCAGTTAATGTTTGGTTTTTATAAAATTTCTAATAACTTTTGAATTTAAATTTGAGTTGAATCTGAACTTCAGTTAAACCATCGCAGCCAATGTGTTAAAACATTCAGATGCAAGGTTGCAAAATATTTAGTGTAATTTTTCGTGATTTTAAAGTTTCGTTTTCATTCCTGATTCCTGTGATGATCACCATTTAAAATTGGAATTTTCAAGTTCACAACTACTTGTTATTAGTGGAGTGGTGTTTTTTGAGTTATCATGTGAATCTAATTTTGTTCTGAAGTTGTCGTCAACAGTTCTACTTCACGTTCATCGGAAAAATTTCCAAGTCGTTTTGCAATTAGTAAAGTCTCTAACGTAGAATTATCATTAGGGTAGATTTAATTTTGGTATGATGTTTTAAAAGGATTAAGTAATACCGCTTTCATCACACTTTTCAATGTTTTTCCATACAAAATTTAGAGTTAAACTAACGTATCCTTGACCTTTTGTTTCCAACATATAGTCTTCAAAATGTTTCAAATGTGGCTTATTATTTTCAGCATCTTAGCCATGTTTTACTATTTTATTTTACGAACTCGCATCTGCCGTCATTTGTTCAGGTACTTTCAACTTAGGTACTTACTTCAGGTACTTCAACTTGATGACACGTCTCGTGTCATCAAGTTGGGTTTTTCGTTTCGGCTGAAGGATTTGTTCATGAGGAAGTACGTCTGGGTCTTCCTCATCATAAAAGGGTTTTCGAAAGCGGGAGATTTGAGAAGGATCCTTTCTCGTCAGGAGACGTACAACAGGCAAAAAGTTGAAAGTTTTAGTTTCGCTATCGTCTGCAATGGAGATTGGAGCTACGTGGAGGTTACTGTTAACATCAGCTGGAGATAGGTTTTCGGGACTTCTTTCACATTCACTTTGCTTCTTTCAGTTCTTCTATCTTCTTCGCTATCTCTTTTTCATCTTTCCTTCCTCTTCATCCCAAATTTGTTATTTCAGTGCGCTGGTTGTTCCAGAATACATCCTGTGCATTTAGTCAATACTGAACAGTCGTTTCTCTTCACTCTCTTGGGATCTGATTTTGTGTGATTTGGCAGTCTAAAGCTAATTTAGTAACGATAAAAATTATTAAAATAATAACAATCTCTGGCTGTGAGGAAGTGCTTGCTGAAGTTGTTTACTCTCCAATGTTGATACAGTGTTGAAGCACGTCATTTCCATTCTAAACAAACAGCACCCGTTTAAACTCTACTGTCAATAATGTCATAAAGCTGGCTAGATATTTGAAAAATTGGGTTGTTAATTTTTATTTTTTTACTTAAGTAGTCGAACATATCTTTAGCGTTCCTAACCTGACCTAATTTTACGTCCTAAGTCCTAACGTATCCGGACCTAACCTATCCTACCAATGCCCATCTCAACCTTTCCTAAGCTAACCGAATGTATCTTCACCTAATGATGAATTTTTCTACTTGCTGAACGACACCTGACCCGACTACGATAGTCATCGTTAAGATAACATAGCTTGAAGCTACAATTACTTCCTAATTACTTAGGGAGCGAGCCTGTGTAATGAACCGTCTCGGTCCAACAGCTTCACACTTCACCCCAGGCTCTGCTATGTGTGAACTTTTTACGCGGCACTGTTAACGCTGTAGACATTGTAAGGACTCCACAGCAAATAAACCTCTCCGCGAAATCGCTGTCCCTCTTACATACCCATGCGATGATCTCGATCTCGGACTAACCGCATTCTGCCTCACCACATCTTGGCAACGCCACCGAGAAGCTCTGTTGCTCTAAGCGAGCGCAATCTCCACAAGCTTTGTCAGAGGCAACTCCCTCACCGCATCTGCCTCTCTGCCTCAACTTTTATGAAACACAGGCATATCGAAAGCACACCATCTCGTCGCTCTCTGTGCTAATATCACTTGCCCTTGCCTTGTGAAGCAGGGTAAATGCTTCTTCACCAAGCGCTCTTTTATCAACACTTCCTCGTCGAGCGCATGCATTCGTTTACGCCATATGACTGGAGCCGACAGCTCAGGCTTCCATGCTTTTGTCACTAAAACGTCAGCACGTCCACTTACAGCCTAAATGCGCTGCCGACGCTACAGCAAAATTCTCGGTACCGACGCTATAGCCTACGCTTACCTGCGAGATCCTGAGTCGACAATCAAGCCCGCGTGATCACGACTGTGAATTCGCTGTACACTACTACTACTACTGGGAGGGCCATAAGTTTCCATACATAGGTAAAATATTTAATTTCAACAAAATGAAGGCTTACCTAACTCTCAGCACTATAAGTTAAAAATTTGCCTACTTACAAAGTAATACTTTTAAACTTTCAGGTATTTTCACTAACTACGAATTCAATTTCAAAACGTTCAATACCTATCAGGCCAGCAGGTTTTAACCTCTGATCACTACGAAGACGATTTTCATGAATTTTCATTGTCCACATGAGACTTTGGACAATTTAGTTGGGCAACCAAACTCAAAAAGTATGGGTGATGATCGTCACTTGCCTGCGGAGTCGAGCGGTGAATCTAAAAATTTGCATGAAGGTGGATGTGCCAGAATTCTTAAGAGCAATACAACTTCATATATACGAGCATGGTTTGTTTAAACGTTGTTTTCTAATTTAGGAAGGGAAAGTGTGGTCGGAACCAATATCATAAAAACCTTTAGATGATTTTGAGACCAAGAGGTATACAATCTTTAGAGTTTCAGACATACCCCAAAGGTGACAGTGCTCTTGGATCCCTAGTTGAAACTTTGGTTGAACAATCTAAAAAGATGATATACCATAGCTTAAAACACTCGGTGTTAATTTTTTTGAATTTCAGTTCGTTACGGCAAAGACAACTCACTTCATTAACCGGCGTCCCGTGGCCTTTTCAGAGACCTTGCGCGATTCCTGTTCAGACGCTCGATCTACGATTAGGCCTTTTTGTTAAAATATAATAGGTTCTTTGTTTTATTACATACCATCAAGAAGAACGCCATTCAGACCATTTTGATACAGACCACTCAGCACCTTCTAGTTTCTACTTTCGTCTATTGAAATAACAAAAAAATACATAGTTGAAGAAAGTAGGGCGGTATCCTTTCATTACCAATTAGACACAGTTCAAATTTCCCAAGTTTATGACTTTTTGGTAAATAGGTAAAATGATAACTTAAAAATTGAGCGCTTGGGAGAAGATCTGTCATTGTTGCTTCGGCAAGAGACTTTCACGTAAGACACATGAAATTAAGAATGAATACGTTGCCCTAAATTATGTTTGATGTCGCATCTTGAGACAAAATAGCTCACTATTTTTTGGTCCATTTTACCTAGGCTCCTGCCTTCAATGATTCGTGAGTGCTTTAACGAATGTTGAAGAAAAGCAATATTGTATTTTACTAAAGCGAATCCAGGACCTTTCCTAGCCACAAGTCATTGGCGAAATGATCATAGGAACAGCACCCTCACCGAGGAAATAAGCCGAGCACAGATAATTCAAAGATAAGGATTTTTAACACTTCCCTACGCAACCTGCCACACATATCCTGTGTTGCTGATCACGAACAGCAAAATTGTACAAGTTACACACTGTTAGCCGTTCTCCATAATTCTTTGAAGATATCAATAACAGCAAATTGTGTTATCAATTATGAAGTGAAGAAGAAAGATTATTTATGGATGGCAGTTCTACACCTCACTCGAAGCAGCTTGCCGCAGACACGATGTATATAAAACTTAAAATTTTGTATTTTTCGCTTTCAAACGCTAGTGCAATCAGGCGAGTTAGATGCTCATAAATACTCACAAATTCATCTCAATTTAAATGTTACTACTGGAAGCAGACATTGAACTAAATAAACAAGGTCCTTCTACCCTTACTTACTGCTAGGTAGACAACATAAACTCAGGTTGCAGCGTGGCAAAATTGTGTGAAATATTCGTAACAAAAACGTAACATATTATCATTCAAATAATGTAGAAATTTTATGTGATAAATCGGAAATTTCGCAAGTGTATTCGGTGTGAAAAGTAATGAACTGCATGCGCGCACTAAGCCAGAATTTTTCTATGCATTTGATTCCTGCTTTAGAAACTGTGTTGTAGCTAGCAAAATCCTTCTGTAAGTGGAACGAAAATCTGAACTCTACGAAGGTGTGGTACGGACAAATGATTAGAAGTGGAGCGGCGTTGCGAACGAATGCTATCTTAAGTTGTACAAAAATATGGCTGACCTCCAATGCAGGAGCGTATGAAGACAAATGACAACAAATCAAATTTGAAATTAGGCCAAAAAAAATACATAATTCGTAGGAGTAACACGTATTTTTCCTGTGAAAAATGCTGTGATAAAATCTTAGTCCCTATAGTGGTAAAATGCGAATTATTATACAAGGTTCTCCACGACTGTGCCAGGGTTCACGCCTCAGCAATGACTTGAAGTAACCGGTCAGCTCTTCCATCCTTATCGAGGTCTCTTAGCTTAGGGACACTCCCTAACTCGGCCGATTATTTGTAGTTTGAAAATGCACGACGAAAACGGGACTTTGAACTGCGGTAGAATATAGAAACAAAATAGCAGGATTGAAATGAACTCTTTATTCCCTTCAAAATGAAGTTTGTGATAGCAGAACATTCCAATTAATTGTCGTAGTTGCCAAGACGCTGCACTTTTAACATTGTGTGGGGAATTTTTTAAGAACGCCGTGCTGTAATGAACAATGTTCTTGGAGTTCATGAAACATGATATTCATGACAAATTTATTACTCTTGAAATTCATTTTTATGTGAATAACACGCACTGCAGGTTCAAGTTCTTTAATTTTATTGCGCTAGGCACACAAATAAAGATAAGCGAAGGCTAAGAAACTCATGCACAGGCACGATACAACTCTAGAGAGAGTAGGTTTTGAGGTTGCGCAGATTGTCGCGCTAATTCGAAGATATAAGCGCTCTTGTGTCCTTCGGCCAGAAAGGGTTGGAAAGAGGTCTTCCTGGAGTCCTGACTCTGGTCTCGAGCAAAGGTAGGAGAGAGGTGCAAGGTTTACTGCACGAGGAGAGAGAGACACTGAAATAATTAATTTGCCAAGTTAATTGGATGAAGGTGTATAGCTCTTTCAATGAAAATAATAACAAAAGTCTGACACAAGCCCTCTTACCCTCTTAACGTTCGACGTTCGGTGCAAAATGGTTGCGCTACGTGACAAAAGAACGAAGTTGCAGGAACAAAGGAAGGTGCTCTGGCATTGAAGTGCAGTTATACTGTAAAAGAAGGTTTAGGAGAAAAAATAGGGTAACAAGTAAGTTTGAGCTTATAACTCGTTGTGATTCAAAAATTAATACAATTTGCTGGTCGGTCGAAACTCACCTAAGGAATCTATCCTCAGTGAGGTTTCTCCTCTTTCAGCGGCAAGTTAGGTGCAAGGCGCAAGTGAAGCAATGGAACACAGACGATAGTAAAGAAGGCCTTAATAATACCTTAAAGTAATTAAAACTACCTAGGTTAAGCGTCGCCTCTCAAGGAGGACGACAAAAGGCAAGTTGAGCGTCGCCTCTCAAGGAGGACGACAAAAGGCAAGTTGAGCGTCGCCTCTCAAGGAGGACGACAAAAGGCAAGTTGAGCGTCGCCTCTCAAGGAGGACAACAAAAGGCAAGTTGAGCGTCGCCTCTCAAGGAGGACGACAAAAGGCAAGTTGAGCGTCGCCTCTCAAGGAGGACGACAAAAGGCAAGTTGAGCGTCGCCTCTCAAGGAGGACGACAAAAGGCAAGTTGAGCGTCGCCTCTCAAGGAGGACGACAAAAGGCAAGTTGAGCGTCGCCTCTCAAGGAGGACGACAAAAGGCAAGTTGAGCGTCGCCTCTCAAGGAGGACGACAAAAGGCAAGTTGAGCGTCGCCTCTCAAGGAGGACGACAAAAGGCAAGTTGAGCGTCGCCTCTCAAGGAGGACGACAAAAGGCAAGTTGAGCGTCGCCTCTCAAGGAGGACGACGACTAAGTTATATTAATAATTGCTAGGTTTAAACATTAATAAATAAGGACACCCTAATGAAAAAGGTACACGGAAGATATAAGAGCAAATTAGAGGAGAAGGGAGAGGACAGCACACGAGGAACAGAAATGTTCGCCCTCTTGCTCAACCGCGGGTCTTGATGGCAGCCCCGAAGGAACTTCTCAGCACTCGTCCGTTTGCACGTATAGTTACTTTCGCAGGCACAAGTGACACTAGGTGATTTTCAGTAGCGAGAGTCAAGACGATAAAGGAAATAATAGCAGTAGTAATAGTAGTAGCAGTCGTAATAATCTTAAAATTAGGGACCAGTTCACGATCTCACCTCCATTCGTGCTCCAAACCTCAAATGTGTGGTGAAACGAGGTCTAGACTGCTATGTTACGGAGGTGAGCGCACTGTATTTCTTATACAGGTTGAGGAAGCTGTAAGGCAACATCATACGAGAATAGCTACTTCAACAGTGGAGGCGGTACGAACGAGGATTTCATTACAGGTGTCATCCAGCCAAAGGAGACCAACGAGATCTTGGAAGACGCACGCCCTAGCACTTGGTGGAAATCCGGCGGGGGACCAACTCATACACGCTCACGGATGCTGCCTTCTTTGGTTGACTTGTTTCTTGAGTACATCGCTGCCTTCCCTCCAGAGCTGCATTAGAGCGTCTTTTTTTTTTGGAACATCTCAAGGGGTAACAGCTCATCTTTTTCTGATGAAAATTTCGAGATTCTAATCTTCATTAAACGAAAAATAGAGGAGGAAATGTAAAGAGGTGAAATTGAATAACATGAAGATCGTGTATTATGTTTTTTATATAATTTTGTCCACTTTAGCAACGCTTTTTATTTTATTGCTTTGGAAACGTTTTTGCCGTTAACTTTAAATAAACATTTTTTGGGCGAACTAAAGAGTCGAAAAGAATTAGAACGTGTCAGTTAGCAGCTTTGGTATAATTTATGGGTGTTTTAGGTTATTCACGAGTAATAACTGATCCTATTACAAATAGTATTTTCTTAGAAAAAATTTGTCCCCTAAAAAGCTGGCGTCACAGCATCATTGCAAGCTTCTGTTACATTCCTAAAGAATTAACGGATTAACTGTAATCGATATTTATTTTTTGATAAGCGAATGAAAATCAACGAAACTTGATTTTCGCTTAATTAACAGTATCCACCTGGGTCTAAACCTATCAAATACACTGGTGCGCAAAATTGGGAGTAATCATGAAAAGTAGCTTTAAATACTGTAACACAACCTTCTGACGGAAAACTTTTTACTCGTTTAAGAACTATTTCAAAGCTCTTCCATCAGTCGAAGCAACATTATCTCCTTCTGTTGGTCATTGAAAACACTTAATCCTCGCCTAGGTGAACGGCTTGTACTTCAATCGGTTTTAAGTTGTGCCATGTTGAAGTTCTCTCATTTCAACTACGCATTGGTCCTCCAAATGACTTCCGACCCTCTCCAACCTGTTGAAAATAGCATCAAAACCCCCCATGTCCATTTTTGAAACACTCAAGGCACATTTCAGCTTCACATTTAAAAATCACGGTCTCTGTCTGGCTGTTGCCGACCTAAATATTTATCTTAGAGCTAGGCCAGCACCATTTGTGATGTCCCAACGAAATGCATTTGGAAAAAGAATCTGTCCATTAACCAAATGTAAATATGAACAGAGTCTGTGTAGGCAAATTGATACGCAAGTATCGGAATATGTTCTTAATGCAGTACTCTTGATATTACTAGAGGTCTTTTCGTCAAGTCTACGAGATAAAATGTAACAGCGAAATCATCAAGAGTTTTGCATCACTGATATAAAATGAGCCGTGTTTGTGCAACAACTTGCTCGTGGTACGTTCATTGGAAATAATGTGAGAAAATTTAGGACGTGCTATGAAGACCACTCGTTATCAAAGTTTCTCACTTCGGCCGCGGTCTTCTTAAACAAAGCAGTCAGGCAGTGAGAGAGATCTCGGCAGCAAGTGCCGTTGTGCTCCTCTATTATTTTGTTCCTTTTCCTTTCTTTTACTTTTTTGTTTAAGCGGTGCCGTTATTATTTCATTTTGATTATTTACGTAATGCATGTTCGTGCTCCTGACCAGTCCAGTGATTAGTTCTAGTAAAGCCCGTTGGTGGGCTTTCAAGGTGTTACCTTGATGGCGTATTAACTTTGAACCTTACCGTGCCCAAGGGCCACTTAACCTTGAACTTTAACGTGCTCAAGGGCCACTTAACCTTGAACTTTAACGTGCCCAAGGGCCACTTAACCTTGAACTTTAACGTGCCCAAGGGCCACTTAACCTTGAACTTTAACGTGCCCAAGGGCCACTTAACCTTGAACTTTAACGTGCTCAAGGGCCACTTAACAATCAACCTTAACGTGCCCACGGGACAATTAATCTTAGAACGCGCCTTAAGGCTATTTAACTGCTTGAGTAGACTAGGGTAGTTCGTAACTTTAATCGCATGCCTGCGCTGGACTGGCACCTTATACTGATTTCTTCTTAAAATCTCTGAAAGCCGTAGGGCTCTTCTTCGGCATAAAATAAAGTGAGTACTTGACGAAATTTGCCTCATAAACGAAATTAAGAATTGACGAATAGTTCTCTATAAGATTGTTTCCCCGAATTGAATTTCTTTACTCTTTAGGAGAATCAACCTTCCAAGTAATCTCCTGCCGCCTCTGCTGCATCAGCGTATGTTGCTGGTTTTAACGTCTTCACCTTGTTGGAAAGAGCAAGGCCAAATAAAGTTTAAGCCTTCGTTTCGTTTCTCGGTAAGAGTTAACTTTTGCGATACAGAGTGTAATCTGATGTCATACGTTTCATATTACATGAACCTAGTTCTTCATTAGATCTTTGATCTATTGATAAATTTTTCACAGTTGTGTTGGTGCGTTCGCGCTCACCTGTTCCTTGTTCTCGTTTCTCGTTCCTGTTGACTGCGAGAACTGCGACGCGCCGTATATAGCCGATGAATTCTTCTTAATAAAAGGATAAAGATTCTGTACGAGTCATTCTTATCTTGTTCCAACAATAACGCGCTGGAATACTGAATGTTCTCAATATTCATTTAGGGAATGTGTTAACACTGTGCGAAAAGTCAATCGATTCTGATAAAGAAAATACCCGAAATACTACAATTATAATTATAATTCAATAATGAGCATTGAAATGTTATATTTTGATGTGAACTTGAGAAGCAATTGCATGAGAAATGAACTGAAGCAATTGCATCTTTATCATCAAATGGGTGTCTTTCTAAGTCACATGAACAAATCGAAGGAAGTGGAAGAACGCATCGATATCGAAATCTGCCTCCACAGAAATAATTTTACCTTCAGAGAGACAGCTGCCTACATGAAGTGAAAGGCCAAAAAATGCTGACAAATAATTCCGAACAAACGTTCTCCTAGTGGCCTCTAAAAAAAACTGTATAATGAATTATATAATGGGTATTTGATGAATTTATGAAACCATTGGAATTAAAGGAATTTAATCCATGATGAATTGTATTATGAATTGTATAATGGGAAAGAAAGGATTCACAGCCCAAATCATTAGACATTTTTTACTGCAAAAAATTGTAGAAATTGACTAAGAAGAAATTGACGACAAGACACTCTATAAAGAAAGCAGTAAATGATGACTCAAACGACATCTATGTCAAATTTGCCCATGCAAATAGAAGAAAGAATACCGCAAAAAAAAATAATAAAACGGAGCAGCATCTTGTCAATTCCAAATAAGAACGGAAGTGTCTTTGCTTCTCTAAATGGCAGAAGTCTAAGTAATGAAATTTTCCACAAAATATTAAGGGACAGTTTTAGATAAAGAGCTATACTTATAATAGAGAAAAATTTTTGATCGAAGTAATTGAACGATTTCTTGTAAGGAATTTTTTTTCTGTGGGAAATTTTCTATATCCCTCACAATCATTAAAGGAGAAGAAATACACAGGAATTCTATTTTCGTTCGTTATCTACTTCTAACTTTCAAGTTGCACAAGATTTAGAAATTCGAATATAAATATTGTTGACAATATCCCGCCTGGGGTATGATTAATTTCAACTCGGAATCAACAGACTGACAACCATGGCCACAGACAACTTAACAGTCATTGACTGCGCCAGACGCGAAGGTAAAGTTTAGACATTTAAAAACAATCGCAACGGCGATCTAACATTTGATTAAGGGTGTCGCAACGGCGACTTTACATTGTTCAAGTTTGAGGTGTCGCATCGGCGACTTTACATTGTTCAAGTTTAAGGTGTCGCAACGGCGACTGTACATTGTTCAAGTTTAAGGTGTCGCAACGGCGACTGTACATTGGTTAAGTTTAAGGTGTCGCAACGGCGACTGTACATTGGTTAAGTTTAAGGTGTCGCAACGGCGACTATACATTGTTCAAGTTTAAGGTGTCGCAACGGCGACTGTACATTGTTTAAGTTTAAGGTGTCGCAACGGCGACTGTACATTGTTCAAGTTTGAGGTGTCGCAACGGCGACTTTACATTGTTCAAGTTTGAGGTGTCGCAACGGCGACTTTACATTGTTCAAGTTTGAGGTGTCGCAACGGCGACTTTACATTGTTTAAGTTCAAGGTGTCGCAACGGCGACTGTACATTGGTTAAGTTCAAGGTGTCGCAACGGCGACTTTAAGTATATTAACTGGTAAGGGTGTCGCAACGGCGACCTTTTATGATTTTTATTATTAAGTATTACTCTTTTAAAAGGACAATTTGTCCGTTGAAAAGGTTTTAAAAAGGTTTAAAAATATAATTGCTGCTTCGTGTTCCCAGTTAGGTTGAGGACTAGGCCAGGAGCTCTGGCAGGCAAGTCGGCAGCGGACAGCTTCCGGCTGTATATTTAGTTATCAAATTCCGGCCACTCCGGAACTCGGATTCACCACTCGTCCAATCTCCCAACGTCAGCTGTGAAGTAAAGGCGGAATATAAGAAACGGTCACCAATCGAGGGTCGCATATGAATGAATATACTCAAGTTTAATTCAAGGATTAAGCGAAATTCCAGTTATAAAAAGTAAGGAAAATTACCTAATTAGACACCATCGCCAAGCACAACCGCTACTGCAGCACCGCCAGTTAGAAACGGATGAACTGCGTCAAAACAGTTCAGGATACTGGGAAAAACAAAATTACATCCATCGTTAGAACTTCGAAAGAACCCCACCAAAATTTTAAGTTTATTCAATTCTTTCGTTTTATATCAGATAAATGGAGTGTAAGCATGAATACACACCTGAGCTTATGGTGCAGCTCAGTGTAGAAACTTTTAGCACAGAGGAAACATGAAGTTTGAGAGAAAGATAGTTAAGGAAGTACTCCAGAGTAAGTTGAGGTCTTTAAGAGTTGAAGGTTTAATATTTGAATATTTAAGGTTTAGTTTAAGGTTTTAAGTTGAAGGTAACCACATCGGAGTATGTCGACTGGTCAATTAGATGGTCTCTTCTAATTTAAGGTTCAGACAGTAGTCTGATTTGATAGTTTGAGGTACTAAAGTACTTTTAAGATGAGGAGCTATAACAAGCCACTCTAATTGAAAACCTAACCACACACACGCTCACACATACACACTAATTGAGAAACACAGATGAACAAAGGTAGCTGACGAAGAAGAGATGGAGAGAGCGGAGAAGTTATGCAGGGAGGCCTCGACTCGCCACCGCCATATTTCACAGGATCCACCAACACTGGAAGCCTTAGAAGGCTCTAAGGTGACACGAAGAGGTTGCCGACGCAACACCTATCTAGCACAGTAGGTGTCGCCACCGAATCTCAAAGGAATCAAAAGGTATATGTTCTTGAGTCGGTCCAAGCCCCTCCTGCCCTTTCCTGGAAGCCTGAACACGACATTATAGTAAATCTGAACACAACATTTAAGCAGAACACATTTTACATTTAATTTTGAGAATAAACGATTTTAAATCACAGAATTTTTCTAACATTTCCAATATTCATCAAAGTTGACGACACAACGATCATTTTTGCTAAATGATCCTCAACATCTGTACTGATAGGTTATCTCAGTTTGACTTGTACATCACCTTTCGATGTAGGCCCTGGAAAACAACGAGGACTTTTTCTTAAACGTCGGAATGATCGCTATATGAAACAACTCTAGTTGGTTTCATTTATATGGACTACAGTTTTGCCTAGTCCACTAAGACACTTGGTGAGCCACGCAGTGCGAACCCTTTGCTTCATTTTCTCTTCAATTCATTGTACATGGTTGCGGTTTATTTTCCTTAACTGAGTGAAATATTTTAAAAGCTTTTGAATTGTTATTGTTGCAAATGAAGCGGTGATATTTGTCAAAATCTTCAGCTTGATCATTTCTATAGCAACCAACTGTTTGTTTCAATGTACTAATATGATTTCACTGTTTTCCCTCCGTATCTGAGAATCAATAAAGCAACTCATTTAAAAATCGTTATGCTGAACTTTTGGATCACAATTAAAATCTTCCTTATACCATCTTTCATCGGAAATTCTTCCTCATACTATTTTCTACAGTGTGTTAACATCCCTATGCAATGGCATAGGTATGTGAGAGTGAAAGCGGCGTCGGGGAGAGGTTTATATGCACAAATCGGGCCAAAATCACTTATATTTCTTACTATTCTCGTGCTGTTAATTTTATTAAAGATTCTACTGATGTATAGCTTGTAGGAAACAAATTGTTTAATTTACACTAACTCTCATCCCCATTGAACAAGCACCTCACAAAAGGCCTCGTCGTTCCCACGATTACTTGCATTGTACACGGTAATTGGGCCATAAATGAAAAAAATATGTTTTACAACCGTTTTTTAAGGAAAATGAAGGAAATATTGGTTTCTACCGTTTTTAGTACCCAAGTTTTACTGTTAAAATGTAGTTTTTACAGTTTTCAATTTCCGGGTACTACCGCTTGAAGAGCGGAAACTCTTCCGTAATCACGGTTTTTACCGTTTTTTACCCTCAAGTTATACCTTTTTTTTCAACCGTTTTTGTTGGCAGCGAAGATGCCAGACATTTTACCGTGAAATTACTGTGAACTTTTTTACAGTATACACTGGCGTACGCTGCAAACAAGCTCGGCACAGAATTATTGAATGTAAGAGATCCCGCAGGGCGGAGTATTTTGAGGAACTGCTGAACGTGAGGGATGATAGGATTGCGAGAGTAGTAGCTGTTGGAAGTGATGTTATTATACCTGTGTTTGGTGAAGTGAATAGAAGTCGAATAAGAAGTGCAGAGGTGAGATGTGCGTTGGATGAAATGAAAAATGGGAAAGCTCCAGGTTTGGATGGCTGCACGGTTGAATGTCTAAAGAAAGGAGGAAATGTGGTTATAGAATGGTTGGTGCGTTTATTAAATGTGTGTTTCGAGGCTAGTAAAGTGCCGGTTGATAGGAGTAGCGCGTGCGTAGTTCCGTTGTACAAGGGGAAAGGTGACAGGTATGAGTGCAGTAATTCTAGGGGTATAAGTCTACTGAGTGTCGTTGGGAAGCTGTATGGAAGAGTGTTAATTGGAAGAGTGAGAGTGTTGACGGATCGTGTGCTTGTTGAAGAACAGTGTGGTTTTAGGTGAGGTAGAGGTTGTGTGGATCAAATGTTTGCTGTGAGGCAGGTGAATGAAAAATACTTAAAGGGAAAGGACGTATATTGGGCATTTATGGATCTAGAGAAGGCGTATGACAGAGTGGATCGCGAGGCTCTATGGCAAGTGGTAAGTTTGTATGGAGTGGGTGGGAGACTGTTGAATGCGATAAAGAGTTTCTACATTGATAGCAAAGCATGTGTGAGAGTAGGGAATGAGGTGAGTGAATGGTTCCCAGTTGTGACAGGTGTGAGACAGGGATGTGTGATGTCGCCGTGGTTGTTTAATTTGTTTATGGATGGTGTGGTGAGAGAAGTGAATGCCAGAGTGTTGGGAAAAGGTGCGCAGTTGGTGGGACGAAATGGTATGCACTGGGAAGTGTGTCAGCTGTTGTTTGCAGATGATACAGCGTTTGTGGCTGACTCAGAGAAAAAATTGAGGAGACTGGTTACAGAGTTTGGTAGAGTGTGCGAAAGGCGGAAATTGAGGGCAAATGTGAATAAAAGTAAGGTGATGAGATGTTCAAGAGGTGGAGTGTTTGGAACTTTGGATGTGAGGTTGAATGGGGAAGCTTTAGAGGAGGTAGAGCATTTTAGGTACCTCGGGTCGGATGTGACTGTTAAGGAGAGTATGGAAGTAGAAGTGAAGCATCGAGTGAGTGAAGGTTGTAAGACATTGGGTGCAATGAGGAAAGTTTTTGAATGCAGGAGTTTGAGTATGAACGTTAAGAGGGGACTGTATGAAAGTTTGATTGTGCCAGTTTTGTTGTATGGAGCAGAGTCCTGGGGGTTGAGAGCAGCGGAGAGGAGGAAGTTGGATGTGTTTGAGATGAAGTGTTTGAGGAGCATGTATGGAGTAACTAGAAGAGATAGGATCAGGAATGAGTTGGTTAGGGGGCAGACGGGTGTTATCAAAAAGTTGAGCAGGCGAGTAGATGAAAGAGTGCTTGGATGGTTTGGGCATGTTGAAAGAATGAATGTTGAGCGGCTGGTGAAAAAGATATATATGTCGGAAGTCAGTGGTCTTCGAGCGCGAGGTAGACCACGGATGAGTTGGATGGATGGGGTGCGACGTGCTTTGTATGAGAGGGGTCTGACTGTGGACGTGGCGAGAGGGATGGCTGCGGACAGAAGTGAGTGGGGACAGTGTATAAGGAGGTAATTTTATTTTTGACGCGTTACTGGAAGCTGCCCGCGTGTGATGGGGTTGACCTGTCATGTGCGGGGGGAGAGGCTGCACTCAATGAAACGGTCGGGGTAAACCAGCTGTTGCTGTCGGGCCTGACTGTGGAAGGTGGTTGTGCTGGGCTGCTGCTGATCCTGGCAGTTCAGGTGCGGCCAGTGCTGCCTCTCTCGCCTCCTAGTGACTAAGTGTGGTGATTGTGGCCTGCTGTCGGCTACCTCCCATAGGGAGGATAAGCCCGGTATATGTATGTATGTAAGAGATCCAGCAGAACTCTAGAGAGGTGAGAGCTCCGCTGCCGGTCTTAGTCTGCGTCTGGTGTGCCGATATATAGTGCTCTAACGTGAGCAGCCGCGGCCATCTGGTTCTTATTATTCATCGGATTATTAGAGAAAAAGATGGTCAGCGCTAAAAATTCTTAATTGACAATTAAATATGGATGATTTAAGAAAGTTGCAAAGTTGTTGAATTTAAGTGAAGTAATTACAGAAATTTACTCGATAGCCATACAATTACCTTTAGTGGATTTTCTTCTGTTCCTCCGGTTAGACCGTTTATTGGCATGGTTATGTGGTACAAATAACTATTCATAACCGTTTTGCTTTAGTCAAACCGTTTTTCACAGTGGCAAGAAAAATTGCCAATTTTCCGGTTTTTTATTTCACAAGTTCGACCGTATTTCCATTCAAAGAAAGATATTTAACTATGAAATTTCACAGTAATATTTTACCGTGTGTCCCACAGTTGGATTTTTCTGAGTGGGTTGATGTTAGGATTAATAATAAACACGTAGAGGTTCAAAGATTGAAATTAAACCATCGGCTTACAGTGGATTTTGCGCTACTCACGTAGACGCCATCGAGGTCTCAATTACATTTACGAAACGTAAGTACGGTACATTTATGTTAGAAGTTGGGAATTGCTACAACACAAATTTCGTGGTAACCATAATGTGCCTGAGCGCTAGGTAGCCTTTATTTACAAAGTTAAAACTTAGCAACTTGTCACCTAGGGTAAAGATTACCTCCAAGTTAAAAAAACTTGCTTCAGCAATTTTCTTAAGAATTACTTCTACTTCGAGTACCAGTCATGCAACTAATTTTACAAAGCTACGAACGACATTGTTAATCAATTGATGAATGCTAACGTAAATGAAAATCCAACTTCGCAAAAACCTAAGATATCCAGCCATTCTAGCTTTTTCGAGAAAATCTGATCGTGGTGAAATTACTGCATATCACAGTCGTAGGAGCAGTACAGAGCTCGGCTTTAAGCTCAAGATGTTGTCGGTGCCAATGACGCGACTCCGTGGCATGTTAATTTCGTCTCCGAAATCGTAGACCACGACGTCCACGACCACGTCTTCCTAAATTGAAGTCACTCCTCGCTGTGGTTTCTGGGACAATTGAGAATGTGGTAGGCTCGTCTGGGCGAGATGGCATGTTGATGGTGAGGGGATTTTGCAACATTCCTATTTCCGCAGGCAATATGTTTATAACGTTGTAGACCACTTGTGGTCTAAATCTTAAAGATTGCTGTTGCGCCTGTTGCTGGGACCACATTGCGCCTGTTGCGCAATGTTGCAGCGAAACGATGGTATAATCGTCTTCGAATGAGGTTTGACGGAGTTGTTGATCTGCTCCGTCATGCTCGGAGTTTGGCTCCGAATATTCATGGACTTCATTATTCTCAGGATTCAGAGAATTGTTTTCTGGGGCAAATATCTCCTCGGAGCTCGGTGGTAACCACCCAACGTCCTCCTGTCGAGAAGTTCCTGCGTTGTCCGGTTCATAGCGGATAGAATTTAGGACTTGTACCGCTTTTTCGCTGTATTCGATGGTTTCCAATTCTGTAGGCTTCAATCTCACGATTTTCTGTATCAAACGAGTTTCAAATAAAACATTTTCGGTGTTGTTTTCCTCCGAAATATTCTGAGACAGCGACCTTATATAGACAAGTCTTTCTTTGAGCTTCGCTAGAGCCTTACCGTGAACTGCACCAAGAGTAATATAATTTTTCTTATCTGTAACATCAAAGTGCACTTCTAAAAGCCCATTTAAAGCTTTTGAATTTTCAATTTCTGGCGCTAAAGCAGATACTTGAGACGCAGCCTCCTCGAGAGGCGCCGCTGCAGACGATGAGGCGGCAGCCTCCTCGAGAGGCGCCGCTGCCGACGATGAGGCGGCAGCCTCCTCGAGAGGCGCCGCTGCCGACGATGAGGCGGCAGCCTCCTCGAGAGGCGCCGCTGCCGACGATGAGGCGGCAGTCTCCTCGAGAGGCGCCGCTGCCGACGATGAGGCGGCAGCCTCCTCGAGAGGCGCCGCTGCCGACGATGAGGCGGCAGCCTCCTCGAGAGGCGCCGCTGCCGACGATGAGGCGGCAGCCTCCTCGAGAGGCGCCGCTGCCGACGATGAGGCGGCAGCCTCCTCGAGAGGCGCCGCTGCCGACGATGAGGCGGCAGCCTCCTCGAGAGGCGCCGCTGCCGACGATGAGGCGGCAGCCTCCTCGAGAGGCGCCGCTGCCGACGATGAGGCGGCAGCCTCCTCGAGAGGCGCCGCTGCCGACGATGAGGCGGCAGCCTCCTCGAGAGGCGCCGCTGCCGACGATGAGGCGGCAGCCTCCTCGAGAGGCGCCGCTGCCGACGATGAGGCGGCAGCCTCCTCGAGAGGCGCCGCTGCCGACGATGAGGCGGCAGCCTCCTCGAGAGGCGCCGCTGCCGACGATGAGGCGGCAGCCTCCTCGAGAGGCGCCGCTGCCGACGATGAGGCGGCAGCCTCCTCGAGAGGCGCCGCTGCCGACGATGAGGCGGCAGCCTCCTCGAGAGGCGCCGCTGCCGACGATGAGGCGGCAGCCTCCTCGAGAGGCGCCGCTGCCGACGATGAGGCGGCAGCCTCCTCGAGAGGCGCCGCTGCCGACGATGAGGCGGCAGCCTCCTCGAGAGGCGCCGCTGCTGACGATGAGGCGGCAGCCTCCTCGAGAGGCGCCGCTGCCGACGATGAGGCGGCAGCCTTCTCGAGAGGCGCCGCTGCCGACGATGAGGCGGCAGCCTCCTCGAGAGGCGCCGCTGCCGACGATGAGGCGGCAGCCTCCTCGAGAGGCGCCGCTGCCGACGATGAGGCGGCAGCCTCCTCGAGAGGCGCCGCTGCCGACGATGAGGCGGCAGCCTCCTCGAGAGGCGCCGCTGCCGACGATGAGGCGGCAGCCTCCTCGAGAGGCGCCGCTGCCGACGATGAGGCGGCAGCCTCCTCGAGAGGCGCCGCTGCCGACGATGAGGCGGCAGCCTCCTCGAGAGGCGCCGCTGCCGACGATGAGGCAGCCTCCTCGAGAGGCGCCGCTGCCGATGATGAGGCAGCCTCCTCGAGAGGCGCCGCTGCCGACGATGAGGCAGCCTCCTCGAGAGGCGCCGCTGCCGACGATGAGGCAGCCTCCTCGAGAGGCGCCGCTGCCGATGATGAGGCAGCCTCCTCGAGAGGCGCCGCTGCCGATGATGAGGCCATTATTTTATTTTTCAACTGACGTAAACTAATGGGAAGTGATCTCAGTACTCTTGGGATGTAATTGATTGCAATTGCAATTGCAACAAGAGTAGCCATTAGAAGGTGCAATAAATTACTCAAAGACAGAGTTCGAGGAGCGGGTGCCATATTTTCAGAGCTTTTGCTCCTCACAGACAGCTCGTTACTCTACACGAACTATTAAAATTCAGAATCTGTAAAAAGAGACAACATATGAAACTTTTTTATCACCTGAAATTTATTTTCTATGTGTTTCCACACAGAGGACCCTGCGCACAGAAACCAATACAAAATGAAAATACTTGTTCGACCACCCATCATAACTCCCTTTTGAGCTCTACATGGCCGTGTGCTTCAAGGGGGGTATCCCTGAGATTTCCGGGCCCACTTGGCCATTTTTGTTTATTTGTTGAAAAGGATCCTTAGGTGGTGGGCTAGTGTGCCCCAAAATTTTATGGGGCTACGAACACTAGATCCCCCTTCAGTAGGGGGAAAGGCAGGGCTGCCACACCTCAGGAATTTTCCCCAGATCTAGAGAATTTGGCCATTGTCAAGGGATTTGGGGAATTTGAAACAAAAAGGCTAAGAATTTAGGGAATTTGGGGTGTTTTTACAATTGGTGGACAATTAGTGTAAAAAGCATAGTGGTGGACAATTGCAACCGTCGCCAAGGAAAGACTGCTAAAATAGCTACCGTAGTGAACGCGTCAAGCTTTCGCCAGCATCTGTTAAAAAAATATTTCCTAAACTAAACTACTTAAAAAATAAATTTAACAATTCCTTAATTAAAACCAGAAACTGCCAAACACTGCTTTCTTGCTAAGCAGCGATTAACAAAAAAATAATGTAAAGTGTTCTTCGTGGGATCCACCAAAAAGCTTGGTAACTAAACAAGAATTAAGTGGAGCCGCCTATCAAAGATACCAAGACCGATTGAAACGATTGCAAGAATCAAACTCTCTTTACTTTCATACCAAGATTAATGACAAAAATGACGAATAAACCTAAATATGTATTGAAGATAAACGTAAATTTCATATTCATCACTTCTGGTAATATCTGGGGATTTTTTTTTACGATCTGGGGAAAAATCAGGGGTCAGCCTGGGGATTTTATAAAAAATTGACTGGCGGCCGTGGTGTAAGGGGACCAATAATCGTGAATTTTTGACCTCAAAAATTGAATAAAATGAAAAATCTGTTAGAAATATTTCTAGGATTCCAAAACTGTTTTTAGTTTCGTTGTAGCATGAAAACTCATAGACTTGTATTCATTTGAAACATAAGATAAAATGACAAAAAATTATTTCCCATTTTCTGAATAACAAATGCCACAATCTAAAAAAACGAATGGAACAAAATGTGTTTCTTTTTAACAATTACTTATGAAGGCTTATTTCAGATGAATCAGTCCACAAATAAAAATTTACCATTCATCAAGAAATTAAAAATAAATGCAATGTTTTTGTAATTCATACATGTATACCATGAAATTCACGGTGTTGATATCAATTATGCATCATATTATTTGTAGATGATAATACAACATGAATTCAGCATTCAATTAAAAATTTTCCATTATAAAACGCAACATGTATTTTTTGCCTTCAGGTAAAAATCTCATTTTCGACGTAAAAAAGAACAGAAGTCAGTGTTTTCATGCTAGAAGAAATACAAAGGCTGTTTTGAAATCCTTGGAACATTTCTAACAAACTAAAAAATTATCATTTCCCAATTTGCACATTTAATTTATTTTATCAAAGTTCAAGACAAAAAATTTAATATTTATAGTTAGTTATCAAAAATCGCATATCAAAAGAAAACAAAAAGTAAAATAGGAAATTCGGATTTTTGGGTTTGTTTGAACCGAATTTTCGACCTATAGACATGAAACAAGTGTCATTCTACAGAAACATTTGGGCCACAGCCCTGAGGTAGGAATATTTGAATCTCGTTTCGGTTTGTCAAGTCAAAATTTCAACGGGCTTAAGCAACAGGTAAAATAGTTCATTTAATTTATTAAAAATTTTCAAGGTTAAATTTTTACACGCAGCAATCGCTGCCTTTCTCTTCGGCATCATTTTCTTAGACCAAGTACAGCTCTCCTCAAGTTGATGAGATCGAGTTTGCTCTGCGTGCCTCTCTGAAGAGCTTAGCGTAAGATAAGGAATAACCGACGGAACGTGGCGTCTCACAGTTTCGCGCGTTTTGCCCTTAAAAGCACAGTCACACCCGTGATTTCACAGAAATCATTTGTTATGATATCAATTACTCGGGCCAGCAGAAAATCTTTGACTTGGCAGTTAGTTTCCTTTAACAGCACGATGTCTCCGATCTGTAACTTTGTATGCTCAACAGGACGATACATATCATGAACTAGAACTTTAGGCGTAATTGGCTCGGGAACATCTGGTTGGTCGTCGCGTAAGGCTTCATGTAGAGTTACAGGACGCTTGTTCACTAAATTTATAGTTTGATTTATCAACAGTTCGAAGTCGTAGTAAGGAAGGATGGAGTTTCTTACTGCCCAAAATATTGAACGCTTTACCATTTTACGCACACCTCTACCAGTGAGCCAAGCGAACCGTTTCCCTTAAAATACTGCTCGAACTCGACAAATTGAATCCCGTTATCTCTGAGGTAGCACTGTGTGCTCCGATCTTCAAGTCAATCTGCGACAATGTTTGCGCCCGACACTATTTGCGATCTGAGATCGGTAAAAACTCGGGACGGCAGCCCTTGTTGAAATACATTAATTTAAAATGCTCTCAAAAATGCTTTGACGGTTAAATCTGAACAAATCAGAAGATTAACTGCTCTACTTCATAAGCACGTGAGACACAGAAGCCAAATTTTTTCTTTCTTCTCGTTTTATTTTACATAAAACGGTCCCAAATAATCTAGAAACAAAAACCGAAAGGGCACACTAGCAGGGTATGCTCAAAAGTCCCTGTAAATATTCTGTTTAAGTTTGATTGTACGTGAATTTAATTTCATGCACAAATTACACTTTCTCAACACTTTTTTAACTGTAGAGAAAGTGAGTGAAGGAAGAAGAAAGACTTACTAAGATAAGTTAGCAATACGTAACATCCAGAATGACCCATGGCCAAATGAGCGTCTCTAATTATATTTATCATTTCGGTAATTACACTATCTTTGGGCAGGAAAATCTGGAGCGCTAACTCCCATAGATACACTAGTTGTATCCCCCTAAGGGATGGCGGTAGAAAAAACAGCATCGGTTAGGCCAAGTTAATTAGGTTGAGCTATTTTAGGTATATTTAGATTAGGTTAGGTTAGTTTACCTAACTAAGCTAACGTTACCTAACCTAACCTCGCCCAGGGTTACGTCAATACCGTATCAGAACATATTATCGTGTCCGTTCCTTCACTTTTATACACGACGTTCCTCTAACTTCAAAGTTGAATAACTCGAAAATGACACATCAGCATGCAAAATGTCATTTATGTAAAATGTTCTTAAATGTGTTCCTTTGGCGATTCTCTGACACAGAATTTTCAATTTATGTGAGCGTATTAAACTCAACATCGACCCAAATTTCAAGCTTGGACAATCTCTCGTACAACTGTTCAAGTAATAAGAAATATCTAGAAATTCAGTTTAATAACAAGTATCCAAAAATACTACCAAGCATAAAACCAGTTATTCGTTTGACGGCAGAATATTTGATTTTTGTTTACCACTGGACACTAATCAATTTCCTAATTTCTGTTGCATGTATAGTAGTGATGAGATCGAAATGATCATCTTTTCTTCTATGCCTTTTCCGTCCTAAATCAGTGTTTAATGATTTATAGCGGTATTTTGATTTTCATTTTTGATGCATAGAAGAATGTTGTTCATTTCGATCTTATTGCCATTAAACAAGGAACAAAAAATGAAAAATTAATTATTTAAGCAAATCCGAGCCATGGAAGACGAAAACTAACATACCGCTATCCTCGTTAAATACTTATTTACCACGGAAAGTGCATCGAAGAAAGGTTTATTTTCATCTCATTACCATACTACAAGCAACGAGTATATGAAAATCGATGTGTCCGGTCGTAAACATTCACCAAATCTTTGACGAAAAATTAAAAATAACATTAGACGGGTCACTATTATTGCACAGAGGTGAAACTCCTAACCTAACTAGAAAAAGAAAACAGTTTTGAAATCATTGGAACATTTCTACAAACCTGAACGACCCCGAATTCCGAATTTGTACATTTAATATTTTTTATCACAATTCAAAACACAAAAAGGCCCCTCACGTAACTTAGGCCACCCGCCCACTGATGCAATTCTATAGGTGCGTCGCCTTGCGAAATCGCACGGTTTATTGTAGCACCGCAGGAATAGTATAGTGTTTCCTGACTCACTGCTGATTGAGGCGAATCGCATCGCATCGCATCGCATCGCATCGCATCGCATCGCATCGCATCGCATCGCATCGCATCGCATCGCATCGCATCGCATCGCATCGCATCGCATCGCATCGCATCGCATCGCATCGCATCGCATCGCATCGCATCGCATCGCATCGCATCGCATCGCATCGCATCGCATCGCATCGCATCGCATCGCATCGCATCGCATCGCATCGCATCGCATCGCATCGCATCGCATCGCATCGCATCGCATCGCATCGCATCGCATCGCATCGCATCGCATCGCATCGCATCGCATCGCATCGCATCGCATCGCATCGCATCGCATCGCATCGCATCGCATCGCATCGCATCGCATCGCATCGCATCGCATCGCATCGCATCGCATCGCATCGCATCGCATCGCATCGCATCGCATCGCATCGCATCGCATCGCATCGCATCGCATCGCATCGCATCGCATCGCATCGCATCGCATCGCATCGCATCGCATCGCATCGCATCGCATCGCATCGCATCGCATCGCATCGCATCGCATCGCATCGCATCGCATCGCATCGCATCAGTTGGGAGGCGGCCTAAGCTGTTGCAAAAGCAGAATAAATCACACGACATTATCGTTAAACATCTCCTAAATGAGTTCAAGTCATCCAATAACACACTCTGAAAGGCGATCCGACGTAGGACGGGAGGCATGTAACTAGGATCTGCTACCGTGGTATTGAACTTATTTTCTATGGCTCACTTATTCTATCTCGTCAGTCTAAAGAATACTGCTCACAACACCTAAAAATAAACTAAAAAACTACTATTTCATTTTTTCTCCAAAAGCTAAGGTTTAAATCGAAAAACTTATTCGAGTAAAATATGTTTCTTTTCAAAAAAATCATATACCCCCAAATTTCAGACCAATCGGATCAAAATTTTAAAATCGCTGGGTTGTCCCCTTAAAAGATTTAATTTTATTTTTTAATATATCAGAACATGACAGTGGTTAGCTTTAGACGAAACAACAGAGACTTGAAAATGAAGAAATTTCAGAGAATTTTTCGAAAAGTGCTCACTAAGGTTTGTGTTGCGAACGACGTTATGAATTTTTTATTTTCAGCAGATATTAACTATTGAGAAAGGAGCCTTCTGATAATGGTGGACGGTAGTTAGTTATCTAGTATGTCCATAGGTTAAGTAAGTTAGGTTTAACATAACTGTACACCTTAAGATTGCGTTGATGATAGGATGCCCTACAAGTCGCTGAACTTATTTAGGCCCACAAACAGCTATACTCAAATGTGTCCATTGAACTAGACTTAAGGTACAATCTATTGCCGTATCACTTGTGATAAATTAATTGGAGGGCAAATATGCAGAGTGGCCTAACCCACAAATCAGAAATCAAAACTAGCAGAGCGGATTAAGTGAAAATTTCACCTCATAACGGCGTAGATGTCTTTCAGGCAGAGTGGCCTAGTTCCTAATTAGTTCCTAGTTACTAACTTGGCAAGGAAAAGCCAGTTTGGCAACCCTGCGATGAACACCATGCCTCTAATTTGAGTGTCCTAAAATTTTGTGTTTTGTGGGTTATGCCACTCTGCATATTTGCCCTCCAATTGTTAAGTTGTTAACATATGACAGGTGTATGAGAGACCTATAATTCATGACGGACCTCTCTGTGTCAAGTGCAAATAGTAACTAATTTGGGTTTATCTGACTTCTCAACTAAGCTGCCAACCATGATGAAGATTCCTTCATCGATACATTCAAGGTGTTGCCCACTCATCGTTTATGAGTGGGATTTATTCATTTGAAACTCGTTTTGATTTTGGAGATATTTTGAATGAAAAAAATTATTTTGAAAATTTGGAAAAAATACAGATTTTTTCACTTAGACGGCCTGCCGTTTTTACCTAATTCGAAAATCTCAAATTGCTACCTTGGAGCTGTGGCCCTACTACTTTACTTTCAAATAACATTATCTCGTCTCTCTACATAAAAAATTGTATTAGGAGCAGCATTTCGCGTGAGGAAAGTTGTAGGTTTCCACAAAAGCGAAAAATGACATTTTCACAGTAAAACGTTTTTTTTTCGTTTATAAAAACATTTTTGTTGTTGTTTGTGTTTATGATTGAAAAAGTTTGATAAGATTTGTTATTTAACAAGTAAGAAAGTTTAGTTCAAAAATTTTTTACAACAAAAACAGCCCCTCCTCACCATTAGTCCACCCCCATGGTGAGCGTTCTATTGCGTGCACGTCTGTAAAATTTATTGCGGATGTTTAGCACATGCATAGCTTCAATTTAAAGCAAATCAATTTTTTGTAAACATTTGGCCGAAAAAACGGTGTCCATAAAATAGATATAGCTAGAATTTAGTCTTAAAAAAACAAACGTTGTGATGGTTAGGCCACAAAACAATTTGCTGCATCATCATTCTGAAAAAAAGAACATGCAAATTGTATAATCAGTTGGGAAGTCATTACAATTCAAACAGAGGGTTTCTGTAAGACACCTGGTATATGTAGCTTTCGTTTGATGAGTCTGAATATTTCATAATTGGATCTAAATTTGCTTTCGTGGAAGGTGACGAGTATTTTGGATACGGATGAAAACCAGAAAATGATTCAAAGAGCTTCCATTCCACAGTATTTTGACTGCGCGTAAATGATCAAATTTATAAGGTCTAAAGAGAAATTAAACTGTGTCCTAGTTTCATTGACTTCTCACAGGTACATTGCACGAGTACTTCATTAGGTTTCAAATGGATTGGAAGACGAGAGAAGCAGACACAATCAGTCAGTAATTCTTGGACTTATATAGCTCTCCTAATTATGTTTGTTTGAATAGTTGCTTAATTGCTTGCGCGCTTGTAACAATTTAACTAGTTCACCATGGTGCGAAATTCTACACCCTACTTGCAATGATAAGACGAAAAAATACTAGTTTAACATTTTGGTTTTAGCAATAACATTGTAAAATTTAGCATTGTTACCTTATTACAAATTATTTACGTCTCTCATTATTAAAGAGGAAAAAATTCACGTTCTTCCTACTGCAAATTCTGATATTTCTGTACGTTTTTTGTGGATACGGTCTGTCACTAATGATCTTGAACTGTTTATGTTGTTATAGATTTAATTTACCCTGTAGGAGAGCATTATCATTTCCCAGTTTCCAGCTTAGGACATTAGACCGAATGAGTCCGTGTACTGAGCAACAAAACAATACTTAGCTTATAAATCCACGAGTATTTTTTTCACTCGTCTGAGAAAATAAATGATTTTCTAAAAATTTCATTTCGATTTTAGTTTCATTATATATAATAAAATTTATTTATTTAAATGAAATGCCGCTCACATCAAAACATTAGCAAGTGGACTTTCCTCTTTTGTTCAATTGAGATTTGAGCATTTTGTTGCAACGACTTCAGTGAAACAACTCCAGGAGCTGGCTTAAATCGTTCACGAGTGAGTAATTCTACTTCTGTACCAATTCCAAAAAAGACAATGTGTATGTGTACGTAAAGGCAAATTATATTTAGCAATGTTATTTCATGTGCAGTTCTATTCTGCATCGTCTACTCTCAATTTATTTATTTTTTAATGCCTGCACAGCAAAAAATTTTGCAGATCATTCTTTAAATGTCGAAGTCGGTTTCCCTATAGTACTCCGATTGCTTCTATATATTCCAAGATAGGCTTAACTAAAGTTAGCTTGCGTTGTTTAATCAATCGAGGTTCACCCTTGCTGTCCGAAACATGAGGTTTAAAGATATAGGAAAGCGAAGTGCGTAAATGTTTTTGGTTTCAGATTATTTTTCACTCGTAAACGGAGCTCACTTTCTGAGAGAATATTCGAGAAATTCATTATAGAAGTTCTTCAACATTGATGGAACTCCCTGATTCCTCCTAAATTAATTTCAGCGTACGAATAAGACTTCCAAGCTGCCAAAAATCTTCAAACCATTTTCCTCTGGATTGCATTTTTTTTCGAATATGGCATCGTGCAGATTGCGGGAGCCTAAGGGTTTTTCCAGTCATAATCTCGAAGTGATCGAGTAACCCTCGGAGGTACGCGGGTTACTCGATCCGTCAAAAACAGTGTTTCCAAAGGTGATCCATTGCCGAGATTGCTTCTAGAAACACAGGTTAGTGTCACCCGATTAACTTTCTCTGCAACCTCGTTTTGAAAAGGATTATTACCGGGTTGGGTTATGACGTCACAAATGTTTACAAACATATTTTAGGCGGGCTTTCGCAAATGAAGTAGCATCTTCATATATAATTATAAATTAGTGATCAAAAAGGATGAAATTTTAAGATGTCTGTATAGTGTTTAGTATATTAGCAAATTGTGTAAGGGTTTTTGGCATGAAAATAAAAAGTTATATGAAATTGACATTGGACACAAGCAGCTGTGTATTTGATATAAGGCTAAGGGTAGTTAATAGTCATCAAAACACAAGTATTTTTTCATTATTTATAAACTTCTCATGCAGGTAATAGTATTACTTTAATTAATTTGATATTTATTTAAACTTTTTCACATGAATTAAGTTTCTAAATTTCTTATTACTTAGTTATTGCTGGCTGAACTAACTATCCGATTGACTTGGATCGATGTGGTGCTAGATAAAAGTGTCTTGTCATTTATCGTTCATTATTCTCTCACAATGGATAATGATGTGATGTAAATATACAAGTTTGACTAGCTATGTGAATATAGTTTTAAAGAAATATTTTCTTGAAATGCAATTGATGGTGCACATTGTCAACACGTTAACTTGCAAGAAAGTTACGATTGAGATATGAATATTCCTTTCTTTATAATAAGGCTTAATATTTAGTTGTTCATGATTTTATTCCTATATTGCTCGCTTAGTTTTTTCTTCCAATTCATTTTCAATGGTCTTTCTCGACAAAAATTTAGTCAATTAAGTGTGGGACATCTTTGTTTTATGTTCTTCATTTGTTAATGGAAGATCCATTTGAAAGATAACTTCATCGTAGCTTTGAAATTTTATGGAAATATTTTAAAATATCTTTCGTCTGATATGTTACTCTCTATAATCAAATTGTAGATGATAACATTCATGCTGAGTGTACAGTGACACTATTATAATCTATTGGAAAAATTATCTTAGCTTTAAAAATTCTGGATATTTCTTTGTTAAAATGTCAAAATAAGGTGCCTTGCTCATTTTTCTAATTTTGAACTACATTTTGAAAATTTTAGAATTAGGTTTCAAAGAAAACACCATTTTTGGATAAGTATCCAAAATTAATTAAATAGTGAGTCAATTGAAACATTTATTGAGTTATATCATAGTTGCTAATGAGCTGTTCTCACAGAATGATAAGTTAGAAAAAAGCAAATAACTTGTATGTTTAACAACCTTCTAAATTTAACTCAAACTTTTTACTTTATTCAACCATAATGATGCAGTCTCATCTCCTTGCCTAATAACAAAAATACTTAAAAATGCAACGCGTTGTTTTGTGCAGCGCACAATAAAGAGTGTTTTGAATTGTTGTTTTATTTACTCCTTGGTCGGGTCTGTAGTTTGAATTTAGGTAGGGAAAACCATTGGTATCGTACACACTAACAAAGAAGCATATGTTAGAGAACGCTTTCAGTAGAGAGTGAATGAGAGAACAAATAATATCGTACAATTATTGTTTCATATACCTCTTGGTTTGGTCTGTACATGGAATTTAGGAAGCGAAAAACATTAACGTCGAACATACAAATAAAGAAGTATATGTTAGACAACAGTTCAATATACATTAAATGAGAAAACAAGTAATATCGTACAATTACCGTTACATTTACTCCTTGGCAGGGTCTTCAGGTTTAATTTAGGTACAGAAAGCCATTGGTGTCGAACATACAAACAAAGAAGAATATGTTGGACAGCACTTTCAACATACAGTAAATGAGAAAACAAGTAATATCGTACAATTACCGCTTCATTTACTCCTTGGCAGGGTCTGCAGATTTAATTTCGGTACAGAAAGCCATTGATGTCGGACACACTAACAAAAAAGAATATGTAAAAGGACATTTCGAGCGACCGCTCCTCATTAGCTAAGAAAACGTAGAAAAAGGTCATCTGTAAAACAACAAAATGAACTAGATTAAGGAGCTGAAATAATCCTCATTATATAAAGAATAAAAATAAAGTAGACTATCTAATGGTTATGCACAACTCCAAAGAAGGAAGGTGGTTATTTCAAAACTGGTTTTACTTTAAGAATGAGAATCCTTATACCATTAGAAAAGTTTGTCCAACTTGAGTTCTCAACAATCGCTGTTGTTCGTAGCTGCTTTACACAAATTTGCATGATCCCAAATAGCTTAATGTGAGAAAGTAACTATAATATTTTCAATTCGATAACTTCTTCCTTGTAAATTAATTTGACTATGAACTCATAGACTAATTTAACATCAAACTATTAACTCATTAAATCACTTAACATTTAATTATCAAATCATTCAACATATAATTATAAACTCATTTAACATTTAATTATTGTCTAGTTGATATTTACTGAAACATGTTTTCTCTGTCATTAAATTTCTTTAAAATTTCGCTCCGTCTGTGAATGTGGAGAAAAATAATTTATATCAATGTAGCTATATATCACATTGTATCTTTTTCAATTCATCGTTCATGTTTATGTTCCTAAGCCTTTACTAAGAAATCATTTTATTGCAAATTCATGCAGAAGACACAAAAGAAATGTCGCACTGACTGGAGTTTTCACGTGTGTTTAATTCATTGAACTGATTTCAATGAGTTTTTAACACGTTGACCGCGATGAATAAAACTGAAGTTCCATTTTCAGATCAAATTTGATGTCAATTGTAGTGACAAATTTTGCAAATAACAAACATTCACCAGATCACGCATTCATTTAGCTTTAATTAGTTATGAAAATTGAGTTAGAAATTGAATGATCGGTCAGCAGCATTACGAAAATGATTTCCGTGTACACATCGCGACCAATGTGTTACTTTGAGGAAAATATTCAATTTTAACATGCGTTAATTCCTCCTTTGATGTCGTTTTTCCTTATTTTCAAAATTTTCAGGGCTGTGTTATGTTTTTTATTGATTCTAAAACAAAATTAATTTACGAAAGTTTTCCCGTCTCTCTAAAGTCACGCAAAATGGGTTAGTGTAACGAACTTTCACGCTACACGGAAATTTAAACAATTTAAACAATTTATTTACCACAGGTGATACAGAGATAGAATGTTTCTTAAGTCTAGTACAATGGTCAAATTTGAGTATAGCTACCTGTGGGCCCGAATAAGTTCAGTGACTTCTAGGGCATCCTACCATCAAGGTTAGTCTAAGGAGTAAAATAATGTTTAACCTAATTCACTTAAACTAGGGACGCATTAGACTGATCAATGAGATAGTTAACTCGAAATTAGATACTTCATTTTACAATATAGTTCATATGGACTAGATTTAACAGTATATTCGACAAACGATTCAAGAACAGACTGAAGATCATCGAAATTAACCAAGGCAAATTACATTATTAGGACCAGTTATGCAGGGGACAAGGTTTGACTCTGTGATCTTACACGACTAGTATTCTGATAAGAAGTGAGACTCAAGATTTTTTTTTTTTTTGAATACCTTATAAGAATTACTTTCACGGATCTCCGCAGGTATTGAGTTCCAAGTTTTAGTTCCAACGAAGAGGATACTGTGTTGTGACCGAGCCTTTGAGTAATAAGGAAGCATGAATTTACTTCTATTTCGGGTTAAATGGTCGTGATGACCAGTTTGCGCAGTTAATAATTGTTTTAGGCTATTTAGGCCATCATTTTTTAATGTTTTGTAAATAAAATTGCAAATGGAGATTTTGTAGAGATCTGAAAGCTTGAGTATTCGTAAATTTTTGAATAGTCATTTGTGTGACCATTATATTCTAGATTCTTTACCGCTCTTATGGCTCTTTTTTGCAGGGTAAAAATTTTGTTGGTTTTATTTTTATCAGTTCCGTGCCATGCTTCTATTCCGTATTGCAAGTAAGGTGAAATGAGCGTTCGGTAGAGCATTTGTAAGGCTGTTTCAGGCAGGAAATTTTTAACTTTATTTAGGATTCCTATAGATTTTGATAATTTTGAACTAATATGAGCGATGTGCTCTTCAAAGGTTAGATGTTTGTCTATTATGATGCCCAGGAATTTACTTGAGTTGGTTTCTTCGATTTCACCTTCGCCAATTTGAATGCGTGGGAGAGATATATTTTTCTCGTATGAGAATGTAATATATTTTGTTTTATCGATATTAAGGCTTATTTTATTAGCTTTAAGCCACAATGAAACCTTATGAAGTTCATTATTTATACGCTCCGCCATCCTAGCGGGATTTTGGTTTGGAAGGACCGCAGAAAGGGTACTGTCATCGGCGAAAAGTATGAATTTGAAGAATGATGAAGATTTAATGATATCATTGATAAAAATTAGAAATAGGAGAGACCCAAGGACAGATCCTTGTGGAACTCCATGACTAATTGTCTGTGGGTCTGATTTTGCGTCGTCAACGACAACGTATTGTTTCCGATTTGCTAAGTATGGTCTGAACCAATCATGGGCAGCCCCTCGAATGCCATAAAAATGTAGTTTCGAGAGTAATACGTTATGGTCCACACAATCGAATGCTTTTCGAAAGTCAAGAAATACGGAGAAAACAAGCTTTCCTTCATCTATATTGGAATAAAGGTATTGCAAATGATTTAATACAGCTTGCGTCGTAGATTTCTTAGAACGAAAACCGTATTGTTTGTCGTAGAGGAAAGATTTTTGTTCAAAATACGAATACACTTTTTTATACACAATTTTCTCGAATATTTTTCTGATAATTTTTAGTACAGAGATAGGTCTATAATTGTTAATGCAGTTTTTATCACCATTTTTGAAGATAGGGGTCATTCTCGCAATTTTGAAAGAGTTGGGGAAGATACCTTGAGAAAGGGATTGGTTGATAATATAAAATATGCACGGTGCTATTATATCAGCTATAACCTTAAGAACTTTAGCCGAAAATTTTTTCAATCCACTTGATTTATTTTTCAAGTTGTTTATGCACGTAATTACATCGGAGGGATTAGTTGGCGTGAAAAAGAAATAGTTAGGTTCACGGACATGGTCCATGTATTGCAAGTGGTCTGTGGGTTCACTGAAGACACTATCGGCTATATTTTTTCCTATGTTTACAAAAAAGTTGTTAAACAGAGTTGCAATATCTTTTTTCTCGTGGTATTTTACATTTTCGTGAACGACGGACTCAATTGTTTTCGTAGTATTATTATTCGGTTAGTAGCATGAATTAAGCAGGCACCAAGTTTTTTTAATATCAGTTTTGTATTCAGTAAATTTGCGCGTGAAGTAGTCTCGTTTTGAGGTTCGTATTTGATTTGTCACATGATTCCTGAATCTGTTATACGTTACTTTAGATATTCGCCCTTCGTATATTAAGGCTAGGTACGCTTGACGTTTCTTCATATTGATCACGATATCTTCAGTAATCCAGGGCTTTTTGTCTATTTTTCGGCGTAATTGTGCGGGTGATTATTGGACAACACTGGTTATATGCGGTCGTTATAATTTCAGTTGAATTTAGTATTGCTTCATCAATGTTAATCGCATTATTGTCCCGTTCATAGATGTCTAATGATGGCATTAATTCTTCTAGAACAGTTCGCATTGTTCCCAAGTTGTATTCGTTTACACAACGAAATGAATAAGTACCAGCCTGTGGGCTGGTACAAGGACTATAGATATTTTTCTTGATGAGAAACACCGGGAAATGGTCAGATAAGTCAGAAATTGTTATTCCGGTAAGAAAATCAGTCGGATCTAACATAAAAATATTATCGAGTAACGTAGCCGATTCAGAAGCAACACGTGTAGGTTTCGTGATGATTGGAAGGAAGGAGCTAGACTGAAAAACATTTATGAAGTTTGAGATTTGCTCACAGCTATCATATTGTAGAAGATCGTAGTTGAAATCCCCGCAGATTATTATGTCATTATATAGAGACTTGTTGAACTGAGATATTATGCTCTGAAGCTCGTTCAGGAAAGAGACGTTACAAGCTTTTGGGGGCCTATATACTGTCCGAAGCATAATCCGTTTATCATTTTTCGTTAGTTCTATAAATAAAGTCTCAATATGTTCATGATTCATAGTTGCACTTAAAATGACTTTCGAAGATGTATGTTTAGATATGTACGTACTGATGCCACCACCACGTTTGTTACTACGGAGTGAATGATGGCTATAATAGTTTTGAATTGAATCAGGTCTTTAGATGAGTCATCTAGCCAACTTTCAGTGAAACTGAGAACATCAAAATTGCTGTTCAGCTCAGTGATAGTACAAGATATTTCATTTATTTTCGGATAAATGGATCTACAGTTCCAACATAATAGAGAAAAATCGTTACTGGTCTTCCTCATCGGTTCATTGAATTTTTTAATATTTAGGTATATACAGTTTCCAGTTTCATTTAGGTTTGGGTGCAGTCTATTCAAATGATTGAGATCTGAATCAATATTGTCGAATATATCAACATGGTCAGTTATTAGAATTAAGAGACAGTAAGTAAAATATAACGTAAAAATAAAAATGATACAAACTAGAGGATCAAGGTATAAATAAGGACATTCTGTAATATCGTGGTTTTTCATCACGATATGAGGATAAGTAATTGTAGCTGCAAACTACAGTATCTGTAGCTGTAACTACCGTATCTGAAGCGTTAACTCCAGGAGTAGGTAAAGGAAACTCTTAGCTTGGTTCCTATTCTTGTACTGAATCATCCATACACCGACACTGCTTATAAGCTATAGCGCTCGGAAGTTAAACAATGCTCTTCCGGTGCATACCAATGCGATGCGCCCCGAAGGCACAGCTTCCGGCGGAGGTCCCATAAAGACATCTGACCTGAACGCGATATGGCATCCGGCAAGCCGCGCAAACCTCCGCTCCGGAACTCGTACTCATAAAACCAGCATCACATTATACGATGCATATTTTAATATACAACACATTCCTACTTATAATTAAATTAAAAAAAAAAAGAGAAACTAAAAACACACAGAGATTATTAGTCTAAATTGTCTAAAACCTAGTATGATTTCATAAGAAGAGCGCAAACTCAGTCTATGAGCAGGAACATTAGGGATCATAAATGGCGAATAATGTAGTTACAGGGCTGTCGTACCAGTGGTATCCGCATATAACACATATAAGATGTAGCAAGGACGAAATGGATTTAACAACGAAGTGACAGTGAAGTTATTTATGGAATTTAAAAATCTTGACTATCTAAATTGTTTCCAGATTTAGAAACATATACACGAGTTAAGTCTGAGCAGCAAGTTCGGTATGAGCATTCGATAAAATAGGAGAAAAGAAAGAAATTGAAAAACAATTTAGTAAGCAGCAAAACAAAGCTGCAAGGTCGACGTGGATGCCTTGAAGAGGTAAAGGTAATTCAATCAAAAATCAAGAAGAAAACATGTGGACAGATATCGAAATAATATTAAACTCAATACGTTAGTCCAAAAAAATACTAATCACGAATAATTTCCTCTGAGGACTTGCCGACATGTTGCAATAAGTACTTGTCTAGTTCTTCAGGTGTATTGATGGTTAGAGGTCTCTGAGTTATTTGTCCAGGTATCTTTGGAGAGAAGACGTTGATATTGCCATCCAAACTTCTTGCGGGTCCTATTTGATCCGGAAATTTTCGTTTGGCCAATCTCAGAGTATACATTATACTTGCTCGCGAAGGTACTAAGTATTCATTCACGTACAATTCCGGTTTAGTCCCACGGCAGGCTGTCAGAACTTCTTGCTTCTTTTCGCATTGTCGTAGCTCAAAAGAAACGTTTCTTCTATCGACGTTTCCGGGTGGAGGTTTTTTCCCAATCTACTCGCTGTGGTGATGTCAGAGTTACTCAGGTTGATTTTGAGTTGGTCCTTCAGGAGCTGGCACACCGTTTCTATGCAGTTTTCTTCAGGACGTGATTGCGGCAGTTCCCCTGATATAACCAAAGTGCGTTTTTTGTTCTCTAATTCTTCACGTTCTTCTTTCCTATCGAGTCGCTCTAGACAAGAGACTATGTTATTTATCTTCTTATCTTGCGCTTCAATCCTTGCATTTTGATTTGATTCTTTCTTCGTTAGTGTTTCAATCATCGTTTTCAAGTCACTAATTTCGCTTTGAAATTTCTTCATTACTGATTTGAAGCGATCAATTAGGGTAGAAACTACTTGCTTACTCTGTTTTGGCAGGCCTCGTACGTCTGGATAGTCAAGCTCCAGCGTACCCTCGCTGTTGTTGTCCTTGCTTGGGCTTGTCGCCATCTTGTGAGAAGGGTGACACTCCCAAAAAAGAAGCAAGGGTTGAGTGCTTGTTTTGATGGAATATCACACTTTTTGTTCGATTTTTTAATTTGGTTAGAACTGCATGCATTATCCAGTTGGGCACTTCGTTTCGGAGCAAAGACACAGACGTCCTCACTGCCTCACTGCACTCACTGCATTTTTGAATTTCATTAATTTGACATTTCAAAAATTTCAAAATGAATTTCAAAATTTCAAGATCATTAATCAAGCCATGAGTTTCGTTACGTATTGATCATTAAAACTGTGCTATCTGTCGAAAAGAAGAATATTTCATATCGTAGTAGTTGCAGACTGAGGCAGTTTAAGTAGTGAACAGTTTTATTAAAGAAAGGAAGTTATTCAAAATGAAAAATATTTTATGAGCAAAAATGCTGGGGAATGAAAATATGAAAATCCTTTAGGGAAGATGAACCAGGAAAACAAAAAAATTTGTGGATCATGAGTTAGAGTGCATAAATAATTTAAATCTCCATCGGATGGGAAATTTTCGCGGCGGCAAAACTAGGCAGAGTCCGTGTGCACCGCAGCAGCCGTTAACGCTTTGACTGCGACGTGAGCCGCCGGTGTACATTGAGGGAATTTTCGTGGTGCTGCTTGCCGACCAGTGGTTACAAACTCTATTTTCATAAAAATAATTTCTGAAAACTAAATGGAAGGCAATATCCAGTTAGTGTTTACTATTTTCAAAACAGTTTACTACCATTGACTGTAAATTGGAGTTGAATATAGAATTTCGGTTTAACCCATTACGATCACCGTGTTTATGCTGTGGCCGAATGTGATCATTGTAAATGTACACACTCGAGTTTACATGAAGAATAAATGTACAATCATCAATTGTGTATCTTTAAACTAATTTTAGCATTGCTTTTTTCCAGCGCTGTTAACTTTTCATTCATGCTTAGGTCCTAGATGCTGCAAATATTTTTATAGGAATGATGCATTCATTTACTGTTCGTACCACCGCTTTAATTGTATTCCTTTTTTCTAAAACCATTACTGAAATAAACGTTTGTGTGACTGAGGTAGAATCACCAGGAATATAATAATTTAAATAAAGTCTTTTTCTACAAATGCTGAGATATGATCAATAGTTAATTCATGAATTACTATTTATTTATTTCTTCGTGTATTCTGAAGACATGATTTTTCAAATGAAATCCAATTCCGGAAATAATTCTTTTCTGAAGCTTTATTACAAGCTTTAAGTGAAAATATAAATTTCTGTATTGCTTCTTCTATGTTTCAAATAGGCATTTGACAAAAACACTCATCAATCATTGCTTATTGATTCTAAACTACAAAATGATGATATAAATGGCTTTAGACCATTGAACTCAAGCTATGAAGGGAAATGTTTGAAATTCAAAATGGTCAGTTAAGCGATTTTGCGACCAAATTTCCGGAAGATATTTTGAGGAGATTTTCTTTCACGCGAAACAGCTTCCCTAAGACGCGATGGAACGCCCATTTCAATGAGGCTCTGGCAGGCCTCGGCAGAATTAAATTAGACCTGCGTTGTCTTCTGCCCATACGAACTTATCAGGAGACACGCAGAATGAAGTTTGCGCAGTTTAGAGAACTTAGCCAAATTGACTCATATTTTTTACATTCAACCAAATATTTAAGCGTTTTCTATAGCTATTAACACTAAACACTCATCCTTTACTCTAATTTTACAATCCAGTCAACTGCAGTAGAAGAAATGGTCTAAGGTCGAATGCGTAATTTTTACTCCAGCACAAACAGAACTGCCAGATCGCATAATTCCCATGAAATTTCCCGTTCAACAGCATCGTCACACGTCGTTACCAAGTATCGTTTTTGTATTTCACTATTCACAAATTAATCACTTCCGGATATAAACACTTTACTATAATCATGGAAATCAAGCAAAATGTGCTATTTAAATTTATTTTGAAATTATTCTACTAGAATACAAACTGCACAAAAAAACAGTGGCCAACAGCGACAGTTATATTCTAGTTTCTGAAAGTGAGGTGCAAGACACAGAACTAAGCTCACAAAAACATTCTACTTGTGGACGTCAGAGAACGGTTCTCAAAGGGAGCATCGATCTAGTCATAACTGATTGGCTTGTAGACGGTAGTGGACGGGTTCCATAAGGAGCGTCCTGCCGTCACTGATTGGTCTGGTTGATGGCATTGGAAGGGTTCATGAGAAACGTCAGTCCACGGTTGATGGAAGACACTGGCTGTGTCCCCAGAATGTAGAACTAGAAACAAGGAATAAAAAAATAGTCATTAGCAAGCTTTGAGTAATTTGATATATATAAACTCACTCTTATAAATCTTTGCTGCAATTTGTAAAATTCAATTTCAAGTGACAGTTTAGTGTCTTATTGAAATTTTCGTTGTATATGAACAAACCTGTTGTACATGAACTAAAACAAAATGAAAACTTTTTAGAGTACGTTATCTCTACAACTATAAGAAAGGTTTATCAAAATATTATTAGGATGCAGAAAATAATTTATATTGCTGGAGGTAACGCCATAAAAGGCACCAAACCACTTGAAGCGAAGCTCATTAAAGAAATAAAATCAAGATCTTCACATCAGGCGCATGTGAACGCCAGAGGTATCCAAAATCGTGATTTCTAAAAATAAATTATCTGTAAATGTATGATTCACACATCAGTGATTTTAACTGTATAATTTGGCGAATGGGAATGTGAACTAAAGACACGTTCACAGAATGTTCAGAATGAATACGTAAGATTTTGTCGTAGTGACACGAATGA
Organism: Morinoia aosen; assembly: GCA_030386875.1. NCBI lineage: Eukaryota > Metazoa > Arthropoda > Malacostraca > Amphipoda > Talitridae > Morinoia > Morinoia aosen. The sequence goes on along the minus strand of CM059561.1, from coordinate 29,144,436 downwards.
AACATTACAGAAGTTAGTTTCCAGTGGCAGTGCACAATGTCAGAGTTCTGCAGGCCAACGCGCGCTCAAACTCACACTTAATGGGCATCAGATACATTACTCATAAAACTGAGAGCAACATTGTAATGTCTGTAAAATATCCTTGCAATGACTTAAAACCATATTTATATTCGCTGAATATTATTCAAAGTAAAGTTAGAATTATTTATGACCATATAAAGAGAATTTTAACAACAAAATTAAAACAGAAAGAGCTGAACACCACTAATTAATTCTGTAGGACAAAGTACTTAGAAGAATAGTAAATATTGATTTTAAAATAATCAGAACATCCTCTCGACAATGCAGACTGAATGATTTAGACATATTTGAAATGGTTTCAAATCGATACAGAGAAATTTTTTGAGCTCGAACAAAATATTAAAACTCACTTGATTCTTGTCCGCTGATTGAGTCTTGTTCCTAGTTTTACGAGGCGTCTAACTGTATCCTAATTTGGACGGGTTCCATAAGGAGCAATTGGAGGGTAGACTTCTTGAAAAAGACGCCCTGTGCGCGGCAATAAGGGCAAATTGCGTTGCTCCTGAACCACTTCCGGGCGCACTCTACACAAAGAGCATGGGTGCAGCCGCTGAGCAACGCGTAGTCCTCCTCTGAGTTGAGGGGTGCCGTCATACACACTGAACACTCAGAGTCCAGTCTGACCCGGCCCAGCATCTCCTCAGGACGCTTATTGTCCATCAGTGTTTTCACGACAGTTGCTTCAAAACTTGCCATTATTAGGTGGGCGTTCGCCATATATTCAATGGCATCGCTTCTATCAGGGTAGGACGCCATGTACTGTGGGGACAGAAGTCCACAGTTCAGCTGTTGTGTCAGGTCCCCAACCGCCAGCAGCAGCTGTTGGTCAGCGTTGTGACAGAATTCTTCGCTATCGATGGCTATCACCGCATCAACCGTCGCTAATATTATCCATTGCATTGCGGCTGCGTCTACTGTTGAACAGATGGCTCTTCTGTTGCTGGGGTTGTCGGTTGAGATGATGAATCTCCAGGCGTGTACAAGATCATGAATAACTTGAGTTGATGGTTCTTCTATCAGATTTTCGATAGCGCTTCTAATTCGCAACATGCACACAAGTTTTTCCGCAGACGTAAACTTTGCTGCCTCTGGAATGATTTCGTTTAATATCTGTTCATAAGTATCAGACAATTTCTTGTATCCGCAATTTTGCAGCAAAGAACGCAGAGCTGGGAGTGCAAATTCCATTTTATGAGATTTACTCAGTTTAAACTTTGCGTGGGAGATGAGGCAAAATTTCTTCGAGATGGAGTGGTCATATATTTTCACGAAGTGACTTTGACAAACGCTTTTAATAGGACTGTTGAGTATTCTTTCACCTCTGTTTTGTAGATAAGTTTCGATGTTCTTCAATCGACGCAAGAGATTTTACTTCAGAGAACTATCTGCTCTGAGCTCTACAGACAGAATGAACAGCCGACTGATCCTTCCCTGGTTATATACCTTCCAAATCAGCTTCGGCCGGCAGCATCATCTCGCGTAGACCCTAGACAGACGAGACGTTGCGGCCAAAACACGCTCGCTCCTCAGCGACGTTTCGGGCACTACATTTCTGAGCAGTAAAGAGTGAACTCAAAATCCCTACATAATGTGATTTTTACACCCGCGATTTCAGGTGCTTTTTCACATCGTTGACTCATTTTTTATGTTTAAGTTAATGTTTTTTTCCATTATTCGTCCACAAGACACTATGTCTTCATGGTTTGACAACTTTGGAATACCTCTTGATGACAAAGCAGAACACACGTGAGTTAGTACAAGTCCGAAGAGGTGGTGAATTACCCGGCCAGTTTATTCAGCGGGTGGAATTAAAACTTTAATACATGGTTTGTTATGTAATACACTATAATATTCATCATCTCCGCTCCATCGATAAAAGCACATCAGAAAATTTTGGAAATGTGCTTCTTTCCTGGAAGAAAATGTTCTCTCAATAAACAGTAAAGTAAAAATTGAGCAAACTCAGCTATATCGAGGGTTTTCACATATTTCTACGTTTTATTTTCTACTGCGCACTTTTCAATCTCAATTGCACTGATATTTCAAAAAGAAACCGCTGATTTCTTAATGGGAATGAGTTGTAACCTGGACAATTTTTTTGGTAAGTCTTGTTTCTGTAATGGAAGGAGACACAAGGAAAAATATATATCAAAAAGGAAATAATAATTCGTCTGCTAATGGTTCTGGTGATAGAATGAAAATCACAAAATTGCTTTCCGTTGAATGGGTTTGAAGCTTTAAAGTTTTTGTCTTTGGAGTTAGAGGGTTACTCCAAATATTCTATATATTTTTCACATACGAGCATATTTCAATTTTTTCACATATACGACGTTTTCTTCACATCTTCTCAGTTCTTTTCTTTGTTCATAATTATAAGACCGTAACTTGTGCACGTTTGATCAACAACGATTCAAGCATTCCAAGAGATTCAGATGTAGTTTTAATGAATCATTTTTAGAATTTTTACTCGGATTGCACATTCAATACAATAACTCTGACGACAATCTAGATAACCAATCGAGTCACAAACTGACTAATTGTTTTGTAGAGACGGAGAAGACGTAATTTTATCTCTATTTTTAGCATGGGTTACTGTGAATACATAACTTTTTGAAAAACTGAGTTTTTTATGAGTGCATTGTGCGTGAAAATATGCTGTTATATGCTGTAAATAATATGTTATAATATGTTGTTATATGCTGTAAATATCCTGTCAATAATTATCACTAATCATAACTCTACATGACCAAAATATTAATTTTGCTCACATGAAGTAATTCCTAGTTTGGTAAAATCGGCAACATTTCTTACTTTCCAAAAAAATAAGGTAATATTGCTTCCCGCAAGTGGAAAAATTAGGCAAAATTTCTTATTTTACAAGCAAAAATTAGGCAAGATTTCTTAATTCACATGCAAAAAGGAGGCAATAATTCTTTTCACAGAGAAAACGATAGCGCTCAGACCCATCCGTCGCACCACTCGTGTCTTGTGACAGCTCGTCATGACTGGGAAGCAGGATTCCAATTTGTGTTGGATGTTGCCTGCAGAAAAGTGAACGTCGATAACCTGTATTACTGCATGGTGAAACATTTTTATATTATGCTGATAGCAATGGGAAAACAAAACATGTACCTGTATAACAACATCAAATTCAGTATGCTATTCAAGTGAAATGATGAGGCGTCGGAATATTTTAACAACTAGCATGCGCACCCGCACACACACACGCACCCGACTGTGCTGAGGTTCCAGTACACAGAATAGTGGCCATCTGCGCCTTCATTTGTCACATTAGGCATGGTTTTAAGATTGGATAGAGCTTGGGAATTTCTTTCGTCGGAATATAGAGGTGAAGATGTCCGATGGTCAGATCAGGATGGTGATAGAACATGGTGAAGCGATGAAATGTAAGAACATGAAGATGAAATTAAACGATTGAACATGATCATGCAGTACGTTGATGATAGTGAATGTCGGAACAATGATGGAACGTGATTATGGAATAAAATAATGGAACAAGCTAGCACAACATGATGATGATGAAATAACACATGCTTCGAATCATAATGTTATAATGCATGGCGATGAAATAATATACTGGAAAACGATGACGCAACATGACAAGGTACAATATATTTTTGGAACAAGGTGATGCAACATGATGATGAAATAGAATACTAGAACGTGATGACACAACATGACGATGGAATGAAAGGTTGTAACATGATGATGTGGCATTATGACGAAAGAAGATGTTAAAACATGACGAAGAAAAGTGATGGTGGATTTAAACATTGAAACTTATTAATGCAACGTTATGATAAAAACATATTTTGGAACATGATACAAAATTATGATAAAATAAACTGTTGAAAAGTGATGAGTCATCGTACAAATTGTACTTGACGGTTCTACACGTGATAATACTCAGCTAGGCCAACTGCGGAATAAAAATAAAAACTGCTAAGCTTTCCTGACACAAATTTTATCGTTTGTAAAATGCACTTCACTCGAACCTATTCTTTCCATTCCGGTAGCAATTAGATTGATCTCCGCTCAATGAAAAACCTCACCATATTTCAGCACAGGACAGGACCTGTGGTATGCCAAATTTGAAGTCGACGGACACGTTACACAAATGCTGGAGAAGAAGATAAGGTTTTGGTCCTGAAGTTAACAAAGCGCGCGACTTTTTCTTGTGTATTCCACTGTAATGCCGAAGGTTACACTTGTTTTTCAATGGTGACCAACGTACGTGCGGCAAACAAAGGGAGGGGGCTGGTAAGCTATGTTTGGTAGGCTCGATAAATCGCAACGTGAAGACGTATGTAGACAAAAAAATTTTGGCAGTAGTAGATAAAATGGAATGAAGCTAGAGTATACCTATTTTGGTCAGGTGCTTGTTATGTTTACAATTTTATTTTACAGTTCTGCTGCCGTTCAACATCAGAGATTGCGTCCTGAGCCAGAGGGGGACTTCGTAGGACGTAATTGCTGCTGGAGTTGAGTTCATTATCATTTTAAACTTGAATAGCATTATGATACCTTTAGTGCTTATTTACATTTATTGACCATTACTAATTTCCAAAACTGATATGAAGGAAGAAATGTAATGAAACTTTTAGATTTAGCAGCTTGAAATAGTTAGGGGCTTGTGAACATTTCACACTTTGCTCAAACATTTCGTGTTCGACGCTCACCGAATTTGAAGTGGCCCTTGAGATTTGAACTGAAGCGTATTTTTTTCGAACCTCTTAATTGGTCGGTTCTTTCTCACGTCAGGTTTTAGAAATTGTTTACTGCTTTGTAACTCCGGTTTCCGATGGTTAAGTGATAACCAAGCGTATAAATGAGAGGAGTTTCCTTTCTAACCTCCGCTCACCGTCTTCTCCATCACATAATGAGAGCGTGAAATGTAGCGCAAATGCCGCAGGTGCCGAGCATAGATGGGACTGAAGCCTAACCGCATGTTGATCTTAAGGATTGGACTGCTCCATGGCAATAGAATATAACAGTCAAACATTATTACAAAGCCTAATTATTGAATTTGTTTGAGAGCGCAGGCGGTGATTTTTTCAGTCAGTTACGCTATACACTGTAAAAAACGCAGAAATCCAGACAAAAACAGACGAATTATCTGTTGAAATGACACAAATTGTTACTTCTAGTCCGTTTTCTGAATGTTATCTGTTAAATTAAAAAATTCATTCGTAATTCGTTTCCATACCGGACAATTTTGCTGATTTCCTTTGTTCTCACGGGTCAATTAAAAATTACGGGAGTAAATTGGAACTCTTCGTTGTCGTAACGGAATCTTGGAAGTTATCCTTTGATCCAACGGCTTTTTTTACATTTAGGAGTTGTTTTCACAGACAAACTGAATATTACAGATTCGACTGACTTCTCAGGGGATTATACGGAATTCGATTAAATTTCCATTGTTTCAATGGTCCGAAACAGCAAAAACACGACCAAATATCTGTCGCAATTGCTCTTAATGTTACAGTATGTCATGTATTACTCTGTTGTCGTTTTACTTTTCGTTCAACCAACTCATTACCGATTTGCGTTTGCCAAGTATGAGATAAAAAATTGATAATTTTGGCGGAACAGCTGCATTTAAAAAATTAATTATTCTACCAGAATTTACAATTTTAGCGCTGCGTAAAGAATTTTAAGTTGCCAATACATCAATTTGCCAACTAGAAATATATAATGGCCATGGCAGAAAGCGAAACGTTGATAAAACGCTGCAGACAACGCAGCGTAAAGATGGTATACAATTTGACGTATTCTGCTTCAAAATTGGACAACCCGTATATAAGTTGCCAAATAACCGTACTTAAACGAGTATATTTTCATTTTCGATGGATGTGAGGAAATTGATGCAATTAGGGGCTTGTGCGTTTATACGTACATACGTATATTGTCCATTCACTTGTGTGTGTGTAACATACGTAAGTACATACGCGTAAACATACATACGAATAAGTGAAAAATACTATAAAAGTGTTCATTGAAAGCTATATGAATTTGCAAATCAGCTTGTGTCAGGGAGGAAGTTCATTTTTTGATTCACTCATGAACTGTGCTATGTGAAAAGATAAACAGGATAACATGCAGGGTTTTCATTCCCATTTTTATATAAATTTATACATGACACAGTCTATAATAATGCATGGCATACAGTAATGGCATCACATACTGTATTATCGAACAAGTTAAAGCGGTATTTAAATTTACGCATATAAAAGTTTCAATGTTGAAAAAGTGAAATTAAGCACGAGCTGTTGTCATGACCTAATATATGCATAAAGAAGTTATGTTAATCATTTGTAAGTGATCGACGGACAAATTCGATCACACGACTTTATTTGCACTTAACGCATATATACCATAGAGCAGGAGTTCTCAAACTTTTCTGCTGTCTCTGAAACTGGGACAGGTAGTGCTAGAACTGGACCGGCTGGCCTTTTTTGAAAACCCATCTAAGATCCTTCCCGAGTTACCCTGACAAAAAGGGTAATTTCTAAACTACAAGACGTACAATCTTCAAATTAGTACCAAATTAATGGGCGTGACGACTACAACATATTTATGTAATTAAATAATTTTTTACGCCTCTGTGGGGGGTAGGAAGAGGGCCTCTCTTAGCCCGTCAATGGTCGGCCGATTTTCTCTATAAGGCTCATTTTGATAACGTTATAATTTCTGAACTACTGCACCTAAAAACTTGAAGTTGGGTTCATTTTGCGCGTCAATTTTTCCTCTAAACGTGAGTGAATAACATAACACTCATAAGCTTCCCGGCGAGGCATGGATAGAAGTTTTCCTACTCTCTCAATAGCCGATCGGTTTCCTCTATAAGGCTCATTTTGATAACGTTATAACTCCTGAACTACTGCACCTAAAAACTTGAAATTGGGTTCATTTTAAGCGTCAGTTCATCCTCTAAATGTGAGTGTATAATAAAACTGTCATACGCTCCCTGGGGGATGACAGGGAGCAAGGTTTCTCCACCTTCTCGTAGTCTGGTAATCCGCGCTGCCGAAGGCCGCGCTCACCTAAGTTATGACGTGCTGTTTGAATTCTGGTCCATAGCATAGGCACGCACACTCTCCCCACACCCTGGGTCATCGAATCCCCCCGGAGGTGACGATTTTTTTTCTCAGTTGTACAATAATCATTTTCGTGTGTCTTACTCATGTAGACTTTTGTTAGACAATATTATAAGTATAGCTGTGCAATTGCATAGCTTGCATGTATCCACTCTTAAGAATGTTTTATGCATTGCAAAAAATGATCTTGTGCATGTGCAAAATCTCATATGCAATTAATTACGCATGTACACTATAACAGATGTAATATGCAAAGTGCTTTAAGCATATGCACAATATCATTGAATATATCCTGTAAGGCGAGTGGTGTAATTTGATTGTCCTGTTTTTAAGGGAACACTGTAAATTTGTTCCTTACTCCAGAAATTTTGTACATTTATGGGAACTCTCGCATACATACTCTCACTTGCAAGCAACATCACATGTTTTACCCGGTGCACTGTCGTCAGTACCTGATCCCCAGGTTACCTTTCTGACCTGTTCTTCAGTTGTTAAATATGGTTCATCAATAAAATACAATAAAGGTGTCCGAACTGAATTTAATGAAAGTTTGAAGTATTTCAGGATTGCATAGTGTGATAGTTTTTGTACATCTAGTGATAGTTTCGTTGTTCTCTTCTACACATAGGCCTACCTATACCTACAAAAATGATCAAGTGAAAATACAACTGTGAAATTTGTATCAATTTCCGAAACTTATGCATTCAGTGAAGTAATAATAAATACCTCTTTTGTGCTTTGCCTGTTCATTAAAAAATGGGAAAAACTTAACATCGGTATCGTAATACCCATGTTAAATGTCGAAACAAACAATTTTTTTGGCAGAAAAGCAGAAGAAGAATCAATTCTTTTCGTTGCGTAATGTGATTTTGACAGTGCATTGAAATATTAGTAACTTATAAAACATAATATTCGTAACGCATAGTCAGTGTTGGGCCCGCAACTTATACAATGTTGCGGCGCAACTGCAACACCACAGAAAAAGTTGCGACGCAAGCGGAACAGGAACTTTGAAAAAAACAAAGTTGCGATCACAACCGCAACTTTTTACTTATAAAATATAATTTTAACAAAATATTATTAATTTTCTTTTTCGTATGTATTGATATGAAAAAAATGATATTAAAATATTCAAAATAGGGCATTTTTTTCTGAAAAAAATTAATAGATCGAATAAATGTGTGGACTAGAACTGAATGAAATATCAAGATACTGGAAGAAACGTTTCATTCGTAAATATAGCATGAAAAATAAAATGAATTCCATTTTCTAATAATAATAAGGTTGAAAAGGTACCTAGCTGGTAATATTTTCATGAGAGTTCCGTATATATATATTTCAAAATAGTGAGAAAGAAAGAAACGTTTTATTTGTAAATATAACACGAACAATTCAATAGGGTGTTCCAAGCTTATAGAGGTAGCAATTCAAAGTTATGATATCAAATCCAGCACATCCTGCTCTGGTTCCTCGTCAAAAGAAAATGATTCCACCATATTTTCATGAACATTGGGCAATATTTAATGGTCGCGCAAAACGAACGTTTTTTATAGCTCCTGTGAGATTCGACCTAAATATCCATCAAATAATAAAATTCTGACTTTCTCTTTTATTGTATATAGACCGACAACTAATGGCTGCAGAAATTTCCCATCAATTTTCCCTTTTCAATATATTGATAATATAATCATCATAAGGTATCATATTTTACCTTATCAACAATTACGTCTCAGAACTACTAAATTTTTATCAGTAATCTGTACTATAATAAGAGCCGCGCCCGTCCGTCCGTCGGTCCGTCTGTCCGAAGCCAGCCTGCAGTGTGTGATGAGCGTATCTGTGATACAAGCTCCAGCCCTATATACAGTATTTTGACGGGCCGTGTTCACGCGGCCTTATCTACTCTCGAGAGGTTGTATTTTTTATATTTTTTACCGCCTTTTTTCATTTCACCTTCATTCTTATTTCAAATAATGGGGGTGGACTAGTGTAACTGATGCATCGTCGTCTGATTTCCTGCAGAAAACGAAGTGTATTTGCTGTAGAGGGGCGAGAGGTATTTGGGGTGAGTGGTGCCTCGCTGTAGAGGGGTGAGTAGTGCCTCGCTGTGGAGGGGTGAGTTGTGCCTTGCTTTAGAGAGGTGATTGGTGCCTCGCTGTAGAGGGGTGAGTGGTGCCTTGCTTTAGAGAGGTGATTGGTGCCTCGCTGTAGAGGGGTGAGTGGTGCCTTGCTTTAGAGAGGTGATTGGTGCCTCGCTGTAGAGGGGTGAGTGGTGCCTTGCTTTAGAGAGGTGATTGGTGCCTCGCTGTAGAGGGGTGAGTTGTGCCTTGCTTTAGAGAGGTGATTGGTGCCTCGCTGTAGAGGGGTGAGTGGTGCTTTGCTTTAGAGAGGTGATTGGTGCCTCGCTGTAGAGGGGTGAGTTGTGCCTTGCTTTAGAGAGGTGATTGGTGCCTCGCTGTAGAGGGGTGAGTGGTGCCTTGCTTTAGAGAGGTGATTGGTGCCTCGCTGTAGATGGGTGAGTTGTGCCTTGCTTTAGAGAGGTGATTGGCGCCTCGCTGTAGAGGGGGGAGTGGTGCCTTGCTTCAGAGAGGTGATTGGTGCCTCGCTGTAGAGGGGTGAGTGGTGCCTTTCTGTAGAGAGGTGAGTGGTGGCTTGCTTTAGAGAGGTGAGTGGTGCCTTTCTGTAGAGGGGTGAGTGATGCCTCGCTCTAGAGGAGTGAGTGGTGCCTCGCTGTAGAGGGGTGAGTGGCACCATAAGGCACCACTCACACCTCTACTCACCCCATAAGGCACCATAAGATGTGTGAAAGCTAAATTTCCGCAATAAGTCCGGTGAAAAAGCAAAAAGCAAACAAGCTGACGAAAATTTAAAAATCGCGATAGAAGTGTGATTCACAAGTATCTACGAGACGCGAGCTCGGTTTATCCTATGGAAGTATTACTATTATTATATAAGAAAGTTTTAGCCTCCCTTTACCACAACAAAGATGTTCAAAAGGAGAAGGGATGAAGGCATCATTTAGTATGGAGTTGAAGGAACGCAGAATCTATGCACATTGCACAAGGTGCATAGAAACATTAAGCTAAGGAAGAAGTTCAAGAAACAAGAAAAATATTTGTTATTTTAAAATAGAGCTCACTTTAATGCCCTCACAACATTAACCTCTGCATGCCATGCCAGTGACCGCTGCACAACCTGACGCCCAGCACAAAACTGAATGAAATGCGCGACCAGTAAAAGACGAGATAGGAAGCTGAAAATTTCCCTGGTTAAATTTCTCACGACAGGAAACAAGGGCAACAAGTGCTGGATTGTGTCCGATTCACTTCGCTTTCTTGGGACACCCTAAAATAAGATGAATTTAATTTTTTACTAATAATAATGAGAAGGTACTTAGCTAGTAGCTATATTTTCATATATATATAGCAAATAAATTAGAAAACAGAAAAGTGCAGAACATTTGTATAGCCTACATGACGCATAAAGAAAAACCATGCTCCTGCAATATACGATATTCCTCTGCTTTTTGTTATTCCTCTCCAATGATTTAACACTGGTTCATGATCTCGATGTGACAATGTCAATGCACTGTAATGACGATCAACGTTGCCTTTCAAAAATGTTTCAGCCAATCATCGACTTGTTTCAACGAACATTTCTTCGTTTTTTCCATCTCAACCGATTTCATTACGACGTTGAAGAAGTCATCTTCGTCATCTACGTCCTCAGCACTGCTCCCCTAAGCTGAAATACCATTTTCCGATCTGTCATTAAGATGGGCGATTAGTTTGTTGTTATTACCTCCACTCTCTGCACTTCGTTTAGCCATTTTAGCTTAAAATGTGGATGCAAAGAGGACGTCAAGAAAAAATCGTCGATTTGAATGAAGTACATTGGCAAATCGCATCATCTAGCTGTGTAAATTTGCCGTATATATAACACATAATTTTACACTGACAACTCACATCATTCCTAATAACAAATGTTACACAATGAGTTACATTAAAATATACTTATATACTGTAAGCAAAGTGTATGTGTATCACTGTATCGCCTAATGCTAATAATAAACAGTTGCCAGATGGGTTGTACCTTGTACGGTTTAGTTTCAAACGAGAATGAAAAGCGTATTGAACTTTATTGAAGTTATTTTGCAAATTAAACTGACATCGCGATGTTGCGGTTGCGAGTTGCGGCCCGACACGTCAAAAATTGTTGCGATCGCAGCAGATTCGCAACTTTCCAAAAATTGTTGCGGCAACCGCAACCGCAACAGAAAAAGTTGCGCACGCAATTGCGGCCGCAACTTGTTGCGGCGCAGCTGCCCAAAACTGCGGATAGTTGAGAACACTCTCGTTGGGGCGCGCTTGTATTGGCGTATTTTGTATTGGCATATTGGCATAACTTTTCCAACTAAGAACTTGATACTAACTTTCTATTTCTGCAGTAACGCTTTGAGGAAACCTAATAATGCTTATAATTAAAGCTGTGCCAATATGCACATGCATATATGGACGCGTATGTGAAATTGTCAGCGCTTAAAATATGCGGCTTCAGGTTAGATATATGCGATTGCGGAATGTCGTATGCACAGTGCTCGCAATTATATGCAAGCAATATGCGACTGCTGAATGAAGGGCTTCAGTTAGTTGGATATTGTGCGATATAAATATATCAAATATTGAACCGTAAAGTAATGATTCTTTACGATAGTCTTCAACATTTAAAATATCATGCATTTGCTGCTAATGAAGAAAACATGAAAATATTCACTGGATTCCAAAGTATAACAAGGATTGACGTAGGTAGTTACGTTGGATAGCCATGCAAAAATGGCCGGGCAGCGATGGGATTCGAACCCGCGACACCTTGACGGAAGGGAACTTAGTCATAGTGAGCTTCTAGCTTTCTGTGATTTTATCGTCGATGAAAATGGTTAATTTTAGTTAACTTTATGCTGAAGTAAAAGGATTATCTTCGTTATTGATAACTATGAAGTCCCAGCCAATGTTTGGACCATAACAGTGTATACTCTCATTATGTTTCACGATAAACGAACAGTTTTCCCGCAATAAGTATTGTACAGATTTCCGTCCCCAGAGTCATATACTGGGAATTCGTTCATGAAAGTATCATTCCGTACACTTTGGGGTACTTTGGGCATGGTTTAACTAATAAATAATGATAATCATTAGAATTGTATGAGAAATTTGTTCACTTCTTTGATCATCAACATATTATCAAATATATCGCTAAATTTCAATACGAAAATTAATAAAAAAAATTAGAAAAAAAAATTATCATAAGTTTCCTCTACGTAATCCCTCTCATTTCGGAGATCCTAGAATACCAAACATTCGCATTAGGTTTTGAATAACGAAGTATTGCAGGAATAGTCAAATCAGTATATAATCTCTAAATGTCAATTGCAGATTTGATTGCCCTTATCTGAGTCCAGAAAGCGAAATCACTATAATGATGCAAACTTTGGGAATTCGTTGGATGTCCGGAATTAAAGGGATTACTTGGTTGAGTTTTTCTCATTTTTAATGAACAGGCAAAGCACAAAAGAGGTATTTATTATTACTTCACTGAATGCATAAGTTTCGGAAATTGATAAAAATTTCACAGTTGTATTTTCACTTGAACATTTTTGTAGGTATAGGTAGGCCTATGTGTAGAAGAGAACAACGAAACTATCACTAGATGTACAAAAACTATCACACTATGCAATCCTGAAATACTTTAAACTTTCATTAAATTCAGTTCGGACACCTTTATTGTATTTTATTGATGAACCATATTTAACAACTGAAGAACAGGTCAAAAAGGTAACCTGGGGATCAGGTACTGACGACAGTGCACCGGGTAAAACTTGTGACGTTGCTTGCAAGTGAGAGTATGTATGCGAGAGTTCCCATAAATGTACAAAATTTCTGGAGTAAGGAACAAATTTACAGTGTTCCTTAAAAACAGGACAATCAAATTACACCACTCGCCTTACAGGATATATTCAATGATATTGTGCATATGCTTAAAAGCACTTTGCATATTACATCTGTTATAGTGTACATGCGTAAATAATTGCATATGAGATTTTGCACATGCACAAGATAATTTTTTGCAATGCATAAAACATTCTTAAGAGTGTTTACATGCAAGCTATGCAATTGCACAGCTATACTTATAATATTGTCTAACAAAAGTCTACATGAGTAAGACACACGAAAATGATTGTTGTACAACTGAGAAAAAAAAATCGTCACCTCCGGGATTCGAAGACCCACGGTGTGGGAAGGAGTGTGCGTGCCTACAACGACAATGCTATGGACCAGAATTCAAACAGCACGTCAAAACTTAGGTGAGCGCGGCCTTCTGCAGCGCGGATTACCAGGCTACGAGAAGGTGGAGAAACCTTGCTCCCTGTCATCCCCCAGGGAGCGTATGACAGTTTTATTTTACACTCACATTTAGAAGATGAATTGACGCTTAAAATGAACCCAATTTCAAGTTTTTAGGTGCAGTAGTTCAGGAGTTATAACGTTATCAAAATGAGCCTTATAGAGGAAACCGATCGGCTATTGAGAGAGTAGGAAAACTTCTATCCATGCCTCGCCGGGAAGCTTATGAGAGTTATATTATGCACTCACGTTTAGAGAATAAATTGACGCGCAAAATGAACCCAACTTCAAGTTTTTAGGTGCAGTAGTTCAGGAATTATAACATTATCAAAATGAGCCTTATAGAGAAATTCGGCCGACCATTGACGGGCTAAGAGAGGCCCTCTTCCTACCCCCCACAGGGGCGTAAAAAATTATTTAATTACATAAATATGTTGTAGTCGTCACGCCCATTAATTTGGTACCAATTTCAAGATTGTACGTCTTGTAGTTTAGAAATTACCCTTTTTGTCAGGGTAACTCGGGAAGGATCTTAGATGGGTTTTCAAAAATGGCTAGCCGGTCCAGTTCTAGCACTACCTGTCCCAGTTTCAGAGACAGCAGAAAAGTTTGAGAACTCCTGCTCTATGGTATATTTGCGTTAAGTGCAAATAAAGTCGTGTGATCGAATTTGTCCGTCGATCACTTACAAATGTTTAACATAACTTCTTTATGCATATATTAGGTTATGACAACGGCTCGTGCTTCATTTCACTTATTCAACATTGAAACTTTTATATGCGTAAATTTAAATACCGCTTTAACTTGTTCGATAATACAGTATGTGATGCCATTACTGTATGCCATGCATTATTATAGACTGTGTCATGTATAAATTTATATAAAAATGGGAATGAAAACCCTGCATGTTATCCTGTTTATCTTTTCACATAACACGTTCATGAGTGAATCAAAAAATGAACTTCCTCCCTGACACAAGCTGATTTGCAAATTCATATAGCTTTCAATGAACACTTTTATAGTATTTTTCACTTATTCGTATGTATGTTTACGCGTATGTACTTACGTATGTTACACACACACACAAGTGAATGGACAATATACGTATGTACGTATAAACGCACAAGCCCCTAATTGCATCAATTTTCTCACATCCATCGAAAATGAAAATATACTCGTTTAAGTACAGTTATTTGGCAACTTATATACGGGTTATCCAATTTTGAAGCAGAATACGTCAAATTATATACCATCTTTACGCTGCGTTGTCTGCAGCGTTTTATTAACTTTTCGCTTTCTGCCATGGCCATTATATATTTCTAGTTGGCAAATTGATGTATTGGCAACTTAAAATTCTTTACGCAGCGCTAAAATTGTAAATTCTGGGAGAATAATTAATTTTTTAAATGCAGCTGTTCCGCCAAAATTATCAATTTGTTATCTCATACTTGGCAAACGCAAATCGGTAATGAGTTGGTTGAACGAAAAGTAAAACGACAACAGAGTAATACATGACATACTGTAACATTAAGAGCAATTGCGACAGATATTTGGTCGTGTTTTTGCTGTTTCGGACCATTGAAACAATGGAAATTTAATCGAATTCCGTATAATCCCCTGAGAAGTCAGTCGAATCTGTAATATTCAGTTTGTCTGTGAAAACAACTCCTAAATGTAAAAAAAGCCGTTGGATCAACGGATAACTTCCAAGATTCCGTTACGACAACGAAGAATTCCAATTTACTCCCGTAATTTTTAATTGACCCGTGAGAACAAAGGAAATCAGCAAAATTGTCCGGTATGGAAACGAATTACGAATGAATTTGTTAATTTAACAGATAATATTCAGAAAACGGACTAGAAGTAACAATTGGTGTCATTTTAACAGATAATTCGTCTGTTTTTGTCTGTATTTCTGCGTTTTTTACAGTGTATAGCGTAACTGACTGAAAAAATCACCGCCTGCGCTCTCAATCAAATTCAATAATTAGGCTTTGTAATAATGTTTGACTGTTATATTCTATTGCCATGGAGCAGTCCAATCCTTAAGATCAACATGCGGTTAGGCTTCAGTCCCATCTATGGCTCGGCACCTGCGGCATTTGCGCCACATTTCACGCTCTCAGTATGTGATGGAGAAGACGGTGAGCGGAGGTTAGAAAGGAAACTCCTCTCATTTATACGCTTGGTTATCACTTAACCATCGGAAACCGGAGTTACAAAGCAGTAAACAATTTCTAAAACCTGATGTGAGAAAGAACCGACCAATTAAGAGGTTCGAAAAAAAATACGCTTTAGTTCAAATCTCAAGGGCCACTTCAAATTCGGTGAGCGTCGAACACGAAATGTTTGCGCAAAGTGTGAAATGTTCACAAGCCCCTAACTATTTCAAGCTGCTAAATCTAAAAGTTTCATTACATTTCTTTCTTCATATCAGTTTTGGAAATTAGTAATGGTCAATAAATATAAATAAGCACTAAAGGTATCATAATGCTATTCAAGTTTAAAATGATAATGAACTCAACTCCAGCAGCAATTACGTCCTACGAAGTCCCCCTCTGGCTCAGGACGCAATCTCTGATGTTGAACGGCAGCAGAACTGTAAAATAAAATTGTAAACATAACAAGCACCTGACCAAAATAGGTATACTCTAGCTTCATTCCATTTTATCTACTACTGCCAAAATTTTTTTGTCTACATACGTCTTCACGTTGCGATTTATCGAGCCTACCAAACATAGCTTACCAGCCCCCTCCCTTTGTTTGCCGCACGTACGTTGGTCACCATTGAAAAACAAGTGTAACCTTCGGCATTACAGTGGAATACACAAGAAAAAGTCGCGCGCTTTGTTAACTTCAGGACCAAAACCTTATCTTCTTCTCCAGCATTTGTGTAACGTGTCCGTCGACTTCAAATTTGGCATACCACAGGTCCTGTCCTGTGCTGAAATATGGTGAGGTTTTTCATTGAGCGGAGATCAATCTAATTGCTACCAGAATGGAAAGAATAGGTTCGAGTGAAGTGCATTTTACAAACGATAAAATTTGTGTCAGGAAAGCTTAGCAGCTTTTATTTTTATTCCGCAGTTGGCCTAGCTGAGTATTATCACGTGTAGAACCGTCAAGTACAATTTGTACGATGACTCATCACTTTTCAACAGTTTATTTTATCATAATTTTGTATCATGTTCCAAAATATGTTTTTATCATAACGTTGCATTAATAAGTTTCAATGTTTAAATCCACCATCACTTTTCTTCGTCATGTTTTAACATCTTCTTTCGTCATAATGCCACATCATCATGTTACAACCTTTCATTCCATCGTCATGTTGTGTCATCACGTTCTAGTATTCTATTTCATCATCATGTTGCATCACCTTGTTCCAAAAATATATTGTACCTTGTCATGTTTGTCACGAGAGAGTTGTTACCCTTCACCTCCTTGTTAACATTTCATTAACAAGAAGACCAGGTTCTCGGAATTGAGGGAATGGCGCACCTCCACAACATTATATAAACAACACAAAATTAAAGAGATAATTAGCATTACGGTACATATACTAAAAAAAAAATGGTACTCACCGACGAACGCTGTCTCACTTACAAACGCGTTTCTGTGCGCTATTTTCCTCGGTGAGCTGTGATGCTAGTGCTAACGGGGTTTTTAAACACATCAAAATGTTGAGGAATTTCTTATGATGAGACCCTGGTACAAAGCATTAATTGACATCTACTGGAATTGCAAGTAACACATATTGACAAGTATTACCCTGCCTAATTGACCGGTCAATATCTTTAAGTTAATTACACACGGGACATATACAATGAAACAATGCCTAACTGATGGGTTGTCACATTCCAATTGAATTAAGACACATGACAAGATGCAACCTATCTTTTCAATAACGTTTTCCAACAGCACAAAGCACGGTCATCGCTTCCAATCTCATGCGTGTTCTCAGGCACCGCTTCAGTTCCAATTCCCTGAATAATTCATAGTTCAGTACAGTATCATTTGATGATTGCATGACAGTATCTCGTAAATTTTCTTCAAGTTGAAATTGACAGTGAAGAACTGCCAAGAGAGGAGTAACCAGATAGAGACCGCCCTCCTGTAAGGATACAAACATTTAACCCATTACTTCGGTTGCAAAAAATGCGCTCATCTACATTTAGTGTTAACTTTGAATAACAGCACTTTATATCACATATTTTTGGAACAGCATATCTTGCACAATTAGAAACAACTTCTTACCCGCCCCCAAAAGACGTCTACTCAGTACTTCATATACTGCACAGGTTGGTTACGATGTTTTCATTTCTGGAAAATAGAAGTGACATTTTTTAATTTAATTTTAATTTACAGGCTCCTCTACACGCGCAATATATTCAATATTTTCACTTATGTTTTCAGAAATGATTTTTAGTATGACACTTCGTTACGCGTACTTCTTTCTATGATGATGTACCGCGGTAGACTGCTCGCCTAAACTCACTAACTCTTTGGTCTTGTGTGCTGTGAGTGCTGCCTTCTTCCATTCGTGAACGCCTACAATTTCTCTGATTGGCGGTTCTCTACTTCGAAAATCTTTCCAAGGGTGCTCTGACCATTATATTGGCTGTAAGCCCTCTGATGAGACCGTGTAGCTGACTCCGCCTTCTCTCAGGAACACTAGCGATCTTTTTCCCATGAAATTCTGCTCTAAAATTTTTCCACTCTGTTTTTCTAAGGCCTGGTTGTTTCGTATCCTGCTGTGTTTACAATCTGGCCGCTTCGAAAGTCGCTCGTCCCCACCCTCAAGCTTGAGTGCTCTATAAATCTTGTCACCCTTGCGGTCGACTGTTGGGCGCCTATGCCCTCCACAAGGTCTCAGATAATCATAACAAGTTCATGTTTCTCACGTCTCCAACACAGGACAGGCTTACACACAAAATTCCTTCCAAACACAACACCAAAACAAACGTAGCACACACTCCAGCACATGTGAAACACGCCACCAGGCACACATGTTACGCGATCAGTCACACATTTTAAGCGACACGCTCGTGCTGTTGGAATACGCAAGTCCTACGATATCCTAAAAAATTTGCAAACACAAGAGCACAAATCAGTTATCACAAAGAAGGACACAAATCAGTTAAATTTCCCCAACATTAATGTTTTTCGTCACATGTTGCGTCATCGTTTTCCAGTATATTATTTCATAGCCATGCATTATAACATTATGATTCGAAGCATGTGTAATTTCATCATCATCATGTTTTGCTAGCTTGTTCCATTATTTTATTCCATAATCACGTTCCATCATTGTTCCGACATTCACTATCATCAACGTACTGCATGATCATGTTCAACCGTTTAATTTCATCTTCATGTTCTTACATTTCATCGCTTCACCATGTTCTATCACCATCCTGATCTGACCATCGGACATCTTCACCTCTATATTCCGACGAAAGAAATTCCCAAGCTCTATCCAATCTTAAAACCATGCCTAATGTGACAAATGAAGGCGCAGATGGCCCCTATTCTGTTTACTGGAACCTCAGCACAGTCGGGTGCGTGTGTGTGTGCGGGTGCGCATGCTAGTTGTTAAAATATTCCGACGCCTCATCATTTCACTTGAATAGCATACTGAATTTGATGTTGTTATACAGGTACATGTTTTGTTTTCCCATTGCTATCAGCATAATATAAAAATGTTCCACCATGCAGTAATACAGGTTATCGACGTTCACTTTTCTGCAGTCAACATCCAACACAAATTGGAATCCTGCTTCCCAGTCATGACGAGCTGTCACAAGACACGAGTGGTGCGACGGATGGGTCTGAGCGCTATCATGAGCTGCGGAAAATGGTGTCGAGTGCTAGCCTCGTTTTCCATGTGAAATAAGAAATATTGTCTAGTTTTCTTTGGGTAATGAGAAATATTGCCTCATTTTTTCATATCAAATAACAAATACCACCTCGTTTTCTATGTGAAAAGAATTATTGCGTCATTTTTGCATGTGAATTAAGAAATCTTGCCTAATTTTTGCGTGTAAAATAAGAAATTTTACCTAATTTTTCCGCTTGCGGGAAGCAATATTACCTTATTTTTTTGGAAAGTAAGAAATGTTGCCGATTTTACCAAACTAGGAATTACTTCATGTAAGCAAAATTTATATTTTGGTCATGTAGAGTTATGATTAGTGATAATTATTGACAGGATATTTACAGCATATAACAACATATTATAACATATTATTTACAGCATATAACAGCATATTTTCACGCACAATGCACTCATAAAAAACTCAGTTTTTCAAAAAGTTATGTATTCACAGTAACCCATGCTAAAAATAGAGATAAAATTACGTCTTCTTCGTCTCTACAAAACAATTAGTCAGTTTGTGACTCGATTGGTTATCTAGATTGTCGTCAGAGTTATTGTATTGAATGTGCAATCCGAGTAAAAATTCTAAAAATGATTCATTAAAACTACATCTGAATCTCTTGGAATGCTTGAATCGTTGTTGATCAAACGTGCACAAGTTACGGTCTTATAATTATGAACAAAGGAAAGAACTGAGAAGATGTGAAGAAAACGTCGTATATGTGAAAAAATCGAAATATGCTCGTATGTGAAAAATATATAGAATATTTGGAGTAACCCTCTAGCTCCGAAGACGAAAACTTTAAAGCTTCAAACCCATTCAACGAACAGTAATTTTGTGATTTTCATTCTATCACCAGAACCATTAGCAGACGAATTAATATTTCTTTTTTGAAATATTTTTTCCTTGTGTCTCCTTCCATTACAGAAACAAGGCTTACCAAAA
Source organism: Morinoia aosen (assembly GCA_030386875.1). Taxonomy (NCBI): domain Eukaryota; kingdom Metazoa; phylum Arthropoda; class Malacostraca; order Amphipoda; family Talitridae; genus Morinoia; species Morinoia aosen. The sequence goes on along the minus strand of CM059561.1, from coordinate 29,124,012 downwards.
AAATTGTCCAGGTTACAACTCATTCCCATTAAGAAATCACCGGTTTCTGTTTGAAATATCAGTGCAATTGAGATTGAAAAGTGAGCAGTAGAAAATAAAACGTAGAAATATATGAAAACCTACGATATAGCTGAGTTTGCTCAATTTTTACTCTACTGATTATTGAGAGAACATCTTCTTCCAGGAAAGAAGCACATTTCCAAAATTTTCTGATGTGCTTTTATCGATGGAGCGGAGATGATGAATATTATAGTTTATTACATAACAAACCATGTATTAAAGTTTTAATTCCACCGCCTGAATAAACTGGCCGGGTAATTCACCACCTGTTCGGACTTGTACTAACTCACATGTGTTCTGCTTTGTCATCAAGAGGTATTCCAAAGTTGTAAAATCATGAAGACACAGTGTCTTGTAGACGAAAAATGGAAAAAATTTAAACTCAAACATAAAAAATGAGTTAACGATGTGAAAAAGCACCTGAAATCGCGGGTGTAAAAATCACATTATGTAAGGATTTTGAGTTCACTCTTTGCTGCTCAGAAATGTAGTGCCCGAAACGTCGCGGAGGAGCGAGCGTGTTTTGGCCACAACGTCTCGTCTGTCTAGTGTCTAGTGTCTACGCGAGGTGATGCCACAGTACAGGGAAGAGAAGTAGTTTCAAATAGCGGGGTTGGCACGACCGCTTTTGGCAGCGTGTGACGTCATGCTTTGGCTAAGCGTGACGTCACAATAGCCGGCCGCTGATTGGTCTATTTCGTGTACACTTTCTGCCAGACGTACAATACCTCGACTGCGTTGCTTCTGGCGTTCCCAGCTGTTCTTTGTTTGCTCATAACTTTTACCTAGTCAAATACGATTGGAATAGAAATGTAAGTAAAACTAAAACGCTGGGGCTGTATTATTTATTCAATGAATACTTCATCGTAACAAGTTAGTTTGCTCTGGATCATATTTTAACGAGCATTCAAAAAGACATTTTTACACCCGTACCTGCATAATTTACAAAAGCTATCATTTACGTGTTGTTTGAGGGTATAGTATTTCAATGTTTTGATCCACAAATTCGTGAATTAATGTCCAGGATTCCAAACCAACAATATTCGTCAACACGAGCTTTGGTGAATTAGACTCGTGAGTTAGGGTCATCGACATGACACATATTTTCGATAACAAAATTCCAACGCAGATTAAATGAAATATTTACATTTAGGATGGTAACAGTGCACTCTATATTTTTTACTAATGGATGGCAGTAACGCTTTATCATGAAACTAAATACATGGACATAATTCAAGTTTAGTTTACTAATAAATATTATTCTTTCTCCAATAGAAGAACACCAGATCAATTCAGTTGATTGCTCGTAAAAGAAAGTACTCAACAGTAAGTACTTATTATTTCCTATAACAAGCTACGTTCCGCAACTCATCGAAAACAAATAGTAAAACTAGACAAAAGTAAACAAACATCTCCATGTAACATGAGTAGTCAACATAATTCTCGTATAATACGCATCTTTGAAGAATGCGTAATATATTACACCACGACGATTACATACTGAGTTAGTTTAAGCCTCTCACACCACGTGAAAGGTGGTCCCAAGAAAGGACAGCAGAAGAAGCCATTTAGTGTGCAATTAAGGGAATGGGGAATCAAAGGACGAGATACGTCCACACACATCACGCACAGAAACAGCAAGATTGAAGAATGTTATTGAAATATGATGAAAGTGGACAAAGAAAGTAACAGATGCCGAAAAAAAGACACCAGTGAACAGAAAAAAAGATGGTCCGTTACAAAATCAAACATATATTTACATCTATCCCTATGTCAGAGCTAATTCCCACAGATTCAATAGTTGGCTACTTACACCAGGAAATAAAGGCGTCGGTTATCGATGAGAGCTAACGGGGATTCTGTGACGAAAATTGACACCAGAAAATTAAATGAAACATTGTCCATAGCGAGAGAAAGTAAAATGAGGGCAGCCCATAATTAATTGACCTTTTAATTGGTTGATGAAAGTAGAGCTATGAACACTATGATGTTAATACTTATTTATTCGACGAAAAAATATGTTCATGCTTACATATAACGTGGCACTTAATTAACTCAGTAACTAAAAAGCTACTCTCGCTTTGCTTCGGTTTCAAACCCACAATTTATCATGATTCACTCGACCCCTCGTTCTCCAAATTTGTTCCCTAAGCGAGGTTTTCTTGTGGGACTCGTCACGAGTTATGTAACAAAATCAACAAATGTACACTAACTAAATGAACTTTTCATGAAATAGCTTAACTCTCGTGTAATGCGCGATGGAGCGTTATTGAAACGATAAAGAATAAAGTTCAAATTGTAAAAACGGCCGTGGCTATCACTTAAAGAGTCCTGTTTTCAAAACAAAACATACCACATAAACCATATGTTGTTTATAATTAGAAGAAAATTAGTTTCAAAATCCTCCAATTCATAGTATTTTTTTATCGGCAAATTAAAAGGATCGGTTACATCTGGGGCAACATATACAACGATAATATGTTCAGCAGATCGTAAATAATGAATCAAAAATATATATTATGATCACTAATTTGAAATTACTATTTGTTCAAACACAGACATTGCACGAGAATTGTAATAAGTCAGGCGAATGGATTAAGAATAAATGAACTGCCAATAATAGAAAGAACTAATAATAACACCAGCAATAATTTCAATGTTAACCTGCTTGTTTCTTTCTTAGTCAATCAGACTTCTACAATTATGAGAAATACCACAAGTGTGCGGTAAATTATTCCGTCCTTCCTCTACGCAAATTTACATACTTGTATTTAATTCTGATTGAGTTTCCTCTTTCCATCCATGCGTGACAATCTTATCATTGACACTATTCAGCATCATATGCAACAAATTGACAGGCTTTTACACGACCGCAGATACTTTGTAACATGAATATCGCTGCGCTCAATTCCATACAATACGGCGGAACGAAAGTAAAGCGAAAAGGAATTACGGAATTAGCTGACAAATTAAGAGAAATTTAATACACAATTCTTAAGAAAGAGCAATACGAACATGTATACAATCGTGCACCAATGCTGTTCATTACAAAGAAATAAATAACAAGCAACGAAAAGAAATGAAGCTATATTTTTCCAAAACCAAGTCTTATTGTAACATTTCATTGATGTGTAATTTTCTTCATTTTATCACTAGGATTACTGCTCTCTAAGGCTTTATTGATGTGCTTAATGGTTTGATAAGTCCTGCAAGTCACATAAAATTTGATGAAGAACTCCTTCACATCAGCAGCGCACAATACAGGCGGAGAGCACGTTTCATCAATGACTTTCTGAGCTAGTTCACAGAAACCTTGAACATGACTGAACTTATCAAAACAGAACAAAAATACTCTCTCGTAGTTCATGATTGTTTCAATGAAAGATTTGCTGCAGTAATGGAGGCTTCGTTGCGGATCATTGTTTTGTACATATTCTTTGAATGACACGAAGAGGTGCGTGTTTAGGTCTTCAGGCGCAAGAATTAACGAACACGCAGAGCAGTCTTTTAACATTGAACCTTTCTTACTTCGGTGATATCTATCAACTTTCATAGCAACATACCCACTCAAGTAAGCTGCTGCATTGTTGACCTCGGCCGACTCAAACAGAGTTCCAACCGATTCGTTGCCTTCGAAGTGCTTCGCGGTAGTCATGTCTTCGTCGTTGAGTACAACCGGCGGCGGAGACAAATCCTCATCTTCTGGTAGCTGAATCAGAGGAGGAAAACAGTTTAATATTTACACATGCCGACTTCCATATTTAAATAGTAAAAAGTAGTAGAAGTGGTGGTAGTAGTGGTGGTGGTGGTAGTAGTGGTGGTGGTGGTAGTTGTGGTGGTGGTAGTTGTGGTGGTGGTGGTAGTAGGAGTAGTAGTAGGAGTAGTGGTAGGAGTAGTTGTAGGGCAGTGGTAGGAGTAGTGGTAGGATAGTGGTAGGAGTAGTGGTAGGAGTAGTGGTAGGAGTAGTGGTAGGAGTAGTGGTAGGAGTAGTGGTAGGAGTAGTGGTAGGAGTAGTGGTAGGAGTAGTGGTAGGAGTAGTGGTAGGATAGTGGTAGGGTAGTGGTAGGATAGTGGTAGGGATAGTGGTAGGGATAGTGGTAGGGATAGTGGTAGGATAGTGGTAGGAGTAGTGGTAGGAGTAGTGGTAGGATAGTGGTAGTGGTACTGGTGGTGGTGGTGGTGGTACTGGTGGTGGTGGTGGTGGTGGTACTAGTAGTGGTACTAGTACTAGTTCCTAGGAGTAGGAGTAGTAGTACGACTGTAGGAGTAGTAGTACGACTGTAGGAGTAGTAGTACGACTGTAGGAGTAGTAGTAGGAGTAATACTTGAAAAACTAAAAGTGTGATGCGCGTTTCTGTGATACAGGCTTCAATGGCTATCAAATTCCCCCTATTTTAATCCCTCAGATGGAAAGACAAAACATCGAATTTCTCAAATAATCCTCGTGATTTGCATATTACAATGGGAAGTAGTTATAGCCATTCGAGTCATATCCTAGATACAGAAATTCAGCATTAATGAAAGCAACTGTGAGCTTCAGTATGTAAATTGTAGCGTTATATGCAAAACTCCGCCGACCTCAGTATACAGGATACGGACTCGAGTATATAAGGCTCTGGATCTCTATAATGTTTTGAAAGTGACTTATATTATATTGCACTTGTACAGCGAAAATGAGTGCATCAATTTACCAGTGAACTAAAACCAAGACCGCCAGTCCTAATATCTTTCTATCTATTCTTAAGAGGCAAACACGAAACATATAAATAAATCAATATATAAACACACGACTGTTGTTCTTAGTATAGGGATTATAAGGTGACCATGGTCACTTTCTGTGACCATTCATCTAAAGTGACCATGTACTATTTTTTCCCTTCGAGAATAAATAACAATTATCAAACGGAAAATTTGAATCGAATTTCATAACTCAAAATATATTCTTCCAACGCGAACAATTAAAGTTTCTCAACACTTTACAACCGTGACGTCACGACGCATATTTGATCTTTATGTTGAATATCACTTCAAGGGTTATATGAATATCACCACTTACCTTCGAAAAGTGAACCAAAGTCGCGTCCAGCTGGTTTTCCACAGTCTTGCAATTAGCAGACAATGGCGCTCGCATGAATGACGCAGTAGCGATTTTTGAGTAGCTGTCGGCAAATGTTCTGGCGTCCGGAAATTTCTGAAGGAATCGAATCTTGCCAAAGAAACACTCGAGCCCGTCTTGACATACGAGTACATTCCTCGTAGACAAGTAGGGTAGTTTATACTCGTCCAAGCGTTGCCGAAGCTGCAGGATCACATTAATGGACTGAATCCATCCATTGATAAAGCTACAGCGTTTCCGAGCATTGAGATCTTGCAACTCTTGCAACCAAAGCACAGACTCACGAAGAAACTTGAACTGGTCCGAATTAGTACATATGGGTCTTCGTAAAGGTACTGAACATCTCGATGTGACGGAATTCAAGACGTCAAATATGTCGTTTATCTTCTTGCAGTAAGAACTAGTAGCTGCAACTGACACATTATTTACTGTTTGCGCAATACCGGCATCTAGAGCCGCAGCAGTGGAATTCGACAACACCTGAGCTGCAAGTTTCACTTTCATTTTTGATGAAAACCTCAAACTGTGCACATGCCTATCAGACAGCTTTGGAACCATTTTCAAGCTGTGCATTTTCTCTTTTTCAAACAGTGTGACGATGTGATCCCAGCTTGCAGCGTGCTTAAAGCCTGGCACAGGAACGTCACTTCTGAGCAAGAGACTTCTAGAGTTTTTCAGTAGATGGGGAGGGTCTTTGTAGACAAAGTAGGACTTCGTTCCTAGCTCAATAGTTGGGTTTGTATGTGAGCAACCCAGGGATTTGAAAGCTTTTTCAAAATTTGAACCTTGGTCAGAAGTTATTCCAAGCACTACAAAGCCCTCAGTTTCAAGGGATTTTATAACGGTCTGAAGAATTTCAATAAGACTGGTAGATTGAACAGCACCCGATGTTAAATAATATCCAATTGGAAATTGCCAGTGTTTCTTCACCCCACACGCCATAACGCACAATGCTGATGACACCAAGTTCTTTTTTCTCTGAAAACCATCGTCTGCGTACCCAAATATTTTCTTCTTGTCGGGACTGTACGACAGGCCTCTTCTTAATGACATTTCATCCATAAGGATGAAAATTAGCTTATCGTGTTCACTTTGGGGATTAACTTTGAGTTTTAACATTGATATGTTCTGCTCATTGCAACCGGGGTTCATTTTGTGGGCCTTCAGGACACGAAGAATTGTAGAAGGCGATGGTAGTGGTAGCATTCTCCTCAACAAGTTGTACCCGGATATGCTGCAACTCACTAGCATGTTAACTGCCATCCACTTATGAAACGATGTGTAGCGTCGCTTTCCTTTCAGTTTAAATTTGACAAATTCCGTGATGTACGGACCAAATGATGGATGAAACTGTTGTACTATGTTCTGCAGGTTATACCGACGATTGATGATAGGTCCCCTAACTCTCTTTCTCATGAGAGAAGCCCCCTTGCTTTTGGGTTTTAAAAATGTAGACGAACGTTTGGTCGTTACTAGTGCAGAAGGCTGATCAAACAATTTCTTCTTACAGGTCAGAGTTGCTTCATCTTTCGTCATACAGGCCTTTTCCTGGAAGAAACAAACAAATAAACAAAATGGCAATGGAGGGAAAATTTAGATGAAAAGAGGTTGAGCGCTAACAAAAATAAGTAACGAAGAATGTGATACGTTATTTGTACACGACAGGGAAGGAAAGTAGGACTGTAGGAATATGAAGGGAAGAAGAAATATTAGGGGCTTGATAATTTGATAATACACAAATCAAATGGAGGTGGAGCGAGAGCAGGGTTGGCACATAAAAAAACAAAAAAAACACCCAAAAAAGGCAAAACAAAACACGAAAAAAAAACACTAAATGTTTTTTTTTGAGCTTTTTTGGGTTTTATTCGTGCTATTTAAATTTCACTTGTTTTCAAGCTTATAGAATCAAAATGAGCTAAATATTTATTTTGTCAAAAATTTGTCCAAGGCATTTGCATGACCATGACAATAAATATTGAAAAACGAAAAACACCACTATAAAAATAAAATAAGAAAAACCCGAATCACAAAACAAAACTCGAGGGACTAGTATACTTCCACGAGTTCAATTTCCAAGGTAAAAAACAAAAACTAAGAAACAAATGCAGTTTGACTATTTGAGAGTACAGAAACTTCAGAATTCTTCCTCTGTCTTCTAGACTAGACTGCTACTACAGTACTACTGTGTTTCTCTCTCTACATCCACTGCCATTTCATCATAGTCATCCACATCATGATCATTTGTGAGGTTGCGATATAATGAGACCAATTTCTGTGCACATTCCGATCCTAATCTATATCTCAATTTATTCCACACAATTCCAAATGTTGAGAAAATTCTCTCAATGGATCCTGAAGTTGCGGGCAAGAATGAAGATTGCTTATAAACTTGCAGAAACTCTCTGTCAGTGTTTTTTCAGGAATCAGCACTTTCTGCTGTTTCATGTCTTGAATATCCCACCATCAACGAGGAGTCATTGTCTTAGTGATATTCTCATTAAACATGTGTTTTGGGAAGATGTTTGAACCCTTCAATTTATACAAATAAAGCGCGCTGATGAACTCCGGATTGTATTCAGCCAACCACTCTTCAATATCTGTCTCCTGTGAGAGCTTTGCCTGAAATAAGTCTTAACAATTATAGTCAGATGGGGTAAGACACGACCGCAGCCATCATGGGGTAAGAAAGTAAAGAAACGACTGGCCTATGGTAAGCATTCAAGCTGCACTGGAGCAAACTTGACGATGGAATCTGTTAGAGCATGTATTTCTTATCATTTTAGTGTTTGTTGCTATCCTGAACGGCAAAAAGTGATTTTTTGGGCAAAAAATTTTTGGCATGTAACATGTAACAGTGTGGTTGACTGACTTGGCTTGCGTTGCTAAGCCCTCCAGCTCACACAATACACATGTTAAGTTGTTAACAGCATGGCTGTTAAGTGATGTGCAGCTGTCTTGCTTCAAGTTGCTTGTGGTTGTTACTTATGATCTGCATGGTGCTACCCTCTCACATGACTTGCGTCTGCTAAAACAACTCACTATGAATTGACAAGCACAGCAATTCTCTTTGCACATCTTCTATCTTTACAGACTGCAGAGCTATGTCCCTATGCATATGGTAATTGGTAAATGGTAATTATGATGGACAAACTTAATTCATATATTGTTCATATATGTAATAATTCATATAATAATGTTAAATAATGTTGGAAATAAAGTAATCAAATAACAATATTTACTCAAAAAGTGTATATATGTATGTATATATATCTGGAAAAGAGGCAACTGGAGCTGTGTGAATAACTCTTTTAAACAAAAAAAGGTATTACAAAAAAAAACAATAAAGCCCAGAAAAACGATAAACCCCCCAAAAAAAATTTAACCAAAAAAGCCCATGTGGGTTGTTTTTTCTTCAAAAAAACCATGGTTTTTTCCATCCCTGAGCGAGAGGAATGGGATAGTGGAGGAGAATGGTAAGGTGAGTTAGGGATAAAAGAGAGGGAAAGAGAAGGAAGAGAAATAGGAGAATGAGGAAAGTTAATGTGTGATTTTAATAAATGTTCTACATGAATATAACAAATTTAAATGGCAATGAAGACAGTATAAAACAAGCAACACTCACTGTCCAGTTGAAGGCATCTTTTTCAACTTTCTCAGTTGAACCCAAATTTGAAGGAGTTGCAATTTGTTGAGTCTGGGATACACAAGTTGGGTTAGGGACCTGAAATGAAACATACACACTCTATTAAATCACATGCACAGGAATAAATGTGTACTGCGAAATTTATTAGTTATGGAATCTACTTTGAAATGACATGAAATTGATAGAAAATCGAACAGAATCTTCATAGAATAATTTAATAATTAGAAACCAAGGGAGTAAAAAATCTATTTCTATAATTAAAAAATAACAATAACCGGCTGTCCTAGGTATTACTTGAGTTTTATTAGACCTCTTTATTTCTTGAGCTGAGAATCAGCTAAATGACTGGTTATATGTGAGATCCTTTACACATAGTTTGGAACCTAAATTATAAGATAAAACCATGCTGTAAGGCATATATATACACAGAGCATAAATACTTCACGAACACTAAACACGCCAGTAGGACCCTGGTGCCTGCTGAGCTTAAGCAACAAAGAACTTTCTAAAACGTAATGCCCATGAAGAAGCTTACAGCGGTGTACTCTTATTTTAACAGGAACAAAATGTAATACAGAATATATAAGTAGAGCTGATGATTGGCATACCTCGTAAGTCTCATACGTTACACATTATGAGACCCAACAACCTTTTTTCCTCACATCTTCTGTGATTCAATTATATTGTCACCTCCAGAATGCTAGAACACATCAACAATCATGATCACACAAACCACACAACAGTTTTTGAAGGCTCAGCACATGAAGAATAAATCATTATGAAAAACAAAGGTCCTGATTTTATGTTATGAACAAGTTTGAGCTACTATTAAGACAAGAAGCAATCCGAGCATAAAAAAATACTTTTTAAATGTAACACAATTGTTAGAATTGACCTTGGGCAGTCATTAATCGAACTACAATCTTTTGAAACTACAGTGTAGTGATGTACCGATGTATCGGTATCGGTATCGGCAGTATCGGCCATTTTTAGTGGTATCGGTATCGGTATCGGCAAAATCCGGCCGATACTTTACCGATACTTTCCAATAATACGTATTTTATCATTAAAATGAAGGTCATATAAATCATGAAATTGAAAGTATGGAACCTAATAATACCCGTTGTGTGTTTATTTACGATTTAGTGTCCGCTTCTTAACAAACATAGGTTTTGTGAGTTTGCGGTATCATGGATACCGAATTCCTCAGTGTAAAATTAAAAGATGGCGTTTCCATGCATTTAAATATTTGACATTTTATTTGGATAGGTTTTTTTAGGATAGGATAGGTTAGCACTGGTTAGGTAATACTGACAGAATTTTTTCTCGGGTCCACCTAGCTTAACGATGACATTTTCCTTGGAATTTACATGGGTCCGGCTACTATCTAATAATACCTTTGGTTTATTTGGAGTCCGCTTCTTCCATTTTTTTTGTCACGCTCATAAGGAGAGTTATAGGGACCGTATCTGTGATACGAGTTTCACCAGTGCGCAAGTACAAGAATATTTTTCATCACGGGTGCTGTTAGGATGAATACATTCGTTGGGCACCACATCTGGAAAATTTGTTCAAGAAAGTTGGTGAATCCCGTCATTTTTGACGGGCTGTGCGTACTTGTAATCAAATAAAGAGCCTATTCATACCTAGTAAATTAGTTAGTTAACTGTTGAATTATAGCATTTAATCAGGCCCGCTAACTGAATTCACTACTTTGAATTCCCGATGAGTCACGGTCATAACTGAAAGCTATGTAGCATGAATAGCTAAACCCTGTAGCGACATAAAATTATTATACTTTTACGACTAAAACCTATATAGTTTGACCTAATATCCATTCCTTAAAGTATGTGACAGGGCAACAAAAACCAATCCAATTTAATAAAGTTGAAGGTGCATATGAAAGTTTTTGTGAATTTAATATAAAAGTAGCTGAAAATTCTATTTTAATTTAGCTTGTAAATCGTCAAATGTTCCGAAGCTAAGAATTTATTTAAATTTAGCATGTATATCGCCGTTCATAACGAATCTTGTAATTTTCTTCTATGGTAAGATGTTCGAAAAATTCACGAACAATCTTATAGTGGAATACATCTGAATGGGTCAGTTGATTGCTTTAATCGCAACTTGATGAGGAATTTAAAAACGAGGAAAATTCCAAGGAACTTAATCATATTTACTAGGAATACGTTTCGGAGTCCAGCTCCATCATCAGTTCGTAAAAGTAAAATTCATTATGACTACAATAAAAGAAAAAAGAAAATGTTGGATACAGTCATTAATGGAAATCACAAAAATAAAACAAAAATCAAAACATGTCCCAGAGAAAATAAAATCGACAAGATCTACTTACAATTTGCAATGGGTAGGAACTGTCAGAATTGTTGAGGGCCGGTTTTCGTTTAAAAATATGTATCGACTCTAAAATTCCGAGGTCACATGTAGTTGAAGCCGAATCTAAGATTTTGAAGTCCGCAGAGGATATCGGTACGTTGCATTTTACTGCGTGATTACGTACGAATTGTGTGAATTGGTTCCCCGTGCGGAAGCTTCAACCCCGATGCTCGGCCATTCTGATATAAAAATTTTGTGCCGTCATGCCGTCGTACGATGATGTGCACTGCATATAACTGTACAGTAAGAATAAATCAGAAAGGCTCGCTTCTCCATCAAAAGCGTATCCTTGTCTTGTACCGGAATTGTATTAATTTAAGGTTGCTTCTGTTTTCCGGTACAAGGATACGCGTCCGATGGAGATGCGAGCCTCTCTGATTTATTCTTAACAGTTGTACAGTTGTGTGCAGTGCACATCATCGGACGTCGGCATGACGTCACGAAATTTTTATAACAGAATGGGCGAACATCGGGGTCAAAGCTTCCGCGCGAGGAACTAATTAGCTTACTAATCACACTCCGCAGTACGTAATCAGGCAGTAAAATGCAACGCACCAACATCCTCTGCGGACTTCAAAATCTTAGATTCGGCTTCAACTGCATGTGACCTCAGAATTTTAGAATCGTTACATATTTTTAAACGAAAACCGGCCCTCAACAATTCTGATAGTTCCTACCCATTACAAATTGTAACTAAATAATAATCTTGTTGATTTCAGTTTTTCTGGGACATGTTTTATTTTTATTTTTATTTTCTTGATTTCCTTTAATGACTGTATCCAACATTTTATTTTTTCTTCTATTGCAGACAATGATTTGTACATTTACGAACTGATAAATCTGGACTCCGAAACGTATTCTTAATAAATATGATCAAGTTCCTTGAAATTTTCGTTTTTAAATTCCTCATCTTATAGATGGTTGCGTGTTGGCGGATATTTTCGGTTTCGGGGCTTATCGAATTTTACTATTTTCTTTTCGCCAAAGTATGTTCTCGTGCTTGGTATGAATAACACGAAAATGACAACATTTTTTGGAGAAATTATTGTTTTGGTACACTTATGGAGCCAGTTGCTATTATAGCTAGTCTACATTACGTTGCAGTACGATTAGAAACATATCTATTGAATGGATTTCATTTTGTTATTTTTCTCAACAATATAGTTAACATAGCATGAGCATTTTATTATTCATAGTCGGAAACTCTATTGTCAATATTTTGATATTATTAGATATATTAGCAAATAATTTTATTATAACCCCCATGTAGGGCTAATAATGGTTTTATTTTAATACAAGTGTGCACGGCCCGCCAAAAATGGGATTCAATACCTTTCATGAACGAATTTTCAAGATGTAGATGACAAACAAATACAGCATATCCATCCTAACAGTACCCGACCCGTGATCAAAAATATTCTTGTACTTGCGCACTGGTGAAACTCGTATCACAGATACGGCCATTATAACTATCCTAATGAGCGTGACAGAGAAATGGAAGAAACAGACACCAAACAAATAAACCAATTGCAAGGGTATTATTAGGTAGCAGCATGACCCATGGAAATGCCAAGGACAATGTCATCGATAAGCTAGATGGACCCACGGAAAAATTCCGTCAACATTATCTAACCTATGCTATCCTAATTCTATGTCGTGAATCGCACCGCCACAAAGCACGTTCACGACGCGAAGGCCTAGCGATCGTCATTAAATGGTGGCAACTGCGGTTCTTGTATGCCCTACACCACTAATGCGTTGTCCACTGTTGCCAATACGTGGAACGGAAAGTCGGGTGCATCAAGAGTTCATATTCCAGGATAACGAGCACATATGTACAAGAACACACAAAGGTCTCTTGACTCTGAGTTCCCCTCCGGTGACAAATCACCATTACTTAAAAACGATTACTTCGGGCACAGCTATTCTCAAAATTACTATATTTAATTTAATGTCTTAATTATTCAATAAGGCCTGAAAGCTGCACGAAAGCGACATGGTCAGGAAAAATGCGCAAATTACGGCGATCACAACAACCTATCCAATACTACTAACCTATCCTAATAAAATTTTAAACACTTCAATGCATGTAGAGACGATCTTTCAATGTTACACTGATGAATTCGGTATCCATGATACCACAAACTCAGACATCCTATGTTTCTTAAGAAACGGACACCGGACAAATACATAAACAAACATACAACGAGTATTATTAGGTTAGATGATTGTAAAAGTATCGGTATCGGTAGTAGTATCGGTCAAAGTATCGGTATTTTCAAGTATCGGAGTATCGGTATCGGTATCGGCCAACAAATGGGTATCGGTATCGGTATCGGCCAAAAAAATGGTATCGGTACATCACTACTACAGTGGAAACATATACACTGCTGATCAAAAGTTTAAGACCACTTTAAAAATTTAAATAATAAAACAATTCGGATCCATAAATACATACTCCTTCACTAAAGGCTCACTTATTAGGCAAGGTTAATTACCACTCTTTACACCAACAACCATCACTGGAGTGCTACTACTTACAACATTGATGGAGGCCTTTGACAAAACTGTGGCAGGACTTGTGACTTTGGCTTTGACTTGGGTTGCCACAGAAGATCTGAGGGGGATTCTGATGGGAGTCCTCATGGGACTTCTAACTGAAATCTTTGTTGGGGTAATCACAGGGACTGCTCCTGAAGTGCTGGCTTGGAGTCCAAGGGTGCTGATTGGAAGCTGATTTGGGTGGTGGGGCAGGCTTCTGATAAGGTTCCTAACAGGCGTTCTTGCTGGGGCTCTGGGAGGAGTTCCGATTGTAGTCCTCATTTTTTTAACGGAGACTCGTCAGAGGTTGATGGAGAAACTCTCTTTGCAGGGAACATGAGCTGAGCATTAGCTGTGAGGAAGAAAGAACCCATAGTTAGCTCTTTGCAGCAAAATCATTCTCCTTCTGTTAAAACCTGAGAGGTTGTCACAGGGTTAGCTAAAATCTCTTTTGCCCTAATTGAATATTGTTTGGCAGAATTAAAACCTAAATACCCCATTGTTCAGAATTAAAAAAAGTATGAACAACGAGTATATTTAAATAACAATTAATGAGAAATAAATGATATACACAACTCTTTCAATCAGGTTGGCCAAAATTCATTTCTTTAAAATCCAATTTCATTTAGAGTTTATCATGCTTTTCCAGTAATATTTATTTCTTTGAGTGTTTTTCATTTCATTCCAGTATTTTATCCGTTGGGAATTATTTCCATTTTTTCTTACAGGACTGACAATTAATATATAAATATTTGCAATTTTATCATTTAATAGGAGTTGTAAGGAATCAGGGTAACAAATTTGAGCCTGAATACTTCAAGAACAAAACACATCCATCACTGTTACACAGTGCCTTCTAAGCATAGCTAACATGAAAACTTTTCAAAACATTGTAACCAATATGACAGTTGTATAAATATGCTGCTACTTTAATACAAACATATATGAGTGCAGATAATAAAAACAGAGCTAGAATATTTTTAGCTTCTCATATCCCTTGCCTTTTATACTAAAAGAACCATTAGGTAATTAGTCATCCTCACATGTTGAACAACTCAGTGATATTTTACAAAATATGGGAAAATGATGATAAATGAACTAATACAACAATGTAAGCTCATATTGCATATTTATTATAACTTTTGTTGTTCAAGAAATAACTGTTTTCAAAATTCATTCAGGGGTATTATTCTTCATCTCATATATAACTGAACAAAATGCAAATTTGTTATTGAGTTGTAAATATTTGTATTCACCAGATTTGAAGCAACAATGACGTGTATTTACATGGTTATATTACTTTATTGGTTGCAAATGTATGAGTTCAAATCTAGGATAAAGTTCAAAAGGGTATTTTCATTTGTTAACTCTGTCTTGTGAGTTTTTTAATACTGACCTTTTCCTTGATAAAAGCTCAAAAAAGTTTGCAGTTTTTGGACTATATTTTGTTGGGCACAAGTGTGAGGTTTGGACAAAAACCCAAAGCTCTGACCAACTATAGCAACTGTGTGTTAGTTTATATATCTGACAAAGTCTCATCCTCCTTATTGAAAAATGAACTTTGTTTCTATGAAATTAAACATGAAATACAGTTAACAATGGGTTTAAAATTCTTTATGTTATATTAGCACTTGTGCTTTTTACTTCAATGACCCTTGATTTAAGAATCATAGCTAGGTATAGCGTAGTGATGAAAAAAAAAACGGTTTTATTTGATTGCATTTTTTTTTGCAAACAAAACGTGTTTTTTATGTGTTTTTTTTGTTATTTTTGTTTTTTTTGCACACCTAAATTTTGTTAAGTATATGTCTAGGTTTTTTTTGACACCTAAAATATATTAATATCCATGTTTTTTAGTCATTTTATTGTTATAAAAACATCAAAAAGAAGCCATACAGTAAAAGTGGTGGCAGATAACCCACAATTACCAAGAGGCGGCTGAGAGGAACAGCAGGAGCCACAGAACTTATATTGATGGAGTCAAAATTCAGAGCTTACTGTCTCTACTATGACTGATTTTATTTTTATATGAACAAAAAAATCAGACTTTGCAGAGATAATAAACTCTGAATTTTGACTCCATCAATATAAGTTCTGTGGCTCCTGCTGTACCTCTGAGACTCCTCTAGGTAATTGTGGGTTATCTGCCACCACTTTTACTGTATGGTTTCTTTTTTATGTTTTCATTCCAAAAAAATGACCAAAAACCATAGATATTAATATATTTTAAGTGACCAAAAAAATATGCTGTTTTTTTAAAAACATATTTTTTGCAAAAAATTCTGACTAATAAAAATGAATATTAATATATTATCTGGTACAAAATATAACCATGCTGTTTTTTTTACAAAGAATCATGACTAAAAAACAATATATTTTATGTGACCTGAAATTCCCCACGCAGTTTTTTTAAAAAAACATGTATTTTACTAAAAAACATGACTGAAAAAACATGAAGAATATATTTATGAAACCAAAAAAATGTTTTTGTACTAAAAAATCATGACTAAAAAAACATGAATATATTTGAGACCTAAAAAACCCTATGCTGTTTTTTAAAAAATACTTTTTTTTTTTACAAACAATGATGTATAAGAAAACCTGGATATGAATATATTTTATGCGACCAAAAAACCATGCTCTTTTATTTCATGTTTTTTGAAAAAAAAATCGTGTCTTAAAATCATGGATATTAACATATTTTATGTTACCAAAAATATCATTGTTTTTTTTTTAAAACATGTTTTTATTAAAAAGTTATTATTCATTTTTTGGTCACGACTTCTTTGTAAAAAAAAATATCCCCTCAGGGGGATACAATTATTGTATCTATGGGAACTAGCACTCCCAGGGGGACAATGTGAGGGCCCAAGATGCAAGTTAGGTAGGCCTCCTTTTTGTTGAAATAAAATGCTTTTGTTATGTTGAGGACCACCTTTTTGCAGTTCACTGCTGTCCTGTTTTTCAGCACCTACTACTGTCTTCTTCAACTTTGATCTTGTTTCATAATCTTCCTTCCTCTCTTTGGATCGCATTTGTTGCTGGGTAGGGAGGCTAAAACTAATGACTGATCTAATCTGTAAAAAAAACACGGATATTAATTTTTTTATGTGACCAAAAAACCATGCTTTTTGAAAAAAAGATTTTTTACACAAAACATGAGTGTTATTAAATTGGTTTTTTTTTGGCACATAAAATATATTAATATCCACATTTTTTATTCATAATTTTTCTGTAAAAAAGATGTTTTTCAAAAAAACAGCATGGTTGTTTATGATAAAATAAAGTATATTAATATCCGTGTTTTTAGTCATGACTTTTTTGTAACAAAAACATTAAAAAAAACAGCATGGATTTTTTGGCCACATAAGATATATTAAAATATCCATTAGAACCCTACCAGGTCTTAGAATAATATATCCACAAAGAATCTATTCACTCTATAAAACCTTTCGGAGACTAGCTCCACCCTCAGTAAGTCATTCAGTCAAATGTTTTTCAAAGGAACAGTGAAAATTCTTTGTCCATTTCACCAAATTTTACTGAATGACTGAGGATGGAGCTTGTCTCCGAAAGGTTTTATGGAGTGAATAGATTCTTTGTAGATATTTTATTCTAAGACCTAGTACAGTTCTAATAAACATGATTTCAATATTAACAGCATTCTTTGTTTATAAGTTTCTAAAGACAATTCGAATAAAAAGAAATAACTTTCATGATATTTACATCCGTGTTTTTAGTCATGATTTTTTTAAAAATGTCTGAAAAAAAAACAATTTTTTTGGTCTCATAAAATATAATAGCCATGTTTTTTTAGTCAAGGTTTTTCTGTTAAAAAACAAAGTTTAAAAAAAAACGGAATTGGATTTTTAAGGTCACATAAATATATTAATATCTATGTTTTTTATTCATAATTTTTGTATAAATAACATTTTTTTTAAACAGCATGGTTTTTTAGTCACATCTCTATCAATGACCATAAGTAAAGATATGTTATTATAACACATCATTTAGGGAGTTGAAGGTCATTCACATGTATTGTAAAATAAATGAAATATCAAAGCATGAAACCGCAGAAAATGAAAAATTTCATAAAACCATGGTAAACCATCAATTAATAAGTAGGGCCTATTCTGTTTTATTTTGTAATTTGACATGAAAACCAATAATGTAATGTGGTTCTTTTTCTTGCTGAGTTATTTTCAGACAAAATATAACTAAAACAAAATATCCAGGTTTTTTATGGCCACAGTTTTTTTTGTAAAACATGTGTTTTTAAAAAAAAACAACGGCATGGTTTTTTTTGAGTCACATCTCTAGTATAGGTATTTCTGAGGTCAATATCTACAAAATTGGTAGTTGCACAGCAAATTAATAAATTCATGACTGTTTTCAAAAAATAGCAGGATATTCAAGAACACATATTATCAGAAAAAAATGTTAAATCAAAGTATCAGCAAAATTTCAGGCAGAAGTACATTTATTCTACAAATGTGTGTGCAAGGAAACAAAGGTTCACCAACAATGTTGGACTTTCTACACTAAAATTAAGAATCAAACTCAAGATCTTGAACTGTCCTTCATTGATTAAGAAGTGTAATATTTGAGAACTGAAATTTCCAGAACTTATAATAGTAAAGTAGTGTACTCTTTCTAAATGGAATAAATTTTTATTTTCAATTGAGAAGAACTGAAAACCAACTACTTAACACTTTTGTGGTGACCAATACATTAGCACATACATTAAAAACTTTGGAGAATATCAAAGAAATGCAAATTATAAATAAAAGTGTTATAAAAGTGCAACTCTTTGGGAAATAAGCATGAAACTGTACTATAAAGTGACTGATATGTTGTGAAAGCCAACAAATAATCCACAAAAAGAGTAAGTAAAACCCACCAAAATGTAGACGAATTTCAAAGTACAATGAATTAAAAATGAGAAGATTTTAGTATGACCATAACGGTAACAAACTTTCTTAGGTCAGGCTAATGTCCTACCCAAATAAACACTTACCTTCATCAGACTTAAGAATGTCAACAAATTTTTGTGGTATTGCACCCTCATTCAGCCAACTCTTAGCCTTTAAAGGTGATAATGTTCTTGCGAAATCAGACCGGTGGAAGTGCTTAGCACAAATGTATCGGTGCGTTCTCAAACAACTCAGAGATAAACTTTTCAACTCTGCATTTCCAGATGCAGCAATCCATTCTGGGTATAATTTTTTAGGGAAGTTGAAAAACCTAAGCTCTGAGTCGTCTTTGCTGTTACTTGAACAATTCTGGTAAGAACACTTTTTTTTACGAGTAGCCATCACGATTATTGTTAAACAACTGTGGCAAAAGCCCTCACGATTCATACAGAAGGTCACGTCATTCACATCCGTGCTCTGAGTGGATGATTGTCGCTGTGACGTCACAATTGTTATGACGTCACAATAGCCGGTTTTGGATATGAAGTTACTTCTCTTCCCTGTACTGTGGTGATGCTGCCGGCCGAAGCTTATTTGGAAGGTATATAAGCAGGGAAGGATCAATTGGCTGTTCATTCTGTCTGTAAAGCTCAGAGCAAAGGGTTCTCTGAAGTAAAAGCTCTTGCGTCGATTGAAGAACATCGAAACTTATCTACAAAACAGAGGTGAAAGAATACTCAAAAGTCCTATTAACAGCGTTTGTCAAAGTCACTTCGTGAAAATATTTGACCACTCCATCTCGAAGAATTTTTGCCTCATCTCCCACGCAAAGTTTAAACTGAGTAAATCTCATAAAATGGAATTTGCACTCCCAGCTCTGCGTTCTTTGCTGCAAAATTGCGGATACAAGAAATTGTCTGATACTTATGAACAGGTATTAAACGAAATCATTCCAGAGGCAGCAAAGTTTACGTCTGCGGAAAAACTTGTGTGCATGTTGCGAATTAGAAGCGCTATCGAAAATCTGATAGAAGAACCATCAACTCAAGTTATTCATGATCTTGTACACGCCTGGAGATTCATCATCTCAACCGACAACCCACGCAACAGAAGAGCCATCTGTTCAACAGTAGACGCAGCCGCAATGCAATGGATAATATTAGCAACGGTTGATGCGGTGATAGCCATCGATAGCGAAGAATTCTGTCACAACGCTGACCAACAGCTGCTGCTGGCGGTTGGGGACCTCACACAACAGCTGAACTGTGGACTTCTGTCCCCACAGTACATGACGTCCTACCCTGATAGAAGCGATGCCATTGAATATATGGCGAACGCCCACCAAATAATGGCATGTTTTGAAGCAACTGTCGTGAAAACACTGATGGGCAATAAGCGTCCTGAGGAGATGCTGGGCCGGGTCAGACTGGACTCTGAGTGTTCGGTGTGTATGACGGCACCCCTCAACTCAGAGGAGGACTACGCGGTGCTCAGCGGCTGCACCCATGCTCTTTGTGTAGAGTGCGCCCGGAAGTGGTTCAGGAGCAACGCAATTTGCCCTTATTGCCGCGCACAGGGCGTCTTTTTCAAGAAGTCTACCCTCCAATTGCTCCTTATGGAACCCGTCCAAATAAGGATACAGTTAGACGCCCCGTAAAACTAGGAACAAGACTCAATCAGCGGACAAGAATCAAGTGAGTTTTAATATTTTGTTAGAGCTCAAAAAATTTCTCTGTATCGATTTGAAACCATTTCAAATATGTATAAATCATTCAGTCTGCATTGTCGAGAGGAATGTTCTGATTATTTTAAAATCAATATTTACTATTCTTCTAAGTACTTTGTCCTACAGAATTAATAAGTGGTGTTCAGCTCTTTCTGTTTTAATTTCGTTCTTAAAATTCTCTTTATATGGTGATAAATAATTCTAACTTTACTTTGAATAATATTCAGCGAATATGAATATGGTTTTAAGTCATTGCAAGGATATTTTACAGACATTACAATGTTGCTCTCAGTTTTATGAGTAATGTATCTGATGTCCATTAAGTGTGAGTTTGAGCGCGCGTTGGCCTGCAGAACTCTGACATTGTGCACTGCCACTGGAAACTAACTTCTGTAACGTTTCATTCGTGTCACTACGACAAAATCTTACTAATTCATTCTGAACATTCTGTGAACGTGTCTTTAGTTCACATTCCCATTCGCCAAATTATACAGTTAAAATCACTGATGTGTGATTCATACATTTATAGATAATTTATTTTTAGAAATCACGATTTTGGATACCTCTGGCGTTCACATGCGCCTGATGTGAAGATCTCGATTTTATTTCTTTAATGAGCTTCGCTTCAAGTGGTTTGGTGCCTTTTATGGCGTTACCTCCACCAATATAAATTATTTTCTGCATCCTAATAATATTTTGATAAACCTTTCTTATAGTTGTGTAGATAGTACGTTATCTACACAACTATAAGAAAGGTTTATCAAAATATTATTAGGATGCAGAAAATAATTTATATTGGTGGAGGTAACGCCATAAAAGGCACCAAACCACTTGAAGCGAAGCTCATTAAAAAAAAAATCGAGATCTTCACATCAGGCGCATGTGAACGCCAGAGGTATCCAAAATCGTGATTTCTAAAAATAAATTATCTATAAATGTATGAATCACACATCAGTGATTTTAACTGTATAATTTGGCGAATGGGAATGTGAACTAAAGACACGTTCACAGAATGTTCAGAATGAATTAGTAAGATTTTGTCGTAGTGACACGAATGAAACGTTACAGAAGTTAGTTTCCAGTGGCAGTGCACAATGTCAGAGTTCTGCAGGCCAACGCGCGCTCAAACTCA
This sequence comes from Morinoia aosen, assembly GCA_030386875.1. Taxonomy (NCBI): domain Eukaryota; kingdom Metazoa; phylum Arthropoda; class Malacostraca; order Amphipoda; family Talitridae; genus Morinoia; species Morinoia aosen. The sequence continues at coordinate 29,102,487 of CM059561.1, read as the reverse complement.
TACTTAATGGACATCAGATACATTACTCATAAAACTGAGAGCAACATTGTAATGTCTGTAAAATATCCTTGCAATGACTTAAAACCATATTCATATTCGCTGAATATTATTCAAAGTAAAGTTAGAATTATTTATCACCATATAAAGAGAATTTTAAGAACGAAATTAAAACAGAAAGAGCTGAACACCACTAATTAATTCTGTAGGACAAAGTACTTAGAAGAATAGTAAATATTGATTTTAAAATAATCAGAACATTCCTCTCGACAATGCAGACTGAATGATTTAGACATATTTGAAATGGTTTCAAATCGATACAGAGAAATTTTTTGAGCTCCAACAAAATATTAAAACTCACTTGATTCTTGTCCGCTGATTGAGTCTTGTTCCTAGTTTTACGGGGCGTCTAACTGTACCTTATTTGGACGGGTTCCATAAGGAGCAATTGGAGGGTAGACTTCTTGAAAAAGACGCCCTGTGCGCGGCAATAAGGGCAAATTGCGTTGCTCCTGAACCACTTCCGGGCGCACTCTACACAAAGAGCATGGGTGCAGCCGCTGAGCACCGCGTAGTCCTCCTCTGAGTTGAGGGGTGCCGTCATACACACCGAACACTCAGAGTCCAGTCTGACCCGGCCCAGCATCTCCTCAGGACGCTTATTGCCCATCAGTGTTTTCACGACAGTTGCTTCAAAACATGCCATTATTTGGTGGGCGTTCGCCATATATTCAATGGCATCGCTTCTATCAGGGTAGGACGTCATGTACTGTGGGGACAGAAGTCCACAGTTCAGCTGTTGTGTGAGGTCCCCAACCGCCAGCAGCAGCTGTTGGTCAGCGTTGTGACAGAATTCTTCGCTATCGATGGCTATCACCGCATCAACCGTTGCTAATATTATCCATTGCATTGCGGCTGCGTCTACTGTTGAACAGATGGCTCTTCTGTTGCGTGGGTTGTCGGTTGAGATGATGAATCTCCAGGCGTGTACAAGATCATGAATGACTTGAGTTGATGGTTCTTCTATCAGATTTTCGATAGCGCTTCTAATTCGCAACATGCACACAAGTTTTTCCGCAGACGTAAACTTTGCTGCCTCTGGAATGATTTCGTTTAATACCTGTTCATAAGTATCAGACAATTTCTTGTATCCGCAATTTTGCAGCAAAGAACGCAGAGCTGGGAGTGCAAATTCCATTTTATGAGATTTACTCAGTTTAAACTTTGCGTGGGAGATGAGGCAAAAATTCTTCGAGATGGAGTGGTCAAATATTTTCACGAAGTGACTTTGACAAACGCTGTTAATAGGACTTTTGAGTATTCTTTCACCTCTGTTTTGTAGATAAGTTTCGATGTTCTTCAATCGACGCAAGAGCTTTTACTTCAGAGAACCCTTTGCTCTGAGCTTTACAGACAGAATGAACAGCCAATTGATCCTTCCCTGCTTATATACCTTCCAAATAAGCTTCGGCCGGCAGCATCACCACAGTACAGGGAAGAGAAGTAACTTCATATCCAAAACCGGCTATTGTGACGTCATAACAATTGTGACGTCACAGCGACAATCATCCACTCAGAGCACGGATGTGAATGACGTGACCTTCTGTATGAATCGTGAGGGCTTTCGCCACAGTTGTTTAACAATAATCGTGATGGCTACTCGTAAAAAAAAGTGTTCTTACCAGAATTGTTCAAGTAACAGCAAAGACGACTCAGAGCTTAGGTTTTTCAACTTCCCTAAAAAATTATACCCAGAATGGATTGCTGCATCTGGAAATGCAGAGTTGAAAAGTTTATCTCTGAGTTGTTTGAGAACGCACCGATACATTTGTGCTAAGCACTTCCACCGGTCTGATTTCGCAAGAACATTATCACCTTTAAAGGCTAAGAGTTGGCTGAATGAGGGTGCAATACCACAAAAATTTGTTGACATTCTTAAGTCTGATGAAGGTAAGTGTTTATTTGGGTAGGACATTAGCCTGACCTAAGAAAGTTTGTTACCGTTATGGTCATACTAAAATCTTCTCATTTTTAATTCATTGTACTTTGAAATTCGTCTACATTTTGGTGGGTTTTACTTACTCTTTTTGTGGATCATTTGTTGGCTTTCACAACATATCAGTCACTTTATAGTACAGTTTCATGCTTATTTCCCAAAGAGTTGCACTTTTATAACACTTTTATTTATAATTTGCATTTCTTTGATATTCTCCAAAGTTTTTAATGTATGTGCTAATGTATTGGTCACCACAAAAGTGTTAAGTAGTTGGTTTTCAGTTCTTCTCAATTGAAAATAAAAATTTATTCCATTTAGAAAGAGTGCACTACTTTACTATTATAAGTTCTGGAAATTTCAGTTCTCAAATATTACACTTCTTAATCAATGAAGGACAGTTCAAGATCTTGAGTTTGATTCTTAATTTTAGTGTAGAAAGTCCAACATTGTTGGTGAACCTTTGTTTCCTTGCACACACATTTGTAGAATAAATGTACTTCTGCCTGAAATTTTGCTGATACTTTGATTTAACATTTTTTTCTGATAATATGTGTTCTTGAATATCCTGCTATTTTTTGAAAACAGTCATGAATTTATTAATTTGCTGTGCAACTACCAATTTTGTAGATATTGACCTCAGAAATACCTATACTAGAGATGTGACTCAAAAAAAATCATGCCGTTGTTTTTTTTTAAAAACACATGTTTTACAAAAAAAACTGTGGCCATAAAAAACCTGGATATTTTTTTTTTTTTTTTTTTATATTTTGTCTGAAAATAACTCAGCAAGAAAAAGAACCACATTACATTATTGGTTTTCATGTCAAATTACAAAATAAAACAGAATAGGCCCTACTTATTAATTGATGGTTTACCATGGTTTTATGAAATTTTTCATTTTCTGCGGTTTCATGCTTTGATATTTCATTTATTTTACAATACATGTGAATGACCTTCAACTCCCTAAATGATGTGTTATAATAACATATCTTTACTTATGTTCATTGATAGAGATGTGACTAAAAAACCATGCTGTTTAAAAAAAATGTTATTTATACAAAAATTATGAATAAAAAACATAGATATTAATATATTTATGTGACCTTAAAAATCCAATTCCGTTTTTTTAAACATTGTTTTTTAACAGAAAAACCTTGATTAAAAAAACATGGCTATTATATTTTATGAGACCAAAAAAATTGTTTTTTTTTCAGACATTTTTAAAAAATCATGACTAAAAACACGGATGTAAATATCATGAAAGTTATTTCTTTTTATTCGAATTGTCTTTAGAAACTTATAAACAAAGAATGCTGTTAATATTGAAATCATGTTTATTAGAACTGTACTAGGTCTTAGAATAAAATATCTACAAAGAATCTATTCACTCCATAAAACCTTTCGGAGACAAGCTCCATCCTCAGTCATTCAGTAAAATTTGGTGAAATGGACAAAGAATTTTCACTGTTCCTTTGAAAAACATTTGACTGAATGACTTACTGAGGGTGGAGCTAGTCTCCGAAAGGTTTTATAGAGTGAATAGATTCTTTGTGGATATATTATTCTAAGACCTGGTAGGGTTCTAATGGATATTTTAATATATCTTATGTGGCCAAAAAATCCATGCTGTTTTTTTTAATGTTTTTGTTACAAAAAAGTCATGACTAAAAACACGGATATTAATATACTTTATTTTATCATAAACAACCATGCTGTTTTTTTGAAAAACATCTTTTTTACAGAAAAATTATGAATAAAAAATGTGGATATTAATATATTTTATGTGCCAAAAAAAAAACCAATTTAATAACACTCATGTTTTGTGTAAAAAATCTTTTTTTCAAAAAGCATGGTTTTTTGGTCACATAAAAAAATTAATATCCGTGTTTTTTTTACAGATTAGATCAGTCATTAGTTTTAGCCTCCCTACCCAGCAACAAATGCGATCCAAAGAGAGGAAGGAAGATTATGAAACAAGATCAAAGTTGAAGAAGACAGTAGTAGGTGCTGAAAAACAGGACAGCAGTGAACTGAAAAAAGGTGGTCCTCAACATAACAAAAGCATTTTATTTCAACAAAAAGGAGGCCTACCTAACTTGCATCTTGGGCCCTCACATTGTCCCCCTGGGAGTGCTAGTTCCCATAGATACAATAATTGTATCCCCCTGAGGGGATATTTTTTTTACAAAGAAGTCGTGACCAAAAAATGAATAATAACTTTTTAATAAAAACATGTTTAAAAAAAAAACAATGATATTTTTGGTAACATAAAATATGTTAATATCCATGATTTCAAGACACAATTTTTTTTTCAAAAAACATGAAATAAAACAGCATGGTTTTTTGGTCGCATAAAATATATTCATATCCAGGTTTTCTTATACATCATTGTTTGTAAAAAAAAAAAGTATTTTTTAAAAAACAGCATAGGGTTTTTTAGGTCTCAAATATATTCATGTTTTTTTAGTCATGATTTTTTAGTACAAAAACATTTTTTTGGTTTCATAAATATATTCTTCATGTTTTTTCAGTCATGTTTTTTAGTAAAATACATGTTTTTTTAAAAAAACTGCGTGGGGAATTTCAGGTCACATAAAATATATTGTTTTTTAGTCATGATTCTTTGTAAAAAAAACAGCATGGTTATATTTTGTACCAGATAATATATTAATATTCATTTTTATTAGTCAGAATTTTTTGCAAAAAATATGTTTTTAAAAAAACAGCATATTTTTTTGGTCACTTAAAATATATTAATATCTATGGTTTTTAGTCATTTTTTTGGAATGAAAACATAAAAAAGAAACCATACAGTAAAAGTGGTGGCAGATAACCCACAATTACCTAGAGGAGTCTCAGAGGTACAGCAGGAGCCACAGAACTTATATTGATGGAGTCAAAATTCAGAGCTTATTATCTCTGCAAAGTCTGATTTTTTTGTTCATATAAAAATAAAATCAGTCATAGTAGAGACAGTAAGCTCTGAATTTTGACTCCATCAATATAAGTTCTGTGGCTCCTGCTGTTCCTCTCAGCCGCCTCTTGGTAATTGTGGGTTATCTGCCACCACTTTTACTGTATGGCTTCTTTTTGATGTTTTTATAACAATAAAATGACTAAAAATCATGGATATTAATATATTTTAGGTGTCAAAAAAAACCTAGACATATACTTAACAAAATTTAGGTGTGCAAAAAAAACAAAAATAACAAAAAAAACACATAAAAAACACGTTTTGTTTGCAAAAAAAAATGCAATCAAATAAAACCGTTTTTTTTTTCATCACTACGCTATACCTAGCTATGATTCTTAAATCAAGGGTCATTGAAGTAAAAAGCACAAGTGCTAATATAACATAAAGAATTTTAAACCCATTGTTAACTGTATTTCATGTTTAATTTCATAGAAACAAAGTTCATTTTTCAATAAGGAGGATGAGACTTTGTCAGATATATAAACTAACACACAGTTGCTATAGTTGGTCAGAGCTTTGGGTTTTTGTCCAAACCTCACACTTGTGCCCAACAAAATATAGTCCAAAAACTGCAAACTTTTTTGAGCTTTTATCAAGGAAAAGGTCAGTATTAAAAAACTCACAAGACAGAGTTAACAAATGAAAATACCCTTTTGAACTTTATCCTAGATTTGAACTCATACATTTGCAACCAATAAAGTAATATAACCATGTAAATACACGTCATTGTTGCTTCAAATCTGGTGGATACAAATATTTACAACTCAATAACAAATTTGCATTTTGTTTAGTTATATATGAGATGAAGAATAATACCCCTGAATGAATTTTGAAAACAGTTATTTCTTGAACAACAAAAGTTATAATAAATATGCAATATGAGCTTACATTGTTGTATTAGTTCATTTATCATCATTTTCCCATATTTTGTAAAATATCACTGAGTTGTTCAACATGTGAGGATGACTAATTACCTAATGGTTCTTTTAGTATAAAAGGCAAGGGATATGAGAAGCTAAAAATATTCTAGCTCTGTTTTTATTATCTGCACTCATATATGTTTGTATTAAAGTAGCAGCATATTTATACAACTGTCATATTGGTTACAATGTTTTGAAAAGTTTTCATGTTAGCTATGCTTAGAAGGCACTGTGTAACAGTGATGGATGTGTTTTGTTCTTTAAGTATTCAGGCTCAAATTTGTTACCCTGATTCCTTACAACTCCTATTAAATGATAAAATTGCAAATATTTATATATTAATTGTCAGTCCTGTAAGAAAAAATGGAAATAATTCCCAACGGATAAAATACTGGAATGAAATGAAAAACACTCAAAGAAATAAATATTACTGGAAAAGCATGATAAACTCTAAATGAAATTGGATTTTAAAGAAATGAATTTTGGCCAACCTGATTGAAAGAGTTGTGTATATCATTTATTTCTCATTAATTGTTATTTAAATATACTCGTTCATACTTTTTTTAATTCTGAACAAAGGGGTATTTAGGTTTTAATTCTGCCAAACAATATTCAATTAGGGCAAAAGAGATTTTAGCTAACCCTGTGACAACCTCTCAGGTTTTAACAGAAGGAGAATGATTTTGCTGCAAAGAGCTAACTATGGGTTCTTTCTTCCTCACAGCTAATGCTCAGCTCATGTTCCCTGCAAAGAGAGTTTCTCCATCAACCTCTGACGAGTCTCCGTTAAAAAAAATGAGGACTACAATCGGAACTCCTCCCAGAGCCCCAGCAAGAACGCCTGTTAGGAACCTTATCAGAAGCCTGCCCCACCACCCAAATCAGCTTCCAATCAGCACCCTTGGACTCCAAGCCAGCACTTCAGGAGCAGTCCCTGTGATTACCCCAACAAAGATTTCAGTTAGAAGTCCCATGAGGACTCCCATCAGAATCCCCCTCAGATCTTCTGTGGCAACCCAAGTCAAAGCCAAAGTCACAAGTCCTGCCACAGTTTTGTCAAAGGCCTCCATCAATGTTGTAAGTAGTAGCACTCCAGTGATGGTTGTTGGTGTAAAGAGTGGTAATTAACCTTGCCTAATAAGTGAGCCTTTAGTGAAGGAGTATGTATTTATGGATCCGAATTGTTTTATTATTTAAATTTTTAAAGTGGTCTTAAACTTTTGATCAGCAGTGTATATGTTTCCACTGTAGTTTCAAAAGATTGTAGTTCGATTAATGACTGCCCAAGGTCAATTCTAACAATTGTGTTACATTTAAAAAGTATTTTTTTATGCTCGGATTGCTTCTTGTCTTAATAGTAGCTCAAACTTGTTCATAACATAAAATCAGGACCTTTGTTTTTCATAATGATTTATTCTTCATGTGCTGAGCCTTCAAAAACTGTTGTGTGGTTTGTGTGATCATGATTGTTGATGTGTTCTAGCATTCTGGAGGTGACAATATAATTGAATCACAGAAGATGTGAGGAAAAAAGGTTGTTGGGTCTCATAATGTGTAACGTATGAGACTTACGAGGTATGCCAATCATCAGCTCTACTTATATATTCTGTATTACATTTTGTTCCTGTTAAAATAAGAGTACACCGCTGTAAGCTTCTTCATGGGCATTACGTTTTAGAAAGTTCTTTGTTGCTTAAGCTCAGCAGGCACCAGGGTCCTACTGGCTTGTTTAGTGTTCGTGAAGTATTTATGCTCTGTGTATATATATGCCTTACAGCATGGTTTTATCTTATAATTTAGGTTCCAAACTATGTGAAAAATCATGTCTTCAGAATACACGAAGAAATAAATAAATAGTAATTCATGAATTAACTATTGGTCATATCTCAGCATATGGAGAAAAAGACTTTACTTAAATTATAATATTCCTGGTGATTCTACCTCAATCACACAAACGTTTATTTCAGTAATGGTTTTAGAAAAAAGGAATACAATTAAAGCGGTGGTACGAAACGAACAGTAAATGAATGCATCATTCCTATAAAAATATTTGCAGCATCTAGGACCTAAGCATGAATGAAAAGTTAACAGCGCTGGAAAAAAGCAATGCTAAAATTAGTTTAAAGATACACAATTGATGATTGTACATTTATTCTTCATGTAAACTCGAGTGTGTACATTTACAATGATCACATTCGGCCACAGCATAAACACGGTGATCGTAATGGGTTAAACCGAAATCCTATATTCAACTCCAATTTAAAGTCAATAGTAGTAAACTGTTTTGAAAATAGTAAACACTAACTGGATATTGCCTTCCATTTAGTTTTCATAAATTATATATGAAAATAGAGTTTGTAACAACTGGTCGGCAAGCAGCACCATGAAAATTCCCTCAATGTACACCGGCGGCTCACGTCGCAGTCAAAGCGTTTAAGGGCCGTTTACACTGGTCTACATTTTGCTGCAGGCTCACGTGTAGACGCCTCGTGTGGAGCTTCACAAGAGACATGTGCGTTTAGACTAGACACCATTGGAGCGAGCCATGGAGCGCGCGCTGCTCAACAGGGCTGCCACTCTAGATATTATATAGCTAGATCTAGATGTTTTTGCTGAAGCCTAGATGTAAAATTTCGAAATTAGATATTAGCTATAAAATCTATATAGTTTTTTCAGCGTGCTAGAAATTTTCTAGCTAGAATTACAATTAAGCTATGTATATGATAGATTACTGTAAATTCGAATTAGGAATTTACCATAATGGTTGGTTACTACTTCATTCTTATTATATTTGTTAATTCACTTAAGCAAATTGTCTGAATAGTGAAGCAACCATATTCTGATCATGTTATGTTCACATTATGAACGACACCAAGACGGCTATTTCACGGTTCATAAGCTAAGCACACTATCTCCAATTGCAACACTAGTGATGATATAAAAAATCATCGAATAAAATGCACATATATTACCAAGAATGTATTGTGGCCTCATTTTGACGAAAGACTGACCAATGATATTGGAAACAATGAGTTCAGTTTATTGTTGGATGGAAGAATGATATTTCTATCATGAAACTACTTGGTGTATCAGTTATATACTAAAGTGAAGCATCTAATAAAGTGGAATCAACCTACTTAGTAATTGCAAAATTATTAAAAGTGATGAAGATAGCGGTTTGAAAGCCTTAAAACAATTTTTGGCAAGTAGGAATCTGAGCATTGATAATTGCGATGCAATAGAGACTGACCTTTCTACTCGCAACACGTGTGAAATTGAAGAATATTTGGACACCAAGCTTTATTAGGGTAAATATCAGGATACTAGATAATTTATATAAAGATAAATTGCTTAATATAAAGCAATTTATGATATAAATATTCTTATATGCTATTGTTCGACTAATTTATTATAGTAGATAATTAATTTATTTCTAGATATATTTTTGGATGTTTCATTCTTAAATCTAGATGTTTCTAGATATTTTTTGAGGTCACACTAGATTTTTTTGGTCAAACAAAAGTGGCAGCCGTGCAGCACAAAAGCAGTCAGTGAGGCCTGCTGCTAGGAAATATGGATTGCTGTAGACGGGCTTGTGTGAATATTGTTGCTGCATCGTAAAGCTACGTTATCTCTTTTTTATTTGCATGAGTGAAATGTTACTATATTCGTTCATTTTCATTGAAGTAAAATGTAAAGCAGCCTCCTTATATTCGCAGCTTTTAGTCTGCCAAAGGTATTGATAGGCTTAGTACATTTCAATTAAAAGCAGTGTAGTTTCTCGCGGCAGTGTTGAGTCAGCCATAACGGGTGAGCGAGAGGCCGCAGAGGCGCTACCTCATTTGATGACTACCAACTGCACACTGACCAGGGCCAGGGCTGCCAATGAGAATTTTACCAAAACCCCAGCATACGCTAGAAAAAAACCCAGATTGCTGCTTAAAACCACAGATTCGCGAAAAAGAGTGTTAATGAAGTAATTTGCTTACCTTTGTACTCGTATTACTCTGAATCACTTGCTGCCGTCAAACATATAGCGTTGCTCCGTAATTTCTCATTCTGCCTCTCCAAATATCGGTGACTTATTGCTCCGATTTCCATATCGCGTATTAATTTTTTTCGTGGTTGCCAAGTAGTACAATCATTGTTGTTCCTCGAAATTAATTGTTTTGCCAAAATTCTATCTCTTACAGTTTCTGCTTTCAGAAAACTGGTTTGTTTCGTTTTAACACAATTCATGACTGAAAAAATTCGTTCAACCGGAGCAGACGAATGTGGCAGAATAGTTAGACTTGTCATCAAAGCAGACAAGAGGCCAAATTTTGAATTTTGAAAACCGTCCTTGATTGCTTTTAGTTTGTTCCAGTATCTGGGAGGATTTTATGAAAGAACAATTACTATGTAGGTGCTTTCAATAATTATGTGTTTCATGTACCACAGTAACAGGTACTGCATAAATGGTACTTGAACATTTAAATTGTTCGATATTTTTTGCTGGCAGTAAACAGACGTCACTTAGATTTCGACAGAATGCAGTTGCAACAGGAATATAATAGCAACTAATGCACCCAATTTCAATTGAACGAATTTGATAATTTAATACCATAATTTTCATTGCATCAAGCGCCGAAAAAAAATTATTATTTATAAAAACCTTCAATTTGTTACCTCTGCATTGAAAACCCTAGATTTTTGCCAACTTTTTTATAAAAACCCCAAAACCTTAGGCCACAGCTAAAAACCCAAGATCTGGGGTTAAAACCCCAGCTTTGGCAGCCCTGACCAGGGCTCCCACTCTAAATTTTCAGATAAACCTAGATTGAACATGAAAAAAACCCAGATTCGTTCAAAAAAACCTAGAAGTGTTTTTTAATGAGAAAAAATTAAAAGTTAATTTACGTGGATGAAAGCGATGATGTTAATGCAGATTTTATTCCTCTTCCTCCTCCCAACTCTATTCTGCAGCGCAAATATTGACATTAAGATGACTTTTCTCTTGTGCAAGGCGCTTCTCGTAACGCTGGTGACATACTCCGTTGATGACATCGCTTACTAATTCCGGTTTAGGTTGCCAACCATGACAGGTTTTCTCACTCCTCGACAATGCTTGTTTTGCCAACAACCTATCCTTAACAGTGTCTGTTTTCAGCGAGTTGGTTTGTTTTGTTTTGACATGATTCACAAGTGAAAATATTCTTTCTACTGACGCGGATGAGTGTGGCAGAACAGTTAGGTTGGTCATGAAGTCCGAAAGTATTCCGAATTTTGAATTGCCTAATCCGTCTTTGATCTCACGCAGAGAGTACCAGAAATCAGGTATAGATTTATTCGACACCGACACGTCTTTGAATTGTCGGAATAGCCTCCACTCGTCGTCCAGATGATCTAGTTGATCTTCAGGCACAAGATGGGGGAAATGTAGGGCTACCTTCATTAATGAATTTGGAGATTTTGTGAGATCTTGAGCTACAGCGGGATCTAAAATGCCCAAGCTGGCAACAACTCCTTCTTCCTCCAATGGAAATCGTTTTTTTATTTGCACACATAGGGTCACCAAGAAATTTAAGCAATGATTCCTAAACCTCGTTTCACCGTCTTTTCCAATTGGCGTCAGGGCCAACAGCTTCATGCTACACCTTCAACAATTATATTATCAACGTAGAAAGGGGATTTTGGTTTCATTTGATGTGATGCAATGGTGGGAACAGCGTCGCGAAGCGGAATTCTATTTAAAAGCTAAATTAGGTTTTTATAATAATGAATAGATTAATCTATTAAAAGATAGATAAGATTAATCTATTAAAAAATCGGAACACTAACTTGATGCAAATAATTATTAATCTCCAGCAAGCTATACTACTACCTAAAAAAATTAAATTCTAGGAACACATAACACAAAACTAATAATCTTCTTAACCCAAATACAAATCGTTGAGTTGCTTATGCAACTGTTTGTTATTTGGGTCAATATCAGATGTTTTTGTATTACTAATAATCTCTTCTTTGATAAAACAGCTCAAAATATTTCTATATTCAGAGCACACCATTGAATGCAGCACATGAAGTCTGAAGTGCTCGGATTGAAATTCAACATTCAAAGTATTAATTTTTTCTAATGTATAGTTCAAAAAGAGAAGCATATGCTTGGTTCCGATATTTGTCATAGTTTTGTAGAGACCGTTTGCTCCATCAATCTTGTCAACCTTGGATTCAGATTGAAAATAAAGTTGCAATGCATCCCATTGCTCAAGAATTGATTTGATGACGTTTCCACGAGATAACCAACGAGTCTGCGCCAGTTTAGGTATTTTGTGGTTTTCCGTCTTCGCGACATCTTGCATGAGAGTGAAATCTTTTATTCGCTTGCTGCTACGTGAGAAATAAGAGGAAATATCCTTTATAAAAACTTCAAGGTATGATGGGAATACGTTGACTGCATAACTTGCACACAATGCGAATGAGTGGCACACGCAACCCATTACGAAAAGCGATGGAACATCTTTTTTCAACAGCGCTTGAAATCCACTCTTGTTTCCCATCATCGTTGAACAATTATCACTTCCGAAGCCTACTATGTTACACATAGGGATGCCTTTCTCATTAAGAGTTTTTTAACCGATTCATATAATCCTTCGGCCGTTCCATTGTCAACAGAAACGGTCTCCAGTAAACTGTCAACCACGTCGCTTCTTTGAACATCAAAATATCTAACAACGATAGCCAAAACGTGAGAAACAGAAATATCCGTGCTCTCATCAATAATTATGGGAATTTACATTTTTTGCAAATATCTGCAATGTCCAGTTTTTCATGGTAAGCAATTCCTTCTCGAATGAGATAAGATGCTTTTGTTGCTTGCATTTTAACCCTTTAGCAATAGTGCTGTCAGGAAAGGCTTTCTTACACACTTCTATCAAATGATCAGTGTGAGCAAATGGCATATGATGCTCGGCAATGAAAGCAGAGATCATCAGTTCTGCCTTTGCCACCTCCTCGTTTTCTGTAAGCTTCGGTTTCTTGATAAATACATCCAACTTCGTCGTTGACTTAGCACATTTCATGTTATTCTCGTGTTTAGCAGTCTTACTATGCGCTAACAACATTGACTTATTTGCGTTTCTTATTTTTGTATCACAGCATACGCAAAAACTACAGCCTTTTTCGCTTGGATCTTCTTTCAGCCACTCTTTCAAGTTCTCGTCCTTCAACCATTCTTCTTTAAAAGATTGTTTATACCACTTTTTAGCCATCTTTTTTGGAGGGCTAGCCATTTTGAACAACACTGCGGCTGAAATATGAAAATTTAATATCTATAATAAATTTTTACATGCACTTTTAAATAATGCTCTATAAGTTTTAAGCGGCCCATAGACGATCAATTTGATTGTCTGTATCATTGACTCAATATATTGATGAAATTATTTTTGCCCACGAAGTCAATTAATTGACGGTCGACAATCAAGCCCACAGACGATCAATTAAATTGTCAAAATTCATCATTGTCAATTATATTGACAATAAAGTTGACCGTTTATGGGCCGCTTTAGTCACAATCAGTCACGTCACTGCAACGAGCCATGCAAATCGAAGAAACAAACTTGCTCGAGCTCACGTAGAACTGAAATGGCGCGCCGGTTAATCCCGGCTTGGCCGCACGTGCAAGTTCGTTTGCTACTCGTTCGTTACGCGTTTTAACGGGTGAAAAACGGATTAAACACGTTCTAGCGCATCCGATTGGCTTAATTATGTATATGATATGCTTCTGCATGCGGTGTAGATTCAAAAATTCTTAACTGCATTATTCAATTTATTCGAGTTAATGATGAATTTACTGTTTGACTTGAAAATACCCAGATTTAGCGAAATTTTTAAAAATTAAACCGAGCAACCCAGGAGGGGTCTAAAAAACCAAGATCTGGGTGGAAAACCCCATGAGTGGGAGCCCTGACACTGACCGGTCTAGAGCTGCGCCTCTCACGGTCACCAGGCCTTCCACGCTAGTCAATCATTGTACCCTAGGCTGGCATGTATTTTACCCTAGAATGCTCCTCGATTACCCTAGAAACTATAAATGAGGGCACTATTATAATTAGCGTTTAGACTTTAATATAGCTATTGGCTTTGCTCCTAATTTGGTCACATTGACAGCTTGTTCTAGGTTTCTGGGGATTCATTGATTAATAAATTAGTGATCTGATAACCCTGATTATGGACAGGCCCAAAAAATTACATCTTCCCGTCAAAATTACGAAAGATATTCCCAAATGTGGAGCGATAAACAACTCAAACAAATACACGAAGAACTGTGCTCCACAAAATTGAAGTCCAGGTTGACATAAATAGTCTTCAGAATACACGAATAATATTTGTTATAGAAACCAAACAATAAATTTTGGATGAAAAAAATACAGACGTATGTTATATTTTAACCCTCTCGTTGCATTGAGTCTTTTGATGGATCAAAAATAAATAAAATATGGATGAACTTTGTTGGCGTTGCGAACATCACCTACCCTGTAATCGACCAAATTTTTGAATTTCAGTTTTTTCATTTTGATTGCAACTACGTAGATGAATGAAAATGCATATGGGTATGTAAAATTTAGTTCAGAGCGTAGTTGCTTATATAGGTATATTCAATTTTCGCCATAGAAAGAAAAGTTATTGCTCAAACATGTGAAAGACATATAGCGTTGCGCAAATCTCTACTCCTTCCACAATTTTCAACGTAGTAGCGGGATTTATGTTTATTATTCGACGCGGAAAAACTGTCGGAACAGCGCAACGAAGAATATTTTTGAATTTTAAATTGAAAAGTTGATGTTACGAATGTTCGAGAAATTTTCCTTCCTCTCCAAAAATCCTATTTATTTATTATAAAAACCTAATTTAGCCTTTAAATAGAATTCCGCTTCGCGACGCTGTTCCCACCATTGCATCACATCAAATGAAACCAAAATCCCCTTTCTACGTTGATAATTGTTGAAGGTGTAGGGTTTTGCGCAAATTTATAGAGATATATATGTTCGCACAATAAGAAAAAATGTGTATTTCCAAGTTGTCACATGAGATACATGCCAACATATTGGCTTTTAATAACTCTTTTCTATTGCGAAAATAGAAAATTTGTGCTGATATCAGCATATGTGCTAATAATTCAATTTTGAATATTGGTATGCATTTTCGTTTACCTAGTTGCAATAGAAATGCAAAAAGCTGAAAATAAAATAATTCTAGATTTTTTCTAAAGGTAGACCAATATTTTGGGCGATAGTTTTTTGAATTCAAAACAAAAAAATCCGTTACGCTGTTCCAACAATCTTTCCACGTCGAATGAGAGTAAAATCACGCCTTTACGTTGAAAATTGTAGAAGGAGTAGGGTTTTGTGCAACCCTATACATTTTTTCATGTTCGCGCAATAACTTTTTTCTAAGTGAAAATCGAAAATTTTTATAGAAGCAAATGTGTTTGGAATTCAATTTTACACATCCCTATGCATTTTCGCTTCCCTAGTCGCAATAGAAATGCAAAAAGTGAAATTTAATAAATTAGGTAAATTTAATCGTAGGAGGTCCCTTTACGTTATGTATAACCTTAGATTAATCTATTAAAAAATCGGAACACTAACTTGATGCAAATAATTATTAATCTCCAGCAAGCTATACTACTACCTAAAAAAATTAAATTCTAGGAACACATAACACAAAACTAATAATCTTCTTACTAATGTCCCTGTTGACGCATAAATGATCACCGATTAGTCTTAAAAGATGAAATTCTCTGTTGACGAAACCATTAATATATCAATTAATTATGTTTTCAGATCTGTCCTCTTCAGTCATTGGTTTAAACTTTGGGCGCAAAATTCCTTTTGTATTTTCGTTGGACGTATATATACACAGATTGGAAGGGCTAAGGATGGGCCTCCTATTGGGACCTACTTTCTCTAACTTTTTCATGAGCCACACTGAACAGAAATGATTCGATCTGTGTCCGACTTTATTCAAACCCTATTGGCACTACACTGACTCTTCTTTCGTCCTGTTAAAAAAAAATAAATGTCCATTCTTTCCTTCAATATTTAAATTCCAGACATCCCAATATAACATTCACTTTAGATTTAAAAAAATAATCAGTTAATTTATCGTGATATAAATGTTCACCGATCTGATAATAAATTCATAACTTCAGTCTGCGGGAAACCAACGTTCTCCGGGTTAGGTAGGTTTAAGTACTTTAGCCTGTGTTGAAAGCGATATACACTTAATAACATTTCAATCCTTATAACTCACACCTATAGTATTTGTTCAAACTACACTGCCATTTGCAAAGAATTTACTCTTTATCAGTCTTATTTTACATCCAATGGTTATCCGCATACACAGTTATTTTTCGTGCATCTAACCTCCTGAATGGTAAATTAATTTCGAAATATCATGCTCAAGCTCGGAACTATAGTTACTGAGTGGTTTCATATTTTGAATATTAATCGAAAAAGTTGATGAAAGATCTTTTAAAGCTTTTGACTAATATTTTCCGGGTATTTCCTTTCATATTATTTTAGTCAACGAACGCACTTTTGAATCATTTTTTAGATTTAAAGATTTGCTCCCGACCGGCATGCGATCTTCCTCGTATAAAATTTTAGTTGCTCGCATTGCGCATCGCAGTATGTGGGTTCCACCCACCGAGCATTTTAGGTCAGGGTTGCTGAAAATACAGGTCGAAGTCATCGTACAGGTCTCTTGCTAACTTTTCCTACTTATTCTAGTATATGACGACATTGTAATAATGATTCCTGTGAACAGATTATTGACATTAGTAAATTTAAAATATTAAATACTTCTACCGCCAACTTAGAGTTTTGGATTTTAGAGTCGTCATTTATTTATAAACTCAAACCTTCTCTTAACGAAATGAAGAGTGCTCACCCTCTGAAAATAATTGATCGTTAATTTTTTTTTGTATTCTGCGATTCTGTAATCTTGACTGTACTGATGTGTCCTATATTTTATTTGCAGGCTCTTCACTGAAAATGAGTCAAGGTTCGAAACGCTCAACGTGAATGTTTTTAAAGTACTTCTTCTAGAAAAACACAAAAGGGAATAAAAGATTTCTAGAGTTGTGCAATACTTTGAGCAACAAAGGTAAGTTTAAAACGAGGCTGCAGCCGAAGAAATCATTTACTGTGAGAGTAAATAAAGTTCAAATGAGTTTAATTTAATAGTCTTGGAAACGGATGATTTGGTTTTGACGATAATTTTCTTGCACCTCTTGGAGACAAGAGGAGAGGAGCCTCGTGCCAGGCCCTCGCAGACAACTGGTCCGTGGGGTGCTCCAGGACTTCGCCGCGCCAAACACAGCGGCTATCGCTGCTCAGAGAAATGACTGAATGTAATGTATGCAAAGCCAGGCTATCTTATAAGAGGTATAGTTATAATCTCGCCAAAGTTAAATTTAAGTCAAAATAAAGTAACGTCGTTAAATGTAAAGATTTAGTGGAATGCTTAATCTGATTATTCTTTAGCCAATAAGAATAAGACAAGGAAAACGGGCAAGACGATGCGTCCAATCTACCAGCTCTCGAAAATCGACTCCAGCAAGCTATCGGTCGACCAACCTCCGCAGAGCCTCGACGCTTTCCCAAGTTGGTGCGCAGAGCAGGTGGAGAGGCCACAGCTCGGCAGCAAACTGTCGCGTCTCGGGGGGGCGCAGCCAGTCCGTCGCGCTCCAAGTCCCCGAAGGAAACCCGTCGACGAAGCGAAGCCCGAAGAGTCGCGCAAGCCACCGAGGATTGGGTAAATAGGCCAGGCAACGTAAGACGCAGCAGCTCAACAGAAAACGTGCGCACAGTGTGAAGGTCAAGTGATCTGTGGGAGCTGAGCGATATATTAGCGAAGTCAGCTCTCGTGCCAAGTCAAGGGTCAAACCTGAGAGCTACTGAGATCGCACGAGAGCTGGCATTATAAAAATAACTTTATTAACTATTAACTTTTAAAAGCATACATTTTTGGATTTTATTATTCATTTTAAAAGCCTTTGCACACAAAACACAGTCATTCTCTATACTTCTTCTCCATTACTTTTATCGTAAATTTGCTTCGCGGAAAAGATTTTCCATATTAAAAACGCTATCACGCTTTCCACATTTTATGTACCTAAGATATTGGCATTGCTGAAGATTTAACACACGTGTTATTACTGTTAACTTCATTAATAGAGTTCAAATGATAGCATTAATTGGATTATTAGATGCAGTGAACCCATATCCTTTATAAGGCGCTTACATCAAACCAAGCACGGTTTCATTCATCCAACTGGTTCTCTGTGAAGTTTTGGTAAAATTTAATTAGCAGAAGAAAAGTTCACCGAAAGCAATTCAAAATAGCAGGGACAACAAGGTTGAACTTATAATTTTAAAATTTGGATATCGTAGTAGCCCAAGGGCATTTTTATGGCTAAACACTGTTTCCCACTAATTAATGGCTTACATGTCTGGTGTCAATTGTTCCAAGTAATATTTTCACTACTCTTCCTCCAGACATTTCTTTTCGGCAAACATTTCATGTTCATAATTTTGTCTAACTTTTTTTTCATAATTTTTGTAAGCTGGATTCGAAATATCGATTTTACCCTAGATTTTCCATTTTATTCCATTACCCTAAATTGTACCCTAGGAGGGGTCTAATTACCCTAGACTAGGGTAATTACCCTAGGCGTGGAAGCACTGCCTCTCACATATGCGGCGCTGCACGGACTCGAGCAAAGCGAATCGGGAATTTAGAACACACACACACAAATATGAACCTCTGTGGTGAGCCTCGTCTACACGAGTCGCGCCTCAAGGCCGAAATGTCCCCTAGTGTAAACACCCCTTTAACGGCTGCTGCGGTGCAAACGGACTCCGCCTAGTTTTGCCGCCGCGAAAATTTCCCATCCGATGGAGATTTAAATTATTTATGAACTCTAACTCATGATCCACATTTTTTTTGTTTTCCTGGTTCACCTTACTTAAAGGATTTTCATATTTTCATTCCCCAGATTTTTTGTACATAAAATATTTTTCATTTTGAATAACTTCCTATCTTTAATAAAACTGTTCACCACTTAAACTGCCACAGTCTGCAACTACTACGATATGAAATATTCTTCTTCTCGACGCATAGCACAGTTTTAATGATCAATACGTAACGAAACTCATGGCTTAATTAATGATCTTGAAATTTTGAAATTCATTTTGAAATTTTTGAAATTTGAAACTAATGAAATTCAAAAATGCAGTGAGTGCAGTGAGGCAGTGAGGACGTCTGTGTCTTTGCTCCGAAACGAAGTGCCCAACTGGTTAATGATCATGCATTTCTAACCAAAATAGAGTGCCCACTCAGACCATGAGGATCCAAGAATAAATTTTATCTAACCAAATTAAAAAAATCGAACAAAAAGTATGATATACCATCAAAACAAGCACTCAGCCCTTGCTTCTTTTTGAGAGTGTCTCCCTTCTCACAAGATGGCGACAAGCCCAAGCAAGGACAACAACAGCGAGGGTACGCTGGAGCTTGACTATCCAGACGTACGAGGCCTGCCAAAACAGAGTAAGCAAGTAGTTTCCATCCTAATTGATCGCTTCAAATCAGTAATGAAGAAATTTCAAAGCGAAATTAGTGACTTGAAAACGATGATTGAAACACTAACGAAGAAAGAATCAAATAAAAATGCAAGGATTGAAGAGCAAGATAAGAAGATAAATAACATAGTCTCTCGTCTAGAGCGACTCGATAGGAAAGAAGAACGTGAAGAATTAGAGAACAAAAAACGCACTTTCGTTATATCAGGGGAACTGTCGCAATCCCGTCCTGAAGAAAACTGCATAGAAACGGTGTGCCAGCTCCTAGTTGAAGGACCAACTCAAAATCAACCTGAGTAACTCTGACATCGCCACAGCGAGTAGATTGGGAAAAACCTCCACCCGGAAACGTCGATAGAAGAAACATTTCTTTTGAGCTACGACAATACGAAAAGAAGCAAGGAGTTCTGACAGCCTGCCGTGTGACTAAACTGGAATTCTACGTGAATGAATACTTAGCACCTTCGCGAGCAAGTATAATGTATACTCTGAGATTGGCCAAACGAAAATTTCCGGAACAAATAGGACCCGCAAGATGTTTGGATGGCAGTATCAACGTCTTCTCTCCAAGATACCTGGACAAATAACTCAGAGACCTCTAACCATCAATACACCTGAAGAACTAGACAAGTACTTGTTGCAACATGTCGGCAAGTCCTCAGACGAAATTATTCGTGATTAGTATTTTTTTGGACTGACGTATTGAGTTTAATATTATTTTGATATCTGTCCACATGTTTTCTTTTTGATTTTTGATTGAATTACCTTTACCTCTTCAAGGCATCCACGTCGACCTTGCAGCTTTGTTTTGCTGCTTACTAAATTGTTTTTCAATTTCTTTCTTTTCTCCTTTTTTATCGAATGCTCATACCGAACTTGCGGCTCAGACTTAACTCGTGTATATGTTTCTAAATCTGGAAACAATTTAGATAGTCAAGATTTTAAAATTCCATAAATAACTTCACTGTCACTTCGTTTGTAAATCCATTTCGTCCTTGCTACATCTTATATGTGTTATATGCGGATACCTCTGGTACGACAGCCCTGTAACTACATTATTTGCCATTTATGATCCCTAATGTTCCTGCTCATGGACTGAGTTTGCGCTCTCCTTATGAAATCATACTAGGTTTTAGACAATTTAGAATAATAATCTCTGTGTGTTTTTAGCTTCTCTTTTTTTAAATTTAATTATGAGTAGGAATGTCCTTATTTTTACCTTGATCCTGTAGTTTGTATCATTTTTATTTTTACGTTACATTTTACTTACTGTCTCTTAATTCTAATGACTGACCATGTTGATATATTCGACAATATTGATTCAGATCTCAATCATTTGAATAGACTGCACCCAAACCTAAATGAAACTGGAAACTGTACATACCTAAATATTAAAAAATTCAATGAATCGATGAGGAAGACCTGTAACGATTTTTCTCTATTATGTTGGAACTGTAGGTCCATTTATCCGAAAATAAATGAAATATCTTGTACTATCACTGAGCTGAACAGCAATTTTGATGTTCTCAGTTTCACCGAAAGTTGGCTAGATGACTCATCTAAAGACCTGATACAAATTCAAAACTATTATAGCCATCATTCACTCCGTAGTAACAAACGTGGTGGTGGCATCACTACGTACATATCTAAACAAATATCTTCGAAAGTCATTTTAAATGAAACTATGAATCGTGAACATATTGAGACTTTATTTATAGAACTAACGAAAAATGATAAGCGGATTATGCTTCGGACAGAACATAGGCCCCCAACAGCTTGTAACGTCTCTTTCCTGAACGAGCTTCAGAGCATAATATCTCAGTTCAACAAGTCTCTATATAATGACGTAATAATCTGCGGGGATTTCAACTACGATCTTCTACAATATGATAGCTGTGAGCAAATCTCAAACTTCATAAATGTTTTTCAGTCTAGCTCCTTCCTTCCAATCATCACAAAGCCAACACGTGTTGCTTCTGAATCGGCTACGTTACTCGACAATATTTTTATGTTAGATCCGACTGATTTTTTTACCGGAAAAATAATTTCTGACTTATCTGACCATTTCCGGGTGTTTCTCATCAAGAAAAATGTCTATAGTCCTTGCACCAGCCCACAGGCTGATACTTATTCATTTCGTTGTGTAAACGAATACAACTTGGGAACAATGCGAACTATTCTAGAAGAATTAATGCCAACATTAGACATCTATGAACGGGACAATAATGCGATTAACATTGATGAAGTAATACTAAATTCAACTGAAATTATAACGAACGCATATAACAAGTGTTGTCCAATAATCATCCGCACAATTACGCCGAAAAATAGACAAAAAGCCCTGGATTACTGAAGATATCGTGATCAATATGAAGAAAAGTCAAGCGTACCCAGCCTTACTATACGAAGGGCGAATATCTAAAGTAACGTACAACAGATTCAGGAAACATGTAATAAATCAAATACGAACCTCAAAACGAGACTACTTCACGCGCAAATTTACTGAATACAAAACTGATATTAAAAAAACCTGGTGCCTGCTTACTTCATGCGATAAGCCGAATAATAATACTACGAAAACAATTGAGTCCGTCGTTCACGAAAATGTAAAATACCACGAGAAAAAAGATATTGCAACTCATATAACTTTTTTGTAAACATAGGAAAAAATATAGCCGATAGTGTCTTCATTGAACCCACAGACCACTTGCAATACATGGACCATGTCCGTGAACCTAACTCTTTCTTTTTCACGCCAACTAATCCCTCCGATGTAATTACGTGCATAAACAACTTGAAAAATAAATCAAGTGGATTGAAAAATTTTTCGGCTACAGTTTTTAAGGCTATAGCTGATATAATAGCACCGTGCATATTTTATATTATCAACCAATCCCTTTCTCAAGGTATCTTCCCCAACTCTTTCAAAATTGCGAGAGTGACCCCTATCTTTAAAAATGGTGATAAAAACTGCATTAACAATTATAGACCTATCTCTGCACTACCAATTATCAGCAAAATATTCGAGAAAATTGTGTATAAAAAGTGTATTCGTATTTTGAACAAAAATCTTTCCTCTACGACAAACAATACGGTTTTCGTTCTAAGAAATCTACGACACAAGCTGTATTAAATCATTTGCAATACCTTTATTCTAATATAGATGAAGGAAACCTTGTTTTCTCCGTATTTCTTGACTTTCGAAAAGCATTCGATTGTGTGGACCATAACGTATTACTCTCGAAACTACATTGTTATGGCATTCGAGGGGCTGCCCATGATTGGTTCAGACAATACTTAGCAAATCGGAAACAATACGTTGTCATTGACGACGCAAAATCAGACCCACAGACAATTAGTCATGGAGTTCCACAAGGATCTGTCCTTGGGCCTCTCCTATTTCTAATTTTTATCAATGATATCTGTGCTGCCTTCGCAGCAATTTAGGAAATTTCTATTTTCAAACAGCGGTAGAAAATTTGTGCCTTCGAATATTGAGGGAACCAGTCCGCACGTTCACTCGTTTTCCGGAAACGCTCTCTTCCGGTACATTAGGTATTTAAACTCTGCGAGCTGAGTAGAGGCCGCCAGTTGTGTTGAAGTAGTGTGTAGACTCCAGAGAAGGAAATGTAAGTAAAGAGTGCTAAATATTAAGTGCATTGGGTCCCTATAGATGTCTGTTTTGTGTCTCCTACTAGACAGTGAATTCTTAGGTCCTAGAAAAGCTAAAAGATTTCAGGGGATGTTAGAATGTGTGCTGTCACAGTTTTTCTGTTTGTGCTTTTACAATTCTAGATACTGATTCTTCAGTCGCGGTGCCAATATAATGGAATGCTGTGTTTACCTATTTGTACCTGGCTCAAATTGTCTAGTGGTTTGCCCTGTGTTGGACAGGGTTGTGAGACTTTCTTGCAAACAATCAGTCATGTTTTGATGATATTGTTGAGCCTGATTTGTTCTGTGCTTGTCAGTGCTACTTAATTTATTTGCTGGAATTCACAGCTGGATTCATTGTGCTCAGTTGTTGATTTGATCTAAGCACATTGCATTATATAGATCCTGGTTATCATTCACGATTAATGTTAGTGGATTTAAACTCTGGTGTTTGGACTCTAGAATTGTGCAATTCCTCACTCAAGTTGCTATTTTACCAGTCTGTAGAGTGTGGTGGTTTTTGCCTATTTTTATTTGTGTGATTTTTACCAGTCTGTAGAGTGTGGTGGTTTTTGCCTATTTTTATTTGTGTGATTTTTACCAGTCTGTAGAGTGTGGTGGTTTTTGCCTATTTTTATTTGTGTGGTTTTTACTGTGCTGCGGATATTTTATACTGCCTGGTTGATGACGTGTTCATGCCTGTTAGGTAACTATTTACTTGTTCAGAGGTGTCTAAGTGTGCCCCCTTGTTCACTTATTAACCACCTTTGTAGATGGGTGTGTTTTAACTATGCCCAGGTGGTACTATAGATTGATAGACTTTGTGACTAGTCATGTGAGTCAGAAACAACTAAAGTTGTCAGGCACTGTTTACGTAGGAATAGCTGTGTAACTTTAGTTCAGCGTCTACCGGGTTGGACATGCAATTTTATATGGGAATAGCCGTGTAACTTCAATTCAGCATCTACCTGGTTGGACATTAGTGTGTAGAGCCTACTGCCTGACCTTAGTATTTAATGAGGGCCTCATTAGGTTGACTGGTTATATCTGATTGTGCCATTGGGATGCTCGTATGAAAATTGTACTGAGTCTCGCCAATGATTTGAGTGTTGAATGAGCCGCTGAAGTATTACCCGTGTTCTCTGAATCAGATTTTCTTGTGCCAGTGATGCAGTTCTGCCCCAATTTTTGCGTCCTTATTTTCTGGTTTGCCCTCTGAATCACTTTTAGATATGCAATCTCTAAAAACTGTATATTTTTTGTATTACTTTTGTGCTAACTAGACCTTTCTATTTCAGGAAAATTTATGTACAAATAAATGGCTGCTTAAGACAAGTTTTGCATCATCCGTGGACTTTTCTGAACCTTCCCCTCGTCGATAGAAATTGTTGAGGCAGTCACAATAAATTTTCAACAACATCTCTGCAATGTCTCATATGGCCAAAAGAAGCTCAAAGAAAACCCTTAAACTAGCTGAAGTTGAAGCCGTAAAGACCTATGACGATCTTTATGAAGCCCTGTCCAGGGAGAGTCCAGGAGAGGATGAGACGTCGGCCATCTTATCCTTCATAGCTGAACTTAAGGTCAAGCGCGATCAGTTCATCACTTCAAGCAGAGCCTTTGAAGGTTCCTTGGAACGAGCAGGACATAAGCAGCGGTACCATGAGCAATTTTTGAAGAGACGTGTGATGCTGGAAGACTGCTTTGGTCGCATCGCGACGCTCAACAAACAGATGGAGAGGCTTGGAGGGGACATGGTTTCCAACCTTGATCCCAAAGACCTGTCTTCTCTGCGTAGTGAGAGAATGAGTAAACTTACCTCCGTAAGAAGAGAAAAAGTTGGACCTTTTTCCACACCACTGTCGGTAGCCTCTGAGGTTTCCACTATCTCAGAAGGAGAGGATGAAGAGTATCAAGAGCAGGAAAGCAACCTAGATGATCTGGCAGGGCTGATGGAACACGCTTCCGTGAGCTCTCGCAGGTCGATTCTAGAGCCTAGAGTAGAGGCAAACCATCGACTGAGAGCTCCTAGGCAGGGAAGCACTCTAGATGCAGCTTCTGTTCACCTTATCCGGGCCGAGCTGTTGAAGACCCCTGCCAACCCCTTCAAAGGAGACATTGGATTGTACCATTGCTGGGAATCTGATCTGAAGAATCGACTGCAGGGACTAGCTTTGGGCCCCATCGAAGAGCTACAAGTTTTGGCGGCCAATACCGCGGGTAAACCCAAGGAGTACGTTCAGAGAACTATGAGGTCAGTCATCGGAAACAATGCAGAGGCAGTGTTGCAGGTGGTATGGAACACCCTTCGTGAGCGTTATGGTTCGGACTGGTTGCTAGCAGAACACACGGCAGACCAACTTCGGAACTTCCCAAACATCCCTCCTGGGGATCTTACCGCTCTCCAGGATTTCTTAGATTCTACGAGTACCGCACTTACCAACGCAGCAAGATCGGACGAGCTGGAGGAGTTTTGCACTACCAGAGGCATGAGGCTCTTGGCACTCAAACTCCCGCCAGATCTGCAACGCAGATGGCATAGGAAAGCATCTGACCTACGAGCCAAGAATGGGCAGCGCCCAACGTTCTCCTTCTTCAACCAGTTCCTAAGAGACGAAGAAAGAGCGATGAGGGATCCATTTTTCAACCCAGCACTGTCAGGCGGAAGACACAAGCCCGTTCGGGTCCTGCACACAAGCGCTGACCAGAATACCAAGAAAGAGTCTAGTGAAGGTGATCAGTCCATGGTGGCCTACAACAAACCTGAGTCAAGATATGAGGCGCAAGGACCTCACAACAAAAAACCTCCGGAAACGGACCATAGAATCAACAAATGTATTTTCCACAAGGTCGACGCCCATGGAACCTGGGAGTGCCGGTCCTTTGGAAGACTACCCATCGACCAGAAGAAGAAGCTCATCACCGAGGCGAAGGTATGCTTCCGATGCCTTGGTCCCCATTACATCAGGAACTGCGACAAACAAGTGAAGTGTTCTCACTGTCAAGGCTCACACTTGACGGTCATGCACCGGGCAAGCACTAAACCGGTGACCCCTGGTGAGGTCGCCACCTGCACCAGAACAGGATGCCTCGGTCTCGAGTCCAGGGAATTTTCCAAGACGCTGTTAGTAGATGTCACCTCGACGTCCACCCAGAGAAAAGTGCGTTGTTACGCCATCATTGACGAGCAAAGCTCAAGATGCTTTGCGGACCCTTCTCTGATAGAACAGCTCGATCTTAAGGCCACTCCCTGGAAGTACGCCCTCAGAACACTGAGTGGTCTGTCGTCTGAGGTGGAAGGACACGCCATCACCGGGCTCAAGATAAGGGGTGTGGGTGAGAACCGATGGCATCAGCTACCCACTACATGGACCAACGAAAATATCCCGGACACGACTGACGAAGTAGCCACTCCCGACGTTGTGAAGAAGCTCAGCCACGTTGCGCACCTGGTCAAGCACTTCAAGGAGCATGATCCTTTGGCTCGGTCACTGATACTCATCGGAAGAGATGCCGTGTCGCTCATGGCATCTAGACACTATGGAGTACGAGGTCCTCTTGCCTGCAAGACCGCCCTGGGCTGGGCACTGTTGGGACCATTGAACGGAGGAGCGAGAACCCCGCAGACCACTGCCCTGCGGACGTCATTCGTGAACCACGAGGATCATCACTTCTCGATCAAGATACGTGGGCCCAACCCTGGGAGGCAGACGCTCGACGTCTTTGAGGAGCGAGTCGACGACGAGCTCCAGGGTCTGAGTGTGTTAGACAATAAATTTGTAAGTATTTTGAGAGCTGGTATCGAAGTGAAAGACGATAGGATTGTTGCGCCCTTACCCTTTACTAGAGATCCACCAAATTTGTGTAATAATTACGTGTCTGTATTGGGAAGAACGAACACGACGTTGGGAAAACTGCGTCGAGATCCCTCAAGTGCTACACTAAGTCTCGAGAAAATGCAATCGTACATTGACAATGATCACGTTGAGGAAGTAGTCGCAGGGGAACTTCCTGAGAAAGGCGTGGGATGGTACTTGCCTATCTTCCCGGTAAGGCAAGCCCAAGAAGGGAAAGTTAGGTTGGTGTTCGATGGTTCAGCAAAGCACAAGGGACACTGCCTCAATGATGAGTTGTTGACGGGCCCCGATTTGAACAACAGCCTTCGGGGAATATTGCAGAGATTCCGACTCCACCAGGTAGCCTTCACAATTGATATAAAAAATATGTTCCACAATTTTCGAGTCAAGATTGGAGACAGGGACTATCTGCGTTTCTTTTGGTTCAAAGATAATCGGGTTACTAACGAGATTGTCCCCTACAGAGCTAAGGTCCATGTCTTCGGGTTGCGGAGCTCTCCGGCCGTCGCTGCGTTCGCCCTTCGCCATATCGCCGACCTGGGCGATGCATCCGGACGCCCGAGCCGGGCCGCTGACTTTCTCCGTCATGCGACGTACGTTGATGATGGGTCTGCTAGTTTGGACTCCCCAGACGAGGCCAGGGAGCTGCTTGGCGAGGTGCGGTCTCTGTTGCACAAGTATGGGTTGAACATTCACAAAGTTGCCACGTCTGACACTCGGGTAACGGTGGGTCTGCCAGACGAGGAACTAGCCGCACCAAAGACTGTCACTTGGGACGGATCCGTTATCCAACGAACATTGGGGATCCATTGGAACGTCTCCGAAGATCTGTTAATATGCAAGGTCAATATCCCGGACAGACCCTTCACTAGGAGGGGTGTGCTGTCTACTGTGAACTCCTTCTTTGACCCCCTTGGACTAGCTGCGCCTCTTATTTTGGGTGGCAGACTTCTACAAAGAAAGGCGCTGTCTGATAGCACTGCCGAAACTAACCAAAGCTCCACTCTGTGGGACGAACCTCTACCTAAGAAACTGGAAGAGCATTGGGAATCGTGGAAAGACGGACTGAGAAGATCAAAGGAAATACGCCTCAGTCGGTGCGTGAAGCCGCGCGACTTTGGGGAGGTTTCACGGCACTCGCTTCACGTTTTTTGTGACGCCTCTCAGGAGGCCATTGGCTATGCGATTTATTTGCGGCTGACCAGTACCCGAGAGCAGAAACATTCCACCTTGATCAACGCCAGTTCGAGGGTGGCACCTAGGGCAGCTACCACCATACCACGGTTGGAACTGTGCGCCGCAGTCGAAGCAGTACTGGCAGCAAGAGAGACCCTCAACGACCTCAAGGTGAATGTGCAAGAAGTCAGATACTACACGGACATCGTACTGGTACGAGACTCGCAGTCTCCAAGATGTCAGTGGCCCCTGGCTCGGGTAGAGTCGGTGCATCGCTCGGGATCGGACGGACGCGTGCGTGGGGCGACGCTGCGGCGGACGGACAATTCCGGAGGTACCAAAAGTTGTGAGCGATCGATTAAAGATATTGTAGTAATCTTACCTAGCACTGTTGAGAGAGAGGAGTGTGCTGCCTTCGCAGCAATTTAGGAAATTTCTATTTTCAAACAGCGGTAGAAAATTTGTGCCTTCGAATATTGAGGGAACCAGTCCGCACGTTCACTCGTTTTCCGGAAACGCTCTCTTCCGGTACATTAGGTATTTAAACTCTGCGAGCTGAGTAGAGGCCGCCAGTTGTGTTGAAGTAGTGTGTAGACTCCAGAGAAGGAAATGTAAGTAAAGAGTGCTAAATATTAAGTGCATTGGGTCCCTATAGATGTCTGTTTTGTGTCTCCTACTAGACAGTGAATTCTTAGGTCCTAGAAAAGCTAAAAGATTTCAGGGGATGTTAGAATGTGTGCTGTCACAGTTTTTCTGTTTGTGCTTTTACAATTCTAGATACTGATTCTTCAGTCGCGGTGCCAATATAATGGAATGCTGTGTTTACCTATTTGTACCTGGCTCAAATTGTCTAGTGGTTTGCCCTGTGTTGGACAGGGTTGTGAGACTTTCTTGCAAACAATCAGTCATGTTTTGATGATATTGTTGAGCCTGATTTGTTCTGTGCTTGTCAGTGCTACTTAATTTATTTGCTGGAATTCACAGCTGGATTCATTGTGCTCAGTTGTTGATTTGATCTAAGCACATTGCATTATATAGATCCTGGTTATCATTCACGATTAATGTTAGTGGATTTAAACTCTGGTGTTTGGACTCTAGAATTGTGCAATTCCTCACTCAAGTTGCTATTTTACCAGTCTGTAGAGTGTGGTGGTTTTTGCCTATTTTTATTTGTGTGATTTTTACCAGTCTGTAGAGTGTGGTGGTTTTTGCCTATTTTTATTTGTGTGATTTTTACCAGTCTGTAGAGTGTGGTGGTTTTTGCCTATTTTTATTTGTGTGGTTTTTACTGTGCTGCGGATATTTTATACTGCCTGGTTGATGACGTGTTCATGCCTGTTAGGTAACTATTTACTTGTTCAGAGGTGTCTAAGTGTGCCCCCTTGTTCACTTATTAACCACCTTTGTAGATGGGTGTGTTTTAACTATGCCCAGGTGGTACTATAGATTGATAGACTTTGTGACTAGTCATGTGAGTCAGAAACAACTAAAGTTGTCAGGCACTGTTTACGTAGGAATAGCTGTGTAACTTTAGTTCAGCGTCTACCGGGTTGGACATGCAATTTTATATGGGAATAGCCGTGTAACTTCAATTCAGCATCTACCTGGTTGGACATTAGTGTGTAGAGCCTACTGCCTGACCTTAGTATTTAATGAGGGCCTCATTAGGTTGACTGGTTATATCTGATTGTGCCATTGGGATGCTCGTATGAAAATTGTACTGAGTCTCGCCAATGATTTGAGTGTTGAATGAGCCGCTGAAGTATTACCCGTGTTCTCTGAATCAGATTTTCTTGTGCCAGTGATGCAGTTCTGCCCCAATTTTTGCGTCCTTATTTTCTGGTTTGCCCTCTGAATCACTTTTAGATATGCAATCTCTAAAAACTGTATATTTTTTGTATTACTTTTGTGCTAACTAGACCTTTCTATTTCAGGAAAATTTATGTACAAATAAATGGCTGCTTAAGACAAGTTTTGCATCATCCGTGGACTTTTCTGAACCTTCCCCTCGTCGATAGAAATTGTTGAGGCAGTCACAATATCATTAAATCTTCATCATTCTTCAAATTCATCCTTTTTGCCGATGACAGTACCCTTTCTGCGGTCCTTCCAAACCAAAATCCCGCTAGGAGGGCGGAGCGTATAAATAATGAACTTCATAAGGTTTCATTGTGGCTTAAAGCTAATAAAATATGCCTTTTAATATCGATAAAACAAAATATATTACATTCTCATACAAGAAAAATATATCTCTCCCACGCATTCAAATTATCGAAGGTGAAATCGAAGAAACCAACTCAAGTAAATTCCTGGGCATCATAATAGATAAACATCTAACCTTTAAAGAGCACATCGCTCATATTAGTTCTAAATTATCAAAATCTATCAGAATCCTAAATAAAGTTAAAAATTTCCTGTCTGAAACAGCCTTACAAATGCTCTACCGAACGCTCATTTCACCTTACTTGCAATACGGAATAGAAGCATGGCACGGAACTGATAAAAATAAAACCAACAAAATTTTTACCCTGCAAAAAAGAGATATAAGAGCGGTAAAGAATTTAGAATATAATGTTCACACAAATGACTCATTCAAAAATTTACGAATGCTTAAGCTTTCGGATCTCTACAAAATCTCCATTTGAAATTTTATTTACGAAACATTAAAAAATGATGGCCTAAATAGCCTAAAACAATTATTGACTGCGCAAACTGGTCATCACGACCATTTAACCCGAAATAGAAGTAAATTCATGCTTCCTTATTACTCAAAGGCTCGGTCACAACACAGTATCCTCTTCGTTGGAACTAAAACTTGTAACTCAGTACCTGCGGAGATCCGTGAAAGTAATTCTTATAAGGTATTAAAAAAAACCTTGAGTCTCACTTCCTATCAAATTACTAGTCGTGTAAGAACTCAGAGTCAAACCTTGTCCCCTATCAAACTTGGCGTATCAAACGCCAAGTTTTATATTAGCTAAGTTTTTAGTTCCTATTCTCTCGCCATTCACCACTAATACATATACGGTCGAAAATTCTAAATCATTCGCTGAGCAAATTACTCGCTTCCCCAATGCAAATTCACTTTATATGGCATCATTTGACATAGAAAATCTGTTTACAAACATTCCGTTACAGGAGACAATAACTATTTGCTTGAATTGTTTATTTAGTGATTGTACTACCGTTTTGGGCCTAACCCGCGAATTATTCAAAAAATTTCTTGAGCTTTCTGTTCAAAATAGTTTTTTCATTTTCAATAGAAAATTATACAGACAACTGGATGGTTTGGGTATAGGCCTTCCACTAGGACCTACCTTTGCTAATATTTTTATATGCCACCATGAGAAATCATGGATAGAGGATTGTCCTAGCCATTTTAAGCCAACCTTTTACAAACGCTACATTGACGACACTTTCATTTTATTTAGAGACCAGACTCATTGTACCTTATTTTTAGATTACCTGAACTCGAAACATCCAAATATTAAATTTACAATGGACGAAGAAAATGATAACTGTTTGCCATTTTTAGATGTGAGGGTGACTAGGAAGTGCAATAACTTTGATTGTTCTGTCTTTCGCAAGCCCACTTTTACTGGTTTAGGACTTAGCTATTTTAGTTTCTGCAGCTTCCAATTTAAAGTCAATAGTATTAAAACCCTTCTTCACAGGGCTTATAGCATATGCAGTTCATATCCTAATCTTCCCAATGAATTTGTTTTCCTTAGGAATTTTTTTGTAAAGAACGGATTTCCGGTAGGACTATATGACAATTTTTTTAAAAAGTTCCTCTTCTCTGTTCGTACCAACGTTGAACCAATCCCATATGTCAATAGAAAACTGTTATATGTTCCGTTACTGTACTTTGGAGCTCAGTCTGAAAAATTAAAATTAGAATTGTCTCAGCTACTGTCGAAATATTTCATGCAGTGTGAATTTAAGTTTATCCAGGTCAATCCGCTCTCTGTTGGGTCTTTTTTCAGATTTAAGGATGGTCTTCCGAAGGGCATGCTCAGCTCTGTTGTTTACAGTCATAGTTGTGCACGATGTGGTGCATCAGAGTATGTGGGCTCTACCTCGCGTAACCTACGTATTCGAGTATCTGAGCATGCTGGTCGGAGCCATCGAACCAATAATCTGTTATCCGCAACATCTCATTCTGCCATACGTGCACACGCTGAAAAATGTGATTTACCTATCAGACTTTCAGATTTCCAGATATTAGGTAGAGCTTCTAATCCAACTGAACTCAGAATTCTAGAATCCTTGTTCATCTCCAAATTAAAACCTAGTCTGAACGACATGCAGTCAGCATACCCTCTACAAATTGTTAATTCATAGTTTTTTATCGATCACCATATATTGTTTAGAATGTAGCAATAGATCATCATTTAACTGTACTATTGTTTTATCTTTTCAGTGTTGATAATGACCAGTGATAATGGTCGAAACGTTCACTTTTATGAATTGTCTTTCTCTTATAAGAAATGGTTTTAAGAAGCGTGGCTTTAGTCTTCCTTTTTATAGTTAAACTTTCCAAAGATTGGAACCTTAACATTTTTAATTTTGTCCCCTACATAACTGGTCCTAATAATGTAATTTGCCTTGGTTAATTTCGATGATCTTCAGTCTGTTCTTGAATCGTTTGTTGAATATACTGTTAAATCTAGTCCATATGAACTATATTGTTAAATGAAGTATCTAATTTCGAGTTAACTATCTCATTGATCAGTCTAATGCGTCTCTAGTTTTAAGTGAATTAGGTTAAACATTATTTTACTCCTTAGACTAACCTTGATGGTAGGATGCCCTAGAAATCACTGAACTTATTCGGGCCCACAGGTAGCTATACTCAAATTTGACCATTGTACTAGACTTAAGAAACATTCTATCTCTGTATCACCTGTGGTAAATAAATTGTTTGAATTGTTTAAATTTCCATGTAGCGTGAAAGTTCGTTACACTAACCCATTTTGCATGACTTCAGAAAGACGGGAAAACTTTCGTTCATTAATTTTGTTTTAGAATCATTAAAAAACTTAACACAGCCCTGAAAAATTTGAAAATAAGGAAAAACGACATCAAAGGAGGAATTAACGCATGTTAAAATTGAATATTTTCCTCAAAGTAACACATTGGTCGCGATGAGTACACAGAAATCATTTTCGTAATGCTGCTGACTGATCATTTGTCAATAACTCAATTTTCATAACTAATTGAAGTTAAATGAAGTCGTTGTTATAGAGCTGTTTTTCCAGCCTGCCTCTTGTAGGTGCCTGCGATGTACATAGGGTTAAGAACTTTAATTATGCTTTTGTTCCTTTTAAATTTATCATTCATTTTATTTCGTACTGTTTCTATTTATCATATGTATTATTGGTTGTCATATTTCTACGAAATATTATGGTTGTTCCTCATGAGTGTGTTTATGCGAACGGAGAAGCTGCCTCTGCGGTTACGTACGGAGGCCTGCCACCGCACCCTATTAATCTGTTGTGGGTTGTCGCTGTGTGCGGGTGTGCGGGGGGCTTCTCGGGCGGTCGCTTAGGACCGACATGTGACTTTGATAATTTGTATAGGAGTTTAGGAAAGTGTAGTCGTTAGTGTAATTGTTATTCATTTTTCATATTATCGAATCTTGGTGATAGTTAGCATTAGTTATTAGAATACTTGCCAGTTTGAACTAAAGTTAAACTCTACACAACTAAAAAGTAGAATTCAGATTATCCCGCGTATAAGTGTTTTCTAAGTTAGTTTATTGTTTCAATAATGAACATCTGTAGAGCTCGTTGGCTTCACGTTACGTCTGGTGACAGTAAGATGCTTTTCTCTCTGCCGAGCTCCTATTATTGAGCTACCGGGGCTATAGAGCAGTGGCACCCAAGGGGAGCTTAATACAGTTCTATTGTCTATAACCCGAGTTTCTGTGTGTAAATCTATTAAATTCCTTTGTATATTTCCTGAAGCTTTATATTGATAGTGTGTAACTATTTATTTTTTATTTGTTTTCAGGCTCACTTATCGGACTTCGTTTTGTCCACTTTTGTTTACTTAGTTTTTTCAATTCTATCTACTTCAACCAATAAAGCCTGCACCCCGTCGCCTCTTCCTAATTTCCACCGAGCATCATTAGTGTTAACTTAGCTCAGTGGCTGGACCTATAACATCGTGATCTGGTGAATGTTTGCTATTTTCAAAATTTGTCACTACAATTGACATCAAATTCGATCTGAAAATGGAACTTCAGTTTAATTCATCGCGGTCAACGTGTTAAAAACTCATTGAAATCAGTTCAATGAATTAAACACACGTGAAAACTCCAGTCAGTGCGATATTTCTTTGTTGTCTTCTGCATGAATTTGCTATAAAATTATTTCTTAGTAAAGACGTGGGAACATAAACATGAACAATGAATTGAAAAAGATACAATGTGAAATATAGCTACATTTAAATGAAATATTTTTCTCCACATTCACAGACGGAGCGAAATTTTAAAGAAATTAAATGACAGAGAAAACAAACATGTTTCAGTAAATATGAACTAGACAATAATTAAATGTTAAATGAGTTTATAATTATATGTTGAATGATTCGATAGTTAAATGTTAAGTGATTTAATGAGTTAATAGTTTGATGTTAAATTAGTCTATGAGTTCATAGTCAAATTAATTTACAAGGAAGAAGTTATCGAATTGAAAATATTATAGTTACTTTCTCACATTAAGCTATTTGGGATCATGCAAATTTGTGTAAAGCAGCTACGAACAACAGCGATTGTTGAGAACTCAAGTTGGACAAACTTTTCTAATGGTATAAGGATTCTCATTCTTAAAGTAAAACCAGTTTTGAAATAACCACCTTCGTTCTTTGGAGTTGTGCATAACCATTAGATAGTCTACTTTATTTTTATTCTTTATATAATGTGGATTATTTCAGCTCCTTAATCTAGTTCATTCTGATGTTTTACTGATGACATTTTTCTACGTTTTCTTAGCTAATGAGGAGCGGTCGCTCGAAATGTCCTTTTGCATATTCTTTTTTGATAGTGTGTCCGACATCAATGGCTTTCTGTACCGAAATTAAATCTGCAGACCCTGCCAAGGAGTAAATGAAGCGGTAATTGTACGATATTACTTGTTTTCTCATTTACTGTATGTTGAAAGTGCTGTCCAACATATTCTTCTTTGTTTGTATGTTCGACACCAATGGCTTTCTGTACCTAAATTAAATCTGAAGACCCTGCCAAGGAGTAAATGAAACGGTAATTGTACGATATTACTTGTTTTCTCATTTAATGTACATTGAACTGTTGTCTAACATATACTTCTTTATTTGTATGTTCGACGTTAATGTTTTTCGCTACCTAAATTCCATATTCAGTCCAAACCAAGAGGTAAATGAAACAATAATTGTACGATATTATTTGTTCTCTCATTCACTCTCTGCTGAAAGCGTTCTCTAACATATGCTTCTTTGTTAGTGTGTACGACACCAATGGTTTTCCCTACCTAAATTCAAACTACAGACCCGACCAAGGAGTAAATAAAACAACAATTCAAAACACTCTTTATTGTGCGCTGCACAAAACAACGCGTTGCATTTTTAAGTATTTTTGTTATTAGGCAAGGAGATGAGACTGCATCATTATGGTTGAATAAAGTAAAAAGTTTGAGTTAAATTTAGAAGGTTGTTAAACATACAAGTTATTTGCTTTTTTCTAATTTATCATTCTGTGAGAACAGCTCATTAGCAACTATGATATAACTCAATAAATGTTTCAATTGACTCACTATTTGATTAATTTTGGATACTTATCCATAAATGGTGTTTTCTCTGAAACATAATTCTAAAATTTTCAAAATGTAGTTCAAAATTAGCAAAAATGAGCAAGGCACCTTATTTTGACGTTTAATTTAACAAAGAAATATCCAGAATTTTTAAAGCTGAGATAATTTTTCCAATAGATTATAATAGTGTCACTGTACACTCAGCATGAATGTTATCATCTACAATTTGATTATATAGAGAAACATATAAGACGAAAGATATTTTAAAATATTTCCATAAAATTCCAAAGCTACGATGAAGTTATCTTTCAAATGGATCTTCCAATAACAAATGAAGAACATAAAACAAAGATGTCCCACACTTGACTAAATTTTTGTCGAAAAAGACTATTGAAAATGAATTGGAAGAAAAAACTAAGCGAGCAATATAGGAATAAAATCATGAACAACTAAATATCAAGCCTTATTATAAAGAAAGGAATATTCATATCTCAATCGTAACTTTCTTGTAAGTTAACGTGTTGACAATGTGCACCATCAATTGCATTTCAAGAAAATATTTCTTTAAAACTATATTCACATACCTAGTCAAACTCGTATATTTACATGACATCATTATCCATTGTGAGAGAAGAAAAAACGATAAATAACAAGACACTTTTATCTAGCATCACATCGATCCAAGTCAATAGGATAGTTAGTTCAGCCAGCAATAACTAAGTAATAAGAAATTTAGAAACTTAATTCATATGAAAAAGTTTAAATAAATATAAAATTACATACATACATATACATACATATACCGGGCTTATCCTCCCCATGGGAGGGTAGCCGACAGCAGGCCACAATCACCACACTTAGTCACTAGGAGGCGAGAGAGGCAGCACTGGCCGCACCTGAACTGCCAGGATCAGCAGCAGCCCAGCACAACCACCTTCCACAGTCAGGCCCGACAGCAACAGCTGGTTTACCCCGACCGTTTCATTGAGTGCAGCCCCTCCCCCGCACATGACAGGTCAACCCCATCACACGCGGGCAGCTTCCAGTAACGCGTCAAAAATAAAATTACCTCCTTATACACTGCCCCCACTCACTTCTGTCCGCAGCCATCCCTCTCGCCACGTCCACAGTCAGACCCCTCTCATACAAAGCACGTCGCACCCCATCCATTCAACTCATCCGTGGTCTACCTCGCGCTCGAAGACCACTCACTTCCGACATATATATCTTTTTCATAAGCCGCTCAACATTCATTCTTTCTACATGCCCAAACCATCCAAGCACTCTTTCATCCACTCGCCTGCTAAACTTTTTGATAACACCCGTCTGCTCCCTAACCCACTCATTCCTGATCCTATCTCTTCTAGTTACTCCATACATGCTTCTCAAACACTTCATCTCAAACACATCCAACTTCCTCCTCTCAGCTGCTCTCAACCCCCAGGACTCTGCTCCATACAACAAAACTGGCACAATCAAACTTTCATACAGTCCCCTCTTAGCATTCATACTCAAACTCCTGCATTCAAAAACTTTCCTCATTGCACCCAATGTCTTACAACCTTCACTCACTCGATGCTTCACTTCTACTTCCATACTATCCTTAACAGTCACATCCGACCCGAGGTACCTAAAATGCTCTACCTCCTCTAAAACTTCCCCATTCAACCTCACATCCAAAGTTCCAAACACTCCACCTCTTGAACATCTCATCACCTTACTTTTATTCACATTTACCCTCAATTTCCGCCTTTCGCACACTCTACCAAACTCTGTAACCAGTCTCCTCAGTTTTTCCTCTGAATCAGCCACAAGCGCTGTATCATCTGCAAACAACAGCTGACACACTTCCCAATACATACCATTTCGTCCCACCAACTGCGCACCTTTTCCCAACACTTTGGCATTCACTTCTCTCACCAGACCATCCATAAACAAATTAAACAACCACGGCGACATCACACATCCCTGTCTCACACCTGTCACAACTGGGAACCATTCACTCACCTCATTCCCTACTCTCACACATGCTCTGCTATCAATGTAGAAACTCTTGATCGCATTCAACAGTCTCCCACCCACTCCATACAAACTTACCACTTGCCATAAAGCCTCGCGATCCACTCTGTCATACGCCTTCTCTAGATCCATAAATGCCCAATATACATCCTTTCCCTTTAATAAGTATTTTTCATTCACCTGCCTCACAGCAAACATTTGATCCACACAACCTCTACCACACCTAAAACCACACTGTTCTTCAGCAAGCACACGATCCGTCAACACTCTCACTCTTCCAATTAACACTCTTCCATACAGCTTCCCAACGACACTTAGTAGACTTATACCCCTAGAATTACTGCACTCATACCTGTCACCTTTCCCCTTGTACAACGGAACTACGCACGCGCTACTCCAATCAACCGGCACTCTACTAGCCTCGAAACACACATTTAATAAACGCACCAACCATTCTATAACCACATTTCCTCCTTTCTTTAGATATTCAACCGTGCAGCCATCCAAACCTGGAGCTTTCCCATTTTTCATTTCATCCAACGCACATCTCACC
Organism: Morinoia aosen; assembly: GCA_030386875.1. Taxonomy (NCBI): domain Eukaryota; kingdom Metazoa; phylum Arthropoda; class Malacostraca; order Amphipoda; family Talitridae; genus Morinoia; species Morinoia aosen. The sequence goes on along the minus strand of CM059561.1, from coordinate 29,063,923 downwards.
TCTGCACTTCTTATTCGACTTCTATTCACTTCACCAAACACAGGCATTCTAACATCACTTCCAACAGCTACTACTCTCGCAATCCTATCATCCCTCACGTTAAGCAGTTCCTCAAAATACTCCGCCCATCTCTTTCTCACATCACAACTCTCCACTAGCAGCCTACCATTTGTATCCTTCACTCTTGCCTCATTCTCCACCTGACCCTTCCTAATTCTCTTCACTTCCTTCCAGAAAACCTTCCTTCTCTCCATGAAATCCCCTCCCAACTTCCTCCCCCATTCCTCATCCGCCGCCCTCTTCGCTCTCCTTACCATTCTTTGTACCTCTTTCTTCCACTCCTTATACTCTTCAAAATTTTGCTGGTTGCCTCGTTGCAACCACCTTTCAAACGCCCCCCGCTTTCTTTTCACAGCCGCTCCTACTTCTCCGTTCCACCATTCACTCCCCTTTCTAATCCCCCCTCCAACCTTCCTTACCCCACACACTTCCCTTGCACATTTTTCCACCGCATCTTTAAACAACTTCCATTCCCCTTCCACTCCACCCACCTCACTATCCTTCACCCTCCCATACTCCACTTTCATCTTCTCCTGATACTCACACTCACGCTCAGAATCATGTAACTTGCTTACATTTAACACCTCCCTTCCACTCCTCCTTTTTACACCTCCCCATATTCCACTAACTCTCAGCTTTCCTTCCACCAAATAATGATCCGAAATCCCATTCATCTCACCACGGAACACATGCACATCGAGCAAACGACCCATCACTCCCCTGCTAACCAAAATATAATCCATCAATGCTCTCTCCTCTATCACACCTCCATTCGTCCTCACATATGTATACTTGTTTATACTTTTTTTCTGAAACAAACTATTCCCAACCACTAACTCACTCTCCACACATAACCCCACCAAGAAATCCCCACTCTCATTCACCCCAGCTACTCCGTACTTACCAACAACACCATCCATCACCTCATCACCCACTCTTGCATTCAGGTCCCCCATCACCACAACTCTACAACCACTCCCCACTCTAGCCACACACTCGGACAATTTCTCCCAAAACTCCTCTCTCTCTTCCCCACTCCTCTCCGATCCCGGTCCGTACGCGCTCACAAACACCCATGCCTCTTCCCCCCATTTCACTCGCACCCACATTATTCTTGATCACACCTCACCCCATTCAACTACTTTCTCTCTGATTCTTACACTCAATAATATAGCCACACCCTCTCTGGCATGTCCCCCACGTACTCCAGACACTCTCCCTCCCACAATCCCAAACATCAACTCACCACTACCCTTCAATTTCGTCTCACTCAAGGCCAATACATCCATCTTCCGGTTTAACATCATTCTTCCGATCTCCTCCTTCTTACTCTCAGTTGCTCTACTTCCACACCCCCTTACATTCAAAGATCCTAGTACTAGGGTTTGAGTGGTCTTTCGACCTCTCTCACCCCCTTCATTGGCCTGCTGCCTCTCGGGAAAATCATTACAGAGAAGGGGATCCCCAGTCCCCTCGCTCCGTCCACTATAGTCGCCTCTTACGACACGCAGCGGACCACGGTGGGAGAATTCTAACCCCCCCCCCCACAGGGGGGACCCCCCCCCCCACAGGGGGGACCCCCTCCCCACAGGGGGGGATAAAAATAAAAATAAAAAAATATAAAACTAATTGAAGTAATACTATTACCTGCATGATAAGTTTATAAATAATGAAAAAATACTTGTGTTTTGATGACTATTAACTACCCTTAGCCTTATATCAAATACACAGCTTCGTGTGTCCAATGTCAATTTCATATAACTTTTTATTTTCATGCTAAAAACCTTACACAATTTGCTAATATACTAAACACTATATATACAGACATCTTAAAATTTCATTCTTTTTGATCACTAATTTATAATTATATATGAAGATGCTACTTCATTTGCGAAAGCCCGCCTAAAATGTGTTTGTAAACATTTGTGACGTCATAACCCAACCCGGTAATAATCCTTTTCATAACGAGGTTGCAGAGAAAGTTAATCGGGTGACACTAACCTGTGTTTCTAGAGGCAATCTCGGCATTGCATCACCTTTGGAAACACTGTTTTTGACGGATCGAGTAACCCGCGTACCTCCGAGGGTTACTCGATCACTTCGAGATTATGACTGGAAAAACCCTTAGGCTCCCGCAATCTGCACGATGCCATATTCGAAAAAAATGCAATCCAGAGGAAAATGGTTTGAAGATTTTTGGCAGCTTGGAAGTCTTGTTCGTACGCTGAAATTAATTTAGGAGGAATCAGGGAGTTCCATCAATGTTGAAGAACTTCTATAATGAATTTCTCGAATATTCTCTCAGAAAGTGAGCTCCGTTTACGAGTGAAAAATAATCTGAAACCAAAAACATTTACGCACTTCGCTTTCCTATATCTTTAAACCTTATGTTTCGGACAGCAAGGGTGAACCTCGATTGATTAAACAACGCAAGCTAACTTTAGTTAAGCCTATCTTGGAATATATAGATGCAATCGGAGTACTATACGGAAACTGACTTCGACATTTAAAGAATGATCTGCAAAATTTTTTGCTGTGCAGGCATTAAAAAATAAATAAATTGAGAGTAGACGATGCAGAATAGAACTGCACATGAAATAACATTGCTAAATATAATTTGCCTTTACGTACACATACACATTGTCTTTTTTGGGATAGGAACAGAAGTAGAATTACTCACTCATGAACGATTAAAGCCAGCTCCTGCAGTTGTTTCACTGAAGTCGTTGCCACAAAATGCTCAAATCTCAATTGAACAAAAGAGGAAAGTCCACTTGCTAAAGTTTTGATGTGAGCGGCATTTCATTTAAATAAATAAATTTTATTATAGATAATGAAACTAAAATCGAAATGAAATTTTTAGAAAATCATTTATTTTTTCAGACGAGTGAAAAAATTACTCGTGGATTTATAAGCGAAGTATTGTCTTGTAGCTCAGTACACGGACTCATTCGGTCTAATGTTTTAAGCTGGAAACTGGGAAATGATAATGCTCTCCTACAGGGTAAATTAAATCTATAACAACATAAACAGTTCAAGATCATTAGTGACAGACCGTATCCACAAAAAACGTACAGAAATATCAGAATTTGCAGTAGGAAGAACGTGAATTTTTTCCTCTTTAATAATGAAAGACGTAAATAATTGTAATAAGGTAACAATGCTAAATTTAGTAGGGTAGTAGAATTTCGCACCATGGTGAACTAGTTAAATTGTTACAAGCGCGCAAGCAATTAGGCAGCAATTCAAACAAACATAATTAGGAGAGCTATATAAGTCCAAGGATTACTGACTGATTGTGTCTGCTTCTCTCGTCTTCCAGTCCATTTGAAACCTAATGAAGTACTCGTGTAATGTACCTGTGAGAAGTCAATGAAACTAGGACACAGTTTAATTTCTCTTTAGACCTAATAAATTTGATCATTCACGCGCAGTCAAAATACTGTGGAATGGAAGCTCTTTGAATCATTTTCTGGTTTTCATCCGTGTCCAAAATACTCGTCACCTTTCACGAAAGCAAATTTAGATCCAATTATGAAATATTCAGACTCATCAAACTGAAGCTACATATACCAGGTGTTTTACAAAAACCCTCTGTTTGAATTGTAATGACTTCCCAACTGATTATACAATTTGCATGTTCTTTTTTCAGGATGATGATGCAGCAAATTGTTTTGTGGCCTAACCATCACAACGTTTGTTTTTTTAAGACAAAATTCTAGCTATATCTATTTTATGGACACCGTTTTTTCGACCAAATGTTTACAAAAAATTGATTTGCTTTAAATTGAAGCTATGCATGTGCTAAACATCCGCAATAAATTTTACAGACGTGCACGCAATAGAACGCTCACTATGGGGGTGGACTAATGGTGAGGAGGGGCTGTTTTTGTTGTAAAAAATTTTTGAACTAAACTTTCTTACTTGTTAAATAACAAATCTTGTCAAACTTTTTCAATCATAAACACAAACAACAACAAAAATGTTTTTACAAACGAAAAAAAACGTTTTACTGTGAAAATGTCATTTTTTCGCTTTTGTGGAAACCTACAACTTTCCTCGCGCGAAATGCTGCGCCTAATACAATTTTTTATGTAGAGAGACGAGATAATGTTATTTGAAAGTAAAGTAGTAGGGCCACAGCTCCAAGGTAGCAATTTGAGATTTTCGTATTTGGTAAAAACGGCAGGCCGTCTAAGTGAAAAAATCGATATTTTTTCAAATTTTCAAAATAATTTTTTTCGTTCAAAATATCTCCAAAATCAAAACGAGTTTCAAATAAATAAATCCCACTCATAAACGATGTGTGGGCAACACCTTGAATGTATCGATGAAGGAATCTTCATCATGGTTGGCAGCTTAGTTGAGTAGTCAGATAAACCCAAATTAGTTACTATTTGCACTTGACACAGAGAGGTCCGTCATGAATTTTAGGTCTCTCATACACCTGTCATATGTTAGCAACTTAACAATTAATTTATCACAAGTGATACGGCAATAGATTGTATCTTAAGTCTAGTTCAATGGACACATTTGAGTTTAGCTGTTTGTGGGCCCAAATAAGTTCAGCGACTTGTAGGGCATCCTATCATCAACGCAATCTCAAGGTGTACAGTTATGTTAAACCTAACTCACTTAACCTATGGACATACTAGATATTTAACTACCGTCCACCATTATCAGAAGGCTCCTTTCTCAATAGTTAATATCTGCTGAAAATAAAAAATTCATAACGTCGTTCGCAACTCAAACCTTAGTGAGCACCTTTCGAAAAATTCTCTGAAATTTCTTCATTTTCAAGTCTCTGTTGTTTCGTCTAAAGCTAACCACTGTCATGTTCTGATATATTAAAAAATAAAATTAATCTTTTAGGGGGACAACCCAGCGATTTTAAAATTTTGATCCGATTGGTCTGAAATTTGGGGTATATGATTTTTTTGAAAATAAACATATTTTAATCGAATAGGTTTTTCGATTTAAACCTTAGCTTTTGGAGAAAAAAATGAAATATTAGTTTTTTAGTTTATTTTTAGGTGTAGTGAGCAGTATTCGTAAGACTGACGAGATAGAATAAGTGAGCCATAGAAAATAAGTTCAATACCACGGTAGCTTATCCTGGTTACTAGGGCTCCCTTCCTACATCGGATCGCGCTTCAGAGTGTGCTATTGGATGCTTTGAACTTGTAATTTGTTAGGTGATCTTTAATGATAATGTCGTGTGATTTATTCTGATTTTGCAACAGTTTAGGCCGCCCGCCAACTGATGCGTGTCGATGCGATGCGATTCGTTTCAATCGGCTGTGAGTTAGGTAACACAATACTCTTCCTACGGTGCTACAAATGAACCGTGCGATTTCGCGAGGCGGCGCACCAAAAGAATTGCATCAGTGGGCGGGTGGCATAAGTTACGTGAGGACTTTTTATATTTTGAATTGTGATAAAAAACATTAAATGTACAAATTCGGAGTTCGGGATCGTTTAGGGTTTTAGAAATGTTCCAATGATTTCAAAACGGTTCTTTTTCTAGTTTGGTTAGGAGTTTCACCTCTATGCAATAATAGTGACCCGTCTAATTCTATTTTTAAATTTTCGTTGAAGATTTGGTGAATGTTTACGACCGGACACATCGATTTCCAGATTTTCGCTGCTTGTAGTATGGTAACGAGATGACAATAAACCTTTCTTTGATGCACTTACCGTCGCAAATAAGTATTTAACGAGGTATAGCGGTATGTTAATTTTCATTTTCCATGGCTCGGATTTGCTCAAATGAGTGATTTTTCATTTTTTGTTTTGGTTTAATGGAAATAAGATCGAAATAAACAACTTTTCTCCTATGCCATTTCCGACGAAAATGAATATTTATTGAATTATAGGAACATAAATCTGCAATCAATTCAAATGCCGCGAGTGACGTCATGGTTACGGTGCTGTGAGTGACGACATTCCTGCCATGTGAACCTATTACTCGCGTAATCGAATTATTTTAAAGGAATTGGTAAATTTATAAAAAGAATGATAAAGCAATTGCATTTCTAGGGGAATGCAATTGATTGTATAAGTTAGTTAACGCTAACCTACGCAATGAAACATCAGGTTCAGTCCAGCCATGAAAAATGAAAATCAAAATACCACTATAAATCGTAAAACACTGATTTAGGACGGAAAAGGCATAGACGAAAAATTGTTCATTTCGATCTCATTACTATTATACAAGCAACAGAATTTAGAAATCAGTGTCCAGTGGTAAACAAAAATCGAATATTCTACCGTCGGTCAATAATGAATATAATGTTGTCAACGAATTTCATAATTTCGTAGGTATAGATGGGTAATATAGTCGATTTTAAGACGTGTTACACGAATGACAATGTGCCCGGCAATGCTTAGTTTTAGAGTTAGTCAAGTTTGAAGTTATACAAACGGCGCTCCTGAATGGCCCCTTTAACGCAAAAATAGTCTTTGTTTTAGCAATGAAAATGGAAGCTAACCCCTGTTACAAACGTAAAGAGGTTGAGTCGTGAGGGGTAGCAACAGTTCTTTTAGTGAAAATTATAAAAGAAGCTTTCTAGAGACGTTTGTTTACATCGACTTGCAGATGGCTGCCGCCATCGTCAGCCGGTTGGCGCCATGGCGGCAGCCACCTTGCCGTCGATGTAAACAACCGTCACTCGAAACTTTTATTTATAATTTTCATTAAAAGAACTATGCCTACCCCTCACGACCCAACCTCTTTACGTTTGTAATAGGGGGCTAGCTTCTGTTATTGATTAAATTACGCGAGCCCCGCGTGCTTCCTTGGCGCGCACAAGCCAGCTTCAAAGTTGAATAATTCGAAAATAACGTATCGCCGGGCAGAATGTCATTCATAAAAAATGTCTTATAATCGACTATATTACTCATCTATGCCTATGAAATTCGTTGACAACATTATATTCAACATTAACCCTACCGTCAAACGAAAAACTTGTTTTATGCTTGCGAGTATTTTTGGATACTCATTATTAAACTGAATTTCTAGATATTTCTTAGTACTTGAACAGTTGTACGAAAGATTGTCCAAGCTTGAAATTTGGGTCGATATTGAGTTTGATGCGGTCACATAAATTGAAATTCTGTTTCAGAGAATCGCCAAAGGAACACATTTAAGATCAATTTACATAAGTGACATTTTGCACGCTGATGTGCCATTTTCGAGTTATTCAACTTTGACGTTGGAGGATCGTCGTGTATTAAAGTGAAGGAACGGACAAGATAATGTTCTGATACGGTATTGACGTAACCATGGGCGAGGTTAGGTTAGGTAACGTTAGCTTAGTTAAATAAATTAATCTAACCTAACCTAAATGTACCTAAAATAGCTCAACTTGATTAAGTTAGCCTAACCGATGCTGTTTTTTCTACCGCCACCCCTTAGGGGATACAACTATAGTATCTATGGAAGTTAGCGCTTCCAGGAGGAAAATGTGTGAGCCCGAGCTGAGTTAGGTAGGCCTTCTTTTTTATTGAAATGAAATATTTTTCGATTTAAGGACCACCTTTTTCGGTTGACTCCTGTCCTGTTTTTCAGCACCTACTACTTTCTTCTTCAACTTTTATCTTATTTCATGAACTTCTTTCCCATCTTACCGTTTCTATGCCCTTTCTGCATGGATTCCTCATTTTCTTACCTCCATACTAAATGGTGCCTTCCTCCTTCCTCTCTTCGATACGCTCTATTTTTGCAGCGGTTAGGGAGGCTTAAACTAACTTATAATCTAATCTTCTCGATTATTTGGGACCGTTTTATGTAGAATAATACGAGAAAAAAGAAAAAAATGACTTCTGTGTCTCGCGTGCTTATGAAGTAGAGCAGTTAATCTTGTGGTTTGTTCAGATTTAACCGTCAAAGCATTTTTGATAGCAGTTAAAAATCATGTATTTCAACAAGGGCTGCCGTCCCGAGTTTTTACAGATCTCGGATCGCAAATAGTGTCGGGCGCAAACATTGTCGCAGATTGACTTGAAGATCGGAGCACACAGTGCTACCTCAGAGATAACGGGATTCAATTTGTCGAGTTCGAGCAGTATTTTAAGGGAAACGGTTCGCTTGGCTCACTGGTAGAGGTGTGCGTAAAATGGTAAAGCGTTTAATATTTGGGGCAGTAAGAAACTCGTTCCTTACTACGACTTCGAACTTTTGATAAATCAAACTGTAAATTTAGTGAGCAAACGTCCTGTAGCTCTGCATGAAGCCTTACGCGACGACCAACCAGATGTTCCCGAGCCAATTACGCCTAAAGTTCTAGTTCATGATATGTATCGTCCTGTTGAGCATACAAAGTTACAGATCGGAGACATCGTGCTGCTAAAGGCAACTAACTGCCGAGTCAAAGATTTTCTGCTGGCCCGAGTAATTGATATCATTACAAATGATATCTGTGAAATCACGGGTGTGACTGTGCTTTAAAGGGCAAAACGAGCGAAACTGTGAGACGCCACGTTTCGTCGGTTATTCCTTATCTTACGCTAAGCTCTTCAGAGAGGCACGCAGAGCAAACTCGATCTCATCAACTTGAGGAGAGCTGTACTTTGTCTAAGAAAATGGTGCCGAAGAGAAAGGCAGCGATTGCTGCTTGTAAAAATTTTAACCTTGAAAATTTTTAATGATTTAAATGAACTATTTTACCTGTAGCTTAAGCCCGTTGAAGTTTTGACTTGACAAACCGAAACGAGATTCAAATATTCCTTCCTCGGGGCTGTAGCCCAAATGTTTCTTTAGAATGACGCTTGTTTCATGTCTATAGGTCGAAAAGTCGGTTCAAACAAACCAAATAATCTTTATTTCCTATTTTTTCTTTTGATATGCGATTTTTGAGAACTAACTAAAATATATTTAATTTTTTGTTTCAAACTTTGATGGTATAAATTAAATGTGCAAATTGGGAAATCGTAATCTTTTAGTTTGTTAGAAATGTTCCAAGGATTTCAAAACAGCCCTTGTATTTCTTCTAGCATGAAAACACTGACTTCGGTTATTTTATGTCGAAAATGAGATTTATACCTGAAGGCAAAAAAATACATGTGTTGCATTATATAATGAAACATTTTTACTTGAATGCTGTATTCATGTTGTATTATCATCTACAAATAATATGATGCATAATTGATATCAACACCGTGAATTTCTTGGTATACATGTATGAATTATACAAAAATTGCATTTATTTTTAATTTCATGATGAATGGTAAATTTTTATTTGTGGACTGATTCATCTGAAATAAGCCTTCATATGTAATTGTTAAGAATCGCATTTTGTTCCATTCTTTTTTTTTAGATTGTGGCATTTGTTATTCAGAAAATGAGAAGTAATTTTTTGTCATTTTATCTTATATTTCAAATGAATACAAGCCTGAGTTTTCATGCTACAACGAAACTAGAAACAGTTTTGGAATCCTAGAAACATTTCTAACAGACGTTTTATTTTATTCTTGAATTTTTGAGGACAAAAATTCATGATTATTGGTCCCCTTACACCACGGCTGCCTGTCAGCTTTTTACAAAATCCCCAGGCTGACCCCTGAAAATTCCCCTGATCGTAAAAAAATTCCCCAGATCGTAAAAAAATTCCCCAGATCGTAAAAAAATTCCCCAGATCGTAAAAAAATTCCCCAGATCGTAAAAAAATTCCCCAGATCGTAAAAAAATTCCCCAGATCGTAAAAAAATTCCCCAGATCGTAAAAAAATTCCCCAGATCGTAAAAAAAGACCCAGATCGTAAAAAAATTCCCCAGATATTACCAGAAGTGATGAATATAAAATTTATGTTTATCTTTAATACATATTCAGGTTTATTCGTCATTTTTGTCATTAATCTTCGTATGAAAGTAAAGAGTTTGATTCTTTCAATCGTTTCAATCGGTCTTGGTATCTTTGATAGGCGGCTCCACCTAATTCTTGTTCAGTTACCAAGCTTTTTGGTGGATCCCACGAAGAACACTTTACATTATTTTTGATAATTCTTGCTTAGCAAGAAAGCAGTGTTTGACAGTTTCTGGTTTTAATTAAGGAATTGTTAGATTTATTTATTAAGTAGTTTAGTTTAGGAAATATTTTTTAACAGATGCAGGCGTAAGCTTAACGCGTTCACTACGGTAGCTATTTTAGCAGTCTTTCCTTGGCGACGGTTGCAACTGTCCACCACAAAGCGTTTTACACCAATTGTCCACCAGTTGTTAAAACACCCCAAATTCATTAAATTCTTGGCCTTTTTGTTTCCAATTCCCCAAATCCCTTGACAATGTTCAAATTCTCTAGATCTGGGGAAAACTCCTAAGGTGGGCAGCCCTGCCTTTCCCCCTACTGAAGGGGGATCTAGTGTTCGTAGCCCCATAAAATTTTGGGGCACACTAGCCCACCACCTAAGGATCCTTTTCAACAAATAAACAAAAAAGGCCAAGTGGGCCCGGAAATTTCAGGGATGCCCCCCTTTTAGCACACGGCCATGTAGAGCTCAAACGGTAGTTATGATGGGTGGTCGAACAAGTATTATCGTTTTGTATTAGTTTCTGTGCGCAGGGTCCTCTGTGTGGAAACACATAGAAAATAAATTTCAGGTGATAAAAAAGTTTCATATGTTGTCTCTTTTTACAGATTCTGAATTTTGAACGTTGGTGTAGAGTAACGAACTGTCTGTTAGGAGCAAAAACGCTGAAAATATGGCACCCACTCCTCGAACTCTGTCTTTGAGTAATTTATTGCACCTTATAATGTCGACACTAATTGCAATTGCAATTAATTACATCCCAAGAGTACTGAGATCACTTCCCATTAGTTTACGTCAATTGAAAAATAAAATAATGGGCTCATCATCGGCAGCGGCGCCTCTCGAGTCTGGTTCTCAAAAATCTGCTTTAGCGCTAGAAATTGAAAATTCCAAGGCTCTAAATGGGTTTATAGAAGTGCACTCTGATACAGATAAGAAAAATTATATTACTCTAAGTGCAGTTGACGGTAAGGCTCTAGCGAAGCTCAAAGAAAGACTTGCCTTTATAAGGTCGCTGTCTCAGAATAGTTCGGAGGAGAACATCACCGAAAATGTTTTATTTGAAACACGTTTGATACAGAAAATTTTGAGATTAAAACCTACAGAATTGGAAACCATCGAATACAGCGAAAAGAAGGTGCAATTCCTAAACTCTATCCTCTATGAACCGGACAACGCAGGAACTTCTCGACAGGAGGACGTTGGGTGTTTACCAGCGAGCTCCGAGGAGATATCTGCCCCAGAAAACAATTCTCTGAATACTGAAAATAATGAAGACCATGAATATTCTGAGCCAAACTCCGAGCATGACGGAGCAGATCAACAACTCCGTCAAACCTCGTTCGAAGACTATCATACCAACGTTTCGCTGCAACATTGCGCTAATTTTACTCAGCAACAGACGCAAGAGGAATCTCTAAGATTTAGACCACAAGTGGTCTACAACGTTTTAAACATTTTGCCTGCGGAAATAGGAATGTTGCAAAATCCCCTCACCATCCACATGCCATCTCGTCCAGACGAGCCTACCACATTCTCAATTGTCCCACATACTACAGCGAGGAGTGACTTCAATTTAGGAAGACGTGGTCGTGGACGTCGTGGTCTACGATTTCGGAGACGAAATTAACATGCCACGGAGTCGCGTCATTGTTGGCACCGACAACATCTGGAGCCTAAGGGTGCGTTCACACTACGAGCGGAGCGAGCGGAGCGGAGCGGCGCGGAGCGGAGCGGCAATAATGTTTGTACAGGTTTGAATGCAGAGACGCTTGGCTGTTCACACGACAAGCGGAGCGGAGCGGCGCGGCGCGGCGCGGAGCGGAGCGGAGCGGCACGCTCGGGAAATTCGTTGGGATTTTTTGACGCTCGCGTCGAGCGTTTCTCCTCGGCTCCGCCTTTGGATCGTCATATCTTACAGGGGTAGAATTGTCGTTTGAGTTGAAAAAATCTAGTATATAACTATTTATTTGTACAACTAATCATATAACAATTATAACTGATAGTGTAACATGTAATATTTTAGTGTAATTTCACCCATTTGGGTTCATTAATCATTTATTTCTATGTTCTTCTGCTTTCTCTGATAAGTTATTTTATTATTGCTTCAGTTTAAGGAATTGATTTTGCTTTTCTCGTGATGTAGATTCATCTTTCTTGTGATTCTGTATATTTTATTATATGATCTTGATTAAAGTATAATTATGTACGATTTTTTAATAAAGTTTTCATTTTTTCCGTAAAATGGGAGAAAAAGGAGGCCGTATGATGATGAGGAGGACTCGATGAGTGTCAAATACACAATAAGTTGCAAAATTTCATGAGCTTGGGTGATTTTTTCCAATACTAACGGAAAGCATATCAGTATTTCGAGAACTATTTGGTCAGGACAAGTCAATATTTGTCGGTATTTTTCACTTAGGTTTCTCTGGCACAACCCTGAATTTCTGAAGGGAATTACTTTACGTTCACTCACGTTTAAGTCACCACAAGACTTTTTTTGATCGTACTGGCCTACGAAAACCTGCAGTAATATATGTGATACAGCCTATATGGAAAGACTTTAATTTTGCTCAAACTACTTTGCTTTACATGTATCCTCAATAAAAATTTATGTATTGCTAAACAGCAAATTTATCTAATCTCGTTGGAAATTTTTCTTTCTATAAGGGATTGTAGTACATCAAAAGTTGCCGGCTTCATCCGTAAATACTCGTAGAATTGTGATTCATCTCTCCTCAGTGCTTCGAAGAGATAGTGGTATTCTCCATAGCGATCTCTCCTCATGTTGATGGGATGGATCCAGTGTTTCCGTTTTGCCGTCGAGCAACAGAAGCGCATTCACGGAACGCTCCATAGCGACTGATGCTTGTGTAGGTCGCTCTGCTCAGCTCACATGTGAACACACGCGCCGCGCCGCTCCGCTCCGTGCCGCGACGCTCCGCGCCGCTCCGCTCGTAGTGTGAACGCACCCTAAAGCCGAGCTCTGTACCGCTCTTACGACTGTGATATGCAGTAATTTAACCACGATCAGATTTAAAAAAAAACTAGAATGGCTGGATAACTTAGGTTTTTGCGAAATTGGATGTTCATTTGCGTTAGCGTTCATCAATTGATTAACAATGTCGTTCGTAGCTTCGTAAAATTAGTCGCATGACTGGTACTCGAAGTAGAAGTAATTCTTCGTAAGAATATTGAAGCTATATGAGATGACAATTTCGCTCATTGTAAACATGTCGAACGTGTGACATTGTAAGTCATTTTAACTGTAACTAATTATTTTATAATTAGAAAGTGCTTGACAGCTAATGACGCAATAAAATACCATTCCTCATGACGATGACTTGTAATTCCAAGTTTTTAACTTGGAGGTAATCTTTACCCTAGGTGACAAGCTGCTAAGTTTTAACTTTATAAATAAAGACTACCTAGCGCTCAGGCCCATCATGGTTACCACGATATTTGTGTTGTAGCAATTCCCAACTTCTAACAAATGTACCGTAATTATGTATCATAAATGTAATTGAGACATCGATGGCGTCTACCTCATTAGCTTAAAATCCACTGTAAGCCGATGGTTTCATTTCAATCTTTGAAACTCTACGTGTTTATTATTAATCCTAACATCAACCCACTCAGAAAAATCCAACTGTGGGACATACAGTAAAATATTACTGTGAAATTTCCTAGTTAAATGTCTTTCTTTGAATGGAAATACGGTCGAACTTGTGAAATAAAAAACCGGAAAATTCGCAATTTTTCTTACCGAAAAACGGTATGACTGAAGCGAAACAGTTATGAATAGTTATTTGTACCACATAACCGTGCCAATAAACGGTCTAACCGGAGGAACAGAAGAAAATTAACTAAAGGTAATTGTAAGGCTAACGTAAATTTCTGTAATTACTTCACTTAAATTCAACAACTTTGCAACTTTCTTGAATCATCCATATTTAATTGTAAATTTAGAATTTATGGCGCTGACCATCTTTTTCTCTGATAATCCGATGAATAATGAGAACCAGATTAGAACACTATCGGCACACCAGACGCGGACTTAGACCGGCAGCGAAGCTCTCGCCTCTTCAGAGTTCTGCTGGATCTCTTGCACTAAATAATTCTGTGCCGAGCTTGTTTGCAGCGTACGCCAGTGTATACTGTAAAAAAGTTCACGGTAATTTCACGGTAAAATGTCTGGCAACTCTGCTGGCAACAAAAACGGTTAAAATGGTATAACTTGAGGGTAAAAAACGGTAAAAACCGTGATTACGGAAGAGTTTCCGCGCTTCAAGCGGTAGTACCCGGAAATTGAAAACGGTAAAAACTACAATTTAATAGTGAAACTTGGGTACTAACAACGGTAGAAACCAATATTTCCTTCATTTTCCTTAAACGGTTGTAAAACATATTTTTTACATTTTTGGCCCAATTACCGTGTACAATGCAAGTAACCGTGAGAACGGCGAGGCCTTTTGTGAGGTACTTGTTCAATGGAGATTGAAGCTATACATCAGTAGAATCTTTAATAAAATTAACAGCACGAGAATTGTAAGAAATATAAGTGATTTTGGCCCGATTTGTGCATATAAACCTCTCCCCGACGCCGCTTTCACTCTCACATACCTATGCCATTGCATAGGGATGTTAACACACTGTAGAAAATAGTATGAGGAAGAATTTCCGATGAAAGATGGTATAAGAAAGATTTTAATTGTGATCCAAAAGTTCAGCGTAACTATTTTTGAATGAGTTGCTTTACTGATTCTCAGATACGGAGGGAAAACAGTGAAATCATATTAGTACATTGAAACAAACAGTTGGTTGCTATAGAAATGATCAAGCTGAAGATTTTGACAAATATCACCGCGTCATTTGCAACAATAACAATTCAAAAGCTTTTAAAATATTTCACTCAGTTAAGGAAAATAAACCGCAACCATGTACAATGAATTGAAGAGAAAATGAAGCAAAGGGTTCGCAATGCGTGGCTCACCAAGTGTCTTGGTGGATTAGGCTAAACTGTAGTCCATATAAATGAAACCAAATAGAGTTGTTTTATGTAGCGATCATTCCGACGTTTAAGAAAAAGTCCTCGTTGTTTTCCAGGGCCTACATCGAAAGGTGATGTACAAGTCAAACTGAGATAACCTATCAGTAGAGATGTTGCATGAGGATCATTTATCAAAAATGATCGTTGTAAGTGTCGTAAACTTTAATGAACTTTGAAAAGAAACTATTTACAAGAAATCGTTCAATTACTTCGATCAAAATTTTTTCTCCATGATAAATATAGCTCTTTATCTAAAACCGTCTCTTAATATTTTGTGGAAAATTTCATTACTTAGACTTCTGCCATTTAGAGAAGCAAAGACACTTCCGTTCTTATTTGGAATTGACAAGATGCTGCTTCGTTTGATAATTTTTTGCGCGGTATTCTTCCTTCTATTTGCATGAGCAAATTTGACATAGATGTCGTTTGAGTCATCATTTACTGCTTTCTTCATAGAGAGTCTTGTTGTTGTCAATTTCTTCTTAGTCAATTTCTACAATTTTTATGCAGTAAAGAATGTCTAATGATTTGGGTTGTGAATCCTTTCTTTCCCATAATACAATTCATGATACAATTCATCATGGATTAAATTCCTGGATTCCAATGGTTTTATAATTTCATTATATATCCATTATATAATTCATTACGCAGTTTTTTTAGAGGCTGTTAGGAGAACGTTTGTTCAAAATTATTTGTCAGCATTTGCTGGTCTTTCACTTCATGTAGGCAGCTCTGTCTCTCTGGAGGTAAAATTATTTTTGTGGAGGCCGATTTCGATATCGATGCGTTCTTCCACTTCCTTCGATTTGTTCATGTGACTTAGAAAGACACCCATCTGATGATAAAGATGCAATTGCTTCAGTTCATTTTTCATGCAATTGCTTCTCAAGTTCACATCAAAATATAACATTTCAAAGCTCATTATTGAATTATAATTATAATTGTTGTAGTATTTCGGGTATTTTCTTTATCAGAATCGATTGACTGTTCGCAGAGTGTTAACACATTCCCTAAATGATTATTGAGAACATTCAGTATTTCAGCACGTTATTTCCAATGAACGTACCACGAGCAAGTTTTTGCACAAACACAGCTCATTTTATATCAGTGATGCAAAACTCTTGATGATATTCTTTTCATCTCGTATAAGACTTGACAAAAATACCACTAGTAATATCAAGAGTACAGTATTAAGAACATACTCCGATACTTGCGTATCAATTTGCCAACACAGACTCTGTTTATATTTACATTTGTTTCATGGACAGCTTCTATTTCCAAATGTTTTTCGTAGGGACACAGCATATGATGCTGGCCCAGCTCTGAGTAAAGATGAATATTTAGGTCGGCAACAGCCAGACAGAGACAGTGATTTTTGGAAGCGAGGCTGAAATGTGCCTTGAATGTTGTATGGTAATTTTAAGGAGGAAATTAATAGCGAACAATCAACAGCAGATGTATTGTAGTTTTTGTTGTTTGAAGACGACATCGTTGTCCGTTGAAGTAGGTTATTATTTAGAAACCTTTTATATTAATTTGATTAGTAAAAGGATCGACGTATCCTGTAACAGAAAGACAAGAAAACTAAGTACAAATTAACCAAGCTAACAGAAAATTACTATGTTTCAGTTATAGGCACGTTGTTTTGTTCATGAACCGGAATCTCCCTCTGCTCACCTAAACAATAACGCAGGATTGTTTACAGTATAACAGGCGACACGCCGACGACGGGCCTCCACTACCCACAAGGAAAGTTTAACCAAGCGCCACCGAAGAAGTTGAAATGCGCCGCGTATTCTTATCCGAACAATGTTCAGGTACAAAGTTACGTTTACTAGGACACGTTAATATACAGTATTCAATTAATTCACGAAAGTATGACAATATAATCAATATAATAGTTTCATTATAACAGCCTAGTTTACGTACCTATTTGTCGCCTTCAAAAGGGACCATAAACAATTGCTTCTGTGAAGCTTTTAGAAAGAGGAAAATAGAGTAAGAATAGTTCCACTACTATACCAAGAAATTTAATTTGTTAGAAATCATGCAAATAAGCATGGCTTAATTTTAATTAGTTAATTTAAAGACGTCGCCTCAAATAAGTTAATTCTGCTTTCACGCAGCCAATACATTAGTTAAAGGTTTAATTCTGCGTATCGCTGCCGATAAGGTAATCCGCCCCACGGGCAGCCAGAGGGTCACAGACAACTCCTCTATTTCTAGTTTGAAGTAGTTTAGTTCATTTTATTAATTCGTTTTAATATGAAAGATTAAAACCGGCATTAAGCCAAACTCACGAACAAACTAAAGAGTGGAACGAAAGGGGCGCAAACATGCAAAATTATAACTCAATAAAACGAAATCGCAGTCACACAAACTAAAAATTGAGCGGAAAAGAAGAAATTTAACGAAAATGCACTTAATGTGCGAACAAAACGGCTCTCAAATCGAATCATTTTGTGCCTCCGCAAGACAAGCCTATCACACCGCCAATTGCAGGTGTAAAACAATTGACTGCATTCAAGCGCACGCTAAATTTTCTAGCTCAATTTTGAGGGTCACGGCATAAGAATCAAATTTTCAATAGTTTCAACAATGGGCATGGGGATTTTGATGATATTTTCAACACGTTGGAGAGGTTCGGAAGACATTTCGAGAACTAATGCGTAGTTGAAATGAGAGAACTTCAACATGGCACAACTCGAACCGATTGAAGTACAAGCCGTTCACCTCGGCGAGGATTAAGTATTTTCAATGACCAACAGAAGGAGATAATGTTGCTTCGAATGATGGATGGGCTTTGAGATAGTTCTTGAACGAGTGAAACGTTTTCCGTCACACAGTCGTGTTACAGTATTTAAAACTACTTTTCATGTTTACTCCGAACATCGCGCACCAGTGTATTTGATGGGCTTAGGCTATTGTTAATTAAACGAAAATTAAGTTTCGTTGATTTTCATTCGCTTATCAAAAATAAATATCGATTACAGTTAATCCGTTAATTCTTTAGGAATGTAACAGAAGCTTGCGACAATGCTGTGACGTTAGCTTTTTAGGGGACAAATTTTTTCTAAGAAAATACTATTTGTAATAGGATCAGTTATTACTCGTAAATAACCTAAAACGCCCATAAATTATACCAAAGCTGTTAACTGACACGTTTTAATTCTTTTCGACTCTTTAGTTCGCCAAAGAAATGTTTATTTAAAGTTAACTGCAAAAACGTTTCCAAAGCAATAAAATAAAAAGCGTTGCTAAAGTGGACAAAATTATACAAAAAACATAATACACGATCTACGAGTACACGTTATTCAATTTCACCTCTTCATATTTGCTCCTCTATTTTTCGTTTCATGAAGATTAGAATCTCGAAAGTTTCATCAGAAAAAAATGAGCTGTTACCCCTTAAGATGTCCCTCCCAAAGAAAAAAGACGCTCTAATGCAGCTCTGGAGGGAAAGCAGTGTTGTACTCTAGAAACAAGTCAACCAAAGAAGGCAGCATCCGTGAGAGTGTCTGAGTTGGTCCCCCGCCGGATTTCCACCAAGTGCCAGGCCGTGTGTCTTCCAAGATCTCGTTTGTCTCCTTTGTCTGGATGACACCTGTAAAGAAATCCTCTCCGGTGCCGCCTCCCCTGTTGAAGCTGCTATTCTCGT
Source organism: Morinoia aosen (assembly GCA_030386875.1). Lineage (NCBI taxonomy): Eukaryota > Metazoa > Arthropoda > Malacostraca > Amphipoda > Talitridae > Morinoia > Morinoia aosen. The sequence goes on along the minus strand of CM059561.1, from coordinate 29,045,130 downwards.
ATGATGTTGCCTCACAGCTTCCTCAATCTCACCTTCCATCGTTTTTTTCCCATGGACCACCATCGTGAAGTCACACTTTTCTAGCCTGGTGAGGCGAAACATAGGGTGGGGAGCAACGCAAACTTGCATTTGAACAGAATTTCCTGTTTTCATCTGAAGGCCCAAGCATTTCCGTTTTTATGAGACGTTACATTCGCTTTTCACCATCATTCTCATGTTCTAGATCTGTAAATTGAATTTTAACCATAAAAATACTGCTACGAAATACAATTAGATTTATGAGTGGTATAAATTTTTAGGGAGAGTTCCAATATTTTAAAAAATCTCATGAACACTCTTGAGTAAAGCTGATTTTAAATATGTTATGATTCTACATCTTCACATGAAATCTGAGAGTACATAAACTGTCAAACGTTTGACACTTTTGATCTTTTTTTTTCGCTACGAACTTGAGTTGACGGAAGTGAAATATAGCGGAAGTTTCCGAGCCCATTGATGATTTACAAATTTAACTTGAAGATAAATCGTCAACAACAACGATAAGTAGTAGTAGTAGTAACATAGGTTTGCTAGCGCTTCAGCAACAACGATAACATTGTCAATCATCGGATTAAAGATTTAGCACCCGGCTCTAAGTTAAGATCAATATTTAGGTAGGCTTTACTTTTTATTCTTTACTTTTCTTCTTTTCTCTTTCGTAGGAAAGTCGAAGGACGGCGAGTATAGTGCAACTAACCCCCAGCACTGCACGAGTGTCTTGATCACATATTTGATTTTGGTTTCACAGTTCCATATCTCTTGAGGTGCTCACATGTTCCTTTGATAGCGTTGTAAGTTGTGCCAACCGAAGCACTGAAGCTTTGCGTCCTCGTGAAGCCACTCGTCATAGCCGTGTGGCTTAAGGACCTGCTTCCGTGCGGGCATTGAGGGTTCGAATCCCGGCGCTGGGAGGCGATTTTCTCCGTTGGGTATAGGGGAAAAATTCTAAGCACAATACCCGCATGCACTCTACCCAGGTGTCTGAAATGGGTGCAGGTCTTGACCGTGGGAAAGCGTTATGGCGTCCTGGTATTAGTTATAAGGCATCTGAAAAATCAATGTACAAGGTGATATGTATCAGGCTTGAATTGGAAATAAAGAATCCGTAGATGTCAACGTTTATTTGTTTGTTTGTTTAAACTTAAATTTCTTTGAGTTTCTCATTCTATGTGTCAATTTTATTGGAAAAAGTTTTTACATATTTCTTTATTTCTCTGTTACTATCTCTTAACTGGGTGAAGATGAAGGTTAAACGTCTAATAGATACATAAATAACAAGATTATACTACGAGAGCCAACTTCTTTCAAGTAGTTTCTTCTGTGAAATAGTTTTACTCTCTGAAATAACACCATGACAATTGCATTACATCTGTTAATGAAGTATTTGTGTGTTAATTTTCTTACCATTTAAAAGTTCATTGACATTTTGAATCATTTAATTAGCTGCACAAATCCCTTCTGTAGTGCAGTGAAATGTTGCGATAAAGAACTTCGCATTATACTTCCGAGAACATTTGGACATTAAAGTAACTCACGTCCTGCTATCCTGAGCTAATCACTGGAGTGACATTTAAAGGTACAATATTTTAAATTTTTTCTACCATACTAAAATTTCTTTTCGCGCTCTTGAAATTAATGATTATATAATTGATTGCAACGTGGAATGAAATTAATTTATATCTGATATAATTGATTCTGTCAAGCAGGAAGTGGCTTTACATTTTTTACGATCAGCGGCAATTAATTTGATGCTTATCACCGATGCTTCCGAAGTTCACTGAATTATTTCTTAATTCCATATATTTTCCTACAGTATTGAGAAATTTGATATATGATAAAAAAATACGTCTCTGCTAGCTAAGTACGTATTATGGAATAATTCAACTTTTGGGTGTTATCTGATTGATATCTGAATCATATTTCAAGAACTTAATTAATTGGGGCGATTTTTTCTCCGATTGAAGTTCAGAAAGAACAAAAAACTAATTCTTCGAGTTAAAATTGGACAACGTATTTCTGCAGGATCGTGTTGGGTATTTTAAGGGATGGATATTCTAAATCATAATCGGCTTCAGTTGGTATGCTGAGCTCACTCACTGGAAGCGGCTGCTGCAGTCGGGCTGTGACTGGAGGCTGTCACAGGATCCTCGCCATAGCGTCACCTCGATACTTGAATGCGGTGCCTGTGCTGTGCCCCTCTCTAAAGACGATCAATTCTATTGTCGATATAATTGACAATAATGAATATTGACAGATTAATTGATCGTCTGTGGGCTTGATTGACGACCGTCAAATAATTGTCTTAACGGGCAAAAAAAATATCATTAATATATTGAGTCAATGATATTGACAATTGAATTGATCGTCTTTGAGCCGCTTAACTTGGACATATTGGCACTTGCAATTCGACGAAATAGCGTGAAAACACTACATAAATGCAAAATTTTTTATAATCATAAGGTTAAATTGGTTCACAAGGCAGTATCAATTTATAATATATAGAATGGACATGATAGAATCTGAACACGAAATTTCAGTTATTGCTCATCTGTGAAGGAGCAAGACATTTGCTTTTCACTCATTGCTCTGATATATCTCCTCTAATTGTTAATCTGAGCTGAAAATTGACTTGAAATTTTACTGATCAGGAAAAATGTTTGATAGTTCCGATATTTATGGAAACGATACTGGACATAACGTTTGATTTTAACATTCATCTTGTTTAACTTTAATTGTTGAACAATGAAGTATTAGACATCGATACGATAAGCACCGTAAGCCCTTCAAGACTGACTGACTAATCATGTTGAGATATTTAAAAGTATTACGATAAACCGCCCTGTAATATTATGTCAAGCTGTGTAGTACGAGACAGTCTAAATCCTGACGAACAAACGTTTGTGGCTGTGGTATAATGATTTTCTCTACCGTCATTCATAGGAATTATTACGAAGTTTTTCTCTACTGTCATTCGTAGAAATTATTACTACTGTCCTTCGTAGGAATTATTACGAAGTTTTTCTCTACTGTCCTTCGTAGGAATTATTACGAAGTTTTTCTCTACTGTCATTCATAGGAATTATTACGAAGTTTTTCTCTACTGTCATTCATAGGAATTATTACAAAGTTTTTCTCTACTGTCCTTCGTAGGAATTATTACGAAGTTTTTCTCTACTGTCATTCGTAGGAATTATTACGAAGTTTTTCTCTACTGTCATTCGTAGGAATTATTACGACGTTTTTCTCTACTGTCCTTCGTAGGAATTATTACGAAGTTTTTCTCTACTGTCATTCGTAGGAATTATTACGAAGTTTTTCTCTACTGTCATTCGTAGGAATTATTACGAAGTTTTTTTCTACTGTCGTTCGTAGGAATTATTACGAAGTTTTTCTCTACTGTCATTCGTAAGAATTATTACGAAGTTTTTCTCTACTGCCATTCGTAGGAATTATTACGACGTTTTTCTCTACTGTTATTTGTAGGAATTATTACAACGACGTTTTCGCTGATGTCATTTGCAGAAAAAAAACCATGATAATTTGAATTTTACACCATTCTTGCATTATTCATTTATTCTAGATTTATAAACATCAATTTACTTTATGTCTTTAATCTATCTTGGAATTATTTTGATACGTCCGTCAGAACAGCATCATTGAAGTAAAGACGCAGCAGCTACGACCTACAAGCTGATGTTCCAACATTATCTAATTCTGTGTAAAGTTGTATTCTGCTTTAAACTGCAAACTGGGAAGTGAACAACCATGTCTGTCAATGTGCTATCAGTTAGTCAAATACTAAGCCTTCAAATGTTTATCTGGAATATGCAATAATCCGCCATTGCTTAACTCACAGTTGTGTTCTACGGTCAAACCTTATTGTGTGGAAAGTTTTTTATCATACAATAAGTCAACAACATTCAATATCATGGAGGAATTGAGTATTATTTTATTGGTAAGAATCTTTTGCATCAGTTTTTTGATACGCTTTAGCTAATTTATACTCATTAAATAACTATTAAATTATTGTTTTTATTGGATCATACTCACCTGAATCAATAATTCAGATTAAGATGTTTTTACAATTCCATGAGAATAGAAAACATACCGAATAATACATGTATAAACATTATACACACATATGCATACACACATATACACACATTCGAATTAGTTAGTACACTAGGGATTAGACGGCAAGTTTTGAAACGATTCAACTGAATTGCATCTTTACGAAAATGCACGAAAATATTAGATTTACATTAACACAATCCACAACGAGGCAGTAAAGCTAATACTGCGAAATTAACAATTTTATTTCACACAAAATAAAATAAGGATTGATGGTTTGAGGGTTTCAAATTAGTTAATAGAAATTTGTGACTTTTAAATGAAGGATTTTTGAACCATGCATTTAAATTCATTTAGAAATTCATGTGGTAACTTTTCATGAGCGATTTCGTCGTCAAAATCACAAGAATTGACGAGGTTGTGTGCTCACGCGGATCTGCATCTTTTTGCTAAAAAATACCAAGTTCAGTGATGCTGTCAATCATTGAATTGTGATAGCTATGTCTGATCCCAAGTTTTTATCCATGCAACGAGAAACCGCCTAGTAATTCAAAAATTGAGAACTCAAATTCAGATCATATTAGAGTCATATCGTCTCCATTTATGCATCACTGAATTATATCAGGAAAATTGCTCAAGTTTTCGCATTGAAAGACGATATGTTTGAAATTCGCTGTTACAGCTCATTGGAGAATTAAAAGTTTAACTTTATAATTTTCATCAAATTGCCGCCATTTTTTTTCACCAATTTCCATTTTTAAATTAAACTACAAAACATTTGACTAGAAATATATCAACTGTCTATCCCACCATCTAAGCCATTCGCAGCTGTGCACGCGGCAGCTAAAACGTGTTCAAGATAGTTGAGGATGAAATCAACCGTGTGGCTTACCTTCTGAATTTGTGCATGTTCAGCATTAAGTTTTCTCTGTTTTTGTTGAATTATATTGAATTTATTAGAAGCATTCTAAAAATGGATTCCTAAGTTTCTCTAATTTAGTGCTGTATTCTAGAGTTTATAATAATTTATGTTAAAAATAATAATTGACCGTCTGGATTATTCATCAAACTCAGGTACCTTACTCCCCATCTGGTTGAGTTATATTATTCGAATTAATTTACTGCACGCCTCATCAATTCATTTTTGCCAAAAGTATTGATATCGATAGAAATTGAATTAAGTAGTCCACTAGATTGACATTATACCATAACTCACACCAATATCCCCTTTTTCAATCGGCGTTTAAATGACAAAGAATTTTTCCCTAGATGCCCGACCCTGATGAGCAGTCTTTCTAACGCGCTCCCGGGGATCCATGCTATTCGGTCACCTTCCGTAAGGTGAGTGTGCTGTGCTACACGCGAATTGTACAAGGTATAGAGCAGTAATGTAGGTTTAGAAGAAATATTTTGATCTGAATTTTGGCAGCGGGCTTGGTTCACCTTTAGGTGAAATCAAAATAATTACTCTTAATTACGTGCAATAAGCAGATCTAAAATTATTGCAGGACTTGGCTTATATTTGTGATGGTATTTTTTTCAGGTGTAACTCACCGATGGGATTTTATTCTATTGCTTATTGAAGTGGATTAGGATCACAACCTTCAACCAGGATTAACAGCAATATCTAAAAACATCCTCGAGCTAATAAATCTAATTCCGGAATCTAACTTATTTGAGTACTAAACGAACTGTCAACTATATATTTTAAGAACTCTAACTTATGCTTTCAATACAACCATGCACGGAATCCTGGGCAGGTGCAAGATTGCTTGAAATATGTTGGTTACTATGTATTGCTCAGTTCCACAAATTCAATGCCATATCCTAAATTTTTTTATTTTACGTTAATTAATAACCATAGTTGCTAAAAACACATTTGCTAATGACCGCATTGGTTTGGATTTTTCTGTCAGTTTTCTGTACAAATACGGGCAATTTTCACTTGACAGTTCTTGCTGTTGAAATGTCTCTAGTGAAAATCTCACCTGGAACTAAATAGTTCAATTTTTTGCATAGTTGAAAGAAGGGCTCTCTCAAGTTGCTACTGTAAAAGGGTAAATACTTGAAACAGTGTGCACACATATTGAAATGTACTGGGAACTCTACACTTTCTAAAGTTGCATTGGTAAAGACTGGAAAAGGTGCCCAATCTCAAAGGAAGCCTTTTTGCCGATGAAGAAATTACTCGGAGATCGAGGAAAAAATTCTTCGAACAGAACAGTGGAATTTTTGCAAGGAAAGGCATCTGACAGAGAGATGCCGACTCAAACAGTGAAAGAAAGTTGGTGGAATGCGGGCTCAACAGACACCGGCTGGAAAGAAGTTATTATCTATTGAGATAAGCAAGAAGACGTCCCAGCTTTGGAAATCGAACTGCCAATAAGTGGGCAAAAGTCGTCTAGTTAGATGGTAGTGTAGTAACTTTTAGATGAGGTCATGCAATAGTTGAAGTTGACATCTAGATCATATAATACAATTTAGGCTTTGAAACTGAGAACTATCGTTAAGAATCATAATTTTTTTAGATCTTTTTAATTTAAAGAGCTGCTTATGTATGTCAAAGAGCTGGGAGTTTTTAGTACTGAATGAATCGCTCCTGTTGTTGAAATTGGAGTGTGGTTGTAGGGGTTTTGGCTTGGGTATTGTCTTCAGGAATTGGAATGCTGTTCACACGTGAGGGTAGAATGAATTCAAGGACTTGCACGAGCATGTTGGACAGGCTTATCAATTTTAATCAGAGAAAACTGTCAACAGTACCGTACTGTTGAAGTAAGTTTCCAACAAGATAAGGTTCATCGCCACACTTCCCAAATTTTGAAAACCTGGTTTGATTGAAAAATGGGTTTAATGTTGTGATCCCGGATTTTAACCCCATCAAATTTCTGAGGTTTGTGCTTCGGGAAAAATGTCAAAATTCACTAATGTACCTCAAAATGAAATTTAGAAGTCGAACTTCGCTTCATGGAGACTGACAGAAAATCAAGCCAACGATTTATGCTAAGTTGGTCTTCTATACCAAATACTAAATAAAATGAAGGTAATAGCAAAGACTATCGATTTAAAAGACATTTTCGTTAAGAACGAACATTTCGACCACTAAGGTCATCATCAGCGAAGGTCTGAAAAATACACAGGAAATATACATTCATAAATTGAAGAAAAAATTACACAAAATAATAACGGCAAAAAAACTTTAAACAACAGCTATTTTTAAAGGGTGGGACGACAGCATATCGCTTAGATCGGGTTTTGAGCGGCCAATGAAGAGGGATTCGATAATACGTAAATCAGTGACTGAGTTAGCAGAACCTAAGATGGAGAAGTCTTGCTGTAGAACGGGAGATTTACACTGATCTTAATGAATTCGTATAGCTGAGTGAGGTGGCTTGCCTAGTGGGTTATCGGTTCTGAAACTCCTACCAATATTCTCAAATACTCTACATCTCAGTGCGCGTGTGGTAGAACCAACATACACAGACCCACACAGTGGGCAACAATATTTATACACGATAGAGGAGAGCATAGACATAGGTAGTTTATCCTTGAATAAAAACAGAGTACCGATTCTAAAATTGTTAACTAATATAATCTGGACGTCAAAACACGTAAAATATTTCATTGTGAGAGAGCGTAATTCCTTCTGCAGCTTCTCGGAATGAAGACCAAAGAACGGCATCGACACGTAAAGTTTCTTTTTCTCTACTGTCGGCGGCATCGTAACAGAATTACATTTGGTTTCTATCAGTTGACGAATACATCTATTGAGTAAATGAAGCGGATAGCCATTGTTCAAAAAATATTGTTTTAGAAATGCAAGCTCTTTATGCAGAGACAAATAAGTGGAACTAATTTCATATGCCCGGAACAATAACGTCTTGATACCATTGATTTTAAACCGTACCGGACAAAAACTAAAGAAACTTAGACCCATGCCAGTAAACGTATCTTTTCTATAAACGGAAGAGCAAAAGATGTTATTTGTGCGCTGTACCAAACAATCTAAAAAAGGTAATTTATTGTTAGCCTCAGTTTCCATGGTGAACTTAATGCTAGCATGTTTTCTTTAAGGTAGTCGAGAAATAGACTGGCATGTGCTGGATCACGAAATAAAACGAAGGTATCATCAACATACCTACGATAGGTCTATTAAGGAGCCAGTCTATTTCTCGACTACCTCAATAAAAAACATGCTAGCATTAAGTTAGTATTTACCCTTTTACAGTAGCAACTTGAGAGAGCCCTTCTTTCAACTATGCAAAAAATTGAACTATTTAGTTCCAGGTGAGATTTTCACTAGAGACATTTCAACAGCAAGAAATGTCAAGTGAAAATTGCCCGTATTTGTACAGAAAATTGACAGAAAAATCAAAATCAATGCGGTCATTAGCAAATGTGTTTTTAGCAACTATGGTTATTAACGGAAAATAAAAAAATTTAGGATATGGCATTGAATTTGTGGAACTGAGCAATACATAGTAACCAACATATTTCAAGCAATCTTGCACCTGCCCAGGATTCCGTGCATGGTTGTATTGAAAGCATAAGTTAGAGTTCTTAAAATATATAGTTGACAGTTCATTTAGTACTCAAATGAGTTAGATTCCGGAATTAGATTTATTAGCTCGAGGATGTTTTTAGATATTGCTGTTAATCCTGGTTGAAGGTTGTGATCCTAATCCACTTCAATAAGCAATAGAATAAAATCCAGTCGGTGAGTTACACCTGAAAAAAATACCGTCACAAATATAAGCCAAGTCCAGCAATAATTTTAGATCTGCTTATTGCACGTAATTAAGAGTAATTATTTTGATTTCACCTAAAGGTGAACCAAGCCCGCTGCCAAAATTCAGATCAAAATATTTCTTCTAAACCTACATTACTGCTCTATACCTTGTACAATTCGCGTGTAGCACAGCACACTCACCTTACGGAAGGTGACCGAATAGCATGGATCCCCGGGAGCGCGTTAGAAAGACTGCTCATCAGGGTCGGGCATCTAAGGAAAAATTCTTTGTCATTTAAACGCCGATTGAAAAAGGGGATATTGGTATAAGTTATGGTATAATGTCAATCTAGTGGACTACTTAATTCAATTTCTATCGATATCAATACTTTTGGCAAAAATGAATTGATGAGGCATGCAGTTAATTAATTCGAATAATATAACTCAACCAGATGGGGAGTAAGGTACCTAGGCTTGATGAATAATCCAGACAGTCAATTATTATTTTCAACATAAATTATTAAAAACTCTAGAATACAGCACTAAATTAGAGGAACTTAGGAATCCATTTTTAGAATGCTTCTGATAAATTCAATATAATTCAACAAAAACAGAGAAAACTCAATGCTTAACATGCACAAATTCAGAAGGTAAACTGCACGGTTAATTTCATCCTCAACTATCTTGAACACGTTTTAATTGCTGCGTGCACAGCTGCGAATGGCTTAGATGGTGGGATAGACAATTGATATATTTCTAGTCAAATGTTTTGTAGTTTAATTTAAAAATGGAAATTGGTGAAAAAAAATGGCGGCAATTTGATGAAAATTATAAAGTTAAACTTCTAATTCTCCAATGAGCTGTAACAGCGAATTTCAAACATATCGTCTTTCAATGCGAAAACTTGAGCAATTTTCCTGATATAATTCAGTGATGCATAAATGGAGACGATATGACTCTAATATGATCTGAATTTAAGTTCTCAATTTTTGAATTACTAGGCGGTTTCTCGTTGCATGGATAAAAACTTGGGATCAGACATAGCTATCACAATTCAATGATTGACAGCATCACTGAACTTGGTATTTTTTAGCAAAAAGATGCAGATCCGCGTGAGCACACAACCTCGTCAATTCTTGTGATTTTGACGTCGAAATCGCTCATGAAAAGTTACCACATGAATTTCTAAATGAATTTAAATGCATGGTTCAAAAATCCTTCATTTATAAGTCACAAATTTCTATTAACTAATTTGAAACCCCTAAACCATCAATCCTTATTTTATTTTGTGTGAAATCAAATTGTTAATTTCGCAGTATTAGCTTTACTGCCTCGTTGTGGATTGTGTTAATGTAAATCTAATATTTTCGTGCATTTTCGTAAAGATGCAATTCAGTTGAATCGTTTCAAAACTGGCCGTCTAATCCCTAGTGTACTAACTAATTCGAATGTGTGTATATGTGTGTATGCATATGTGTGTATAATGTTTATACATGTATTATTCGGTATGTTTTCTATTCTCATGGAATTGGAAAAACATCTTAATCTGAATTATTGATTCAGGTGAGTATGATCTAATAAAAACAATAATTTAATAGTTATTTAATGAGTATAAATTAGCTAAAGCGTATCAAAAAACTGATGCAAAAAATTCTTACCAATAAAATAATACTCAATTCCTCCATGATATTGAATGTTGAATTATTGTTCGATAAAAAACCTTTCCACACAATAAGGTTTGACCGTAGAACACAACTGTGAGTTAAGCAATGGCTGATTATTGCATATTCCAGATAAACCTTCGAAGGCTTAGTATTTAACTGACTGATAGCACATTGATAGACATGGTTGTTCACTTCCCAGTTTGCAGTTTAAAGCAGAATACAACTTTACACAGAATTAGATAATGTTGGAACATCAGCTTGTAGGTCGTAGCTGCTGCGTCTTTACTTCAATGATGCTGTTCTGACGGACGTATCAAAATAATTCCAAGATAGATTAAAGACATAAAGTAAATTGATGTTTATAAATCTAGAATAAATGAATAATGCAAGAATGGTGTAAAATTCAAATTATCATGTTTTTTTTTCTGCAAATGACAGCAGCGAAAACGTCGTTGTAATAATTCCTACAAATAACAGTAGAGAAAAACGTCGTAATAATTCCTACGAATGGCAGTAGAGAAAAACTTCGTAATAATTTCTACAAATAACAGTAGAGAAAAACGTCGTAATAATTCCTACGAAGGACAGTAGAGAAAAACTTCGTAATAATTCCTATGAATGACGGTAGAGAAAATCATTATACCACAGCCACAAACGTTTGTTCGTCAGGATTTAGACTGTCTCGTACTACACAGCTTGACATAATATTACAGGGCGGTTTATCGTAATACTTTTAAATATCTCAACATGATTAGTCAGTCAGTCTTGAAGGGCTTACGGTGCTTATCGTATCGATGTCTAATACTTCATTGTTCAACAATAAAAGTTTAACAAGATGAATGTTAAAATCAAACGTTATGTCCAGTATCGTTTCCATAAATATCGGAACTATCAAACATTTTTCCTGATCAGTAAAATTTCAAGTCAATTTTCAGCTCAGATTAACAATTAGAGGAGATATATCAGAGCAATGAGTGAAAGGCAAATGTCTTGCTCCTTCACAGATGAGCAATAACTGAAATTTCGTGTTCAGATTCTATCATGTCTATTCTATATGTTATAAATTGATACTGCCTTGTGAGCCAATTTAACTTATGATTATAAAAAATTTGCATTTATGTAGTGTTTTCACGCAATTTCGTCGAACTGCAAGTGCCAATATGTCCAAGTTAAGCGGCTCAAAGACGATCAATTCAATTGTCAATATCATTGACTCAATATATTAATGATATTTTTTTTGCCCGTTAAGACAATTATTTGACGGTCGTCAATCAAGCCCACAGACGATCAATTAATCTGTCAATATTCATTATTGTCAATTATATCGACAATAGAATTGATCATCTTTAGAGAGGAGCACAGCACACGCACCGCATTCAAGTATCGAGGTGACGCTATGGCGAGGATCCTGTAACTGCCTCCAGTCACAGCCCGACTGCAGCAGCCGCTTCCAGTGAGTGAGCTCAGCATACCAACTGAAGCCGATTATGATTTAGAATATCCATCCCTTAAAATACCCAACACGATCCTGCAGAAATACGTTGTCCAATTTTAACTCGAAGAATTAGTTTTTTGTTCTTTCTGAACTTCAATCGGAGAAAAAATCGCCCCAATTAATTAAGTTCTTGAAATATGATTCAGATATCAATCAGATAACACCCAAAAGTTGAATTATTCCATAATACGTACTTAGCTAGCAGAGACGTATTTTTTTATCATATATCAAATTTCTCAATACTGTAGGAAAATATATGGAATTAAGAAATAATTCAGTGAACTTCGGAAGCATCGGTGATAAGCATCAAATTAATTGCCGCTGATCGTAAAAAATGTAAAGCCACTTCCTGCTTGACAGAATCAATTATATCAGATATAAATTAATTTCATTCCACGTTGCAATCAATTATATAATCATTAATTTCAAGAGCGCGAAAAGAAATTTTAGTATGGTAGAAAAAATTTAAAATATCGTACCTTTAAATGTCACTCCAGTGATTAGCTCAGGATAGCAGGACGTGAGTTACTTTAATGTCCAAATGTTTTCGGAAGTTTAATGCGAAGTTTTTTATCGCAACACTTCACTGCACTACAGAAGTGATTTGTGCAGCTAATTAAATGATTCAAAATGTCAATGAACTTTTAAATGGTAAGAAAATTAATACACAAAGACTTCATTAACAGATGTAATGCAATTGTCATGGTGTTATTTCAGAGAGTAAAACTATTTCACAGAAGAAATTACTTGAAAGAAGTTGGCTCTCGTAGTATAATCTTGTTATTTATGTATCTATTAGACGTTTAACCTTCATCTTCACCCAGTTAAGAGATAGTAACAGAGAAATAAAGAAATATGTACAAAACTTTTTCCAATAAAGTTGACACATAGAATGAGAAACTCAGAAAATTTAAGTTTAAACAAACAAACAAACAAACAAATCAACGTTGGCATCTACGGATTCTTTATTTCCAATTCAAGCCTGATACATATCACCTTGTACATTGATTTTTCAGATGCCTTATAACTAACACCAGGACGCCATAACGCTTTCCCCCGGTCAAGACCTGCACCCATTTCAGACACCTGGGTAGAGTGGGGTATTGTGCTTAGAATTTTTCCCCTATACCCAACGGAGATAATCGCCTCCCAGCGCCAGGATTCGAACCCTCGATGCCCGCACGGAAGCAGGTCCTTAAACCACACGGCTATGACGAGTGGCTTCACGAGGACGCAAAGCTTCAGTGCTTCGGTTGGCACAACTTACAACGCTATCAAAGGAATATGCGAGCACCTTAAGAAAGATGGAACTGTAAAATCGAAATAAAATGTAAGTGATGAAGACAATCGTGCAGTGCTGGAGGTCAGTTGTTGTTGTTGTTTTGCCCCGACGGCCGCTCGAAGGGGTCCGCCGCGGCCAGGGCCGCCCCAGACCGGGCCCGGCCCGAGGCGAAGAGGGGTGTGGTTATATGGGCCTCTGGAAGACGCCCGCGTCGTGCAGAAACCTCACGACGTCCGCGGGGCGAGTCCAGAGGTGCTCCAGTGCATGTATCTGGTGTGTGTATCGGTGTGCGTGTAGAGCGGGACAGTGTAGGAGGACATGCGGAAGATCGCCCACGTTGGCATGACACCAGACGCAGCTGTCGTCCTCCGCAAGTCCTATTCTGTGCATGTATGAGGGGAGTGAAGTGTGGTGCCCGCACCGCAGTCGCACCAGGTGGACTCGATCCTGCCGGGGGAGGGATCGCTCCGTCGAGGGGACGGGGGGGGGTCTCATTCCGAGGAGGGAGTTAGGGGGTAGGGCAGCGAGGGCGCGTGAGGTGAACTGTGTGTGTATGTGTGTGCGTAGTGAGGTGTCAGGGGGGCAGGGAGGGAGGGAGTCGTATAGTGTTTTGAGGTGTGTGGCCGGGGTGGTGTGTAATGTTCGTTGGGTTGGCCGGGGTTGTTGCATGTAGTGTAGCGGGTGGGCAGGGTCTTGTGTGGAGGTGTAGAAGTTTGTCCCTAGCGTGTTCATGTGGTCAAGGAGGGGGAGGACAAGGGCTTCTTCGTGTAGGTGTGCTATAGGGGTCGATCGTGTACAGCCCGTGGCAATGCGCAACGCTGTGTTTTGTGTGTACTGTAGTTTCTGTAAGTGTGTGCGAGCAGTGTCTGCGTACCAAGATGTGTGTGCGTAAGTGAGGATGGGTCTGATGAACTGTTTGTATACTGTTGTTATGTCTTCCTTGGAGTGGCCGTATGTAGTATGTGTTAGTGCTCGGAGGACGTTCAGCCTAGTGTTGCATTTAGTGTTGATATTGTTAGTGTGTGGGCTGAACGTAAAACCTCTGTCATATGTAACTCCAAGGATTTTGGGTGTGTCTGTGTAGGGGATGGGGGTGTTGTTTAATGTGACGTGGGGATGGATGTTGTATTCTCTATTATAAGGTGTGATGAGTGTGAGTGAGGATTTGTTTGCGGAGACCTTGAGTCTGTTTGTTTCTAGCCAGTTCTCTATTATGTGGATGTAATCTTGTAGTTGAGTGGCGGCGGTCTCGTGTTTAGGGTGTAGGGAGAAGATGGTTAGGTCGTCTGCGTATGTGAGGAGGTGTGTTTGTGGGTGTGTAGGGGCCGGTATGTCGTGGAGGAATAAGTTGAATAGTGTAGGTGAGAGCACGGAGCCCTGCGGTACTCCGTTGGTGAAGTGTTTTGTTATGGAGGACTTGCCGTTGTATGTTGTGTAGCCATGGCGGCCTGAAAGAAAATTGGCGAGCCATTTCTGAAGGTTATGGTGGATGTGTGTGTTGAGTATTTTGTTAATAAGTAAGTGACGTGGAACTGTGTCGAAGGCCTTGCTTATGTCAATGGCAGCTAACAGTGTGCGTGGAGCAGGTTTGGGAGAGTCAAGGCCTTCGAGAATTGTTTGTGTCATGTGCGTGAGGAGAGTGTTAGTGGAGTGTTGTTGCCTGAAGCCGTGTTGTGAGGGTGAGAGTGGGACGTGTGGTGAGATGTTGTGAAGAACCAGCCTCTCTAGTATCTTTGAAGGGTTGCACAGAAGTGATATAGGTCTGTAAGAGGCTGGATCTGTGGGTGATTTGTTGGGCTTCAGGATGGGTAGGATCTTGGCTGTCTTCCAGATGTTGGGTATGCTGTTGTTTGCGACTGAGTGGTTGAAGATGTCTGTGAGGGCCCTGATGGCTTGTGGTCCTAAGTGTTTGAGGTGAATGTATGAGATGCCATCAGGTCCGGTGCTACCTGTATGTTTAGTGTTGGAGACGGCCACCGTCGTCATGTGAGGTGTAAAGGGCGTGTACGTGTTGTCGATCTGTAGAGCATGCAGGCGGCGCAGTATGATGAACTGAACTGGAGGTCAGTTGCACGGCCCGCCGGCCTTCGACTTTCCTACAAAATAGAAGAGAAGAAAAGTATAGAATAAAAATTTAAGCCTACCTAAATATTTATCTTAACTCAGAGCCCAGTGCTAAATCGTTAATCCGATAATTGACAAAATTATCGTTGTCGATAACGATTTATCTTCAAGTTAAATTTGTAAATCATCAATGGGCTCGTTAACTTCCGCTATATTTCACTTCCGTCAACTCAAGTTCGTAGCGAAAAAAAAAGATCAAAAGTGTCAAACGTTTGACAGTTTATGTACTCTCAGATTTCATGTGAAGATGTAGAATCATAACACATTTAAAATCAGTTTTACTCAAGAGTGTTCATGAGATTGTTTAAAATATTGGAACTCTCCCACAAAATTAATACCACTTATAAATCTAATTGTATTTCGTAGCAGCATTTTTATGGTTAAAATTTAATTCACAGATCCAGAACATGAGAATGATGGTGAAAAGCGAATGTAACGTCTCATAAAAACGGAAATGCTTGGGCCTTCAGATGAAAACAGGAAATTCTGTTCAAATGCAAGTTTGCGTTGCTCCCCACCCTATGTTTCGCCTCACCAGGCTAGAAAAGTGTGACTTCACGATTGTGGTCCATGGGAAAAAACGATGGAAGGTGAAGTTGAGGAAGCTGTGAGGCAACATCATTCGAGAATAGCAGCTTCAACAGGGGAGGCGGCAACGGAGAGGATTTCTTTACAGGTGTCATCCAGACAAAGGAGACAAACGAGATCTTGGAAGACACACGGCCTAGCACTTGGTGGAAATCCGGCGGGGGACCAACTCAGACACTCTCACGGATGCTGCCTTCTTTGGTTGACTTGTTTCTAGAGTACAACACTGCTTTCCCTCCAAAGCTGCATTAGAGCGTCTTTTTTCTTTGGGAGGTACACCTTAAGGGGTAACAGCTCATTTTTTTCTGATGAAAATTTCGAGATTCTAATCTTCATGAAACGAAAAATAGAGGAGGAAATATGAAGAGGTGAAATTGAATAACGTGTTGATCTTGTATTATGTTTTTTCTATAATTTTGTCCACTTTAGCAACGCTATTTATTTTATTGCTTTGGAAACGTTTTTGCCGTTAACTTTAAATAAACATTTTTCTGGCGAACTAAAGAGTCGAAAAGAATTAAAACGTGTCAGTTAACAGCTTTGGTATAATTTATGGGTGTTTTAGGTTATTTACGAGTAATAACTGATCCTATTACAAATAGTATTTTCTTAGAAAAAATTTGTCCCCTAAAAAGCTAACGTCACAGCATTGTCGCAAGCTTCTGTTACATTCCTAAAGAATTAACGGATTAACTGTAATCGATATTTATTTTTGATAAGCGAATGAAAATCAACGAAACTTAATTTTCGTTTAATTAACAATAGCCACCAGGGTCTAAGCCCATCAAATACACTGGTGCGCGATGTTCGGAGTAAACATGAAAAGTAGTTTTAAATACTGTAACACGACTGTGTGACGGAATACTTTTCACTCGTTCAAGAACTATCTCAAAGCCCATCCATCATTCGAAGCAACATTATCTCCTTCTGTTGGTCATTGAAAATACTTAATCCTCGCCGAGGTGAACGGCTTGTACTTCGATCGGTTCGAGTTGTGCCATGTTGAAGTTCTCTCATTTCAACTACGCATTAGTCCTCCAAATGTCTTCCGAACCTCTCCACCGTGTTGAAAATAACATTATACCCCCATGCCCAATGTTGTGATACTCAAAGCACATTTCAGCCTCACTTCCAAAAATTACTATCTTTGTCTGGCTGTTGCAGACCTAAATATTTATCTTAAACTCAGAGCTGGGCCAGCATCATTTGCGGTGTCCCAACGAAATACATTTGGAAATAGAATCTGTCCATGAACCAAATTTAAATATAAACAGAATCTGTGTGGGCAAATTGATACGCAACTATCGGAGTATGTTCTTAACGCAGTACTCTTGATATTACTAGAGGTATTTTCGGCAAGTCTTTTACAAGATGAAATGTAAAAGCAAAATCATCAAGAGTTTTTCATCACTGATATAAAATGAGCCGTGTTTGTGCAACAACTTGCTCGTGGTACGTTCATTGAAAATAACGCGCTGGAATACTGAATGTTCTCAATATTCATTTATGGAATGTGTTAACACTGTGCGAACAGTCAATCGATTCTGATAAAGAAAATACCCGAAATACTACAATTATAATTATAATTCAATAATGAGCTTTGAAATGTTATATTTTGATGTGAACTTGAGAAGCAATTGCATGAGAAATGAACTGAAGCAATTGCATCTTTATCATCAAATGGGTGTCTTTCTAAGTCACATGAACAAAATGGCAGGAAGTGGAAGAACGCATCGATATCGAAATCTGCCTCCACAGAAATAATTTTACCTTCAGAGAGACAGAGCTGCCTACACGAAGTGAAAGACCAAAAAATGCTGACAAATAATTTTGAACAAACGTTCTCCTAGCAGCCTGTAAAAATCTGTATAATGAATTCCGTAAAATTAACACTCCTTAGTCGGACTATCATTAAAAATTTAAAGACGAAGAATACAGCACGGATAGGAATCATTTTTAATAGAATTTAGCGAAACTAAATTATAAAAATCTTTAATTAGTCAATTTTAAACGTTTCGGAGACCAGCTCCATCTTCAGTAAGTCTGAAAACATAAAAAAACAAAATTGGTTACTTCATGACAACAGTAAGAAAAAGTGACAAAGTGATCAGTACGAGATAAAAAAACAATTATACAAAAATTTCCAAAGGATATGAACTATTGGCATTATTCAAAGGTGGCTTCTCTTTTGCAATGTGAAGGGATTCTAAAATGCGCAAATCTAACTCGTTAGGAGCAGAACATAAAATAGAAAAATTGTCCTCGGAAATACGGCTGCTACACTGTTCGGTATGAAGGCGGATTGATGAATGAGGAGATTGAGCTAAAGGTCTCCCGGTACGAAAGCTAACTCCGCGGTGCTGGGCAATCCTAACGTAAAAAGGCAGCGTCGTCATGCCGACGTAGCCAGACGTACACTGTACGCAACTAAATTTATATACCAGGGATGCCCGCATCCGCTTAGGAATCCTATCTTTGTACCGAAAGAAAGAACCAACTCGCAGCAGATTCACAGTAATTACATTTAATTTTACCGCAGGAAAGTGGTGTTTAAAAAGGTTTTCAATATCCCGGGACATCTTGCTCGTAAAATCGCCAAAATATGGAAATACACAGTAGAGCTGTTGCACCGAATCGGTGACATCATTAATACTGGAATATTTCTTTGCTAAAAATTTTTTAATATGCGCATGAACAATAGAGGAAGGGAATCCGTTTTTACAAAAAAATGAGACTAAAAAATTAAATTCAGCATGAAGATCCACAAAACTAGAACAAATGTTATAAGCACGATTTAACAATGTTTTAACGGCATTAATTTTGAATCTATAGTTACAGTTGCTGTAGAAACTTATGCCCAATCCAGTAAAAGTAGCTTTACGAAAAACTGAAGTAGTGAAAGCTGTACCTGCTCGAGTAATTTTTGAGTCCAAAAAAGATAACGAGCCACCATTTTCAATTTCGATTGTAAATTTTATTGACGAGTGTTTCTCATTTAAATAGTCCCTGAACATTTGAGCATGACTTGGATCACGAAACAACAAAAACGTGTCATCAATGTAACGGCGATAAAATTCTGGTTTAAATTCTACAGGACAATCGGCCAGCCATTTTTGTTCCCAGTGACACATGAAAATATTTGCAAATGTGGGTCCTAACGGAAGACCCATGCCCAGGCCTTCGATTTGCTCATACATATTACCAGCAAACACAAATATAGAGTTCATAACAGACAGTTCGAGAAGCGTCTTAAAATAAGATTTGCCTAGGCCTAAAACTGTATCAGTAGGCAGAGCAAACAAGGAATTTATAATTATTTCGATAGTTTCTGCAAGTGGAATATTTGTGAATAAGCTTTCAATATCAAATGAAGCCATAGTCACTTTATCAGCATTTCGACACGATGTGATCTGTTTAACAAATTGAGTTGAGTTACCAAGAGTATATTCATTTACAGTCAAAGGGTTTAACACAGGTACTAGAAATCGTGCTAAGTTAAAACTAGGCGTATTCATTGCAGCAAAAATAGGACGAAATTGAAATTTAGATGGAAAGTCTAATTTATGGATTTTCGGCAAACCATACAGGACTCCCGGACGTGAACCTGACACATACAACTTCGAGTACAGTTCAGCAGACAAAACCTTCAGATTTTTAAGCTTGCGTAAAAAATTATTAATTTTATCCTCAATTTGAAGAATGGTTTTTTCCCATGGCTCAGTAATAAGTTTAAACTTCGATGGATCAGAAATTAGGGATTGAACTTTATCAGTGTATACACATTTGTCAAGAATAACTATTCCCCTTCCTTTATCGGGCCTACACACAACCACCCTCTCGTTGCTTCCTAATTCCTTCAAAGCAGCAATATCATGTTTCTGAAACACAGCCGAGAAAATTTTGTGGGGTTTGAAACTATAGAAATACCGATAGGCAATGGACCTTAAATCTTGTAAAAATCTTGTGCGGTCGGTACATGGCAGTTTTTTACTAGAATGGGCAAGCTTCTCGTATGATAAAAAATATTTGAAGAAGTCTAATTTAAAAATCGGTAAGCAGAAGTCCAGGCCAAACGCAAGTAGAAATTTTGTTCGTTCAGATAAAGTTATTGCACTAAAGTTGAAAATCACAGAGTTAGGATCACAGGGGTTGACATCATATTGCACACCTAAATTTTCCATCTTCTTCTCGTGAGTCCTGAGTGTAGCCGCCTTGAACTTGTCATCTTCTGACTGCCGGAAACTACGAACACAAAAGGCGTCGAAGTGAGAAAAGAAAGCGCAAACTTCAGCTTCCGCAGTGGCCACTTTCTCAGTCAACCCACGTAACATGGATTTCTTATGATTAAGCTCATTGGTCAGCAGCTTGTTTTGCCATGACTTGTAAAAATGAGAGGATTGAAGAGATCTTTTGAACAGTTTGAAACGAAGAAACTTCGGGATCACACCAAACACTTTGCACTTTGTTAGGAATTCTATATCCAGAGAGGTCTTCACTGACTTCCGGGATAAGTCACAGTATTTCCGTAGGAACCTCAAACCATCTTCGCCATATTTGTTTTTTATGAATTCCGTAAAATTAACACTCCTTAGTCGGACTATCATTAAGAATTTAAAGACGAAGAATACAGCACGGATAGGAATCATTTTTAATAGAATTTAGCGAAACTAAATTATAAAAATCTTTAATTAGTCAATTTTAAACGTTTCGGAGACCAGCTCCATCTTCAGTAAGTCTGAAAACATAAAAAAAAACAAAATTGGTTACTTCATGACAACAGTAAGAAAAAGTGACAAAGTGATCAGTACGAGAAAAAAAAAACAATTATACAAAAATTTCTAAAGGATATGAACTATTGGCATTATTCAAAGGTGGCTTCTCTTCTGCAATGTGAAGGGATTCTAAAATGCGCAAATCTATCTCGTTAGGAGCAGAACATAAAATAGAAAAATTGTCCTCGGAAATACGGCTGCTACACTGTTCGGTATGAAGGCGGATTGATGAATGAGGAGGTTGAGCTAAAGGTCTCCCGGTACGAAAGCTAACTCCGCGGTGCTGGGCAATCCTAACGTAAAAAGGCAGCGTCGTCATGCCGACGTAGCCAGACGTACACTGTACGCAACTAAATTTATATACCAGGGATGCCCGCATCCGCTTAGGAATCCTATCTTTGTACCGAAAGAAAGAACCAACTCGCAGCAGATTCACAGTAATTACATTTAATTTTACCGCAGGAAAGTGGTGTTTAAAAAGGTTTTCAATATCCCGGGACATCTTGCTCGTAAAATCGCCAAAATATGGAAATACACAGTAGAGCTGTTGCACCGAATCGGTGACATCATTAATACTGGAATATTTCTTTGCTAAAAATTTTTTAATATGCGCATGAACAATAGAGGAAGGGAATCCGTTTTTACAAAAAAATGAGACTAAAAAATTAAATTCAGCATGAAGATCCACAAAACTAGAACAAATGTTATAAGCACGATTTAACAATGTTTTAACGGCATTAATTTTAAATCTATAGTTACAGTTGCTGTAGAAACTTATGCCCAATCCAGTAAAAGTAGCTTTACGAAAAACTGAAGTAGTGAAAGCTGTACCTGCTCGAGTAATTTTTGAGTCCAAAAAAGATAACGAGCCACCATTTTCAATTTCGATTGTAAATTTTATTGACGAGTGTTTCTCATTTAAATAGTCCCTGAACATTTGAGCATGACTTGGATCACGAAACAACAAAAACGTGTCATCAATGTAACGGCGATAAAATTCTGGTTTAAATTCTACAGGACAATCGGCCAGCCATTTTTGTTCCCAGTGACACATGAAAATATTTGCAAATGTGGGTCCTAACGGAAGACCCATGCCCAGGCCTTCGATTTGCTCATACATATTACCAGCAAACACAAATATAGAGTTCATAACAGACAGTTCGAGAAGCGTCTTAAAATAAGATTTGCCTAGGCCTAAAACTGTATCAGTAGGCAGAGCAAACAAGGAATTTATAATTATTTCGATAGTTTCTGCAAGTGGAATATTTGTGAATAAGCTTTCAATATCAAATGAAGCCATAGTCACTTTATCAGCATTTCGACACGATGTGATCTGTTTAACAAATTGAGTTGAGTTACCAAGAGTATATTCATTTACAGTCAAAGGGTTTAACACAGGTACTAGAAATCGTGCTAAGTTAAAACTAGGCGTATTCATTGCAGCAAAAATAGGACGAAATTGAAATTTAGATGGAAAGTCTAATTTATGGATTTTCGGCAAACCATACAGGACTCCCGGACGTGAACCTGACACATACAACTTCGAGTACAGTTCAGCAGACAAAACCTTCAGATTTTTAAGCTTGCGTAAAAAATTATTAATTTTATCCTCAATTTGAAGAATGGTTTTTTCCCATGGCTCAGTAATAAGTTTAAACTTCGATGGATCAGAAATTAGGGATTGAACTTTATCAGTGTATACACATTTGTCAAGAATAACTATTCCCCTTCCTTTATCGGGCCTACACACAACCACCCTCTCGTTGCTTCCTAATTCCTTCAAAGCAGCAATATCATGTTTCTGAAACACAGCCGAGAAAATTTTGTGGGGTTTGAAACTATAGAAATACCGATAGGCAATGGACCTTAAATCTTGTAAAAATCTTGTGCGGTCGGTACATGGCAGTTTTTTACTAGAATGGGCAAGCTTCTCGTATGATAAAAAATATTTGAAGAAGTCTAATTTAAAAATCGGTAAGCAGAAGTCCAGGCCAAACGCAAGTAGAAATTTTGTTCGTTCAGATAAAGTTATTGCACTAAAGTTGAAAATCACAGAGTTAGGATCACAGGGGTTGACATCATATTGCACACCTAAATTTTCCATCTTCTTCTCGTGAGTCCTGAGTGTAGCCGCCTTGAACTTGTCATCTTCTGACTGCCGGAAACTACGAACACAAAAGGCGTCGAAGTGAGAAAAGAAAGCGCAAACTTCAGCTTCCTTTTTAAACACCACTTTCCTGCGGTAAAATTAAATGTAATTACTGTGAATCTGCTGCGAGTTGGTTCTTTCTTTCGGTACAAAGATAGGATTCCTAAGCGGATGCGGGCATCCCTGGTATATAAATTTAGTTGCGTACAGTGTACGTCTGGCTACGTCGGCATGACGACGCTGCCTTTTTACGTTAGGATTGCCCAGCACCGCGGAGTTAGCTTTCGTACCGGGAGACCTTTAGCTCAACCTCCTCATTCATCAATCCGCCTTCATACCGAACAGTGTAGCAGCCGTATTTCCGAGGACAATTTTTCTATTTTATGTTCTGCTCCTAACGAGTTAGATTTGCGCATTTTAGAATCCCTTCACATTGCAAAAGAGAAGCCACCTTTGAATAATGCCAATAGTTCATATCCTTTAGAAATTTTTGTATAATTGTTTTTTTTTTCTCGTACTGATCACTTTGTCACTTTTTCTTACTGTTGTCATGAAGTAACCAATTTTGTTTTTTTTTATGTTTTCAGACTTACTGAAGATGGAGCTGGTCTCCGAAACGTTTAAAATTGACTAATTAAAGATTTTTATAATTTAGTTTCGCTAAATTCTATTAAAAATGATTCCTATCCGTGCTGTATTCTTCGTCTTTAAATTCTGTATAATGAATTATGTATGGATATATAATGAATTTATAAAACCATTGGAATTTAAGGAATTTAATCCATGATGAATTGTATTATGAATTGTATTATGGGAAAGAAAGGATTCACAGCCCAAATCATTAGACATTCTTTACGGCAAAAAAATTGTAGAAATTGACTAAGAAGAAATTGACGACAACAAGACACTCTATGAAGAAAGCAGTAAATGATGACTCAAGCGACATCTATGTCAAATTTGCCCATGCAAATAGAAGGAAGAATACCGCGAAAAAAATTATAAAACGAAGCAGCATCTTGTCAATTCCTAATAAGAACGGAAGTGTCTTTGCTTCTCTAAATGGCAGAAGTCTAAGTAATGAAATTTTCCACAAAATATTAAGAGACAGTTTTAGATAAAGAGCTATACTTATCATAGAGAAAAATTTTTGATCGAAGTAATTGAACGATTCCTTGTAAGGAATTTTTTTCCAATATTCATCAAAGTTGACGACACAACGATCATTTTTGCTAAATGATCCTCATGCAACATCTCTACTGATAGGTTATCTCAGTTTGACTTGTACATCACCTTTCGATGTAGGCCCTGGAAAACAACGAGGACATTTTCTTAAACGTCGGAATGATCGCTACATGAAACAACTCTAGTTGGTTTCATTTATATGGACCACAGTTTTGCCTAGTCCACCAAGACACTTGGTGAGCGACGCATTGCGAACCCTTCGCTTCATTTTCTCTTCAATTCATTGTACATGGTTGCGGTTTATTTTCCTAAACTGAGTGAAATATTTTAAAAGCTTTTGAATTGTTATTGTTGCAAATGAGGCGGTGATATTTGTCAAAATCCTCAGCTTGATCATTTCTATAGCTACCAACTGTTTGTTTCAATATACTATTATGATTTCACTGTTTTCCCTCCGTATCTGAGAATCAATACAGCAACTCATTCAAAAATAGTTATGCTGAACTTTTGGATCACAATTAAAATCTTTCTTATACCATCTTTCATCGGAAATTCTTCCTCATACTATTTTCTACAGTGTGTTAACATCCCTATGCAATGGCATAGGGATGTGAGAGTGAAAGCGGCGTCGGGGAGAGGTTTATATGCACAAATCGGGCCATAATCACTTATATTTCTAACTATTCTAGTGCTGTTAATTTTATTAAAGATTCTACTGATGTATAGCTTGTAGGAAACAAATTGTTTAATTTACAATAACTCTCATCCCCATTGAACAAGCACCTCACAAAAGGCCTCGTCGTTCTCACGATTACTTGCATTGTACACGGTAATTGGGCCAAAAATGAAAAAAATATGTTTTACATCCGTTTTTTTAAGGAAAATGAAGGAAATATTGGTTTCTACCGTTTTTGATACCCAAGTTTTACTGTTAAATTGTAGTTTTTACTGTTTTCAATTTCCGGGTACTACCGCTTGAAGCGCGGAAACTCTTCCGTTATCTCGGTTTTTACCGTTTTTACCCTCAAGTTATACAATTTTTTTAACCGTTTTTGTTAGTAGCGAAGTTGCCAGACATTTTACCGGGAAATTACTGTGATTTTTTTTACAGTATACACTGGCGTACGCTGCAAACAAGCTCGGCACCGAATTATTTAGTGTAAGAGATCCAGCAGAACTCTGGAGAGGTGAGAGCTCCGCTGCCGGTCAAGTCTGCGTCTGGTGTGCCGATAGTGCTCTAACGTGAGCAGCCGCGGCCATCTGGTTCTAATTATTCATCGGATTATTAGAGAAAGAGATGGTCAGCGCCGAAAATTCTAAATTGACAATTAAATATAGATGATTTAAGAAAGTTGTAAAGTTGTTGAATTTAAGTGAAGTAATTACAGAAATTTACGCTGGCCTTACAATTACCTTTAGTGAATTTTCTTCTGTTCCTCCGGTTAGACCGTTTATTGGCATGGTAATGTGGTACAAGTAACTATTCATAACCGTTTCGCTTTGGTCATACCGTTTTTCACAGTGACAAGAAAAATTGCGGATTTTCTGGTTTTTTATTTCACAAGTTCGACCGTATTTCCATTCAAAGAAAGACATTTAACAATGAAATTTCACAGTAATATTTTACTGTGTGTCCCACAGTGGGATTTTTTTGAGTGGGTTGATGCTAGGATTAATAATAAACACGTAGAGGTTCAAAGATTGAAATGAAACCATCGGCTTACAGTGGATTTTAAGCTAATCACGTAGACGCCATCGATGTCTCAATTACATATATGATACATAATTACGGTACATTTGTTAGAAGTTGGGAATTGCTACAACGCAAGTATCGTGGTAACCATAATGTGCCTGAGCGCTAGGTAGTCTTTATTTACAAAGTTAAAACTTAGCAACTTGTCACCTAGGGTAAAGATTACCTCCAAGGTAAAAACTTGAGATTACAAGTCATCGTCTTCAGGAATGTTATTTTATTGTGTCATTAGGTGTCAAAAACTTTCTAATTATAAAATAATGAGTTATAGTCAAAATGACTTACAATGTCACACGTTCGACTTGTTTACAATGAGGGAAATTGGCATCTCATATAGCTTCAACAATTTTCTTACGAAGAATTACTTCTATTTCGAGTACCAGTCATGCGACTAATTTTACGAAGCTACGAACGACATTGTTAATCAATTGATGAACGCTAACGCAAATGAAAATCCAATTTCGCAAAAACCTAAGTTATCCAGCCATTCTAGCTTTTTTGAGAAAATCTGATCGTGGTGAAATTACTGCATATCACAGTCGTAGGAGTGGTACAGAGCTCGGCTTTAAGCTCCAGATGTTGTCGATGCCAATGACGCGACTCCGTGGCATGTTAATTTCGTCTCCGAAATCGTAGACCAAGACGTCCACGACCACGTCTTCCTAAATTGAAGTCACTCCTCGCTGTAGTATCTGGGACAATTGAGAATGTGGTAGGCTCGTCTGGGCGAGATGGCATGTTGATGGTGAGGGTATAGTAGTGCGCTACTATCTTGAAGCTCTTTTTGTTAGTTGTGCTATGCTATAAGTTGTTTAAGTAGAGATTCCTGTGTATCCTGGAGAGTAACATCCACGATCGACCTGTTACGCGCAATAGCGAAATCACGTGGAAGGCTTCAGAAGATAGGTTAGGAGTTGAGGATTGGAGCCCATAGAAGTCGGAGTAACTGTCTCTGTACTGATCGGTGTATACTTTCCATGTGTGACTACTTCGTGCGGGATATGGTGGGTCTGAGCGTGAACAGGTTAATTAATAAAAGGCTAACGTCCTCTGCTAGATGACCCCGCCGTCAGATAGTTTGCCAATGCACAGATTAGGATCGTATAGTTTCGCGTAGCATTGCAATGCCAACCTGTTTTATTGTAAGTAGTACGTTTTGAGGATGTAATATCCCGTTCGTTGGACGTCAATAAACGTAAGTTTTACATGTGGGTTGTTTTCCAAGAAAGCCTGCCTTGAATAGCGCCACAGATGCTAGTAGTCCTAATGGGTCGGGAAAATTAACAGGAACTGTACAGGCTGCGGGTGAGCAGTTCGGTCGTAACTCGTGCTTAGGTGTGATTCGGGAAACCTGTAAACCTGTTGGACTGTGACTGTACCGAAGCCTGGGACGTTGCTGGAATCTGTTGGCTGAGTGGAGTCCTGGATGCTCCAGAGATAGGTTGCAATAGCGAAGCGGAACATTGAGTGAACTGAAAATAGGGAAACAGCCCTTCACCCGTGCCTCTACGTTGGCTAGGTTGGTGAGAAGTGGGAGTCGCGCAGCCCAGGTCATAAGAATTCCGCGACCCCGTCTGTTGGACCTACCACAAGGGGATTTTGCAACATTCCTAATACCGCAGACAATGTTTAAAACGTTGTAGACCACTTGTGGTCTAAATCTTAGAGATTGCTGTTGCGTCTGTTGCTGGGTAAAATTAGCGCAATGTTGTAGCGAAACGTTGGTATAATCGTCTTCGAATGAGGTTTGACGCAGATGTTGATCCGCTCCGTCATGCTCGGAGTTTGGGTCAGAATAGTCATGGTCGTCATTATTCTCAGGATTCAGGGAATTGTTTTCTGGGGCAGATATCACCTCGGAGCTCGGTGGTAAACACCCAACGTCCTCCTGTCGAGAAGTTCCTGCGTTGTCCGGTTCGGAGAGGATTGAATTTAGGACTTATACAGCCTTTTCGCTGTAATCCATGGTTTTCAATTCTGTAGGTTTCAATCTCAAGATTATCTGTATCAAACGTGTTTCAAATAAAACAATTTTGGTGATGTTCTCCTCCGAACTATTCTGAGACAGCGACCTTATAAAGACAAGTCTTTCTTTGAGCTTCGCTAGAGCCTTACCGTGAACTGCACTAAGAGTAATATAATTTTTCTTATCTGTAACATCAAAATGCACTTCTATACGCCCATTTAAAGCCTTTGAACTTTTAATTTCTAGCGCTGAAGCAGATAATTGAGAGCCAGCCTCGAGAGGCGCCGCTGCCGATGATGCGCCCATTATTTTATTTTTCAATTGACGTAAACTA
The DNA here is from genome assembly GCA_030386875.1 of Morinoia aosen. NCBI lineage: Eukaryota > Metazoa > Arthropoda > Malacostraca > Amphipoda > Talitridae > Morinoia > Morinoia aosen. Next base: position 29,016,985 of record CM059561.1, on the reverse strand, counting down.
ATGGGAAGTGATCTCGGTACTCTTGGGATGTAATTGATTGCAATTGCAATTAGTGTAGCCATTAAAAGGTTCAATAAATTACTCAAAGACAGAGTTCGAGGAGTGGGTGCCATATTTTCAGCGTTTTTGCTCCTCACAGACAGCTCGTTACTCTACACCAACTATTTAAATTCAGAATCTGTAAAAAGAGACAACATATGAAACTTTTTTATCACCTGAAATTTATTTTCTATGTGTTTCCACACAGAGGACCCTGCGCACAGAAACTAATACAAAATGGAAATACTTGTTCGATCACCCATCATAACTACCGTTTGAGCTCTACATGGCCGTGTGCTTCAAGGGGGGCATCCCTGAGATTTCCGGGTCCACTTGGCCATTTTTGTTTATTTGTTGAAAAGGATCCTTAGGTGGTGGGCTAGTGTGTCCCAAAATTTTATGGGGCTACGAACACTAGATCCCCCTTCAGTAGGGTGTAAGGCAGGGCTGCCACACCTTAGGAATTATCCCCAGATCTAGAGAATTTGGACATTGTCAAGGGATTTGGGGAATTTGAAACAAAAAGGCTAAGGATTTAAGGAATTTGGAGTGTTTTTACAATTGGTGGACAATTAGTGTAAAAAGCATAATGGTGGACAACTGCAACCGTCGCCAAGGAAAGACTGCTAAAATAGCTACCGTAGTGGACGCGTTAAGCTTTCGCCTGCATCTGTTGAAAAATATTTCCTCAACTTAACTACTTAAAAAATAAAACTAACAATTCCTTAATTAAAACCAGAAACTGCCAAACACTGCTTTCTTGCTAAGCAGCGATTAGCAAAAAATAATGTAAAGTGTTCTTCGTGGGATCCACCAAAAAGCTTGGTAACTGAACATGAATTAAGTGGAGCCGCCTATCAAAGATACCAAGACCGATTGAAACGATTGGAAGAATCAAACTCTCTTGACTTTCATACCCAGATTAATGACGAAAATGACGAATAACCTAAATATGTATTGAAGATGAACATAAATTTCATATTCATCACTTCTGGTAATATCTGGGGAATTTTTTTACGATCTGGGGAAATTTCAGGGGTCAGCCTGGAGATTTTGTAAAGTTGACTGGCAGCGGTGGTGTAAGGGGACCAATAATCATGAATTTTTGACCTCAAAAAATCAAGAATAAAATGAAAAATCTGTTAAAAACGTTTCTAGGATTCCAAAACTGTTTTTAGTTTCGTTGTAGCATGAAAACTCATAGACTTGTATTCATTTGAAATATAAGATAAAATGACAAAAAATTATTTCCCATTTTCTGAATAACAAATGCCACAAACTAAAAAACGAGTGGAACAAAATGTGTTTCTTTTTAACAATTACTTATGAAGGCTTATTTCAGATGAATCGGTCCACAAATAAAAATTTACCATTCATCAAGAAATTAAAAATAAATGCAATTTTTGTATAATTCATACATGTATACCATGAAATTCAGTGTTGATATCAATTATGCATCATATTATTTGTAGATGATAATACAACATGAATACTGCATACAAGTAAAAATTTTTCATTATATAACGCAACACAAGTATTTTTTTGCCTTTAGGTATGAATCTCATTTTCGACATAAAAAATAACAGAAGTCAGTGTTTTCATGCTAGAAGAAATACATAGGCTGTTTTGAAATCCTTGGAACATTTCTAACAAACTAAAAGATTACCATTTCCCAATTTGCACATTTAATTTATTTTATCAAAGTTCAAAACAAAAAATTTAATATATTTTAGTTAGTTATCAAAAATAGCATATCAAAAGAAAACGAAAAGAAAAATAGGAAATTCGGATTTTTTGGTTTGAACCGAATTTTCGACCTATGGACATGAAAAAAGCGTCATTCTAAAGAAACATTTGGGCCACAGCCCCGAGATAGGAATATTTGAATCTCGTTTCGGTTTGTCAAGTCAAAATTTCAACGGGCTTAAGCAACAGGTAAAATAGTTCATTTAAATTATTAAAAATTTTCAAGGTTAAAATTTTTTACAAGCAGCAATCGCTGCCTTTCTCTTCGGCACCATTTTCTTAGGCAAAAAAAGTACAGCTCTCCTCAAGTTGATGAGATCGAGTTTGCTCTGCGTGCCTCTCTGAAGAGGTTAGCGTAAGATAAGGAATAACCGACGAAACGTGGCGTCTCACAGTTTCGCGCGTTTTGCCCTTAAAAGCAGTCACACCCGTGATTTCACAGATATAATTTGTTATGATATCAATTACTCGGGCCAGCAGAAAATCTTTGACTTGGCAGTTAAGTTTCCTTTAATAGCACGATGTCTCCGATCTGTAACTTTGTATGCTTAACAGGACGATACATATCATGAACTAGAACTTTAGGCGTAATTGGCTCGGGAACATCTGGTTGGTCGTCGCGTAAGGCTTCATGCAGAGCTACAGGACGTTTGTTCACTAAATTTATAGTTTGATTTATCAACAGTTCGAAGTCGTAGTAAGGAAGGATGGAGTTTCTTACTGCCCCAAATATTTAACGCTTTACCATTTTTACGCACACCTCTACCAGTGAGCCAAGCGAACCGTTTCCCTTAAAATACTGCTCGAACTCGACAAATTGAATCCCGTTATCTCTGAGGTAGCAGTGTGTGCTCCGATCTTTAAGTCAATCTGCGACAATGTTTGCGCCCGACACTATTTGCGATCTGAGATCGATAAAAACTCGGGACGGCAGCCCTTGTTGAAATACATGATTTTTAACTGCTATCAAAAATGCTTTGACGGTTAAATCTGAACAAATCACAAGATTAGTTGCTCTACTTCATAAGCACGTGAGACACAGAAGCCAATTTTGTTCTTTCTTCTCGTTTCATTTTACCTAAAACGGTCCCAAATAATCGAGAAACAAAAACCGAAAGGGCACACTAGCAGTATAGTAGTGCGCTACTATCTTGAGACTCTTTTTATTATTTGTGCTGTGCTATAAGTTGCGTAAGTAGAGATTTCGGTGTATCTTGGAGAGTAACATCCGCAATCGACCTGTTACGCGCAATAGCGAGGTCATGTGGAGGATTGGAGCCCATAAAGATAGAGAGTGACTGTCTCTGTACTGATATACGTATGCTTTCCATCTGTGACTACTTCGTGCGTAATATGGTGGGTCTGAGCGCGGACAGGTTAATTGATAAAAAACCAACGTCCTGTGCTAGATGACCCCGCCGTAAGATAGCTTGCCAATACACAGAATAGGATCGTATAGTTTCGCGGGGCATTGTCATGCCAACCTGTCTTATTGTAAGTAGTACGTTCTAAGGGTGCAGTACCCCGTTCGTTGGATGTTAATAAACGTAAGTTTTACATATGAGTCGCTTTCTAAGAAAGCCTGTCTTGAATAGCGCCACAGATGCTAGTAGCCAAAAAAGTCGGGAAAATTAACAGGACTGTTCAGGCTGCGGGTGAGCAGTCCGGTCGTAACTCGTGCTTAGGTGTGATTCGGGGAACCTGTGAAGCTATGACTGTACCGAAGCCTGGGACGTTGCAGGAATCTGTTGACGTGTTGAGGGAGCAGTGCTTCCACTCCTAGGGTAATTACCCTAGTTTAGGGTAATCAGACCCCTCCTAGGGTACAGTCTAGGGTAATGGGGAAAAATTCAAAATCTAGGGCAAAATCTATATTTCAAATTTGGTTAGTAAAAACCATCAGAAAACATGATGGTTGTCAATAACTACACTTGAAGAACCCAAATAAGAATTAAATGAGCAGATGGTATTAATTTAAAGATGGATCCTATGGACAGTTGATTCATAAATATAGCACAAGTCAACGTGTTCCACTCAACAAGTTGCGGTTCTTTTCGCAATGTGCGGAGTGCAGTTTCTTAAAAAGCTTGTGTAAGACGATTGCTGGGGCAGTGGGATGTACTCACACTTTGTTGAGTCATCGTTTTGCGATCCAACTCAGAAAAATGATATGATAGCCAATGCTTTCTACAACAACCCAACCCTTGCTTATTTGAAGCTCTTAGATTATAATTTGGGGAAATGAAACGCTTTGAATACCTGTTTCAGTCTGACTATTCGAATATCTTTAATCTGGGAACAAAAATTTGTAGCCTTATCAAGAGTTTTTGTTCGGATTTTATGCGTGTTGCTTTTGTGATGAATGCGTTCTTCTCTTTGCTGAATCCATCCCATCCAACATTCACTAGTGCTTTAGTGTCAGTAGGTGAAAAAGGTATACGCAACATTGGGATGACAGCCACTGAAACGATGTCTGAGATAACTGGTATTATGTACTTCACAAGAGAAAGTGCTTTTTCCTAATTGTAGGTGCTTCTTGGTTGAAGAAGTTTCACAAATCAAAAACGGGTTTTCGTCGAGAATCCTGAACATGACCTTGTACGCTGTCTACATCCGCTTAATGCTCAACACCGATGGAAAATCTTTGTCTTATATGTTAGACGAAATTTCCCCAATAGAAAAGTTTGTCGATAAAAAATTTCTTGATGAAGAGTGGCAAAAACATTATTACTTGGATGAACAATCGACACCAGTCATGTCAGCCGTTGATTACTGGGAAACAGCGCTTAGGCGTAAAAATGCCTGTGGGCTATCATGCTATCCAAATCTTACAACTATTAGTCAAACGTTGTTGCTCCTCCCATTTTCAAATGCTTTCGTTGATTAAGGGGGTCATCTGAGCTATTTTGGTCTTAATGATAAATTTTTTTCTCTGCTGAGAAAGGATCCTTAGGTAGTGGGCTATTGCACCCTAAAATTTCATGGGTCTAAGGGCACTAAAACATCCCCAAAAGAAAGGTCTATAGAGTTGGTGGTCAAAAATCGTAAATTTTTTAACCCCCAGTATCAAAAGAAAACAAAAAAGAAAATGGAAAATCTGGCTTCGCTAGTTTTTCATAAATTTTTCAAACATTCCAAACCTGTCTTTGGTTTTGTTTACCGTATCTGCAGAAATATAATGAGAGTTAAATGTATTTCATTCGTGTAGTTTATACATATAATATGTTTTTCAAAGCAAAAATATGTCATCACGCATGCATAGTATTTGTAGATGGTAATACATTGTGAACAAAGGATTTAAGTAAAAAAATTAGTGTTATATCACATTTCACTTCAAAATTCTCGTTTTTCGCCTGCTTCGTGAAAATAATATATTCTACCTATTAATGAATAGAAGTCAATGAGTTTTCATGCAAGAAAAATAGATAGTTTTGGAATCCTTGTCACATTTCTAAAAGTCTAACATAGATTTTTCAAATGTTTACATTCATTTTTTTTTGTCATTCTACCAAACCGAAAATGTTTTATATTCTAAACAGTGATGGAAAATCACATATAAAAACAAAAAAGAAAAGAAAATGGAAAATTCTGCTCTGTTACTTGGTCAGAAATATTTCAAGGATTCAAAAACTGCCCTAGTTTTGTTCAAGCATGAAAACTTGTTGACTTCTATTCCTGTAAAATTTTCCATAATATAGCATGAATAATTAATATTGCCCATTTTCTGAAAACCTAAGGGTGAAATTGGGAAAGTTACACAGGTAAAATGTGTTTCTTTTAGAAAATTACACATTCTAGCCAAATTTCGGATCAATCGGTTCATAAACAAAAAATCGTTTCGATAACCTCCTTAATTTGAACAAAACTTCTCAAAGAACCAGTTTGAAGAATGAAACCGTGAGTGGTTTGATGCATACAGTGTATTCACTGTATCTCATGTCCCAATTAATTCTAATTTCAGTAGCGCTATTAATGACGTGAAAAAATGTCATGTGCACAGAATCTTCAGAAATGCCATTAGGAACATAAAATGCGAAAAACATGAAAACGTATTTATTATGTTGTGGATTTTAGTTTGTACTATGTATTTCCAGAGCTTTACTTTTCACGTGAGTAATATAGTTTCCTGGAGATTAAAAATATTTGCATAAAGATCTAAGGCTATACATAACATCGTACGTAGAGTTTATTTATTTTTTGTTTGTTTTGGATCGGTCAAAAGATTCAATACAAGAAGCGGAAAAATATTACATAGGCCTAGGTCAGCATTTTTCATCCCAAATTTTCTTATTTTTTTCCAATTATTCTTTATGCATTGTGAACACTAGTAATGTAAACCTGGACTTCAATTTTGTCGGCCACAGCACTTTGTGTGTTTGTTTGAGGTGTTTATAGATCCGCATTTGAAATATATTTTGTAATTTTAATGGAATAATGTCATTTTATACACATTTTCAAAATCAAGGTGTTCAGAAAAATAATTCCTTTATCAACATATCCCCAGGAACTTTGAAAAAGCTGTCAATGCGACTTAGTTAAAGGCAAAGCCAGTACTATTATTACAAAGTATACGGTCATTGTAAGATTGCCCTAATTTATATTTTCTAGGGTAATCAAGGAGCATACTAGGGTAAAATACATGCCAGCCTAGGGTACAAAGATTGACGAGCGTGGAAGCCCTGGATCTATCACACACCAAAAGATAGCCAGTTTGCTCCTGAATGTCATGGAGAGAGGTCAACAACAATAATAAGCGAAACAAGCCTGTGTTTGTAACGTTGAGTATCATTCCTACTTCGTCCCATTGCTTTGAAACACGTAATCTGTCACTGTGCTTTAGATCTTTTGACTTCCAAAGGAACAATACAGCATAAAAAAAAAAAAAAAATAATGAAGGCATCTACGGATGCTTTATTTCCAATCAAGCCTGATACATATCACCTTGTACATTGGATTTTCAAATGCCTTATAACTAACGCCAGGACGCCATGACGCTTTCCCCCGGTCGAGACCGGTACCCATTTCAGACACCTGGGTAGAGTGGGGTATTGTGCTTGGAATTTTTCTCCTATACCCAACAGAGAAAATCGCCACTGCCAGCGATAAACTTTGGATATAAGGAGTTCAGTCTATGTTGGAAGAATTGAGCAGCACACCTTCCTCGTCGACATCTCACAACGCACTGCCAGACGTTTCCCGCTGGCCTCTGCAGCTTTCAAGCGTGAAACCATCTTCGAGTCGCTTTCTCGCTTCAGCCAATCTTCAATCTTTCTCACTCGCTCGCTAGCTTGCTTGTGGTGTGCGCACTCCCATAGGAATACATGTATATCGATTCAAGCTTGCTCGCTTTCTCGCCTCAAATTTTTTGGTGTGCAGGCACCCTAAGCCTATTACCCATTCTATGTTCACTGAAGAGCTTGAAAGAAATAATAATTCAATTTCACTCATTATTTATCACACAACTCTTTTGTTTCCATAAAGGTCATCAGGGAGCCGTAGCAACCGTGATAAAAATGAAAGATCAAGACAAGTTACTTTAATCAATTAATTATATAAGGTATATATTCGAATAAAACCCAAATTTCAAACGTTACGGCCACAGGCCACCATCAGTGGTAAGAATTCTGAAAAGTACAGAGTAAAAATAGGCTATTTTAGAATGACAAATCTAAAATAGTCTCTTTTTATATTGTACTTTTCAGAATTCTTACCACTGATGATGGCCTGTGGCCGTAACGTTTGAAATTAGGTTTTATTCGAATATATACCTTTTATAAATAAATGATTAAAGTAACTTATCTTGATCTTTCATTTTTCTTTCATTTCCAATACAAACGCCTAACCCTAGTACTTTTTTCCCATCATCAGCAAACTAGTAGCGGAGGCAGCAGTAATTCAATTCGTGGAGGGGAAACAAAAACCCCAAAATAAGAAGCCCACATTGCCCTATTGTGGTAAAAGATTAGCGTTCTAGTAACTATCAATCATTTTTCTTTGCACCGAGTTAAGATATCGACGAAAATCGTAAAGATTTCACGGGAAAATTAAGCTATGAAGTGACCCAAATTTCCAACTATCGGGCAGAATTTGGGAACGGTATCATTAAAATATAATTCCTTGCTTAAAAATTGAATTCCTAAACATGCGCAAGATGCAAGTAAAAGAAATTTTATATCCGAGCTAATGTGGGAAAATTTTCCCCACTACGGTTTGGGTGTCTCCGAGGTGGCTTTTCTCTTTCAACCTTTCCGCGTAGGTGTCGGGGTGCCGTTCGCTGGTCGTTGCTCAGATGTTTCGGTAGGTACGGAATTTTCATTTAGGAGGCTTGACTAGACTTGATTTTGATTCCTCTAAGAGCTGATGTTAGCTCAACTCTCTAATGACGTTATGTCGATTTAAGTAGTGATTAACTTGGGTGTTTAAGCTGCCATTTGTATCCGTCCGTTTATGCCTTTACAAAGGCGTGTTGCATCGTCGGCCTACGCTTCGGTGATGGGGTTCGCGGCGAGTTCCGTGGCACCCAGTTCAGGCTAAGACCCTCTACCCTCTTCCTGACTGCTTTATCTCTGTCTATTATTTTGTGTGCTTGTGCTATTATTTCTTTACTTTTATTTTGTAGACTATCGTGTCAATTTTCCTATAGTGCTTCAAGCAAGTAAAATTAACTAAAATTAATATTGAAACTTCAATGAATTAACTCTTAACTCGTCCTTGCGACGTTAATTACTATTACCATTAACATTGCTACTGAAGTCGTTCGTCTTTTTGATGGGCTAAATTAGCCTGGATCAGAGCGATCTTCTAACTTTAACTTCTTTCTCAAGTATCTAAAATCTCTTTACTATTCTTACTGTCTTTCCGCTTGAAGCACTTAATCTCCTACTGATTTCTTCTAAATTTCCTTAATTAAACCTTCTGTCTGAACGTTTCGTCACTGAGTGCATTAAAAACTCAGGTTAGTTGTTATACTTCTATTGTGTTGTCATTTTCATTGTCATTGGTGATGTTGCTTTTCAAGTGAAATATTGTTTTTAAAAATTTCGTGGTTTATTCGGGGTTTAGGGTTGTACGTTTTTTTTATAGTATACTCCGGAGGAGGCGTCTGCTGGTGCTGACTTTGTCGCAGCCGGGTTTCAGCTGTTCCAGCTAACTTCTAACAGGCTAGCCTCTCCGTTGCTTTAAGGTATATATCTAGTCGGACTTATATGATTAGGTTGCATTTGTGTAATACTTGAAATTAACTGATTAGTTGCGTTGTTTCGCCTTGACTTTCGCTAATATTTCTGTTTCCTAGCAGTTGAGGGTGGAGCGTGTGCCAGAGGTGTTGACGCGGGGTTCTATCTACCATTCCAGCCCTTTTCTTGAGTCGCGGCGTTACTCGCCCTCTGCCTGCCACTGCTTGAGGTGTCACCTCTGTTCGGAACTAAGGTCTACGTGTTCTTAGAATTCAGCCCTTCGCGTGGAGCCGCCGTTCCTCGCCTCCTATTGTTGCCTGCGCCCGTTGTCTCGAGCTCGCCACGACAGCGCTCTGGACTGAGGTCCTTGACGGCGCCTGCTAACTTTTTTAACGCCCACGGCATCAGCGGACTTTTAACTCGCCCTAACTTTTAATCAACTTAATAAAGTGTTTTTTAAACAAAAGGCAATTATCTGGTTAGCGAATGCTAGCCGTAAAACTTAAATTGTACTTAAAATTAAATATTAAGAGTTGCGTTTGCGTTCACTGTGTTCGTTACGTTCATGTCGTTAAATCACTCGATATAAGGGTGGATCTATTAAAAACTTTGACTAATTAAACCTTACTTCTATTTTTCTATTCCTTCGCTGAAAACGATTGTATGGGAATTATTTCCCATACTAATTATAAAGCCGATCATGGGAACAGCTACACGGTCAAGTTGAGTAGATAACAGACTAAATTAAATTTGTAACTTTATTCAACGATACTTTAATTAAAATACGTAGTCGAATTGTTATACGATACCTTTAAGTTGACAAGAGAGAATAAGAAATGGTAACTCGTACAAAAGTATGAATGGTAACTAAAGCTGGAGACAAGAGTTTGTCACCTCCACATTGCCAAGGCCTGAGCTACACCCAGCTGCGGTCTCTTCGTTTTAGTAATGACCGACATCGACTTCACACTCGATCGAAAGATTTGCCACATTTTATACGTTTTCGTATGTACTACTTCTAATTCGTTCATTTTTGATCACTTGACGAGTCGGTTCTTTTCTTGGTAATAATTCGTGCTGGTAAAAGAAATAAAAAATTTCATTCAATACACGCATTCGTCGTACAATGAATGTCAAGAACCGATTTAAACATGCACATTGAACAGCACGTAGTAAAATAATTATTATGATCACGGCTCGTTTGACACGAGATGCCATGTACCTTAAATAGCCCGTTAAGAATGAAGAACAAAAGACGATAAAGAAGAAATACAAAGGAGAACAAATGCCCTGAAGGAAGCAAAGTAGGCACAAATTTTAAGGTGTAGAGATAAGTTATATTAAAACTGCGGAAGATTAGATTTTATTAGAAAAGTTAGTTCCCTAATCACAACAAAGGTATTTCAAAACGAAGAAAAATGGAGATGTTATGTAGTATAGAATTAGGGAACGAGGATTCTAAGCACAAGGTGTGCTTCCACTCAAATTCCCCTGCGCACTAGAACAGTTATTTAGGAAGCACGTTTATGAACAAGACAAAGGTCTAAATAGAAGGAAGAAGGTCCTGAAAAACAAGATTACAGTTAACCAGAAAAAAGATGGACCGTAACAACAAAAATCTATCTTAACACGTCAACTGCGATGGATTACACTGAAGTTCAATATTCAATTCAAATTTAAAGTCAATTGCGGTAATCAACTTTGAAAATAGCAAACATTAACTGGATCGAGCGCTTATTTAGCTTTCATTAAGTATTAATAAAAAGTGAGTTTGTGACTGCAGGTAGGTCAGCAGCACTATAAAAATTACCTAAGTGACCACCGGCGTGTCACTTCGCAGGAAATGTGTCAACACGAGGCCTACCTAAACTTCAGCTAAGGACCTCTCATCTTCGACCTGAGAGCGCTTATTCCCATTGGTTCAATAGTCGTATACTCGTGGGAGGTTCCGTAATAAAACTATGCGTTGTTTCGTAGGTACGTGTTTTCAATTACCTCCAGCGAGGCTTCGTAAGTGCTACCTTCATTTTCTCTACATCTTCGAGTTCTGGTAGAAATATTACCGAGCCATGCTTGTATGCGCGATTTAAGACCTCTCGAGACTGAGAAGCACCACACTTGTACTCACTTCTGGTGAGATTTAATGTTTTTTAATGTAAATGTTACAAAAAATCACGCTTGTCCATCAACATGGGTAACGGAATCTGTGATTGGCGTTTCAATTTATCGTAACCTCAATGGTTAGCTGTCATCTAGAGTTCGGTTCGAATCTTTATGCATCATTGACGGCCTGCAACTCGACTTCAGAGATTGAAATCGGCAGTTATAGCGTAAAGACCGACTTTTGTCCGGGGCAGTTATAGTCTCCCTACGATGATCACTGCCGCACGAAAATAAAATGAATTCTAAATGCAGAAAGGATGATGCAAAAAGACGTATACACATATTTATTGCATGGTAAATCAATGACATACAAAGAGTACGCTGAGGCTCGAATTATATTCAAGACGTACCAAGATTACAACTGCAATGAATCAAAAGACAACTATGCTGATACCAGTCACATTGCAATCCAATCAGGTTCCACAGTTCAGTAAGCAAGACTAACTGGTGAAACTTTCTCGAACTCTGCGCAATATGAAGCTCAATTTTAACGTCATGATAAGTTGCAACCGAGGAATCATTTATCACATACGAGTACACCTTATACTCAACATCGTAATTATGAACGTGACAACGTGTCATTGCATTCAAAGAGCGATGCAGTCTCACTAGAACTTATTACACACTTTGACTGCGACTTGAGCCTCCGGAGGTGCACGGAAGGGATTTTTGTAATGCTGCTGACCGACCTGTAGTCACAAACTCAATTTTTATTAATACTTCATCATAACTGAATGAAGGCACTGTCCAGTTAATGTTTACTTTCTTCAACATTGCTTACTACAGTCGACTTTAAATTTTAGTTAAATCTTGAACTTCAGTTTTACCTGCCGCAGTCAAAGTGCTAAGTTTATTCGTGAGGAACGCGCGCTCAAAATACGTCTGTTTCTGTCAATGATCTACGGTTGTCACCGTGGCCGAGTGGTTTAGAGCGCGCACCCTTCACGGGAAGGGTCGGCAGTTCAAATCCTGGCCGTGCTGCCTGGTGATTCTCTCCATTGGGAAAAAAGAGAACTCGCCCGCAATTCCCCCACTCTACCCAGGTGTCGGAAATGGGCACCAAATTGACCGGGAGTAACCGTCATTGCGCACTGACGTTAGTTATAAGGCATAAGAAAAACCAATGTACAAGATGATTGTGTATCAGGCATGGTTGAAATGAAACAACCTTTCTTTTCAGCGATCAAGCAGATTGCTGACCTCCCTTGCAGAACGTTGAACCAAGAGGGTGTCAATGTCAACTGGTACCGTCCATGAAATGGGTTTGGTCCGAATGGCTAAATTACCACATACTTAATCACATTTGAATATGCAAGAGGAGTTACTGAAACATTAGTAACTAGAATTCACAAGTCCATAAATTATTGTGCGTGAAGTACAGCTAGAAATTAGTTGCACTCGTCGTCCAGGCATCAAAATCGACAGAGGTTGGTACCGATTGTCTGCGTATATAACGTGATCAGAGGCCGCATCGAACTGTACTGCAACAAAGCAGCAGGTAATAATTGATCTTCATAGGCAAAGAGATAAATGTCTTTGAGTGTCACTATTAACAGCTCTCCAAGAAAGAGATGCAGGCGTACATGAACAAAACCTAAACAAATCATTGCATCTTCGGAGAAGTATGTATTAACACTCACATAGTAATATTAATGAACTATCCTGCTCATGGCTAAATTACAATAAATAATCAACTAATTACCTTTTAGATGCGATACCAGTTATGAAAACTGCTGTTAACACTATGGAATGCATAAACAACAAAACTATATCACATGAACACAGCCAGATCAGCGCACTAAAAAGACATCATTCATTCTAAGAGTGACAGAATAACGTAGAAACACGAGTCAGTTTTAAAATTACCGCATGCTGGATGCATGCATGCAAATAAAGCTAAAAATGACCCAAAACTCGTCGAATCTAGTCGGTGAAGAACTTCTGATTCCAACCAGGCTGCTGTGAGCAGTTCCTACCGCCCCAACCTTCTGTTTTCGTCTGTCCTTTCTCCTCTTGTTGGTCTTCTTCCCGAATGCTCTTGTACAAAGGATGTTCTCCCTTGAGACTCGTTACCACTTGCCGGCGGAATTCTGCGTCCCCAACTTGACGAAGTAGTTCACAATAATCTTTGTGTGCAAAATGTTGCCTCATTTTGTACAAGATGAAATAATCACCAGGAAGGCAACACTCGGAGAGGTTTTTGATGGTCTGATAAGCGGTCTGAGAAGCAAAAACAGGTTTTGAAAATTTGACAAGAAAATCACGTCCTTTGCGGTTGAAGAACAGCGTCAAGAAAATGGTGTACACCGCAGTGATGAACATTAATGCCAGCAACCAGAACCATAATACGAAGAAGAGTTTTTCATAAATTTCCATGGCCGTCAGATGACAACCAAACTGCTCCGCACGCTTGTTGGTCAACTTTTGCGGTCCTCCAATGACACACTTGACAAAAGGAGGAAATGTCCTAGAGATGTAATCCGTGAAGTTCCGCCCGTCGCGATGGTATGGGTATGCTGCAACACCCAATTTTGCAAATCGACCGAGTAGCAGCCAGTCAAGAAAAAAAAATGTAAACACATCAATTACCAAAGAAACTACAATCCACATAATGTACTTGTGAAACAGAGCTTCATGTGTCCTCATATTGACTACCATGTATTTAGCTGCGCAGTGGACAACAGCTTTTTCACTTCCATCAAAGTGTTGGCCGTTTTCGTTCAACTGTTCGAACAGACGCTTGAGTTTCATGTTTTCGTTGTTTTTGGACAGTTTCCGAGGTAGGTAATACAAACCACCTAAGAAAAGCAGTACCCAGTGAACGTAACGGTAGAACAACAGCGTTACCTTCTTGCCGTCAAAAAGGGTGAAAGGATAAGTGAGACAAATATTCAGGTAATCCAGACGAACTTGAACTTCTGCGTTGAAGTGAGACACGCAGACGATGATATCGCGTGTGAACCAGTTGTAATAAACACACGCGAACCCGCCGAGGAGCAGCCAGAGGGTCCACTGGTAGTGCATCCTCATCACCCTGCCGTCGCTGGGTGACGAGTGAGACACCCTCGTGCCAGCGAACGCGCCCGAGATGTACTGCGTAAAGTGCTGTATGATGTTGAACGACCGAAATAATGGGTTGGTGCTACCCATTTTTCCTCAATCTGAAACACGAAAAGGGAACAACTTTGAATTGCATTTCATGGTTATACTAAAGTCTACAAAGAATTAATTCCTCTATTTTGGTAGTTACCAATGCACTATTTTGAAGCCGTTAAAATATCTGACGTGCAGTGTGGGACGTTCAGCGTAGGTATTTGCTTAGCACGAGTAGGTCAATGAATTATAAAAATTAATTCCTCTTCATATGAGAAATGAACGGAACACTTTCTCCAGCTCAATTAACATTTTGAAGAACTTTTCGCATCTGCACCGAATATACTCGTACTTGAGCAGGGATAGGAAAACGCAGGACGTTACAGGTCCTAGGAACAAGGGAGAGCAGTTTCTCCTGTTGTCAATAGGCATCGATAGTTTACGAATTTGGATATCGACTATTTATAATACAGAAAGAAAATACATACAATTATACGAACCAACTGTAAAGTAAGTAAAAACTAATTGAATTGAGCATACGTGAAACAGAAACGTTTCGAAATTTTTAGGAAATCAAGTATTTAAATTACAAAGTTTACAGCATCACCAAATGGTGTATAGATTACATTCCAAATTAATTTTAACCTTTCTTGCCAAACAAAGGTGTTCTATTAAAGGGAACGAAGATTCTATACACAAAATGTGTTAAGATCTTTTAAGATCTTTAAGATCGTTTAAGATCTTTTCTGCGTAAAAACCGTAAATTATGAATGAAGTTCGCGAAATAATTTTGAAGCTGAAGAAGAAATTAATAGGTGCTTCAATAAAGAATAGGAATGAACCGAAAAAGATGATCCTTACTGAACAAAAAAAATAAATAAATAAATAAATAAAAATTTCATCAGATAGAAGGCTTCAGCTCGGGCCCTCGTATTGCTCTCTAGGAACCCTAATTCCCTCAGATGTACCAGTCGTAGGGGATATTTATACATTTTCAAAGCAAAAATGTGTTCCCAAATTATGAGAGCAATCCTAATATTTATTCTCGTTTGTGTACAGAAATCCCAACAACTTCCATCGTTCACAGTTAACTTTCGCAAAGCATAAATTTGGTAAAGGTGAATTGTGGACATTTATGAAAAATTCAATTCCACTGCACGAATATTAATTGATTCATTTTTAATTAGTTTTAGCTTCCCTTACTACAACACGATGCTCAAAGAGAGGAAGGATGAAGGCACCGAAGGATAAAGGAGTTACAGGAACGCAGAATTTATGCACAGAGGGTGTTTCTGTGCAAGGTCCGGTGCGCATAAAAACAGTAAGTTAAGAAAGAAAGTTATGAAACACGATAACAGTTGAAGAAGAAAGTCAGTGGTGCTAAAAAACTGGATAATAGTGAACTGAAAAAAATATCCTAAATAAAACAAAAAACCTTTTATTTCAACAAAAAGAAGGCCTACCTAACTTTTAGCTCAGGAACAGACATTTTCTCCCTGAGCGTGCTAATTTTCGTAGGTACAATATTTGTATCCCAATGTGTACGAATACTAATATAAATTTACTTGATTGTACAGTTCCAAGGAAGTTTCCAAGCACCAAGTTTTTTCCACAATTTAATGATTTGCTTTTTTGTTACTGTGAATCTTAACATTCAAATTTAAAACATTACTGTGTGAAAAATGCATTTTATTTATTTACATTTATCAGTTGAAAAATTTTTAGTGCTACCACCAAATTGAAGCGATGATCACAGTGAAACTCGGTAATGTCCAAGTTCGAGGGCCACTAGAAGAGGGCCATTAATTACTCTTCAAGAGCCACTAAAAAAACATAAAATTCAAGTGTTTCGGTTCGAATAGCCCACTTTATTGGAGATAAAATGCTAAGAACCTCGAGACGAAAATGATTGATTATAAGTTTTACCCCAACAAAGATGTTCCGAGAGAGGAAGGATGAAGGCACCATTTGGTATAGAGTTAAGTGAACGCGGAATCTACGCTTAAGGTGCATAAAAACAGTAAGCTAAGAAAAACGTTCATGAAACAAGATACAAGTTGAAGAAGAAAGTAGTAGGTGCTGAAAAACAGGGCAGCAGTGAACTGCAAAAAGGTGGTCCATACAAAACAAAAAACCTATTCTATTGAAGAAAAAGAAGGCCTACCTAATTTTTAGCTCGGGACCTCACATAATCCCCTGGAGTGCGAATTCCCATAGATACAATAGTTGTGCTCCCCTGAGGGGACCTCGAGACAAAATTCTAAAATGAGAACGCAAAATAAAAATGAACCCACACGAGTGCGAGGTCGTGTTCAAGCCTCTCTTACCACAACAATTAATGGTGTTCCAAAGAAAGGAAGAGGAAGGTACCATTAGAATGGAATTATGGTAATTTAAGCACGAGGCATGTTTCCACGCAAGATCCTCTGCGCAAACAAAACAGCAACAATGGAAGGATACAAGTTTATGAAACATAAAGCTGATGAAGAAAGTAGTAGGTGCTGAAAACGGAACAGAAAACTGAAAAAAGATGATCCGTACCAAAAAAAATATATTTTAGCAAAATAAAAGCCTACCAAACCCTTAGCTCGCAACCGCACATTTATTACAGGGAACCCTGATTTCGAAATATACCATAGTTGTACTTCACTGACCGGTCGTTTGCTATATACGTCAGTTTCTTCATGCGAAAAGAAGGACTACAGAAGTCATTCCTACAAATTTAGACACACAACAGATTATTAGGACAAGTCTTGTACTTGTGATATTTAGCCAGAATGACCACCGATGAGGAGCACTAGTTCCCCTAGGTACTCTGACGAGGAATCCGGAAGACTTGAGCAAACTCAGCCTCTCTCAAGTCGCGTAATACGTAATCGCAACACATCTGAGTTCAGAATTCCCTCTAGAGTGAGATAACACACAATCGCACTATGTCTACGCTTTCATAAATGCGTTGGATGACATTCCTATTATTCATATAATTCAGAGTCTCCTCCATCCACCGGCAGGAAGGGGACTGGCAAAATGTTAGATGCTCTTTGGAGAAATTTCTCAAATTTACGTCCGTATTTAAAATTATAAAAAAAAATCACAGCTACGCGGTAATGAAAGCTTGACCGCGATTTATGGTCGGGCCCATTGTTGTACAAAACGTGAATGGTTCCAGAGCTACGAGGCTCCAACGTTTTGTATCATTTTCAGCTCGCATTTGAAGCTATTCTTTGTGCTGAAGAAAACAGAAATTTTAAGATTAAGAACCTTAAAATTCAAACAACTTCAGCTAACGTCTACGACGCTTTTCGGGCAATTAATTCTAAAAGCAATGCGATGTTTTGTAAGGTCACACAGAAAATGTGACTGGCACTTTAAAAATATCCGAGAGCATTCTCTTCTCTATATGACAGCTGAAATATGAGCGACAAAGTGTTCATGATATTTCACTACGACGCAAGCTAGCGATCACTAAACAAAATGGGGACAAGAGTGTCAGAGCCGGCGCTATTCTGCTTAACACGATTTGTTACATCACGTAAGTGCTACGATAAGTTTCCAGAACATATTTCACTGATTCAAGTCAACAATCTTCCCAGCACGTAAAAAATATTCCGTAGAAACTTCAATGGAAATTAAACAGAATTCTATAAGCCTGAAGTAGCCAGTGGGGTCAGGGTCCCAAACCATAGCTAACAAGATCATCTCGGTTCTGGAGGTCGACCGCCGGTGAGCAGATGAACAATAAGAGCATCTTTCCTGCAGTCTTCCATGGATGGGCAAAAAATTGGGCTCCTAAAAAATCGAACTTTAGGAAACGAAAACAAGGTGCTTAGAAGACAAAGAATGCAAGCCTGTAAAAGAAATAAATAAAAATTGCCATCTTAATTCAATATCATTGCTTGCTCAGCAGGGGCAAAAAATATTTCCACTTGTTTAATCTCGTTTCCGTATCTCAAGTACTTCATGAATATGAATGAGGCTCCTTAACGCACAAACATCTCAAGGCTGTTTACTGCTGAACTTTACTGCTTCAAAGTACGAATGGTGAAGGGAAATAGTCATGGAGTACCTGCGAATTAGATACGTATAGACAACTAAGGTCGAATCTTACAAAGCTATGAAAACGATTATTGGAATAAATTGTTTTGGAATCAATCTTATGAGAGCCAATTTCAAAAATTTATGAAGTAAGAAATCTAGAAATCACTAAATAATGACAAAATATTCAACTCTCTCTATAGTGACATTAAGATAAGATGCATCACTTCTGTGAAGTGAAGTACCGAACCATCTCGAATTTCTTCACGGTATTTAGTAAGGCAGTCTCTGTTACAGCAGCTGATTCTTCGCATCGATTTAACAACGCAGCAACAAGTGCGCATGTAACTTATTTCTCATTAACAAATCAGCTCATTTTTACTCTTCCCAAAAGTTAAAACGCAATAGCAAACAAAGACAGTCGAATATTTCGACCCAGCCGGTCATGGGCCGGGAGAGCAGGTAGCCCGGGAATGTGTTTGTCGGCTCTCGGCTCGGATCCCAGAGCATAAAAAATGCAAATGCATACACAAGAAATGAGAGCGGGCAGGGCGTGAAGCTGAGAGAACGACACAGCACTGACTTTTTAGGGCTGGGTCAAAGCACCGGAACAATTGAGATCATAGAAGTGATGTATATTTTTAGTATTGCATCATCTTTGTTAGTATATACATTTTACTTTAATACTTATTCCAAGCTACCAATTGTGCTCCGACACTAATGTATGTGCTTTCAGATAAGCAGATTCTGATCAAATTACCACAAACGTTACGAAAATAAATTAGGACACAATTACATCATGAACCATAAGTTTTGTACTCATAATGCTTGAGCGGAAACGGTAATGACATCTGAGCTACTGGACAATATTCCCTGACTGAGGTATGGGCACACACAGGATCTGTAAACTGCGCACTAGAGAAAGGAATGAACTTAAGAGTGATCAAGTCGGTTTCAAGTTTAAACAAACTAATTTTCGAGACATTGGAAAACATGTGAGAAAATTTGCGTAAGTGTATTTTAATCAAATAAAACTTTAAAAACAGCACCAGCTAAATTCAAGAATGCATTTATTCTCCATTGATAAATAATAATGCAAGGACTCGTTTTCATTAATGACTTCGAAAATACTAAAAAGCGTCCACCTAATCTCAACAGTTCCTTTCAAATCGCAGTAACGCATAGATTTACATTTGTGAACACCAAATTTTAAGCAAAAAATGAAGAAATCCGATAATTTAACGTGAGCCAGGATAAAAATACAAAAAACCGCCGTGTAAACAAAACAAATTGTCAACAAGTTTGAGCGATATCAAGAATTTTTCTACCGATATTAAAATTTCTGACCAGTACGCTCGACGTCGACCTGCGATGAATTTCTTTTATTTTCAATAACATTATAATTATTGAAGTTATTTAGCGTTTAATGCAACTTCTCTATCCGCAGATCTCGTTAGAAATATCAAAACTTTTTCTTTTATGACAAAGCTGTAGTATATTTAGGGATTGTTGAATAATTCATCAAATGTAACGATTCCAGAATAATTTGGGATTAAATAGTAACAACGTTACTAAAAACGTGTTCTAATTTAACAGCAAGTTACGAAAATAAACTTCCCGCTAGAATTAGATGCGGCTGTAGATAGGCCTTAACCGCGAAACTACCTGAAAAGTATTTACCTAATCTCGAGGAAAATTTCGATACGCATTCACCGAAAAAGCTATTCAAAGTAGACCCACATCGACGGGTGGGACAAATTTTTGTATCTCAAAATAGCATGCACATCTCACCTATCCGTGTAAAAGCTCGTTTGTACTATAGTAGTACTATAAAGACCGCAGTCTATCAACAAAGGAGTTTTTCAACGATTTAGAAGAGAAGATGCGTGTCATGAACTGTTTTCAAGAAAGTGATATGGCGGCAGAAAAAGCCTAAAATATCTCGAAATTTAGTACTCAAATCATTTAAACCGAGCACTCATACAATCCTAATGAACGCAGTCTAAGGTTTAACACTACTAGTAAATAGAGTAACGAGGTAAGAAAACGTGAAAAATGTATCCAAATTACTTTTGATGCATGAAAATATATAAGTAGGGCCTACGAGAATTTTCGAAATTAAAACAAGTTTGCGAGGTCGAATACGTTGACGAAAACGAGAATGCTGCAGTACAGGTACGGCTCGCATAAATAACCAGCAAGACAAGTGTCCTAACTGAACGGTGACGCATTTCACTTCACTTTGCATATTAAAACATGAACCTTGACAGAATTTGAATAATGAATGAATTCCTTAACAAAATGGACATTGCATCACTTAGATTAATCACTTCGCGCGAGACAGAATTTTCAGGAAAACAATAACTATGTTATGGGCAAAACAATGGCTATTCGATTGAACTTTGAACTTTTCCCGATATAACACCGGTTGGGTATTTATTCACTTCAGGTACGGTTCCCAAACAGTGTACGATGTTCCCTTATAGCGATGTTAAATAATCAATTCTTAACACACTCGAAAATTGAAGGATGAAAGACTTGTGCTGATTAGTACTTATAAAAGCTAGATTATCGAGGGAAGATTAACGGCATTTTCAAGGTCATTTCAACCATGAATATTGTTTCAAGTGCAGTAAAGTAAAATTGAATGATTTAGATTAGTTGGAATTAAAATACCTCTTCGAAAAATTCGTTGCTATTGGAATTGCCCTACAAGTTTTCTTTTGGAAAACCTATACACTACACATATTGTCGTCCTCGTAGCTGATAACGCAAATGAAGGTTGCCGATATCAATTATTTATTAACAAAAATTTTACAGCCGTTTCACTCCATAACGTTTTCGTCACTTCGTTGGCAGCACGTGATCCTAACACTGTCTAATTACTTGAGGACAGCAGCCTAGACCGAGGCTTTAATTACTACCTTTAGCATCACGACATGCAATTTGTTTTACCTTTCGAAAATCTGGGACACCAAAATCGAAGGCACGTTATCATAACCACTAATGTATAGTGATATGTTAGCTTCCTTTTATCCTATATTAGTAGACAATGCTCCTTCGCAAATTTTTTCACCTCCGCGACTGACCACGCTGAAATAAAGAGTAATTATAATGATGAAGGAATTATCCTGCACGAGATTTCAGAAGGTAACTCACTTTTTCACTTATGCAGGAACGATTAAAAAAAATGCGCGAGTTTCCACCGCTGTCGACTATCACCACTTGCCGGTTGAGTAGGCAGTATAGGACTGTGAACAAGGTTCTCTCACTGCTTCCTTTTGACCCATTCCCACCACCTTTGTTCAAACCCTCCCCCCCCCCCTCCCCCGTACTCTACCTCCCTCCCACACACGCTCGGCGCTCCCTTCCAAAAAGTTGTCAGATTTTTAAGTCAGCTTTCATCCGACAATTAACTGAAATTTCACGATAGAAGACACGTTTTGTCCTGTCGCTCTCGTAGAACAGTAGAGCTTAGGTTTGAGGATATTCTATCCCTCTTTGAAACAGACTAATATATTTCTGATAGTTTTTTTAACAATTCAAGATCTTCAAAATTTTAAATGCTAACTGGCAGTCCTGTTGACTTAGCGAACCTTTTTGTGTTCACGCAATTGAAGTTGAAATATATTCGACTGAATTATTAGGCTGTAAGAATATGCATGCTTTCGTATATAATATGATCACTTCAGAGAAAAAGAGTAGCAATTAACAGTTATTGACCTTGACCATAGTCTACAGATTAATTTTTTTTGTTTTTTTTTATAAATCAGCCCGTACCACGCTATGAACGATTGTCTCGTCTGGTGAAGCGTAGCTCACCCAATAACAAGGACTAAAGCTTTGAAGAATTTACAGGCGATTAATAGAACAAAATAAAGTAAAACAAAAATACTTATTATAACAAAAACTTTTAAGCCGTTAATCAGAACAGCTGAGCATAAAATCAGTTACACTTGCACAATTACACCGGTAAATAAACAAACGACATGGATTAAAAAAAACAATATTAGTATAAAAAACGTCAAACATTACTCGATGACAGGAGGAAACATGAGAAGTCGAGTAAAATAAGGTGAAACTTGGTGAGCAATTAAATGAGAGATCAAAGAAAACTTAAATTAAGCTAATTTTTCACGATTAACAAATCATTTTAATTCTCGTGGGTTCTCAATTCCGTTTAAATGTCAAAAAATATTAAGGCAGTGATATTTTAGTAAGCTGTATGAGAAAAAAAGGAAGTTTTACAATTTTTTTGCAACAAGTTTTTATCAATAGAGGTAAACATATTAATGATGCTATCACTACTTATCTAACTCTTCACATGAACAAAATGGAGACGATTTAGGGGAATGGTTTATCAACGCCACCTAATTCTCGCAATTTTTTAATAACATCTACTTAAAAAATAAACGAAGTAGATTAACATACTTCTCATTGTAATTATTGAAGTACATGGCTAATTTGTTTTTTCTGATCCATTCAGATTCAATAACCTTTCTGTAAATATTTTGTAAAACAAAAGTTCTGAGCAATTTGAGAGTGTGAGGTACTAAGGATTTGACCATTTGCTACAGATTTTCAAGTTTTAAAGTTCTCTAAACTTGCTCATCGTTAAGTTCTCTTTCTATTAAATGCACCAACAGTCATAGCTTTAATAAAGTGAAGTAAAGTATTCCACTGAATGTAAAATATTTTGTTAATTTTCACGCCCATAGTTTACTCATGGTGTACGGCCAACGATAATAAGGTTACAAATGAACAACATATTGTAAAAACCATCGTTACAAAGTTGGTTCGTAACCTGAGAACAGCTGACTCATCCCTACATGGGTGTCGCGTATTCTATGCTTGAATATTCTCAAAACCAATGTACTCTAACCCAAAGATTAAAGCTCAATTTCCACTTCAAACTCAAACAGGGAATTATTCGAAAACTCAAAATTTGATTTCTGGAACCATTTAGGTTAGTTCTTATTTGTAGACACTTGACCCTCATGTAACATTTCACGTACATTCTTTGTGTTCGTAGATGTGTATTCATGTCAAGTTTTTCCAAAAACTAACGTTGTTTAGGCCCTTAAAACTTTTGATCTATATTGCCTTATTTATCCTAATATAGAAAATACCGCAAAGTTTCAAAATTTTGATTTACATTAGGCTGAATGTTTGTTGTTAGCAAACATGCGTGCTGAACTAAGTTTTGTAATTGACGTTTTGAAAATCGATTCTATATATAGTAAATCCTCTACGCCGGTATTATGAGAGAAGGCATCTATCGTATTCGCTTGTGTAGCTGATCTTTTATCTCTGGCTGGTCGTACCGCAAAATTTCCTAGCATGAATGTTTATTCGATTATTCTATTCGGATCGTTTCCAGGTAAGCCCCGCCACTAATGCCACACATAAGTTCACCTTCTTGTAACTTTCGAAATAATGCACCTATCGACTTCAAATTACTCTCTGACGAATTTATGTGTTGCTTTGTTGGCGGGGCTTATCTGGAAAAGAGCTTTCTATTCCCATTACACGGTGTTCTTGCTAACTTTGCGTTTTCTTTCTCATTTTTCACTCTCGGATATTCTCTCGAACAGTCGATCTTTTTCCGTCTTACATGTAAGAACATGTAATTCCACTCATTGTTCTTTCAATAATATTGGTTACCATCACCGCAAAAATTGTGGTGCTCTTGTATCAATGTGACTTAAAACAGACAATTTTAGATACAAACTTTTTATTTCGAGGAGCAAAACATGATTAAAATGATTATTTGAGTTTATAAGATTAATTACATTGGATAGGTTGAGTTTAAATGATTTGAGTACTAAATTTCGAGATATTTTAGGCTTTTTCTGCCGCCATATCACTTTCTTGAAAACAGTTCATGACACGCATCTTCTCTTCTAAATCGTTGAAAAACTCCTTTGTTGATAGACTGCGGTCTTTATAGTACTACTATAGTACAAACGAGCTTTTACACGGATAGGTGAGATGTGCATGCTATTTTGAGATACAAAAATTTGTCCCACCCGTCGATGTGGGTCTACTTTGAATAGCTTTTTCGGTGAATGCGTATCGAAATTTTCCTCGAGATTAGGTAAATACTTTTCAGGTAGTTTCGCGGTTAAGGCCTATCTACAGCCGCATCTAATTCTAGCGGGAAGTTTATTTTCGTAACTTGCTGTTAAATTAGAACACGTTTTTAGTAACGTTGTTACTATTTAATCCCAAATTATTCTGGAATCGTTCCATTTGATAAATTATTCAACAATCATTAAATATACCACAGCTTTGTCATAAAAGAAAAAGTTTTGATATTTCTTATGAGATCTGCGGGTAGAGAATTTGCATTAAACGCTAAATAACTTCAATAATGTTATTGAAGAGAAAAGAAATTCATGCCATGTCAACGTCGATCGTACTGGTCAAATTTTTTAACATCGGTAGCAAAATTCTTGATATCGCTCAAACTTGTTGACATTTTTTTTTGTTTACGGCGGTTTTTTGTATTTTTTCCTTGCTCACGTTAAATTGTCTGATTTTCTTCATTTTTTGCTTAAAATGTAGTAAGAGTTGACAAATGTAAATCTGTGCGTTACTGCGATTTGAAAAGAACTGTTGAGATTAAGAGGACGTTTTTTAGTATTTTCAAAGTCATTAAAGAAAACGAGTCCTTGCATCATTAATCACCAATGGAGAATAAATGCATTCTTGAATTAGCTTTTGTTGTATTTAAAGTTTTATTTATTTAATATAAGTTTAACCAAATTTTCTCACATGTTTTCCAATGTCTCAAAAATTCGTTTGTTTAAACTTGAAACCGACTTGATCACTCTTAAGTTCATTCCTTTCTCTAGTGCGCAGTTTACAGATCCTGTGTGTGCCCATACCTCAGTCAGGGAATATTGTCCAGTAGCTCAGATGTCATTACCGTTTCCGCTCAAGCATTCATGAGTACGAAACTTATGGTTCATGATGTAATTGTGTCCTAATTTATTTTCGTAACGTTTGTGGTAATTTGTTCAGAATCTACTTATCTGAAAGCACATACATTAGTGTCGGAGCACAATTGGTAGCTTGGAATAAGTATTAAAGTAAAATGTATATACTAACAAAGATGATGCAATACTAAAAATATACATCACTTCTATGATCTCAATTGTTCCGGTGCTTTGACCCAGCCCAAAAAAGTCAGTGCTGTGTCGTTCTCACAGCTTCACGCCCTGCCCGCTCTCATTTCTTGTGTATGCATTTGCATTTTTTATGCTCTGGGATCCGAGCCGAGAGCCGACAAACACATTCCCGGGCGCACTGGGTCCAAGCTCGCAGGATTTCTACACCGCCCACTCCTCTCCCTCCACCTCCAAGCAGCTACTAAAGTTGCCATTCGCACCAATTATTGAACTATGTAGCACTACTGAGATTTATTAACCTATCTGTTCGTTATGCAGTTATTATTAATCACTGCAATATAACCACTACAAGTACTCAGTAAGCAGATACTACAGCGGAATACCAAATTTAACCTCTTTTAAATTATTATAATCAGTTTTTACAACGACCGCTGGTGTTTGGCTACTCTCCCCTCCATCTCGGCACGCAAAAACAGGCATTTTTTAACTTTTTTAAGATAACCTTAAACTAACTGAACTTGGCCTAACCTTACCCAACCTAACCTAACTTAACCTAACCTCTTAACCTAACTTAACTTAACTCAACCTAACCTAAATTAATTTAACCTAACATTTCTGTAGCTGCTTGGAGGTGGTGCTGTAGATGGTTGGAGGTGGAGGGATAGGGCTGGGCGGTGTGGAAATCCTGCGAGGTTAGACCCTGTGCTTCCCGGGCTACCTGCTCTCCCGGCCCATGACCGGCTGGGTCGAAATATTTGACTGTCTTTGTTCGCAATTGCGTTTTAACTTTTGGGAAGAGTAAAAATGAGCTGATTTATTATAGGGAAATAAGTTACATGCGCATTGCCTGCTGCTCTATTAAATCGATAAAAAGAATCAGCTGCTGTAACAGAGACTGCTTTACTAAATACCGTGAAGAAATTCGAGATGGTTCGGTACATCACTTCACAGAAGTGATGCATCTTATCTTAATGTCACTATTGAGAGTTGAATATTTTGTCATTATTTAGTAATTTCTAGATTTCTTATTTCATAAAATTTTGAAATTGGCTCTCATAAGATTGATTCCAAAACAATTTTCTACAATAATCGTTTTTTATAGATTTGTATTATTCGACCTTATTATGTCTATCCGTATCTGCTTCGCAGGTACTCTATAACTGTTTCCCTCTACCGCTCGTACTTTGAAGCAGTGAAGTTCAGTAGTAAACAACCTTGAGATGTTTGTGCGTTAAGGAGCCTTATTCATATTCATGAAGTACTTGAGATACGGAAACGAGATTAAATACGTGGAAACATTTTTTGGTCCTGCCGAGCAAGCAATGATATTGAATTAAGATGACAATTTTTATTTATTTCTTTTGCAAGATTGCATTCTTTGTTTTCTAAGCACCTTGTTGTTGTTGTTTCCTAAAGTTCGATTTTTGGGGGCCCAATTTTTTACCCATCCATGGCAGACTGCAGGAAAGATACTCTCTTATTGTTCATCAGCTCACCGGCGGTCGACCTCCAGAACCGAGATGATCTTGTTAGCTATGGTTTGGGACCCTGTTCCCACTGGCTACTTCAGGCATATAGAATTCTATTTAATTTCCCTTGAAGTTTCTACGGAATTTTTTTTCCGTGCTGAAGATTGTTGACTTGAATCAGTAAAATATGTTCTGGAAACTTATTGTTGCACTTACATGATGTAACGAATCGTGTTAAGCAGAATAGTGCCGGCTCTGACACTCTTGTCCCCATTTTGTTTAGTGATCGCTAGCTTGCGTCGTCGTGAAATATTATGATCACTTTGTCGCTCATATTTCAGCTGTCATATAGAGAAGAGAATGCTCTCGGATTTTTTAAAGTGCTGGTCACATTTTCTGTGTGACCTTACGAAACATCGTATTGCTTTTAGAATTCATTGAATGAAAAGTGTCGTAAACGTTAGCTGAAGTTGTTTGAATTTCAAGGTCATTAATCTTAAAATTTCTGTTTTCTTTAGGATAAAAATTAGCTTCAAATGCGAGCTGAATGTGATAAAAAACGTTGAAGCCTCGTAGCTCTGGAACCATTCACGTTTTGTACAACAATGCCCCCGACCATTAATCGCGGTCAAGCTTTCACTACCTCGTAGCAGTGATGCTCGTTTTTTTTATAATTTTGAATACGGACGTAAATTTGAGAAATTTCTCAAAAGAACATTTTACATTTTGCCAGTCCCCTTCCTGCCGGTGGATGGAGGAGACTCGGAATAATTTGAATAATAGGATTCTCCTCCAACGCATTTATGAAAGCGTAGATATAGTGCGATTGTGTGTTATCGGACTATACAAGGAATTCCGAACTCAGATGTGTTGCCATTACGTATTACGCGACTCGAGAGAGGCTGAGTTTGCTCAAGTCTTCCGGATTCCTCTTCAGAGTACCTATAGGGGAACTAGTGCTCCTCAACGGTGATCATTCTGGCTACCTATCACAAATGCAACACTTGTCCTAATAATCTGTTGTGGGTCTAGATTTGTAGGAATGACTTCTCTACTCCTTTCTTTCGAATGAAAAAACTGACGCATATAGCAAACGATCGGTCAGTGGAATAAAATTATGGTATATTTCGAAATCAGGGTGGTCTGGAATAAATGTGCGGTTACGAGCTAAAGGTTTGGTAGGCATTTATTTTGCTAAAATGTATATTTTTTTGGTACGAACCATCTTTTTTCAGTTCCTGTTCTGTTTTCAGCACCTGCTGCTTTCTTTATCAAATTTTATGTTTCATAAGCTTGTGTCCATCAATTGATGCTTTGGTTGCGAAGAGGATCTAGCGCGGAAACATGCCTCGTGCATAGATTACCATAATTCCACTCTAAATGGTGCCTTCCTCTTCCTTTCTTTGGAACACCTTTGGTGAGGTGAGAGAGGCTTGAACTAATCTAATCTTGCACACGACCCCGCACCCGAGTGTGTTCATTTTTATTTTGTGTTCTCATTTTAGTATTTTGTCTCGAGGTCCCCTGAGGGAGGCACAACTATTGTATCTATGGGAATTAGCACTCCCAGTGGGATTATGTGAGGTCCCGAGCTAAAAACTAGGTAGGCCTTTATTTTGTTGATATATAAAAGGTTTTTGTTTTGTTACGGACTATCTTTTTTCGGTTCACTGCTGTCCAGTTTTTCAGCACCTACTACTTTCTTCTTCAACTTTTTTCTTGTTTTATGAACTTCTTTTCTTAGCTTATTGTTTCTATGCAAGTTGTGCATAGATTTCGCGTTCCCTCAGCTCCATACTAAATGGCGCCTTCCTCCTTTCTCTCTTTGAACATCTCTGTCGTGGTAAAGGGAGGCTAAAACTTTCTCATAATCAACCAATCAACCATGGAGAAAATGTGTGGTCCTGAGCCCAAAGTTAGGTAGGCATTCTTTTTGTTGAAATAAAACTTTTTTGTTTTTCAAGGATTATTTCAGTTCACTATTATCCCGCTTTTTAGCACCTCTAACTTTCTTCTTCAACTGTTATCTTGTTTCATAACCTTCTTTCTTAGGGAATCATCCGGATTTTTCAACTTTATTCGTCCGATTCGTTTGAAAATTGGCCAGTATATGTATTTCTTGAAAGTAAACTTTTTTACTCCTGTAACTTTTTCAATTTAGGCCTTATTTTTTTTACGAAAAACTAGTTTTTTGGTACATTTTTATGGATATTTCAAATCGTAACTCGTCATTGAGTTTTGATGCTGGAACAAAACCAAAGTCAGTTGTAGTAAGCAATGTTGAAAAAAGTAAACATTAACTGGACAGTGCCTTCATTCAGTTTTGATGAAGTATTCATAAAAATTGAGTTTGTGACTACAGGTCGGTCAGCAGCATTACAAAAATCCCTCCCGTGCACCACCGGTGGCTCACGTCGCAGTCAAAGTGTGTAATAAGTTCTAGTGAGACTGCATCGCTCTTTGAATGCAATGACACGTTTTCACGTTCATAATTACGATGTTGAGTATCAGGTGTTCTCGTATGTAAAAGATTAGCCTCGTTTGCATTTTATCATGACATTAAAATTGAGCTTCATCTTGCGTTGAGTTCGAGAAAGTTTCACCAGTTAGTCTTGCTCACTGAACTGTGGAACCTGATTGGATTGCAATGTGACTTGTATCAGCATAGTTGTAGACTTATGATTCGTTGCAATTGTAATCTCGGTACGTCTTGAATATAATTCGAGCCTCAGCGTACTCTTTGTATGTCATTGATTTACCATGCAATAAATATGTGTATACGTTTTTTTTGCATTATCCTTTCCGCATTTCGAATTCATTTTATTTTCGTGCGGCAGTGATCATCGTAGGGAGAACATAACTGCCCCGGACACAAGTCAGTCTTTACGCTATAACTGCCGATTTCAATCTCTGAAGTCGAGTTGCAGGCAGTCAATGATGCATAAAGATTCGAACCGAACTTTAGATGATAGCTATCCATTGAGGTTACGATAAATTGCAACGCCAATCACAGATGCCGTTACCCATGTTGATGGACAAGCGTGATTTTTTGTAACATTTACATTAAAAAACGTTAAATCTTACCAGAAGTGAGTACAAGTGTGGTGCTTCTCAGTCTCGAAACGTCTTAAATCGCGCATACCAGCATGGCTCGGTAATCTTTCTACCAGAACTCGAAGGTGTAGAGAAAATAAAAGTAGCACTCCCGAAGCAAGGTTGGAAGTAATAGGAAACACGCACCTACGAAACAACGCAAAGTTTTATTACGGAACCTCCCACGATGATACGACTATTGTAAAAATGGGAATAAGCGCTCTCAGGTCGAAGGTGAGAGGTCCTTAGCTAAAGTTTAGGTAGGCCTCGTGTGGACACATTTCGTGCGAAGTGACCCGCCGGTGGTCACTTAGGTAATTTTCATAGTGCTGCTGACCTACCTGCAGTCACAAACTCACTTTTTATTAATACTTAATGAAAGCTAAATAAACGCTCGATCCAGTTAATGTTTGCTATTTTCAAAGTTGATTACCGCAATTGACTTTAAATTTGAATTGAATATTTAACTTCAGTGTAATTCATCGCAGTTGACGTGTTAAGATAGATTTTTGTTGTTACGGTCCATCTTTTTTCTGGTTAACTGTAATCTTGTTTTTCAGGACCTTCTTCCTTCTATTTAGACCTTTGTCTTGTTCATAAACGTGCTTCCTAAATAACTGTTCTAGTGCGCAGGGGATTTTGAGTGGAAGCACACCTTGTGCTTAGAATCCTCGTTCCCTAATTCTATACTACATAACATCTCCATTCTTCTTCGTTTTGAAATACCTTTGTTGTGATTAGGGAACTAACTTTTCTAATAAAATCTAATCTTCCGCAGTTTTAATATAACTTATCTATACACCTTGAAATTTGTGCCTACTTTGCTTCCTTCAAGGCATTTGTTCTCCTTTGTATTTCTTCTTTATCGTCTTTTGTTCTTCATTCTCAACGGGCTATTTAGGGTACATGGCATCTCGTGTGAAACGAGCCGTGATCATTAGAGCTGTGCCATTGCATAACTTGCATATATGCACGCCAAGAGATATGCAGAGTGTTTTATGCAATGCAAAGAATTATCTTGTGCATATGCAAAATCACTTATGCAATTTTGCATATGCAATATAACAGATGTAATATGCAAAATGCATATTGCATATCCACGATATCATTGCACATATGCTGTAGTACGAATGTTGTAATTTGATTTTTTTTAATTTGAAACTGTAAATTGGTTATTAACACCAGAAATTTTGTACATTGATGGGATCTCTCGCATACACACTATCAGTTGTTAAAGCAACATCTCAAGTTTTACCCGGTGCGCTATGTTCAGTACCTGATGCCCAGGTCTCCTACTTGACCTGTTCTTCAGTTAAATTTGGTTCATAAATGAAATACAATAGAGGTGTCCGAACTGATTTTATTGGAGTTTGAAGTTTTTAAGAATTGCATGGGGTAATAGTTTTTGTACACCTAGTGATATTTTTCTCGTTTTGTTCTACACATAGGCCTACCTACACGTACAAAGTGATAAAGTGGAAATGCAACTGTGAAGTTTGTATCAATTCCCGAAACATATGCGTTTAGTGAATTAATAATAAATACCTTTGTTGTGCTCTGCTTGCTCATAAAAAATGAGAAAGAACTCAATAAGGTAATCCCTCGAATTCCGAATATGCCACAAATTCCCAAAATTTGCATCATTACAGTGATTTCGTTTTCTGGACTTACATAAGGGCAATCAAATCTGCAATTGACAGTTAGAGATTATATGCTGATTTGAATATTCCTGCAATATTTGGTTATTCAAAACCTAATGCAAATGTTGGGTATTTGTGGGATGTCCGGAATGAGAGAGATTGCCTAGAGGAAGATTATGAGAACTTTTTTGCAAAATTTTGTATTAATTTTTGTATTTAAATTTACAGATGTATTGGATAATATGATGATGATTGAAGAAATGAACAAATTTTTTATAGTATTCTAATGATTACCAACCTTTATTAGTTACACCATTCCAAAGTACCCCAAAGTGTAAGGAATAATACTTAAGAAAATGAATTCTCAGAATATGACTTTCGGGACAGAAATCGGTATTTTACTTATTACCAGAAAACTGTAAGTTTGTCGTGCAATCTAATAAGAGTATATATTTTTTTTCTAACTTTTCAGCCCTACGAAATAGTTCAATTTCTTCACGTGTAAGTTGATTAAGAAATGCACCTAGCATTTTCGTACTAAAACACAGCAATTCGTTTTTTTTTTCCAGCCTGAGGATGACGTTTGATACGTCGAAACATTGCATTTTATAATTAGACAGAAATATAGATTTTAACGAATTGCTGTGTTTTAGTACGAAAATGCTAGGTGCATTTCTTAATCAACTTACACGAGAAGAAAGAGTATATATTGTTAATATCAAGATATCTGCTGCAACCTCATAAACATGAATAACGAAGATAATCCTTTTGGTTCAACATAAAGTTAACCGATATTGAGCCATTTTCTTCTTCGATAAAATCACCGAAAGCTAGTAGTCTAACCCCCATGTTTCATTTAATGTACGAAACTAACGTACCCATCCGTGAAGGTGTCAAGGGTTCGAACTCCGGCGCTTCGCGGCGATTTTCCCCGTTGGGTAAAAGGAAAACTCAAACGCAATACCCCACTCTACCCAGATATCTGAAATGGATACCGGCTCGACAGGGGAGTAACAGTCCTGGAACTATAGTAATACTGCATTTGAAAAATCAATGTACAAGATGATATTTATCATGCTGAATTGATTGGAATAAAACTTTTTTCTAGATTGCTAGCACGAGAAGATCTTCCCATGATTAGGGATGTCAACTCAATTTTGCGTGGCTATCCTGTTGAGGAACGAAGACCAACCAACCAAATTTGTTGACCAACGAAGTAGTTGGTTACCTCTTTCCATCTGACATGAAGAATTTTAAATTTGCTCACTGATGTACGGTGTAGAAAGAGTGTTTTCGCAATACAAAATTATTCATGCCGATAAGCAAAAAAAAGTGTCCTATTTGACAACATTAAAATATACATTATTATTAAATGTAATCACAATGGTTAAACCTTGTTTTCCTTTGAAATATTATGTAATCATATTTTCATGTTTTCTTCATTAGTCGCAAATGCTCGATATTCTATATATTAAACACTATTGTATTGAATCATTACATTAGAGTTCAATATTAACAACATCAAACAAGTTCCAACTAACTGAAGTCGGCCATTCAGCAGTGCATGTGCAAGACTTGATCGCATATTGTTTGCATATAAATGCGAATTTTGTGCATACGACACTCCGCAACCGCATATATGTAACCTCAAGCCGCATATTTTATGCGCGCATAATTTCATATGCGCTTGCATATATGCACGTGCATATTGGCACAGCTCTAGTGATCATAATAATTCTTTTACTACGTGCTGTTCAATGTGCATTTTTAAATCGGTTCTTGACATTCATTGTACGATGAATGCGTGCAATGAATGATTATTATAATTTCTTTTACAAGCACGAATTATTACCAAGAAAAAGAACCAACTCGTCAAATGATCAGAAATTAACGAGTTAGAAGAAGTAAATACAAAAAAGTATAAAAAGTGGAAAATCTTTCATCAAGTGCGAAGTTGATGTCAGTCATTACTAAACGAAGAGGCCGCAGCTGGGTGTTGCAGGCGGGTGACAGCACTGGAGAGCTCAGGCCTTAGCAATGTGGAGGTGACAAACTCTTCTCTCAAGCTTTTATTACCATTCATACTTTTGTACGAGTTACCATTTCTTATTCTCTCTTGTCAACTTAAAGGTATCGTATAACTATACGACTACGTATTTTAATAACGTATCGTTGAATAAAGTTACAAATTTAATTTAGTCTGTAATCTACTCAACTTGACCGTGTAGCAGTTCCCATGAGCGACTTTATAATTAGCTCGGATTTAAAATTTCTTTTACTTGCATCTTGCGCATGTTTAGGAATTCAATTTTTAAGCAAGGAATTATATTTTAATGATACCGTTCCCAAATTCTGCCCGATAGTTGGAAATTTGGGTCACTTCATAGCTTAATTTTCCCGTGAAATCTTTACGATTTTCGTCGATATCTTAACTCGGTGCAAAGAAAAATGATCGACTGATACTAGAACGCTAATCTTTTTACCACAATAGGGCAATGTGGGCTTCTTATTTTGGGGCTTTTGTTTCGCCTCCACGAATTGAATTACTGCTGCCTCCGCTACTAGTTGGCTGATGATGGGAAAAAAGTACTAGGCTTTGGCGTTTGTATTGGAAATGAAAGAAAAATGAAAGAGCAAGATAAGTTGCTTTAATCATTTATTTATATAAGGTATATATTCGAATAAAACCAAATTTCAAACGTTACGGCCACAGGCCATCATCAGCGGTAAGAATTCTGAAGAGTACAATTTAAAAATTGACTATTTTAGATTTGTCATTCTAAAATAGCCTATTTCTACTCTGTACTTTTCAGAATTCTTACCACTGATGATCGCCTGTGGCCGAAACGTTTGAAACTATTTTTCATTCGAAAATATACCTTGTATAATTAAATGATTAAAGTAACTCATCTTGCTCTTTCATTTCTATTACGGTTGCTACGGCTCCTTGATGACCTTTATGGAAACGAAAGAGTTGTGTGACAAATAATTAATATAATGAGTGAAATTGAATTATTATTTCTTTCGAGCTCTTCAGTGAACGTAGAATGGGTAATAGGCTTGAGCAGGAGCAGGATATATCGATCGTATATCGCTTTTTCTTTGAGAGTACACTAAATGATAGGTTGTTCCTCTATATATAATCGTGGTTAGGGAGATTTTAACTATATAATACTGATGACAATATAATATAGTCCCAATGCTATATTAAAATTTATTTCATCTATGACGGAATTGCGGAATTTGCTTTTTGTTTGACAACTAAACACACTCCGACACTTTTGTTTGTCTGTTTCATTTTGTTTTGTAGTGCTCAACCATCTGCTGTGATAACACTTCATTCGGTGCCGGTATAGTACGATCTCTACAGTCGGTTTCAACACCTACAAACCTCTTTCTCCTATGTATTTATTGTTCTAAATTTCTTTTTGAATAATAATTGTAAAGTATCTACGATACGAGGTCGTATATAGTGCACATGATTGAAGTTTAATTTCCTTAAATGTTTCAAAAAGAAAATAACGCCATGCTTGCAACAGATTTTTACAAGCTAATTTCCAGTGAGAATTCAGTTGTCTCTTATTTAAGAGAGCACAATCTACTTGACAGCGCTGAAAATGTGCTTCTTTGTCACAAACGTGGATCTATAATGCAGGAAAAGCAAAAGGAACCACAATGGAGAAATGTGAACCATCAGAAAAATTATGTAATCCAGATTTCGAGAGAACTTACTCAATCTAGTAAACGATCATGGCTGAATGCAAAAATTGACACGCCAAAAAAAAAGAAAAGAGTACTCATGAGCATTTTCAATATCATTTAGGCCATTACTGATGGAAACTTATGAAAAAACACGAGAATCACTTTACTGCTTTCATGAACGATGTTAGATTTGTTTACAACTAACGAAATAACTTTTTGGGAAAAATGTTTTGTAATAAATGTTTAATTTATCATTAAAAAATAATCTCCATCTATAATAATTGATTTCAATTTACAGAAGAAATCAACAAAGTAAAAATATTTTGTATTTAATTTTTCATGCGTATAATTTTCAAATCACTCGTAGAAACACTGTGTGAAAAAAGTAGCAGAACTTCAATGTTCTGTCATCATATAAGAAACACACTTGACGACGATAAGCCTTGATTGTTTTGTTGGTGATTCAGTAGTTAGTATTATCGCTTTTGGACTATCGCAGTTTAGTCTGTGGAGACGTATCTCAAGATCCTCAAAAAGAATAGCAAAAATGTTTGAACTTCGCAGCCAGAGCAGAGTGCAAAGGTGATTTCAGGAAACGCCATCGTACAATCCCTCATGTTCCTGCCTCGTATTTTGAGGTCGTTTTAACTTTGCTCTTTTTTCTGATGATTGCACGAAAAGATATTTTCGAATTTTTGCCCTTGAGACCCTCTAGCTTTAAATATAAATAATCTACTTCAAATAATTTCACTTTCAGCATTGCTCCCTGATGTCACGAGAGTCATACCCATTTGTCAATGTTCGTGGAGACTGTCATAAGCGTTTCACCCCACTGCATTCATCTTTATATTTTTTATTCCATTCATTCATAAATATTTTTCAAAATTAGAATAACATGCTATGAGAATACATTTTTGTGTCTTTCTCTGCCTCACGTACAAGCATTGAAATAAGCTTTTATGACATCCATATGTGCTTATCATCTAAGGCCTTTTTGTTACGACAGTAGGCTTGCTCCAAACACACCTACATGTACAAATCCGAGCAATGTTTCATCTCCTAATACGAGAAATGAATGGAGACCAAGGCCGGTAAGCATTATAAAGATCAGAAAAACTTTATACTCTTTAAACAGTATAATCAGTTGAAGTTCATCACGTGATTAATTACGAAGAAATTCACTCAAGATTTTTTATTGGAAGACTGTCAATCGTTAAAATGTACTACCTATGAAGTCTATAAAACGCATAGACTTCATTCATTTTCATTTTATAGACTTCATAGGTAGTACATTTTAACGTTTGACAGTCTTCCAATAAAAAATGTTGAGTGAGTTTCTTCGTAATTTATCACGTGATGAACTTCAACTCTTTAAACAGTACTAAAGCGGTTGGACATGATGGCATTAGCCTTCAATATATAAAAAACAGCTTCCCTGTTACAGCAACCCTGACTTGTTTAATAGTAAATACATCTATAGCCACAAACAAGTCTCCAGATCAATGGAAACTATCCATTATTAAGCCATTGCATAAATCTGGTGATATCCATAGAGCGTCAAATTATAGACCAATCAATTTTCTGCCTGTTTTGTCTAAAATATTTCTCATATGTAATATCAAAGTATAGTTGCTAATAAAATTATAATTCGGTTCATCTGAAGTCTATGCGTAATTTTTTTATATATTCGTTACTCATAAGTGAAATCAATTCATCCTAAATAACTCATCCCGAAAGGGAAATTTGCCTTGGATGGTTATTGTCAATGATCTTCAGTCTGTTCTCAATTCGTTTTTGTGATATACTGTTTGCATCTAGCACATCTAAACTACTTTGTAAAATTAGGCATCGAATCTCGAGAGAACTGAATCTTGGATCAGTCTAGTGCGCAATTAGGTTAAGCGAACTAGATTAAACATAATCGTACTCTTTAAAATATCGTTGATTGTAGGATGCCCTAGAAGTCACTGAACTTATTCGGAAAAAGGAAAAAAATTCGGGCCCACAGATAGCTACACTCGGATTTGACCATTGTACTAAACTTATGAAAACAATCTACTCCTGCGTCACTTGTGGTAGATAAATTGTTTATATTGTTAAATTTGTTAAGAACCTTAACTTGAAACCAATATCCCTTGCTTTAATAACCGATCGGTAAAAAATAAAACTATCCTTTTCAAAATTTGCTCGCCTTCACAAAATGAATAGTAAGAATACATTCATTTGTTTTCACAAAAA
Organism: Morinoia aosen; assembly: GCA_030386875.1. Taxonomy (NCBI): domain Eukaryota; kingdom Metazoa; phylum Arthropoda; class Malacostraca; order Amphipoda; family Talitridae; genus Morinoia; species Morinoia aosen. The sequence continues at coordinate 28,979,459 of CM059561.1, read as the reverse complement.
AAAACAGAAGCCATATTCTAGGATATGGGCAAATGTGCCCCCATAGGAATTGATGTTCAGAAGAAGTGCGTCCTGTGTCTCTACCGAGTCGTGTAAACCACCACAGTTAGCATGGCTATGCATCTACCGAGTCGTGTAAACCACCACAGTTAGCATGGCCATGCACCTACCGCATTGTGTAAACCACCACAGTTAGCATGGCTATGCACTACCGAGTCATGTAAAGCACAACTGTTAGCATGGCCATGCACTCCCGAGTCGATCATGTATACCATGACAGTTAGGATGGCTAAGCATCTACCGAATTGTGTAAACCTCCACAGTTAGCATGACTATTCATCTACCGAGCTGTGGTGGAATGGCTGTACATCTACCGGTTATCGTGGTCACCGTGACCGAGTGGTTAAGAACGCTCCCTTCCAAGAAGGTGTCGGCAGTCCGAATCCCGGCGCTGCACAGTGATTTCTCCCCGTTGTGTAAAGGGACACCTCAGCCACAATTCCCCACTCGACCCAGGTGTCTGAAATAGAAACCGACTTGACCGGGGGCAAATCATCATTGCGTCCTGGTGTTAGTTATAACGAATTTAAAAAAAAAACAATATGTATCAGGATTGATTGATTGGAATAAAGCATCCTTTGAATAAACCACGGTAAATGTAAAGGGCTTGCCAGTAATCGATTTTCAAGTTTTCGGTGCCTAAAAATAGTTAATTAGATCGAAATAAACAAGTTTTCTTCTATGCACTTTTTGCGTCAAATGAGTATTTTACGAGTTATAGCGGTAGGTTTAGTTTCTTCTTTGAAGACGAGCGCGCTGAAAGCGAGACTCCATTGCAGTGTTGCCATACGACGCGCTAGATGAATTACTTCCCGCTTCAAACACTTGAGTTGCGGTGACTCATTTACCGCTATAACTCATAAAATACTCATTTCCGACGGAAAGTGTATAGAAGAAAACTATTTTATTTTGATCTAATTAACCATGTTTAAGCACCGAAAAATCGAAAACCGATTACTGGCAAACACTTTACATTTACCTAAACCACTCGTTAGCTTGGCAATGCATCTACCGATTTACGTAAATCACCACAGAAATGCTCTGGAAGTCGGGATGTGGTGCCTAGAATGAAGGGTGCCGGTATAGTATGATATCTACCGTCGGTTTTCTAACATAGTATGACTTCAACCATAGATTTTATGGTATAGTATAAAATCTTCCGTAAATTGAAATCAATTATTATAGATGAAGATTAATTGTTAAGGATAAATTAAACATTTATTACAAAACATTTTTCCCAAAAAGTTATTTTGTTAGTTGTAAACAAAACTAACATCGTTTAAGAAAGTAGTAAAGTGATTCTCGTGTTTTTTCATAAGTTTCCATCAGTAATGGCATAAATGATATTGGAAATGCTCATGAGTACTCTCTCCTTTTTTTTTGGCGTGTCAATTTTTGCATTCAGCCATGATCGTTTACTAGATTGAGTAAGTGCTCTCAAATCTGGATTACATAATTTTTATGATGGTTCACATTTCTCCATTGGGGTTTGTCAAGGGAACACTCGAGATACAACCACTAGGAGGAAATGACAACTCGGTAAATAGTATAATTTAATGTGCGAGGTTGACAAAACAAATAATGACAAATGATTAATACAAATGACCTAAACTTACACTAATTGAAAGCACAAACACAGAATATTAAGGTTGGCTGCCAGGCTCAGGTTAGTCTACACGCAGAGTTCAGAGTCACGCAACAGGTGACTCAACTTCTGCAGAAGCGGTGTGCGTGCAGATTCCCGAAGAGGTGGGTATGAGTATCGCTCCAGTACAGCTCAGGTTAGGGTAGTGCGTGGCCCACGCAGTAAATCGAGCGTAGCTCCTAAGGGCACGGGGTCAGGGCACCCAAGCGGGCCCACCAGCGTACCTACAAAGAGTCATCCCTTCAGCCTGGGCACGAGTGCTAGTGCTGTGACCGCTAACAATAAAGCTATGGCGGAGCGAAGCACTAAATGAAGTTACAAGAAAAGCTAGTCTTGTGGTTAAATAATAATTTACCCTAACTGTCACAAACAACGAAGTGCAGTTAGAACTCTGACTGCTAAGTCAGAAAAAAGAATGAGACATTTCGCACAATGAATAGTTAGAGCACAATGAATAGTTAGAGCACAATGAATAGTTAGAGCACAATGAATAGTTAGAGCACAATGAATAGTTAGAGCACAATGAATAGTTAGAGCACAATGAATAGTTAGAGCACAATGAATAGTTAGAGCACAATGAATAGTTAGAGCACAATGAATAGTTAGAGCACAATGAATAGTTAGAGCACAATGAATAGTTAGAGCACAATGAATAGTTAGAGCACAATGAATAGTTAGAGCACAATGAATAGTTAGAGCACAATGAATAGTTAGAGCACAATGAATAGTTAGAGCACAATGAATAGTTAGAGCACAATGAATAGTTATAGTTAAATAGTTTCTGTGCAATACACAGAAGACATCAACACAGAAGACATCAACACAGAAGACATCAACACAGAAGACATCAACACAGAAGACATCAACACAGAAGACATCAACACAGAAGACATCAACACAGAAGACATCAACACAGAAGACATCAACACAGAAGACATCAACACAGAAGACATCAACACAGAAGACATTGAAGTTACACGTAACGTACCGGTGGCTCAAGAAAAGAAGTCCTGTTGGATTTGAACCACGAGAGACAATTCGTGTCGAGGCTCGCTGGTTCACGGACGAATGGGCGATGTTGCCAGGCCACAATTACAGAAGTAAAGTCGTACGGTACAGAAAAGAACAAAAATAAGCGATCAAGAAAGGCGGACGGGCGGAGTTCCCTTACACTGCCCCCCCTTTTAAAGAACAGTCATCAGAATGTTCATACAACTGCGCCCGAAAACTAGACTGATTCCGATGAGCATCTGCTCATCCAGTCGGCGCACTGATTTTCCCAACCAGGAATGTACACAAATCTATAGCTATAGTGTTGCATATCGCCTGTGGTTACCTCCAGTGTTGCATATCGCCTGTGGTTACCTCCAGTGTTGCATATCGCCTGTGGTTACCTCCAGTGTTGCACTTCACCTTAAATGACCCTCGGTATAAATGCAGTTTAGAACAACCCTCCTGATATGGTGGACCTCCTCGCCGTGTAGGCTCTGTTAGATTAGTTAACCTCTAGCTTCTGATTTCTGTATCTATTTTATCACTCATCAACCAGTGTTTATTGGTATTTCTTGTATGGTAAATAGATTTCCATCCAGCTTCTGAATAATAATCTCGCTGATATTTTTCACCTCAGAATATCATTTCGCTACATTAAACGATTGGTTTTGTTTTTATAAGATCCATGACCCCGAATGAATATACGATATGTGATACAAGTGAGTCGCTCTCTAATGTCGTTAACCATGGCCAGGAACCGGAAATACTGACTGAGAACTGTCACTGTGAGCTTTGTATATTATCATAGACACTATTGCAGAGCAAAGACATAAGTCGGAACTACGTAGTTTCTGCAAAATATTTAGGGGCAGACGGGTGCACCATACTGAACATAAATACAAGAGAGAGCGATATTCGTCATCTACACTGCAGATCACTTACCGATCCAACTTAATCTTCATTCTTGCAACGGTAACCGTAAACTGAGACAAGCCAGCTGAGACTGAGGCTCAGCTGCTGAGGGTGAGACTAGAGTACTAAATTCAGACTAAAAGAAGACTAGTATGACTGAGACGAGTTTTTAAGACAAGCTGGACCAGCTGAGCACGACACGCTGCACACCACGACACACTGATTCAAGGTAGAGTGCTCGCTGTCATGATAGCTGCAGAAAGGCTTATCTGATAACCGACAGGCTTTGTATCCGTGCGTTATCTTGAAATAATCTTCAACAAAATTAAATTATGTCAAATCAGATTGTCTTTCGTAGCTTCACTTATTCCATCACTAGAAAATGCTGACTAAAAGCACGTTCTCTCCAAATTGAATTTCATTTTGAAATTCTTAAATATGCGCAGTTTTGTTTAGTTCATTTAAATTATCCAATAATTAATAATTATACCGTTCATGTAGAAAATTTACATCTAAATTACTTCCATTTACCAAGTTTTAAGGACGCAATAATTTTATTATTAAGGTCATTTCTCTATTTGGTATGTTTTTTACGGTAGTGAACATTTAATGCTTAAACATTAGACTATTTTTGTGCGCAGTGTGGTGTAGCAATTTTCTGACTTGTCCAAGTTTTGTCGACGGCGACAAACCAATGCAGCGTCCCACTGCCGTGATGTCTCGTAGATGTGAATATATGAAAATAAGGAATATACATCGTCTAAAGTCGATTTTCACAATTTCACTCATTGAGAAGTTGAGTGATTTTTACAATTGTGAAATGGTAGGGGATCTATGCTGAGTTATTTGACTTAATATTCGCGTAATTTCTCTTTAAAACGAGAGCTCACCTCACGACCTCACATTTCTCTTTAAAACAAAGAGAGAAGAAACAGTGTGAGGAGAGCATTTTTTATTGCAATACGCAGCACTTCTTAAAATCACAACACTTAAATAAAATACACAGCGTAAGGCAAGAGTCACAAGGACACAGAAATCACGACTCGAAGCGGCATGAGTTATTTAAATGGATAAAATGACTAATATGAAATAAGTGCATTTTTCTTTATGGAGCAATATATACTCGCAAGATAGATAGTTTTGAAATTTAAATTAAATGAAATGTCTCTCAAAGAATTCCTTTCCATAATTTACAGAAGATTAACTCTCAAGCAAAAATTTATCGCATTCCTTGCCCTAGAAGGTAGGTAGTCTTTGTAGTCATTTTACTAAAAAGAGCTGATGTTAAAATGAATTGACCATTTGCAGCTGTTGACATGCTAACAGTTTGCTGGCGCGACTGAAAATTTGAAAGAGCATAAAATACATTTATTTAACGCATACTGGTTTCATGAATAAATTTATCACCTTTTACCGATTTAAACTTATCTAACTGAACTTTTCGTTTGAATTCCATGATTTCACTCGCAAATTTGTACAGGTCCCTCGCATAATTCAGCGCCTGAATGAAATTTCTAAATTTAAATCAGCAGTGATAGTTTCTAAATTTCTCTATGTTACATAAATGTTTAATTAGGATGAATTTTTTCATTAAATACTTGGGAAAGTTTAGAAATAGTTTTTTAATAATAGCCTCTGTGGGCCTTGTAGGTACAACAGACGACGATGGCACCGGCGTTCAATTTTCTATCGTGCTTCTATATCATCTTTTCATGTTTGAAAAGAACTAAACAACGAAAAATCATTCAATTGATTTCAATAAAATTGATCATTTAAAAATGAAGTTTCTTTCAATAAGAAAGAGCAAAATTAAAATTCTACTCATTTGGCAGAGCAGCGTTACACGTTAAGTCTCTGTTCGAGATTTCATTACGCCTACTAGTGAGCTAGCAGAGATGCAATGGCTTCGGCACAAAGACTTCTACATAAACAATGCTTACTGGTACACAGTGTACATGCACACAGTTTCTAGATGTACAACACGCACTCACATTAAGGATAAGAACACATGGAGACCGAAAACAGAATATCCTCTGTAAATAATGCTTTGCTGCGGAACAAAATAGCAAAACTCAGGCAATCCTTGATGTTTTGATGGAAACCTTTCAGTTAGCCCAAAATTAGTTGCTAAAGAGGGTGCAGCGTGAGTGCAGGGAGCGTGAGCGCAGGTTTAAGGCTAACAACAAATGTCACTCTACACTATCACGTAACTGTTTCCATGTCTTATGTATGGAATTTATAAGCAGTGGGAATTCACTGTGAATATTGCTGCACAACACAACACTGGTAAATAAGATTCTTAGAACTAAGATAGTTTTGGAAAAAGGGGCGTCTGCCCTTAGAAGAGCCTGCGTTATACAAATTTAAAAATTTATGAAAATAAAAAAAGAAACGAACACAAAATGCACTGCATAAATTTTCTTTTATGTGAATCAGCAAATTACCATTCTCTTTAGTGCGACTGGCCAGACCACAGCTCTTACGGCGCTCTGGAATCTAAACACACGAGTTAGATATAGAAAGGGGACTTGAATATTTAGACATAAAGGAAATTTTTATTTTTGAGCAATTATGTAAAACAGTAGCCTGTGAAACGAATAGTATGAAAGCAGCAACAAAAACAAGCAAATTCCACTAACTAAAACATGAAAAGTATATTTTGAATGTGTACAATTCATACAGCATTTTAACAAATCGGTGGCAGAAAAGTATTTGGACACATCTATTCTCCTTGCAAAAGTCTAAAAAATGGAACTTCTAGAAAAGCTATTGCCGATAACCTTTCAAGAATTAACTGGTACACACATTGAGAGATTGCGTTGGGTTATCAGTGTGACTGCCTGTGCAAAAAATTGCAATATGCCTAAACAAAAAGAGCTGCCAGAATGCACAAAAGAGTATTCATAACGCAAATAGAGACAGATTTCAGATGGCAATTTGCAATAGTCAGTAGAAAAGTTAGGACTCCTGAATGAATGGTGGTTTCAATAGGATAATGACCCAAACACAAAGCGACACAAAAATGGTGTGAAGACAAGGGAACTAACATTTTGAAATGACTGCTAGTAGCCATTCTTAACACTTTGACTCCGGCAACTAAATATTAAGTTCAACACCAAACTCAAATTTAAAGTCAATTGCAGTAAGATATTTGGAAAATAGCAAACATGAACTGGATCGTGCCTTCATTTAGCTTTGATTAAATATGTATGAAAATTGAGTTTGCGACTGCTGGCCGGTCAGAAGCATTATGAAAATTACCTCCGTGTACCACCGGTGACGCACGTCGCAGGCAAAGTGTTGAGCGCAATCGAAAATTTATGGCGTGCACTGAAAACAGCGAATTCATGCAAAATGACCTTCACACCTTGAAGAATTGAAGACTTTCACTGAAGAGGATTGGGACAAAATTCCTTTGAAGTGTTGTCAGGACCAAATACAAAAGCTATAAAAATCGTTTTAAGAGCAATAATTGCAGCGAGAGGAGGATCGACTAAATATTGAGAGTTTTTTGTAACTGCCAAAATACTTTTTCGCCACCTGTTGTCCAAAAAGTAGTATATATTGTATTATTCGATATATATCATGCTTTACCTGATAAAATGTGTTTGTGTGTGTGTTACTGCTATCATATTAATGGTTTTACAAGTTACTATTGTACCTAAGTCCCCAAAAAGGGAAATTTTCTTTGTGTCCAAAAAATTATTTCACCTCCCTGTACACATAAATACGGGAGAGGTGATTTAAACGATTTTAACTTAGTTTAATTGTTTGATTGTTGTGATTGCTGTCACTGCAGAAAGCCCTGCTTTCCACAGAGAAAATATCAGAAATGATAGTAGAATTTTAAGTGCTGTAGTGGAAATCTCAGGGTATTCCACAATGACTTTAATCCAGAACACCGGCAGAGTTGCTGTCCCGGACGTAGTTTTAAGGCCGCCATCATTTTCGATCTCTAGCAGTTGATCTTCTTCTTGGACAGACATGCTAAATTTACCTGATTGTATAATGTCCCTGAGAGCTATTTCATTCAACGCGTTTCAGTATTGACGTCTCGCCATTCTCCTTTCCGTCTTTTACTAAAGTATTTTAGGTCATTTCATGTTTCCCTAACTCATTACAAATTAACCAATACATTTAACTGTTTTCAGCTGTATTGGCTAATTTAGTATTTTCGACTTCCTCAGACTCAATTGATCATTCATTTTTCCAAGGTATTTTCCCTGTCTGTTTAACAATTGCCCGAGTGACTCCCGTTATCAACAAGAGGGTTAGACTAAAGCCCTGTTTACACTGGTATTCATTTTGTCGCACGTGAGTACGCCTCATGTGTCGCCTCATAAGAGCCATGAGCGTTTAAACTAGAGTGACTCGACTTTTATGTGAACCGTGACCTTTTTTCTACCATGCTGCCATCATCCATGCCGGAGACGGAGTTGCGAGACTCGTGTGTCGCGCCTCACGAATTCGATCAAAGCGAAAAGGGAACTTCGTAAACACACTCACAAATATGAGTCTCAGTGGTCAGCCTCGTATACACGTGTCGCGCCTCACGGCCGAAATGACCCCCAGTGATAAACGGCCCTCTGTGCTGTTTTATGTTGATTTGTTTTTGTTCTGTTAACTTTTAGTAACCTTTGCAAAAAAATTCACAGGAGAGTGCACTCTTACTCTGAACAAAAATCATACCTTTGTGACGAACAGTATGGCTTGTGATCTGAAAATTTGACAACGAAAGCCATACTGTATAATACAACAAAAGCCATACTGTATAATATGCATAACATTCATCCCGATATCTAAGCAGGAAATGCTGTTTTCTTGGCGCTTCTCGACTTCTGCGAGGCCTCCTGCTGTGTTGATAACATGCAGCACATTATTTTTAAAACTTAAATACTGCGGTATTTTAAAAGTTGCACATGTATTGTTCAACTCAACCCGGCTGAATCGTCAAAAATTTGCTGCAATCGGTGCTGCAATTAGATCGAAACAAACAAGTTTTCTTCTATGCACTTTCCGTCTCAAATGAGTATTTAACGAGTTATAGCGGTAGGTTTAGTTTCGTCTTTGATGACGAATGCGCTCGAATAAACAGCTACTCATCGATTTTCAAATTTTTGTTGCTTGAATCGTGGTGATAACATCGAAATAATCTACTTTTCTACGATACACTTTGTGCTTCAAATGAGTATTTTACGAGTTATAGGTAGGTTTAGTTTCTAGGTATAGGTTTATAGCGGTAGGTTTAATTTCTTCTTTGATGACGAGCGCCCTGGAAGCGAGACTCCATTGCAGTGTTGCCATACGACGCGCTAGATGAATTACTTCCCGCTCCAAGCACTTGAGTTGCGGTAACTCATTTACCGTTATAACTCGTTAAAAACTCATTTCCGACGGAAAGTGCATTGAAGAAAACTTTTTTATTTCGATCTAATTAACCAAGTTAAGGCACCGAAAAATCGAAAATCGATTACTGGCAAACACTTTACATTTACCTAAACCACTAGTTAGCATGGCTATGCATCTACCGATTTGTGTAAATCACCACAGTTAGTATGCTCTGGAAGTCGGGATGTGGTGCCTAGAATGAAGGGTGCCAGTAGAGTATGATATCTACCGTCGGTTTTCTGACATAGTATGACTTAACCATAGATTTTATGGTATAGTGTAAAATCTTCCGTAAATTGAAATCAATTATTATAGATGAAGATTAATTGTTAAGGATAATTAAACATTTATTACCAAACATTTTTCCCAAAAAGTTATTTCGTTAGTTGTAAACAAATCTAACATCGTTCAAGAAAGCAGTAAAGTGATTCTCGTGTTTTTCCATAAGTTTCCATCAGTAATGGCCTAAATGATATTGGAAATGCTCATGAGTACTCTTTTCTTCTTTTTTGGCGTGTCAATTTTTGCATTCAGCCATGATCGTTTACTAGATTGAGTAAGTTCTCTCGAAATCTGGATTACATAATTTTTCTGATGGTTCACATTTCTCCATTGTGGTTCCTTTTGCTTTTCCTGCATTATAGATCCACGTTTGTGACAAAGAAGCACATTTTCAGCGCTGTCAAGTAGATTGTGCTCTCTTAAATAAGAGACAACTGAATTCTCACTGGAAATTAGCTTGTAAAAATCTGTTGCAAGCATGGCGTTATTTTCTTTTTGAAACATTTAAGGAAATTAAACTTCAATCATGTGCACTATATACGACCTCGTATCGTAGATACTTTACAATTATTATTCAAAAAGAAATTTAGAACAATAAATACATAGGAGAAAGAGGTTTGTAGGTGTTGAAACCGACTGTAGAGATCGTACTATACCGGCACCGAATGAAGTGTTATCACAGCAGATGGTTGAGCACTACAAAACAAAACAGACAAACAAAAGTGTCAAAGTGTGTTTAGTTTTCAAACAAAAAGCAAATTCCGCAATTCCATCATAGATGAAATAAATTTTAATATAGCATTGGGACTATATTATATTGTCATCAGTATTATATAGTTAAAATCTCCCTAACCACGATTATATATAGAAAAACAAAATATCATTTAGCGTAATCTGAAAAAAAAAACAGCGATATACGATCGATATATCCTGCTCCTGCCTAAGGGTAGCTGCACACCAAAAGACGGCAAGCGACAGAGCAAGCGAGAGAGAAAGATGTTAGGCGAGATCTATCCAGTGCTTCCACTCCTAGGGTAATTACCCTAGTTTAGGGTAATCAGACCCCTCCTAGGGTACAGTCTAGGGTAATGGGGAAAAATTCAAAATCTAGGGCAAAATCTATATGTTATGTCCCTAGTACGAACCGTTAAGTTTTCGCCACAAAAAAGAGTAAAGGGCGGTTGGACGTGAGAGCTTACACCGAACTCTGCTATCAAGAAATCTCAATGCTCAGCAGTATACAACGCGCCAGATGTCGATGTGTACCCAGCGAGGGCTCGACCGTTACAAAAAAGAGGCAACACCGGCTCCCAGGGGCAGCGTGGCAGGACGGCAACAGCGGATGGCAACAGCGTGGCACCAGCATGGCACCAACATGGCATCAGCGTGGCAGCGGTATGGCAGCGTGGCAGCGTGGCTTTGTGGCAATGAGTGGCCGCGACGATACTGCGGGCGTCAACTTCAACGGCTATGATCAGCCGCGGTAACTCCTGCAGCACGACAGCTACTTAAAGGGTTCGACAAGGGTTAGGGCATGATCATTAGAGAGCGAAGCTCCATCACTAGAAGGTCTCGTCGTGCCACTTCACTTATTTTGTTTGCATACGGCCGGCACTCCGTATTAGTCCCTGACTCTGTGTTAACGTCACGTAATCATTTAACGTACAATTCGAGACCTTAATATTGCACTCCGTCATCGCTGCATATCCAAAGTTGCGTGAGACCCTCGTGACAATTGTTCCTATATATTTGCTAGTCTCATCTACCCCATTGTCATATTTTGTGTACACCTTTCATCATAACAAGTAAAAATGACGTGGCCACGTTGAAAGAATCGTGTTTTCTTTCGGAAAATAACTCCTTTGATTTTTAGACTTGAAAAGATGAAAAAAATTGAAAAACCTTGAACTTGGATTGAAAAAGAAAAGAGGCTATAACAATTGGTGGACAGCGAACGTGGGATCATAACCCAATAACGCTCAACGTCTCCGCAAGGGACCTAAAGCCACGCTACCTATTCAAAAAAATTTTTGTAACGTAAATTAAATGGCCCAAGTAATTATTTAAATTCATTCATCTCATTTATAATTTGTAATATTTCCCTAGAAATGTGTATGTCCTCATGTCACTTTATTTGCGTATTGATTTATTTCTTTACTGTGTGTATTAATTCATTTAATTCGTTTTATTAACTTAGCCCTATTGATTTATTTCCTTATGACATGTATTAATCCATGCAAAACCGCTTCCGTAATAAGATTATTGTGCTCTTCATTTTGATGCCATTGTATCCATGTGTGTTGCTTTATTCATTGATTTAACCCGTTTTATTAACTGATTTAACCCGTTTTCCTATTGATTTGATCCGTTTTATAAGATTATTGCGTATTCTATTTTGATATTTCGTGTCTATGTGCATTGCTTTTGTTGGATCTATCCAATTATTTCTGTGCATTTGGAAACTTATTGTGCGAAAGATTCAATTATGTCTGTGTATTTGGAAACATATTGTACGAAATATTGCATTTAAACTTCTAATTTGAAACTCTAAGATTGCTATCAGTATTCATTGTGAATCTATTTCGCTTCGCCAATTTTGCCCTAATTATCAGTTGAAACCATGGCTGGGGACGATGATGAAAGTAATCAAAGTAACAATGGGGAGAACAATCAAAGTAGCTTTGTCACTTTAAATCATGCAATTGAACTGCCTAAATTTAATGGTGAAGGCCGTGTAACTTCATTTTTAAAACACTTTCAGACCAGAGTTGACATCTACACGAATGACATCGATTTGCAATGTCGTTATTTGAAAAATGCTCTTACCGGGAAGGCTTGGGATTCTTATGTTCTTAAATCGGACCAATTAGTCACTCTGGAAGATGTCAAGACTTGGCTTATTTCTGTGTACAAGGGGGCCGTGAATTATAGAAAAACCGTTCATAAAATCCTATTTAGCCTGCGTCAAGAGAATGATGAGAGTGTCAATGCATTTGCAACTCGCGTTCTAGCTAGCTGGAAAGACGTGTTCGGCCAAGAATGGCACTACGAGGATGCCAATGCACAAAAGATTCTAATCCCGACTATCATTAAAAATATGAATTCCAAGATCAGTGAAAAATTATCACATGATTTCGACCCTGAGAGTGTGACAAAACTCCTAGACAAAGCGAGGTCAATTGAGGAATCTTTGATCGAAGAAAGATCTTTGTTGAGTCGCAAAAGACGTGCCCACGAGAGTGATGTAGTGGTGGAGAAATACCAATTCAATTCACCACAAAAGCGAGCGTACCAGCCTAAAAATCCATTCAAATGGCAAAGTGCTTCACACAAAAATGCTCGTCCATTTAATAATTATCAACGCAAATTCAATGGCCATCCGAGTCAGAATGGTGACATCGCCGCAGTAAAGTCAAAAAACTTCCACGGCAACCGAAAAGCTTTTCCCCCGTGATTTTGCTAAACATTGAACAGAAAAAATGCTCCACTTTCGTTGATTCAGGCTCTTCCGTGACTCTTGTGAAATCTTGTGTAATTAACAAATTATTCAAAACTCCACCCCGAATTAAACGATGCACTAAAGTTCTTTGTTCTGTCAATGGAGATAATCTCCACACTCGAGGTACGATTGACTTGAAATTTAAACTAGGTGATGTTGAGTACTGCCATTCCGCTATTATTGTGGAAGATTCTTACTTCCCTGGAGCTGTCTTGATAGGCCGAGATTTCCTTAAGAGGTTCGGCGTTGAAATAAAATACAGTCAGAATGAGGAAGGTCACGTGAGAATTAACAATAAAGTTTACCCATTTCAATCAGTTGCTGCTTCTAATTCAGTAAATTTTGTGAAACAATCTGAGGATGCATCATTCAGTGTTGCAAGAATGTCACATGATCTGACTGTTGAAGGAGGCACGTTATGTCATTCCTTTTTGAGAGTTCCCAAGCACATGAATGGAAAGACAGTCGTTCTAAAGCAGAGCGTTACATGCAAAGGAATAGCAGTGCCTCGCACGTTAGCCACAGTCCGTGATGGTACCGTGCCTGTAGTTTTTGTAAATTATAATGATAAGAATGTTCTTGTGCCTAGAAATAAAATTTGTGCTAGTTTAGATGTTGCCATTGAGGACCCAGAGCCTGGCTCAGACGAAAGCGAAAGTGATGCTCGAGCTCAGGCACAGCGCAAGGCCTATGATGCCGTGGCGACAGTGCATGACGCCAGACGAGCTCCCGCTCTGACTGAAAGCCCCTTGAGTCAGTGCAACCCTGAGTTACTGCCTAACAGTGAACTGTTGCCAGTCGCAGAGAAACGAAATGAACCTGAATTCAACCGGATGATTGACGATGTTGACTTATCCCATTTGAACTTAGATCAGAGAACGACCCTTGTAAATTTGATTAACAATCATAGGAATGCGTTCGCGGTTGGAGACGAGATTGGTCATGCGCGAAATGCTGTACATAGATTAGACATTCAGGGTCATGAGCCAATCAATACGCCCCAATATCGAGTTCCTCACGCTACAAAACAATTAGTTGAAGAGCATGTCCAAGAGATGCTGCAACAGAAAGTTATAGAGCCAGCTTACTCCCCATGGTCGTCACCTATTTTGACAGTCAGAAAAAACGATGGAACTCATAGGATAGTTGTCGATTTTCGTCTTATCAACAAAATAGTTAAGAAAGACACTTTCCCTATCCCGCATATGACTGACACCCTCGAAAGTCTAAAGGACTCAAATTTATTCACGACCCTTGATATGCGAAGCTCCTACCATCAGATTGAACTGTCTCCCGAGAGCAGGGATATCACCGCTTTCAGAACGCCTACAGGTAGTTACAGGTACTGCCGGTCACCCCAGGGTCTTATCACATCCGCAGCTGCACTTCAAAGAGCAGTTAATATGGCTTTTTCCCCATTCATTTCAAAATTTCTGTTCTGTTACGTTGACGACATCATCATCTATTCAAAAAATTTCGAGACTCATGTCGAACATTTGGATAAGGCGTTACTTCAAACAGCTGCTTCAGGCTTCAAATTAAGCCTTAAGAAATGCCAATTTGCGGCCAGTAGCGTGACTTTCCTTGGTATCAAAGTCAGTTCAGAGGGACTAACTCCCAGACCTGACAAAGTGCGAGCCTTAGCGGATGCTTTGAGACCTAGGAGTGCTAAAGAGGTGAAGAGATTCTTAGGCTCTACCGGATTCTTTAGAAAGTTCATTAAAAACTATGCTCATATCGCGGCACCTCTAACCGAGCTTACAAAAAAGACGAACTTATTTAAGTGGACGGACGTCCATCAGCGAGCTTTCGATGACTTGAAAGATAAACTTGTGTCTGCGCCTATACTTAAATTTCCTGACTTTCAGAGAGAGTTTGTGTTGCACACTGATGCCTCGGGCATTGCAATTGGGGGAGCATTACTTCAGATGCATGACGGCATTGAGTTACCTGTAGCATACTATAGTCGAAAATTAAAAGGAAATGAACTTAAGTACTCTGCAACAGAACTCGAAGCTCTCGCTATCCATGATTCAATCAAACATTATGATGCGTACCTGTACTTAAATGAGTTCGTCGTGGTAACTGATCACCGTCCCTTAACGTTCATTTTTGCTAATAAAACAGGTAATCACCGTATTTCAAGGTGGGCTCTGCTTCTTCAGGAATATAATTTCTCTGTTCGGTACAAGCCGGGAGCACTACACCATTTGCCTGACTATTTGTCTAGATCCGAAAGAGTCGTCAATGCTGTCGTAGACACTGCTGAGTCAAACTGTAGTAATAAGAATGATCCTAAGATTAATGCTGATGTTCCTTCTAGAATTAAGCCTTGTTCTAATAATAATGCGACAGATGTTCCCGTCGACGACGTGTGCCCTCCACCCGTGTACAGTGAACGTGATAAGAGTGTTGCCGTCGAGGCAAAGCAATTGAGCCTGGATGATGTTGTTTCAGAGCAAGAAAAGGACTCACTTTGGTCTGGTGTAAGAAACTTGTTAACTGGCAATGACTTGGGTGATACTAAGATTTCAAACATTGACGAATATTTTATTGATGAGAACAATGTCCTGTGTAGATTGTCGAGAAAGAAACGCAGAAACGGTAGAAGTAATGTACAAATAGTCATTCCTAAGTCTTTAGTTAAGGTAGCTTTGAAGCTGAGCCATGACAACGATTTGTCCGCTCATATGGGTTTCCTAAGAACTCTTGAACGTGCCAGAGATAAATTCTTCTGGATTAATCAAATTCGTGACGTCAAAGACTATGTAAAGAAATGTCTAGCTTGCCAACGAACAAAATGGCAGGGTCAATTTAAAGTTCCCTTGGGAAAATTCCCTGAAACCTCCTATCCCCTTGAAAGAGTTGCAGTTGACCTTGTGGAGCTTCCTGTTAGTTACGCAGGCAACAAATACCTTCTAACGATAGTTGATCATTTTACTAGGTATGTTGATGCTTATCCCCTTACAGATAAGTCTGCGGATACTGTCACCAGAGCTTTTGTCCAATACGTCGGAAAATTCTCTGCCCCGAATACGATCGTCAGTGACAGAGGCAGCGAATTTACCAATAGGTTATTCCAGGACGTCTGCAAAAATCTCAAAGCGAGATCACAAACGACGACCGCTTACCACGCGATGGCGAACGGTTGCTGCGAGAGAATGAACGGTATCTTAAAGACTGCAATCTCTCACTTAGCGGCTGAAGATAAGTTCACTTGGGACGAGAGCGTCGCCTTTGCGACTCTCGCGGTGAATACTTCCTATCAGACTGCGATTAAGGACACGCCGTTCTTTCTGTTCTACGGCCGAGACGCAAACCTTCCCTTCCACGACATCTTCAAGGAGCAGCCTATAAACTACGCATGTGACAAAGAGTATTCAACTGAAGTCTCGCTCCGACTGTCCAAAGCATTTGCTGCTGTTAGAAAAAACTCTGAGGCGGCCAGGCAAGCTGCGGCGAAGATCTACAATCGAACGGCCAAAGAATGTGATGTCCAAGCTGGGGACCTTATTATGTTGAGGAATGAAGGAGGGTGTGTCGAGGACAGAGCCTTTCCATCGAGATTCCGAGGCCCTTATAGAACTACCTCCAGACGTGGAAATAACATCACTATCAGAGGTCTATATTCAGACCGAAAGGAGCAGACCGTACACCTGAATCGGGTGAAACGTGCTTATCTTGACGACGCCATGGCCTTCCCTTTCAACAACGACGAAGAAAAGGACGAACTGCAAGGGGCAGAGACGAACGACATTCCTACAGTGCCGAGCACAAGCCAGAGGAATGAAGGAATGATTCCTAGGTACTCTCTGAGAAATCGGACGAGACGCCCAAACTATGTATGATTATTTGTGTCTCGCAAGGACGTCCCAAAACTTCGATGATGATTGCTCCATTTCATTCTAAAGATGTACTATGTTTAATATTAATGTTTTCTAACCATTTCCCTTGTGTTTAACATTTCTTTTGTATTACAAATTTAGGATATGTGTTTTGACTTAGGATTAACTGATTTTCCACGTCCCAAACTTCAATAATGATTATCTCATTTCACTCCCAAATGTTCTATGTTTAATATTCAGAATGTTTTCTAATCATTTCCCTTGTGTTTAACATTTCTTTTATATTTCAATTTTAGGATAAGTGCTTCGACTTAAATTTAAATGATTTCTCCAGCAAAATGCAGATAGGATGTATTACATGATTAATGTCGATTTGTAAATCAATTTATGTATTTAATCAGATAAAAATTTTACTCGATGTCAAATTTGTAACCCGTTCGTATGTCTTTTCATAGCTCTTCCCCAGGAATGTGTGCTAATACGTAGGAACTTTCCTTTGCAGCCCACTAATTATCCGAGATATTGAATGTCATATTATGTATTTCTCATTAACTTCATTTACCGTGCATTTATTTCATTTGTGTTCTCTAACGGATTTCTTTGAGCTTATTGCGTTAGATTACTTTGATCTCTCATCAATTTAATTTACCTTTCATTTATTTCATTTGTGTTAGTTATAATGTTCTCTAACGGATTTCTTTGAGCTTATTGCTTTAGATTACTTGATCTAGTTAAAACACAATCGAAGGGTGATACACCGGGCTGTAAATGGCATGGGGGAGATGTGATGAGTAGATGGACACAATTGATTACGATAAGTCGAAGAAATCCGAGAGAAAAATTTTGTCAAAGCCTGAGATTAACGTGGAACGATTGATTACAGCAATGCTGCGCCGACTGGGGTCTGAGCAGCAGCAGCACACACCCTCCTCTCTCCACCGCAGCTACGCCGCGGCTGGGAAGCCGTGTACGGGGCTACAGGCGCACAGCACTCACGCACCGCTCGCCAGCGCGACAGTGCAGCGACCCAGAGGCAGTGTGCAGGCGCACAGTGCACTACCAACGCGATGGCAACACCGCTCTCCATACCAGCTGTTTCTACTACGCGTCGTCAGCGACGACCTTGCTATTAAAGGGCCTCAGCTGTCCTGGCGTGCCGCGGCCCCAGCTGTACAGACGCAATCGGCGGATCCAGCTTACATCTGCAACAACAGTACACCCACTCGTACGAAGGACGGGACTTTCCCCTGAACATCTATATTTTCGCCGGACACGGATTCAACAACGGCGAAGAAAAAATGAAGAAGATACCGTTGGACAGCAATATGTCCGTAGTAACTACACGCAGGAGGTCGAGTATAGACTGATCGATTGCATATTCGATATTTTATTAGGATGGTTTTTACCCCTTTGAACGTCTTCAGAAGGCCTCTGATAGAACGTCATTAGCCAAGAGAGAAGGTCTTCGATAGTGAATTGGAATAGGACGTCCCGACGACCACAATAAGCTATCGCTTGTTCAAGATCTTCGATTCAGAAGTGCGTCAGAAGCACAAATCTCAAGGCTTGTCTAATTTCGCCCCTGCAATGAAGTACGAATCTCAGATGCGTGACTTCAGTAGACGGAAACTTCCATTCTACATCCAGGAGGATGTTGATTAATATAGGTTGGGGGGATTCTGTTATGTCCCTAGTACGAACCGTTAAGTTTTCGCCACAAAAAAGAGTAAAGGGCGGTTGGACGTGAGAGCTTACACCGAACTCTGCTATCAAGAAATCTCAATGCTCAGCAGTATACAACGCGCCAGATGTCGATGTGTACCCAGCGAGGGCTCGACCGTTACAAAAAAGAGGCAACACCGGCTCCCAGGGGCAGCGTGGCAAGACGGCAACAGCGGATGGCAACAGCGTGGCACCAGCATGGCACCAACATGGCATCAGCGTGGCAGCGGTATGGCAGCGTGGCTTTGTGGCAATGAGTGGCCGCGACGATACTGCGGGCGTCAACTTCAACGGCTATGATCAGCCGCGGTAACTCCTGCAGCACGACAGCTACTTAAAGGGTTCGACGAGGGTTAGGGCATGATCATTAGAGAGCGAAGCTCCATCACTAGAAGGTCTCGTCGTGCCACTTCACTTATTTTGTTTGCATACGGCCGGCACTCCGTATTAGTCCCTGACTCTGTGTTAACGTCACGTAATCATTTAACGTACAATTCGAGACCTTAATATTGCACTCCGTCATCGCTGCATATCCAAAGTTGCGTGAGACCCTCGTGACAATTGTTCCTATATATTTGCTAGTCTCATCTACCCCATTGTCATATTTTGTGTACACCTTTCATCATAACAATTAAAAATGACGTGGCCACGTTGAAAGAATCGTGTTTTCTTTCGGAAAATAACTCCTTTGATTTTTAGACTTGAAAAGATGAAAAAAATTGAAAAACCTTGAACTTGGATTGAAAAAGAAAAGAGGCTATAACATATATTTCAAATTTGGTTAGTAAAAACCATCAGAAAACATGATGGTTGTCAATAACTACACTTGAAGAACCCAAATAAGAATTAAATGAGCAGATGGTATTAATTTAAAGATGGATCCTATGGACAGTTGATTCATAAATATAGCACAAGTCAACGTGTTCCACTCAACAAGTTGCGGTTCTTTTCGCAATGTGCGGAGTGCAGTTTCTTAAAAAGCTTGTGTAAGACGATTGCTGGGGCAGTGGGATGTACTCACACTTTGTTGAGTCATCGTTTTGCGATCCAACTCAGAAAAATGATATGATAGCCAATGCTTTCTACAACAACCCAACCCTTGCTTATTTGAAGCTCTTAGATTATAATTTGGGGAAATGAAACGCTTTGAATACCTGTTTCAGTCTGACTATTCGAATATCTTTAATCTGGGAACAAAAATTTGTAGCCTTATCAAGAGTTTTTGTTCGGATTTTATGCGTGTTGCTTTTGTGATGAATGCGTTCTTTTCTTTGCTGAATCCATCCCATCCAACATTCACTAGTGCTTTAGTGTCAGTAGGTGAAAAAGGTATACGCAACATTGGTATGACAGCCACTGAAACGATGTCTGAGATAACTGGTATTATGTACTTCACAAGAGAAAGTGCTTTTTCCTAATTGTAGGTGCTTCTTGGTTGAAGAAGTTTCACAAATCAAAAACGGGTTTTCGTCGAGAATCCTGAACATGACCTTGTACGCTGTCTACATCCGCTTAATGCTCAACACCGATGGAAAATCTTTGTCTTATATGTTAGACGAAATTTCCCCAATAGAAAAGTTTGTCGATAAAAAATTTCTTGATGAAGAGTGGCAAAAACATTATTACTTGGATGAACAATCGACACCAGTCATGTCAGCCGTTGATTACTGGGAAACAGCGCTTAGGCGTAAAAATGCCTGTGGGCTATCATGCTATCCAAATCTTACAACTATTAGTCAAACGTTGTTGCTCCTCCCATTTTCAAATGCTTTCGTTGATTAAGGGGGTCATCTGAGCTATTTTGGTCTTAATGATAAATTTTTTTCTCTGCTGAGAAAGGATCCTTAGGTAGTGGGCTATTGCACCCTAAAATTTCATGGGTCTAAGGGCACTAAAACATCCCCCCCCCCCCAAGAAAGGTCTATAGAGTTGGTTGTCAAAAATCGTAAATTTTTTAACCCCCAGTATCAAAAGAAAACAAAAAAGAAAATGGAAAATCTGGCTTCGCTAGTTTTTCATAAATTTTTCAAACATTCCAAACCTGTCTTTGGTTTTGTTTACCGTATCTGCAGAAATATAATGAGAGTTAAATGTATTTCATTCGTGTAGTTTATACATATAATATGTTTTTCAAAGTAAAAATATGTCATCACGCATGCATAGTATTTGTAGATGGTAATACATTGTGAACAAAGGATTTAAGTAAAACAATTAGTGTTATATCACATTTCACTTCAATATTCTCGTTTTTCGCCTGCTTCGTGAAAATAATATATTCTACCTATTAATGAATAGAAGTCAATGAGTTTTCATGCAAGAAAAATAGATAGTTTTGGAATCCTTGTCACATTTCTAAAAGTCTAACATAGATTTTTCAAATGTTTAAATTCATTTTTTTTGTCATTCTACCAAACCGAAAATGTTTTATATTCTAAACAGTGATGGAAAATCACATATAAAAACAAAAAAGAAAAGAAAATGGAAAATTCTGCTCTGTTACTTGGTCAGAAATATTTCAAGGATTCAAAAACTGCCCTAGTTTTGTTCAAGCATGAAAACTTGTTGACTTCTATTCCTGTGAAATTTTCCATAATATAGCATGAATAATTAATATTGCCCATTTTCTCAAAACCTAAGGGTGAAATTGGAAAAGTTACACAGGTAAAATGTGTTTCTTTTAGAAAATTACACATTCTAGCCAAATTTCGGATCAATCGGTTCAAAACAAAAAATCGTTTCGATAACCTCCTTAATTTGAACAAAACTTCTCAAAGAACCAGTTTGAAGAATGAAACCGTGAGTGGTTTGATGCATACAGTGTATTCACTGTATCTCATGTCCCAATTAATTCTAATTTCAGTAGCGCTATTAATGACGTGAAAAAATGTCATGTGCACAGAATCTTCAGAAATGCCATTAGGAACATAAAATGCGAAAAACATGAAAACGTATTTATTATGTTGTGGATTTTAGTTTGTACTATGTATTTCCAGAGCTTTACTTTTCACGTGAGTAATATAGTTTCCTGGAGATTAAAAATATTTGCATAAAGATCTAAGGCTATACATAACATCGTACGTAGAGTTTATTTATTTTTTGTTTGTTTTGGATCGGTCAAAAGATTCAATACAAGAAGCGGAAAAATATTACATAGGCCTAGGTCAGCATTTTTCATCCCAAATTTTCTTATTTTTTTCCAATTATTCTTTATGCATTGTGAACACTAGTAATGTAAACCTGGACTTCAATTTTGTCGGCCACAGCACTTTGTGTGTTTGTTTGAGGTGTTTATAGATCCGCATTTGAAAGATATTTTGTAATTTTAATGGAATAATGTCATTTTATACACATTTTCAAAATCAAGGTGTTCAGAAAAATAATTCCTTTATCAACATATCCCCAGGAACTTTGAAAAAGCTGTCAATGCGACTTAGTTAAAGGCAAAGCCAGTACTATTATTACAAAGTATACGGTCATTGTAAGATTGCCCTAATTTATATTTTCTAGGGTAATCAAGGAGCATACTAGGGTAAAATACATGCCAGCCTAGGGTACAAAGATTGACGAGCGTGGAAGCCCTGTGAGGGAGTCGAGTCTTGGATGCTCCAGAGATAGGTTGGAATAGCGAGACGGAGCATCGAGTGAGTTGAAAATAGTTCTTCACCCGTGCTTTTACGTTGGCTAGGTTGGTAAGGAGTGGGAATCGCGCAGCCCAGGTCATAAGAAATTCCGCGACGTCCTAACTAAAGACCTACCACAGCAGGATATGCTTAGAAGTCCCTGTAAAAATTATGTTTAAGTTTGATTGTACGTGAATTGAATCTGATGCACAAATTACACTATCTTAACACTTTTTTAACTGCAGAGAAAGAGTGAAGGAAGAAGAAAGACTTACTAAGATAAGTTAGCAATACGTAACATCCAGAATAAGCCATGGCCAAATGAGCGTCTCTAATTATCATTTCGGTAATTACACTATCTTTGGGCAGGAAAATCTGGCAGCCAAAATTTTCAACGCCATCCAACATGAAAACTTGCTTTTGACTCTTAAGACTGTCACTGTCCGAGACTAGATTCAATTTATTTATCAATGGCGGAATATCGTGCTTAGCCTTACCATTGGACAGCAAAAACATTACTTCAGAACTATGAAATTTTTCCTGTTCCATAGAAATTACCTGCTTGAAGGGAAGATCCTCAGTTTTAGCGTCGTCCATACAATCAAAACTATACTTCCCGGGAAATTTCACGTGAAGCCGTCTCCTAAGAGCATTTGCAAACCTTAGCAAGTTTGAACGGACAGCAACTAGTTTTTTAAAAAAAGAATATCTATTCAGTGGTACCTAGACTCGCCAATCAGGTGAGCAAGTTTGTACAGACAACTTCACCTCAGGTGTAGACACTCCTGATCCCGCCATACTCACATTAATAATGGGATCTGGGATCCTAACCACGAGATCAGCCGCTTTTGGCTCTTCGTTTAGAAACCTCGGCCCGTCTATAAAACAACTCTTTCAGCTGCTTAAAACTGAGACAACTAGTCAAGCAGTCCGCGGGATTAGAGCCTGTTGACATAAATTGGAAAATTACAGGGCCATTTTTACATTTGTTAGCAATATTATGCAGTCTATTCATGACAAAAACTGATTGCTTGTTCATTTTATCAAAATTATGGCAGAAGGAGTTCAACCAATGAAGAGAAATCATGCTATCAGTAAAGTGCAACAATGACTGATATTCAACAGGACATTTTACTTCTTCACCACAAAGTTCATTTATCATATCAATTAACATGTCGACGGCCAAATTCACTGCGTGCAACTCCAATGACGGAATCGTTTTACCTGTAGGTTTAGAGCTGTTCAGACAATTCTTAGCTGCTAGGAATGATGCTTTTTAGTACGGTCGTTTTTTATATAAATTACCGCAGCACAGATATTCTTGCTAGCATCGCTGAAAGCCACAAGGCTATATATAGGAATCAGCACGATCTCCTTCGAAACGACTTATCTTAAGCACTTTATTATTATATAAGAAAGTTTTAGCCTCCCTTAACCACGACAAAGATGTTCCAAGAGAGGAAGGAGGAAGGCCCCATTTAGTATGGAGTTGAGGGAACGCGGAATCTATGCACGAGGTGCACAGAAGCAGTAAGTTAGGAAAGAAGTTCATGAAACAAGATAAAAGTTGAAAAAGAAAGTAGTAGGTGCTGAAAAACAGGACAGCAGTGAACCGAAAAAGGTGGTCCTTAAAGCGAAAAACATTTTATTTAAATCAAAAAAGGCCTACCTTACTCAGCTCGGGCTCACAGATTTTCCTCCTGGGAGCGCTAACTTCCATAGATACAATAGGTGTATCCCCCTAAGGGGTGGCGGTAGAAAAAACAGCATCGGTTAGGATAAGTTAATTAAGTTAAGCTATTTTAGGTATATTTAAGTTAGGTTAGTTTATTTAACTAAGGTCACGTTACCTAACCTAACCTCGCCCAGGGTTACGTCAATACCGTATCAAGAACACATTATCGTGTCCGTTCATTCACTTTTATACACGACGTTCCTCCAACGTCAAAGTTGAATAACTCGAAAATGACACATCAGCATGCAAAATGTCATTTGTGTAAAATGTTCTTAAATGTGTTCCTTTGGCGATTCTCTGAAACAGAATTTTCAATTTATGTGAGCGCATTAAACTCAATATCAACCCAAATTTCAAGCTTGGACAATCTCTCGTACAACTGTTCAAGTACTAAGAAATATCTAGAAATTCAGTTTAATAATAAGTATCCAAAAATAGTCCCAAGCATAAAACCAGTTTTTCGTTTGACGGCAGAATATTTGATTTTTGTTTACCACTGGACACTAATCAATTTTCTAATTTCTGTTGCTTGTATAATAGTAACTAGATCGAAGTGAACATTTTTTTCTTCTATGCCTTTTCCGTCCTAAATCAGTGTTTAACGATTTATAGCGGTATTTTGATTTTCATTTTTCATGGCTGGACTGAACAGACGTTTCATTGGGTTGGTTAGCGTTAACAACCTTATTTAAACAACTGCATTCACCTGGAAATAAAATTGCTTTATCATTCTTTTTATCAATTTACCAATTGTTCTTAAATAATTCGATTACGCGAATAGTAGGAACACATGGCATGCACGACGTCACTCGCAGCACCATAGCCATGACGTCACTCGCGGAATTTGAATTGTTTGTAGATTTGTTACTATAATTCAATAAATACTCATTTTCGTCGGAAATGGCATAGAAGAAAAGTTGTTTATTTCAATCTTATAGCCCATAAACCAGGAATAGAAAATGAATTTCTTCTATGCACTTTCCGTCTCAAATGAGTGTTTTATTATTTATAGCGGTAAATGACTTACCGCAATTCCAGTGTTTGAAGCGGCAAGTAATTCAAGGAGCACGTCGGACAGCAACACTGCAATGCGCACTCGCTTCCAGCGCGATCGTCATCAAAGACGAAACCAAACCTACCGCTATATCTCGTTAAATACTCATTTGACGAAAAAAGTGTATAGAAGAAAAGTTTTTTATTTCGATGTTCTTACCATGTTTCAAGCAACAAAATTTCGAAAATCGATGAGTAGCTGTTTATTCGAGCGTATTCGTCATCAGAGACGAAACTCCAATCCAGAGACGAAGATCCAATTATGAAATATTCAGACTCGTCTAACTAAAGCTATATATACCAGGTGTTTTACAAAAACCCTCTGTTTGAATTGTAATGACTTCCCAACTGATTATACAATTTGCATGTTCTTTTTTCAGAATGACGCAGCAAATTGTTTTGTGGCCTAACCATCACAACGTTTGTTTTTTTAAGACAAAATTCTAGCTATATCTATTTTATGGACACCGTTTTTCGGCCAAATGTTTACGAAAAATTGATTTGCTTTAAATTGAAGCTATGCATATGCTAAACATACGCAATAAATTTTACAGACGTGCACGCAATAGAACGCTCACTATGGGGGTGGGACTAATGGTGAGGAGGGGCTGTTTTTGTTGTAAAAAATCTGAGCTAAACTTTCATACGTGTTAAATAACAAATCTTGTCAAACTTTTTCAAACATAAACACAAACAACAACAAATGTTTTTACAAACAAAAAAACGTTTTACTGTGAAAATTTTTTTTTCGCTTCTGTGGAAACCTACAACTTTCCTCACGCGAAATGCTGCTCCTAATACATTTTTTTATGTAGAGAGACGAGATCGAGATAATGTTGTTTGAAAGTAAAATAGTAGGGCCACAGCTCCAAGGTAGCAATTTGAGATTTTCGAATTAGGTAAAAAACGACAGGCCGTGCAAGTGAAAAAAAAGATATTTTTAGCAAATTTTCAAAATGATTTTTTTCATTCAAATTATCTCCCAAAATCAAAACGAGCTTCAAATAAATAAATCCCACTCATAAACGATGAGTGGGCAACACCTTGAATGTATCGATGATAGAATCTTCATCATGGTTGGCAGCTTAGTTGAGAAGTCAGATAAACCCAAATTAGTTACTATTTGCACTTGACACAGAGAGGCCCGTCATGAATTTTAGGTCTCTCATACACATGTCATATGTTAACAACTTAACAATTAATTTATCACAAGTGATACGGCAACAGATTGTACCTTATGTCTAGTTCAATGGACCCGTTTGAGTATAGCTGTTTGTGGGCCCAAATAAGTTCAGCGACTTGTAGGGCTTCCTATCATCAACGCAATCTTAAGGTGTACAGTTATGTTAAACCTAACTTACTTAATCTATGGGCATATTAGACAGTTAACTACCGTCCACCATTATCAGAAGGCTCCTTTCTCAATAGTTAATATCTGCTGAAAATAAAAAATCCATAACGTCGTTCGCAACACAAACCTTAGTGAGCACCTTTCGAAAAATTCTCTGAAATTTCATTTTCAAGTCTCGGCTGTTTCGTTTAAAGCTAACCACTGTCATGTTCTGATATATTAAAGAATAAAATTAAATCTTTTAGGGGGACAACCCAGTGATTTTAAAATTTTGATCCGATTGGTCTGAAATTTGTGGGTATATGATTTTTTTGAAAAGAAACATTTTACTCGAATAAGTTTTTCGATTTAAACCTTAGCTTTTGGAGAAAAAAAAATGAAATTAGTTTTTATAGTTTATTTTTAGGTGTAGTGAGCAGTATTCTTATGACTGACGAGATAGAATAAGTGAGCCCTAGAAAATAAGTTCAATACCACGGTAGCAGATCCTAGTTACTTGTCCTCCCGTCCTACGTCGGATCGCCCATCAGAGAGTGTTACTGGATGCTTTGAACTTGAACTCATTTAGGTGATGTTTAATGATAATGTCGTGTGATTTATTGTGATTTTGCAACAGCTTAGGCCGCCCGCCAACTGATGCGATTCGCCTCAATCGGCTGTGAGTTGGGTAACACAATGCTATTCCTACGGTGCTACAAATGAACCGTGCGATTTCGCAAGGCGTCGCACCAATAGAATCGCATCAGTGGGCGGGCGGCCTAAGTTACGTGAAGGGACTGTTGCCGACGTTCCCTCTCCCTCTCTCTAATGCATTTGTTCAGGATTGGGGAACTCCAAAATTGTCTCGCCAATTACCTCTTATAAATTTGAAGTTCAAAACTAGGTTTCTCTTGGCCTTGGGAGACTAATGGGGGTGAAGTCGCTTTAAATAAGATCAGATTTTGCTATACTGTATTAGGGATATTTCAAAACTGTATAAGTCAATGAATTTTTATGCTAAAACAATTTCAAAGATAGTTTTGAAATCCTTGTAACATTTCAAACACACTAAAAAATCCAAATTTTCAGTATTCTTTTACTTCTCTTTCGTTGTGTGATTTTCGGTCACTAACTAAAATATACCCAATTTTGTGTTTTGAATTGTGATAAAAAACATTTAATTTACAAATTCTGATTTCGGGATCGTTTAGGTTTTTAGAAATGTTCCAATGATTTCAAAACTATTTTCTTTTTCTAGCATCAGGTTCAAGCAACTGACACTCAAGACCGTGGAAAGACGCCATAAATATTTCTTTCACGACCTCAAATCACTGGTATCTTCTATAGACTTTGCTAGCATAAAATTATGGCTTTATTTCAAACAAGTGCAATATGTGAACCGTGTCTGAGCAAAAAAAAAAAAGAACAAACTAGTCGGGTTAGGTTAGGAGTTTCACCTCTGTGCAATAATAGTGACCCGTCTAATGTTATTTTAAATTTTTCGTCAAAGATTTGGTGAATGTTTACGACCGGACACATCGATTTTCATGTATTCGTTGCTTGTAGTATGGTAATGAGATGAAAATTAACCTTTCATCGATCCGTCGTAAGTAAGTTTTTAACGAGATATTGCGGTATGTTAATTTTCATCTTCCATGGCTCGGGTTTGCTCAAATAATTTATTTTTCATTTTCTGTTCCTTGCTTAATGTAAATAAGGTCGAAATAAACAAATTTTCTTCTATGCCATTTCCGACGAAAATGAATATTTAATGAATTACGGTAACATGAATCTGCAAACAATTCAAATGCCGCGAAGCCTACAGAATTGGAAACTACCGATTTCAGCGAAAAGGCTGTTATACTCGTAAGTCCTAAATTCTATCCTCTATGAACCGGACAACGCAGGAACTTCTCGACAGGAGGACGTTGGGTGTTTCCCACCGAGCTCTGAGGAGATATCTGCCCCAGAAAACAATTCTCTGAATCCTGAGAATTATGTCGACCATGACTATTCTGACCCAAACTCCGAGCATGACGGAGCGGATCAACATCTCCGTCAAACCTCATTCGAAGACGATTATACCAACGTTTCGCTGCAACATTGCGCTACTTTTACCCAGCAACAGACGCAACAGCAATCTCTAAGATTTAGACAAGTGGTCTACAACGTTTTAAACATTGCCTGCGGAAATAGGAATGTTGCAAAATCCCCTTGTGGTACGTCTAACTGTCGGGGTCGCAGATTTCTTATGACCCAGGCTGCGCGACTCCCACTTCTCACCAACCTAGCCAACGTAGAAGCACGGGTGAAGGGCTGTTTCCCTATTTTCAGTTCACTCAATGTTCCGCCTCGCTATTCCAACCTATCTCTGGAGCATCCAGGACTCCACTCAGCCAAAAGATTCCAGCAACGTCCTAGGCTTCGGTACAGTCACAGTCCAACAGGTTTACAGGTTTCCCGAATCACACCTAAGCACGAGTTACGACCGAACTGCTCACCCGCAGCCTGTACAGTTCCTGTTAATTTTCCCGACCCATTAGGACTACTAGCATCTGTGGCGCCATTCAAGGCCGGCTTTCTTGGAAAACAACCCACATGTAAAACTTACGTTTATTGACGTCCAACGAACGGGATATTACATCCTTAAAACGTACTACTTACAATAAAAGAGGTTGGCATTGCAATGCTACGCGAAACTATACGATCCTACTCTGTGTATTGGCAAACTATCTTACGGCGGGGTCATCTAGCACAGGACGTTAGCCTTTTATTAATTAACCTGTCCACGCTCAGACCCACCATATCCCGTACGAAGTAGTCACACATGGAAAGTATACACCGATCAGTACAGAGACAGTTACTCCGACTTCTGTGGGCTCCAATCCTCAACTCCTAACCTGTCTTCTGAAGCCTTCCACGTGATCTCGCTATTGCGCGTAACAGGTCGATCGTGGATGTTACTCTCCAGGATACACAGGAATCTCTACTTAAACAACTTATAGCATAGCACAACTAACAAAAAGAGCTTCAAGATAGTAGCGCACTACTATACCCTCACCATCAACATGCCATCTCGCCCAGACGAGCCTACCACATTCTCAATTGTCCCAGATACTAGAGCGAGGAGTGACTTCAATTTAGGAAGACGTCGTGGACGTCGTGGTCTACAATTTCGGAGACGAAATTAACATGCCACGGAGTCGCGTCATTGGCACCGACAACATCTGGAGCTTAAAGCCGAGCTCTGTACCGCTCCTACGACTGTGATATACAGTAATTTCACCACGATCAGATTTTCTCAAAAAAGCTAGAATGGCTGGATATCTTAGGTTTTTGCGAAATTGGATTTTCATTTGCGTTAGCGTTCATCAATTGATAAACAATGTCGTTCGTAGCTTCGTAAAATTAGTCGCATGACTGGTACTCGAAATAGAAGTAATTCTTCGTAAGAAAATTGTTGAAGCTATATGAGATGCCAATTTCCCTCATTGTAAACATGTCGAACGTGTGACATTGTAAGTCATTTTGACTATAACTCATTATTTTATAATTAGAAAGTTTTTGACACCTAATGACAAAATAAAATAACATTCCTGAAGACGATGACTTGTAATCTCAAGTTTTTACCTTGGAGGTATTCCTTACCCTAGGTGACAAGTTGCTAAGTTTTAACTTTGTAAATAAAGACTACCTAGCGCTCAGGCACATTATGGTTACCACGATATTTGTGTTGTAGCAATTCCCAACTTCTAACAAATGTACCGTAATTATGTACCATAAATGTAATTGAGACATCGGTGGCGTCTACGTGATTAGCTTAAAATCCACTGTAAGCCGATGGTTTCATTTCAATCTTTGAACCTCTACGTGCTTATTATTAATCCTAACATCAACCCACTCAGAAAAACCCAACTGTGGGACACACAGTAAGATATTACTGTGAAATTTCATAGTTAAATGTCTTTCTTTGAATGGAAATACGGTCGAACTTGTGAAATAAAAAAACAGAAAATTCGCAATTTTTCTTGTCACTGTGAAAAACGGTATGACTAAAGCGAAACGGTTATGAATAGTTACTTGTACCACATTACCATGCCAATAAACGGTCTAACCGGAGGAACAGAAGAAAATTCACTAAAGGTAATTGTAAGGCTAGCATAAATTTCTGTAATTACTTCACTTAAATTCAACAACTTTGCAACTTTCTTAAATCATCCATATTTAATTGTCAATTAAGAATTTTTGGCGCTGACCATCTTTTTCTCTAATGATCCGATGAATAATAAGAACCAGATGGCCGCAGCTGCTCACGTTAGAGCACTAACGGCACACCAGACGCAGACTTAAGTAAACCGGCAGCGGAGCTCTCACCTCTTTAGAGTTCTGCTGGATCTCTTGCACTAAATAATTCTGTGCTTGTTTGCATCGTAGGCCAGTGTATACTGTAAAAAAGTTCACAGTAATTTCACGGTAAAATGTCTGGCAATTTCGCTGCCAACAAAAACGGTTAAAAAAATGGTATAACTTGAGGGTAAAAAACGGTAAAAACCGTGATTACGGAAGAGTTTCCGCGCTTCAAGCGGTAGTACCCGCAAATTAAAAACGGTAAAAACTACAATTTAACAGCAAAACTTGGGTATTAAAAACGGTAGAAACCAATATTTCCTTCATTTTCCTTAAAAAAACGGTTGTAAAACATATTTTTTTCATTTTTGGCCCAATTACCGTGTACAATGCAAGTAATCGTGAGAACGACGAGGCCTTTTGTGAGGTGCTTGTTCAATGGGGATTAGAGTTATTGTAAATTAAACAATTTGTTTCCTACAAGCTATACATCAGTAGAATCTTTAATAAAATTAACAGCACTAGAATAGTTAGAAATATAAGTGATTTTGGCCCAAGTTGTGCATATAAACCTCTCCCCGACGCCGCTTTCACTCTCACATCCCTATGCCATTGCATAGGGATGTTACCACACTGTAGAAAATAGTATGAGGAAGAATTTCCAATGAAAGATGGTATAAGAAAGATTTTAATTGTGATCCAAAAGTTCAGCATAACGATTTTTAAATGAGTTGCTTTATTGATTCTCAGATACGGAGGGAAAACAGTGAAATCATAATAGTACATTGAAACAAACAGTTGGTTGCTATAGAAATGATCAAGCTGAAGATTTTGACAAATATCACCGCGTCATTTGCAACAACAACAATTCAAAAGCTGTTAAAATATTTCACTCAGTTAAGGAAAATAAACCGCAACCATGTACAATGAATTGAAGAGAAAATGAAGCAAAGGGTTCGCAATGCGTCGCTCACCAAGTGTCTTAGTGGACTAGGCAAAACGGTAGTCCATATAAATGAAACCAATTAGAGTTGTTTCATGTAGCGATCATTTTAAGAAAAAGTCCTCGTTGTTTTAAAGGGCCTACATCGAAAGGTGATGTACAAGTCAAACTGAGATAACCTATCAGTAGAGATGTTGCATGAAGATCATTTAGCAAAAATGATCGTTGTGTCGTCAACTTTGATGAATATTGGAAAAAAATTACTTACAAGAAATCGTTCAATTACTTCGATCAAAAATTTTTCTCTATGATAAGTAGAGCTGTACCATTGCATAACTTGCATATATGCACGCCTACTCTACTCTCTTACTCTATATCTACTCTATTCTCTCTTACTTAATAAGCTACTTTTTATACTGGAATATCCCTTTAAGCTTGACTCTGTATTTCGTTTTAAGCTCTATAGTACCTAATTCTTACTTCTACTTATTTTAAATGACTGATCACCCTGTAATATTTGAGGAAATCGATCCAGATTTCAATCATTTGAACAGAATATATCCAAACCTAAACGACTCTCAAGAGTGTAGGTATACTAATATATCAGAATTCAACGAAACTATACGAATAACTGACCGAGATTTCTCACTCCTGTGTTGGAACTGTAGGTCACTCTATCCAAAATTGGAAGAGATACAATGTACTATTACTGAATTTAAATATAACCTAGACGTGATTAGCTTCACCGAAAGCTGGCTAGATGACTCGACTAAAGACATGATTCGATTTGAAAATTATCATAGTTACCATTCGCTAAGGAAAAACCAGCGGGGCGGAGGCATCAGCACATATATATCTAACCACATAGACTCGAGAACCATAGCAAGTGCAACCATGAATCAGGATCATATAGAATCACTCTTCGTAGAACTTTTTAGAGATGGTAAACGCATTGTGCTTGGAACGGTGTATAGGCCTCCTACAGCCTGTCCTATATCCTTCCTGAATGAATTGAATCGTATTATTTCTCAGTTCAACAGGCCCTTATACAATGACATAATAATATGCGGTGACTTCAATTATGATCTACTGAAACATGAAAGCCATGAACCAATCTCTAATTTCCTAACTACCTTTCAGTCTCAATCCTTCCTTCCGATCATTACAAAGCCTACACGAATAACCTCAGAGTGTGCTACGCTGCTTGACAATATCTTTATGACAGACCCTAGTAATTTTCTTGCTGGAATAATTACTTCTGACTCATCAGATCACTTCCCAGTTTTTCTTATTAAGAAAAATGTCTATATTGCTTGCACCAAGGCACGGGCTGAAACTTACTCATATCGTAAAATAAACGAATCAAATCTTGAAGAAATGCGCACCGTTATAGAAGAATCAATGCCTACATTGCACATCTCTCAACAAAACAATAATACTACGAGCATTGCTGAAGCAGTAGTAAAGTTGACTGAAACTATAATGACCGCATACAATCAGTGTTGCCCAATTGTAACTCGTACAGTTACCCCGAAAAATAAACATAAGCCCTGGATTACTAGAGACATCGTGATAAATATAAAGAAACGTCAAGCGTACCTAGCCCTCCTTTGCGAAGGACGAATATCTAGAGAAACATATAACCGATTTAGAAACTATGTAACAAACCAGATAAGAACATCAAAAAAGAACTACTTTACGCTCAAGTTTACTCAATTCAAAACTGACGTTAAAAAGACTTCGCATCTCCTTAACTCCTGCTGTAAACCGAATAATGCCGATAATAAGAAAATTGAACATGTTGTTCAAGATAATGTAAAATATCATGAGAAGAAAGAAATTGCTAATCTCTTTAACAACTTCTTCGTAAACGTAGGGAAAACAATAGCTGATGGTATTCCAAGTGAACCTACTGATCACCTGGAATTTATGGATCATATTCGAGAACCCAACTCCTTTTTCTTTACGCCTACAAACCCCTCCGATGTAATTACGTGCATAAACAACATGAAAAATAAATCGAGTGGGTTACAAACGTTTCCGACTAAAGTACTTAAAGTTATTGCTGACATTGTAGCCCCACTGATATCAAATATTGTTAACCAGTCTCTCTTACTAGGCACTTTCCCGAACTCCCTCAAAGTTGCTAGAGTAACCCCTATCTTTAAAAGTGGTGAAAAAACCTGTGTAAACAATTATCGACCTATCTCCATTCTACCAATTATTAGCAAAGTATTCGAAAAGATTGTGTATAAAAAAGTGTACTCTTATTTTGAACAAAAATCATTTCTTTACGATAAACAATACGGTTTTCGCTCTAAAAAATCAACAACACAGGCTATATTAAATCATTTACAATTCCTCTATTCTAATATAGATGAAGGAAAGCCTGTCTTCTCTGTATTTCTTGACTTCCGAAAAGCATTTGATTGTGTGGACCATAAAATACTATTATCGAAACTACACTGTTATGGCATTCGAGGGATTGCCCATGATTGGTTCAGATCATACCTAACAAATCGGAAGCAATATGTTGTCATTGACGACGCAAAATCAGACCCACAGACAATTAGCCATGGAGTTCCACAAGGATCTGTTCTCGGGCCTCTCTTGTTTCTGATTTTTATCAATGATATTGTAAAATCTACATCATTCTTCAAATTCATACTTTTTGCCGATGACAGTACGCTTTCTGCGGTCCTTCCGAACCAAAATCCTGCTATGATTGTGGAGAGTATAAATACTGAACTTCACAAGGTTTCATCGTCGCTCAAAGCTAATAAAATAAGCCTAAATATCGATAAAACAAATTATATTACTTTATCATACAAGAAAGATGTATCTCTCCCATGCATTAAAATTGGCGAAGGTGAAATCGAAGAAACCAACTCATGTAAATTTCTGGGCATCATAATAGATAAACATCTGACCTTCAAAGAGCACATCACTCATATTAGTTCTAAATTATCAAAATCCATCGGAATCCTAAATAAAGTTAAAAATTTTCTGCCTGAAACAGCTTTACAAATGCTCTACCGAACGCTCATTTCTCCATACTTGCAATACGGAATAGAAGCATGGCACGGAACTGATAAAAATAAAACCAACAAAATTTTTACTCTGCATAAAAGGGCTGTCAGAGCGGTAAAGAACCTAGAATATAATGCTCACACAAATGATTCTTTCAAAAATTTACAAATACTTAAACTTTCGGATCTCTACAAAATCTCCATCTGTAATTTCATTTACAAAACATTAAGAAATGATGGCGACAATAGCCTAAGACAATTATTGACTGCGCAAACTGGTCATCACGACCATTTAACCCGAAATAGAAGTAAATTCATGCTTCCTTATTATTCAAAGGCCAGGTCGCAACACAGTTTTCTCTTCGTTGGAACCAAAACTTGGAACTCTATACCTGCAGAGATCCGTGAATGTAATTCGTACAAAGTATTCAAAAGACATCTTGAGTCTCACTTCCTATCAGAATACTAGTCGTGTAAGATCACCGTGTCGAAATCTTGCCTCCTACATGTAACTAATGATAATGTCATAATGTAACTTGCCTTGTGTACCATAACCAATCTTCTCTCTGCTCTTGAATCGTTTTATCGAACATACTGTTAAATATAGCCGACTTGACCTATATTGTAAAATACAGCATAAAATATCGAGTTAATTATCTCAATGATCAGTCTAATGCGAAACTAGGTTAAGTGAACTAGGTTAAACTTTTGTACACCCAGAATAACGTGATGGTAGGATGCCCTAGAAGTCGCTGAACTTATTCGGGCCCACAGGTAGCTATACTCAAATTTGACCATTGTACTAGACTTAAGTAAAATTCTACCTCTGTATCACCTGTGGTAAATAAATTGTTTAAATCGTTTAAATCGTTTAACGCCAAGAGATATGCAGAATGTTTTATGCAATGCAAAGAATTACCTTGTGCACATGCAAATTCACATATGCAATTTTGCATATGCAGTATAACAGATATAATATGCAAAATGCATTATGCATATGCACGATATCATTGCATATATGCAGCAATGTGAATGGTGTAATTTGATTTTTTTATTGTAAAACTGCAAATTTTTTCCTTGATCCAGAAATTTTGTACATATGGGGACGTCAACGTATACACACTATCAGTTGAAGCAATATCTCCAGTTTTATCCGGTGCGCTAGGTTCAGTACCTGATGCCAGGTTTCCTTCGTGACCTGTTCATCAGTTAAATTTGATTCATGAATAAAATACAATAGAGGTATCGGAACTGAATTTAATCGAGTTTGAACTTTTCAAGAATTACATGGTGTAATAGTTTTTTTACAACTAGTGAGAGTTTTCTTGTTTTGTTCTACACATAGGCCTCCTTATATGTACGAAGTGTTGAGGTGGAAATGCAGCTGTGAAGTTTGTATAAATTCCAGAAACATATGCGTTTAGTGAATAATTAATATATATCGTTGTGCTGTGCTTGTTCATAAAAAATGAGAAAAATCTCAATAAGGTATCCCTTAAATTCCGAATATGCCACAAATTCCTAAAATTTGCGTCATTATAGTGATTTAGCTTCCTGGACTTACATGAGGACAATCAAATTTGCAATTGACATTTAGTGATCATATGCCGATTTGAATATTCCTCCACTATTTGGTTGTTTAAAACCTAATGCAAATGTTTTGTTTTCGTGGGATGTCCGGAATGAGGGGATAACCTAGAGGAAGATAATAAGAACTTCAAAAAATTTCTCATTCATTTTTGCATTGAAATTGACAGATGTACTGGATAAAATGTTGTTGAATGAAGGAATAAACAAATTTCTTTTAGTATTCTGATGATTACCATTATTTATTAGTTACGCCATCCTAAAGTACCACAAAGTGTGAGGAATGATACTTTCATGAGTGAATTCCCAGAATATGACTTTCGAGATTGAAATCTGTATTGTACTTATTGCCGGAAAACTGTAAGCTTTTTATGTAATATGTTATGAGAGTATACACTGTTATTGTCAAAATATCTGCTGTGACTTCATAGATATGAATAACTAAGGTATTCCTTTTGGCTCAGCATAAATTTAACCAATATTGACCCACTTTCATCTACGATAAAATCACGGAAAGCCGGAGGTTTAAGCTTCATGTCTCATTTAACGTTCAAAATCGACTTTTAGTGCTCGCCGTGGCCGAGTGGTTAAGAACGCACCCTTCCTTAAAGGTGTCAAGGGTTCGAATCCCGGCGCTGCCTGGCGATTTTCCCCGTTGGGCAAAAGGAAAACTCGAACACAATACCCCACTCTAAACAGATATCTAAAATTGGCACCGGCTCGGCAGGGGAATAACCGTCCTATGGTAGTTATATGGCATTTGAAAAACCAATGTAAAAGATGATATTTATCATGCTTAATTGATTGGAATATAGTTTTTTTCTAGATTTCTAGCACGAGAAGATCTTTCCATGATTAAGAATGTAAAATCTATTTTGCATAGCTATCTTGTTGAGGAACAAATACAAACCAACCAAATTTGTTGACCAACGCAGGAAATGGTCAAAAGTATTCATGCCGATAAGCGAAAAAGTGTCGCATTTGAAAACATTAGAAAATACATTATTATTGGATGTAAGCACATTGGTTAAACCTTGTTCTACTTTGAAATCTTGTGTAATCATATTTTCATGTTTTCTTCATTAGTAGAAAATGCTCGATATTCTAAATATTGAACACTATTGTATTGAATCATTACCTAAGAGTTCAATATTTACAACATCAAACAAGTTCCAACTAAGTGAAGTCGGTCATTCAGCCGTGCATGTGCAAGACTTGATCGCATATTGTTTGCATATAAATGCAAGTACTGTGTATACGACACTCCACAACCGCATATATGTAACTCAAGCCGCATATTTTATGCGCGCATATTTTCATATGCACTTGCATGTATGCAAGTGCATATTGGCACAGCTCTAATGATAAGTATAGCTCTTTATCTTAAACTTTCTTAATATTTCGTGGAAAATTTTATTACTTAGACTTCTGCCATTCAGAGAAGCAAAGACACTTCCGTTCTTATTTGGAATTGACAAGATGCTGCTTTGTTTATAATATTTTTCGCGGTATTCTTCCTTCTATTGGCATGGGAAAATTTGACATAGATGTCGTTTGAGTCATCATTTATTGCTTTCTTCATAGAGTGTCTTGTTGTCGTCAATTTCTTCTTAGTCAATTTCTACAATTTTTTTGCAGTAAAGAATGTCTAATGATTTGGGCTGTGATTCCTTTCTTTTCCATTATACAATTCATAATACAATTCATCATGGATTAAATTCCTTCAATTCCAATGGTTTTATAAATTCATTAAGTATCCATTACATAATTCATTATACAGTTTTTTTAGAGGCCACTATGAGAACGTTTGTTCGGAATTATTTGTCAGCATTTTTTGGCCTTTCACTTCATGTAGGCAGCTGTCTCTCTGAAGGTAAAATTATTTCTGTGGAGGCAGATTTCGATATCGATGCGTTCTTCCACTTCCTTCAGTTTGTTCATGTGACTTAGAAAGACACCCATTTGATGATAAAGATGCAATTGCTTCAGTTCATTTCGCATGCAATTGCTTCTCAAGTTCACATCAAAATATAACATTTCAAAGCTCATTATTGAATTATAATTATAATTGTAGTATTTCGGGTATTTTCTTCATCAGAATCGATTGACTTTTCGCACAGTGTTAACACATTCCCTAAATGAATATTGAGAACATTCAGTATTCCAGCGCGTTATTGTTGGAACAAGATAAGAATGACTAGTACAGAATCTTTATTCTTTTATAAAGTAGAATTCTTCTGCTATATACGGCGCGTCGCAGTTCTCGCAGTCAACAGGGTGCCCAAAGG